>CM023539.1:21569042-22769042 GCA_013350335.1 Chimonanthus salicifolius | reverse complement strand
TCTATACATAGAAACGAAAACCCCTTCACCTCAGTGGGTAACCATGTCACCACTCCATCTCGTTACCCCTCCTCAAACAAAAACTCTCTCCTCTCTCGCTCCCGCGACTCCCTCTAACGTCGATTCACTGGCAGTTTACCATTCGCGCACAGGTACCTATCATCTCCTTCACCGTTAGTTTATTTTTATTTTTTTTTCATTTTTTCTGATTTATTTGTTATCCATTTTTTTTTATTAAACTGAATCGACAATTTTATATTCCTCAAAGAAAAACCACATTCTTCCTCCTCCTTTTACTTCTTTCCTTCGTCCTTATTTTTCTTCTCTAATTTTCTTCTTTTTCCTCTACCATCTCTTATTTTGCTCCATTTTCCTTTTCCTCGTCTTCTGCAATGGGCTGGATTTCAATCATTTCAGATGGAATGAGGCTGAAACCTGGAAATTTCGACTAAAACTTCAGAAGATTTTTATCGAAATTTTGAGCAGAAATTTCAATTAAAATTTTAGAAATTTTGGATGATATTTTTGGTTGAAAGTTTCAACTATAATCTCAACTGAAATTTTTAGTTGAAATTCTAATGGAAATTTAAAAGTTTTATGGATGATAGTTTCAAAAGAATTGACAGAATTTTTTTAGCTAAAATATCAATGATTATCATGAAATAAGTTTTCTCGATTAACAGATACGAAACAAAATTTCTTATGTCTTTTCTAATGTAATTATCAAATTAGATAAAAAAAAAATTGATGAAAAGAAACCTTATTCAACGGAAAACTTGTGAACTCGCAGCAATATTTTCCATCGTCCATACGCAGCCTTAGTGCAAACTTGTCTGGGGAACGCTATTCGTGTACACGGCAGTTATGCGCTGTGAAAACCCTGAATGGTCTTAAGGTGCGATAGAACTTACCATTTGCTCCGTACAACGGCTATTTTGACTGTTCAAAATTCCTTCAGTGTCCATTGTCTTCGTCTCCATCTCCGTCTTTGAAACGCAGCAGGGGATACCACATAAACGGTATCTTATCCATTGCTGCCTACACTTTTCTACCCAACTTCCTTACACCACTCCCAAGCTCTTTCCCAACGATACTACCAAACGTGTAAAGCCTATGGAAGATGAACTTTGCCTTGTAGATTATGATTTTCCAATCAATTGTATTTTTTGACATACGTTTTCAGATCTTATTGTTTCATGCATCAAATGATATTTTTAGATCCTGATTTCCCTTTTTTTTTTTCATTTATCTTTAAATTGACTCACATAAGTATATGGAACAAGAAAATTTTCAAAATGTAATTTGGTTCCAGTTCTAGAAGCTGAAAAAAATGGTAAATAGAAATGCACTAGAACCTTGAGATCTGCGTGGAAGAATAAATTGGGGAAGACAAAGGCCCACAGTTGGGCTAGTGGTGGTGATGAAAGGCAATATGACCACAGAGAAAATTCATTTGTGTTGAAGATGGATAAGAAATGGGTTTTGGCCATTCCAGGTCATTTGACACTGATAACAACTGGGATTGTAGATGTTGCAAAGAGGAGAGAGGGGTTGGTGGAAATTGATTGAAGAGATGTGAAATCTAATGGCATCCAAGAGCTAGGTGGAGATGAGGCTATAAAAAGATGAGAAATTCGATTTTATTGGTTCTGTATGATTTTCTTGCACAGCCAACACTAGGGCCATTCAAACTCTGCTTTAGTTTGTCTCTTCTTACATAATAGGGAAAATAGGCAATTGAATCCATCTCCTTTCAGCTGCCTACACTTCTATGAAACTTTGCGCTCCACCTTAATTCGCCCCTGCCTAGCTGTCTCCGTCGCTCTCCACCTTTATCTTTCTTTTGTCAGAACCATTATGCCCAGCTCCTTCCCAAATCCAATCTACCAATATCTAGATGAAGGAGGAAAGACCCACTGATCCTTTTCTCATGGTATTGGAATTGCTTGCATATGATAATGCAGCCAACTGCAGATAAACCCTTGTGATTGGAACAAAGATGTTAGGACCTCGGTATCAATCTCAAAAGACTATTCTGATAGGTGGAATGACGCAAGTCCTTTACAAACCCCTAGATCTCTTTACACTTTCAATGTGAGACTCGTTCAATAGAAAGCATAGAAATGGAGATAATTGGAAAAGACAAGAAGCCTACATTTGTATTTTTGGCTTTGAAGATAACGCCACAAATATTATCGTCCGGGAACGATCATTTGAGTTATGAACCTACTGCGTTGTAGAGGGTTGGGTCAGAAGGGGATTCAAATTTGACATGCCAAAATTATCATATTCCTTTATTTCTTCCTCTTCTTATTATTTGTAACTTGTTACAGTAGCTTTCCCTTCTCTTCTTCATCTTCATCATCTAAGAGTTCTTTCTATACCTCCTACGACCAATTCTACATATTCTTTTCCAAGTCGAGCTTTAATGATAACCCAAGAAACTTACTCGAAAATGGAGATAAGGAGAAATCACACGAGTTGCGCTAGTGAAAAAAAGGAAAAATTGAGTCATCAAAGGAAGATGAAGAAGTGAACGATGCCATCTGTCAGCTTGTGGAGATTTCGTGAGAAACGGCAAAGATGGGTTTCCATAATGTGTACGAAACGAATGGAAGATAGTTTCGCATGTAATGGTATTTTCCTTGTGTCGTGGGGTAGAATTACCGCACCCACACTATATATATATATATATAAAGAAAGATAGATTACCACAATACGTATGGTGATGGAGACCGCATAGATCTGCATACAGAGACAGGCCATGACAATGTCAATTTCTACATCTCAAGTAATAAGTATTGCATCTTACACAAGTTATATTTTATAAAAAAATATAATAGCGTTTTTTTTCTTTTTCTTAACATTTTTAATAAGATAAGAAACTACATCCAAGTAATACAACAAAGAGAATGAGTTCTAAGAGCAAAAAACTTATGTCATAAAGAAATTAATGGCATCGTGATTATGATCATCATTAGTAAAAAATTCATTTACTATGATAGTCAAAGTCTTTCATGATTAATGGTTGGCGGGTTTGGTTTTGGCACAAGATAAACCATGTCTTTCATGATAGTCAAAGTCCAGTATGCTTAGCAAAAAATCAAATTTATCATGGAAAAACAAAGCACATTGATTTCAGGTTTCACTATATAGAAGAAGTGATTTCATATACGATGTTATCCATTTAAGAAAATTCACACCAATGACAATATTGCAAGCATATTGATAAATCATTTTATGTTGGCAAGTTCAAGCATTATTGAAATTAGTCGATGATTAGTAAAAGCATTAGGCATTAGTAGGTATATGGAGAAAGAGTTGATGGGTATCTCATGGAGGCTATAACGGAGCTCTCACCAAGGTGGAGATTGTTAAAACTAGAAGTTATACTGGCAAGGTTGGTGCTTTGCAACCATCCCATGGGCTAAGTTTTAGTTGGACGACAGCAACTACTCACCAAGGTGGAGATTGTCAAAGTTAAAAGTTGTACTAGCAATTAAATAATATTATTTAATGATATTTCTCTCCACAATTTTGGAGATCCAAAGTTTATATAAGATAGGCTTAAACCCACAAATGTGACAACACATAAATTTGGGGTTTGTCCTTTAGGTCTCTCTGGAGAGTGGTTGAGAGAGACTTTGTGGGAGTTCATTGTATTTCTAAGAGTTTTTGAGATTGAGAGTGGTGAGTCTTTCAAGATGTGTGCTTGGTACATTGCAATTCTCTCATTATGTTTTGAAGCCATCTCCATCCTTTTCACCCTAGATGTAGGCATCAAAGTCGAAGTATGTTGAATTCTTTCTTTCCTTTTGTGGTATATTTATGTGTTTTGTTTTTCCTATTGCAATATTTCAATTGCACCATCTCCACATCAAAACTATCTTGTTAGATATATCATTGTAAGTGTTAAGGGAAACACAAAGGGTTCTCACAAAATAAGTAAATCACTCTCCCCAAATTGGTTCCATTTAGGTGGGTACCATAAGGGTTCCAGAAATGTGTATTTGATAATCTCTCTTCACACCGCGAATACCCCAATCCTCCCAATCAAAAACAAATAAATAAATAATTGTAAGTCATGCATTGAAAACATGCAAGTGATACACTTTGATAAGCCAATTGCACATGGATTTTATCTCCTGATGTAAATATATCTTGTTTATTTCTTCAAGAGCCAAATAGATTTGAGACTACTGAAAGAAGAGAAGTTGTTGAATGAGTAATATTTTCTTGATTTTAAGGTGTAATGGTATCTTCTTCATTTTTATAATCTATCTCCTTCCACAATTTGAATTTATATAAACCATTTGTCCCTCTCAAGCCATTACTGTAAGATATTACACTATAGAACATTCATAAAAAAATAGTCGATTCTTCATATGTGCTAGCTACATTAACAAAGAGAGGGCCTGATGGAAAAGAGCAAATGAAAATGTATAATGGAAGTAAAAGTGCAAAATTACCGTATAGTTCTTCATTCTTTGGAAAATGGCACGACTTGTTAAAACAGCACTAATAATTACACTCAACCCTGGTTCTGTTAGAACTATGTCGGAAGCACTTCTAGCAGCATCTGTTGCATCTGCCACGGCAATTCCTATATCTGCCTTCTTTAATGCAGGTGCATCATTGACCCCATCTCCGGTCATTCCACAAATGTGCTTTCTAGCTTGCAGTTTTTTCACAATCTCATACTTATGCTCTATAGAAAAACATAGAATAGGGCATAAACATATTGATATATATTCATAAACCATACATGAATGAGTGACAAAATTTACCAGGAAAGACACCAGCAAAACCATCGGCTTTCTCAATAAGCTCATCGATTGGTAAAGCTGCAATTGACTCATCCTTGTTTTCTCCCAAGAGAGATGAAGATGGATACATATTTGTACCCTTTCCTAGCCGTCGACCAGTTTCCTTAGCAATTGCCAATTGGTCACCTATTATGGTTTCAACAAAGGAGCATTTATTGCATATGTACTATTGTATCAAAGAAAACTAGTTTCATTGAAATATGAAAGCCACCAATTCCAACTTCTTTATCTATGTTAAAAAGATATTTTATTGATATACATGTATAAAACAAGCAAGGATAGAAAGAAACCAGAAGCGATTATATTGAGAAAATAAAAATAGTGAAAAGAGTGCACTAACAAGAACAAAGCATCACAAGAGAGCCATCTGTCAAAAAGCCCATAATCTTGACAACATATTTCCTATTTTGCCTCCAAATAATTCTTACCCTATAACTTAGTAATAACAAACACCTTCTTGAAGTTGGATGAGGTTTGACAAAGAAAATATGAGGAATGGGAATCCAATCATGAAGGGTAAATTCAATTTAGAAAATGTGTGATTTATCAGTTCCATGAGTAACTCAGAACTCCTTAAAGTAGTAGCACATTAAACCACGTGAATCGTTTTTAGATTTATGGTTATGTTGTCATAGTGAGGTATACAATCTATCATGCATCTACATAAACTAAGAAATACAGGTCTTCTCTATAGGATAGGATATTTCACATAAAGACAACATTAATTTTCAAAGCTATTTGTCTTTATCAAATAGACCACTTGCAAAATTCGAGATGCTTGTATTATATTAGATGCATTAGTATAAGTAATTAGCCTGATGAAAGTTTCTAGTTGCTCACCTTTATGACATAGTATATGCTTTGGTCAAGTCTAACCATTTAATCAGTTTTTCAAAATCTTCAGTTCACAACAGTGACATGTAGGTGAAAAAACAGATGAAATGCTGGGTGTCACAGTTCCACAAATACCTGTGATCATCTTAACACTAACTCCAAGATCCAAAGCTCTTGCAATTGTTTCAGCACTATCATGGCGTGGAGGATCAAATAAAGGGAGAAGACCAATGAATTCCCAGGGTCCACCGGGACTTTCTTTAGGACCCTGAGGTACCTCCTTGAGAAAACAAAACTCCAATTCATTAGCCAACGCAGAGAGTAAACTTATTAGGCCTAGAAAAATAATAATAAGGAAAAGAAAAGCTAAATTACTTGATAAGCAACTGCAAGTGAACGAAGACCACGTTCAGCAAATTTGTCGATTATTGCATGTACTCGTCGTTCAATGTCGACTCGTTCCATGCCAAGTTTAAGATCTATAGAGAGAGAACAAAAATAAATCAATAATTTGTACCATGTTACAGATAAATAATAGCTGCCTTGGTTGGCATAGAACTGACCTTAGCCTTCTAAGGAAGAAACTAATGAAATATATTGACCCCACCCATTGGGGGATTTTTCATTTTTAGAAAACTAACATTCCTTGCTGATGCACATCCAACCTTTTATGTTCCAGAACCACTCTCAACAGCCTATACTGAGAATAGACAAAAAGGCATGACATAAAAATTTTACCTGCTCTGGTGCTCCTTTGCTCACTCTGTGCATTTTACCATCAGCATCTAAGTACGTGAGTGCTGTTCTCTTGTCAGTAGGGTTGAAGGGAAGGAAATGAATCTCTTGAATTACTGCTCGAGCCTTTCAATAGATTGTGGAAACATCTTAAACGATTTAAAATCATATATTAAAAGAGAAAAGCAAACAAAATAAGCTCCCTATATTTAAGAAATATTGGATCAATCAAAATTCAAGAAGATGATGAGTTTCAACCGTCATATTAATAAGACGAGTAGTTAGCTTTCGTAAATATACCAGATGAGGAAAACAACCCAATTAGACAACACCAATTAGGTTTTTACAAATCTACCGATTGAGTAAAAAATCATATAATAATGTTCCTAATTTAAAAAAAAATGTTTCGAATGAGTAGGTGGAATCAATAAAAAATCATAGTAAAAAACAAAGTACAGAAGACAGCTACATGTTAATATTTGAACCTTTAACTAAAGAAATAATGATAATAAGAAGAGTGCATGGCATTTAAGACAAAAATCAATTCATTACCTCCTTGGGGTCCGACAACATTGAAACAATAGCAGTATCAATGGCATCTTGATTTTCCAACCTTGAAGCTCTTGCAGCCATCAACAGAACAGTATCCTTGACAGATCAAGAAAAAACCTATGTCGGTATTGATGACATGAAAATATCACTCAGTTCGTGGTCCAAAATTCATTTGTCAACTGCTTGCAATGAGACTAATCGTAATCAGGTTCTTTAAATTCCATTCTTTAAAGGGTTTCACAAAAGGGGCATCAAGATTTCTGTTCTCTGATAGATAATTCATATATATATTTTAGAAATTTACATTTTTCTTTGTGTAAGTGCACCTTTGCATAGATAATTACAGCTAAAAAATACAGGTAACTGCCAATTTAGTTTCATACAGAAAGATTCATCACAACCCACAGAAATGCAAAAGGAAAGGGTAGACGAGTATACCTCAATCATATTCTTGTCCACAGTAAGCTTGTTAAGAGTTAATGTTCCTGTTTTATCACTGCATAGCACATCCATGCCAGCCATTTCTTCAATAGCTGTCATTCTCTTTGTTATGGCACCCTACACAATGGTAAGATAAATGTTAAGATTCTAATCTTTTGACAACAATCATATTACCCTAATCCTATTAGCAAAACTGATTAACGAACCTGCAGTGATAAGCGGTGTGATCCAATGGCCATTGTCACAGGAAGGACAGTTGGCATTGCAATTGGGATCCTGCCAATAAGAAGCACAAGAAGGTTATCAATGCCAATACGATATTTCCTATTTTGCAACCCATAAATGACAATAATTTCAATTATCATCCCAATAGCAATTGAGCAAATACAGAAGTTTCCAATTGAAGTCAAAACCTGAAAAATCCAAATATGAAACCATCACTTACGCAAGGGTAATGAGGAAATGACTATACACTAGAGATTCCTACATAATTAGAAAATATCAACCAACGCCATGGAAATTCTTCTGTAGACAAATTCTTAGTGATTGTGTTTGAGGATATTCCCAGAGTCAGCAGTTTCTGGTATAAATATGTTCAACTTGAACAAAGATGAAGATAACCTGAAAGTCATGGATATTCACCTGTTGAAAATGCCCAACATGTGTAGTAGTGTCCACAAGATGAGCTGCTTTTCCGAAGAAAGTGTGAACTCCAGTGGCGATGACAATGGCTTCAATTTCCCCTTGTTTGCATGTTGATCCCGAGTACACTCCATCACTAGGGTGCTTTGTTACCGGGAGTGATTCTCCAGTGAGAGCAGACTGACGAGTCAAATTTAACAATTTTAAAATAGGACATCCATTCTAGAGAAGCTAACTATTTTTCCTCAAAACATGTACCGTTTAAACTTTCAAAAGAAAAGCTCAAGTTTCTAAAAGAGAAATGAACAATGTAAACACAAAAAATCAATCCATTTGATCCACTTAAGCAAGGGCATTTAGTTGGGGTTCCATTCTTATGGTTGTTTTGTGTATGCTAGGGTTAGACAGAGAATAAAGTAATTGCCTACACAACCCAAGTACATCCATGTTTGAAGTCTCAAAAATAGCTTAAAGTATATCTTATCCTAAATCCTGTTGTTGTTCATCAAGTTTTTTCTCCCTAAAATTGAAATAAGATAAAATTACAACTTCAGCTATTGATGTTAGGCATAGTTTGGATGCATAGAAAGGAAAGTATTTTCTTGAAAATAAGCATTCTTTTAGTTGCAGTTAAAATTTGTTCCTTTTCAGGAAAGACTGTCCTTTTCATTCATCCAGATGATGTATAAAAATTTCGTAGTATGAAATGTCAAGTTCTTAGATCTCTCTCTCTCTCTCTCTCTCTCTCTCATTCACACACACACAAGTAAAGAACAAATGTTCAAATGTCTAAGGTTTTATTTACTCCATTTGGAAATTATGTAACTTCTTTTATCTTCCCTATCAAGTTTAGAAATAGAGGCTAGTTCCTTTTTTTTTTCTTTTATAATTATCGCATGAATATTTTTCCCTCATATCAAACACTATGGTGGCAAATAGAACTGACTAAATCTGATCTACATTCAAGTATCCATGCAGGGTACTTGTCCAAAGTCAGTCCACAAGTGTACAATGTTCTACTGGGCATCATTTCTTCAATTCAAATTTGTGTGATACCTGATCAATTTTTAAGGGATCTCCCTCAAGAAGACGTGCATCAGCTGGAATGATTTCTCCAAGTTTAATACTAATTATGTCACCTGGAACCAGCACAGAAGCATCTTCTTCACTCCATTTCCCATCTCGGAGAACCTGATGGTAAGCATCATGTTTCAGACAAATCCAGACATAAGAAACTCTCTTACTGGATGCAAATTAGACAAGAAGTTAAAGCTTTTCCACACATTGTGAGACTACAATGAGGGATACCTTTGCCTTTGGAGCAAGCCGAGCCATAAGTGCTGCAGCTGCATTACCAGCATTATTTTCTTCTATAAAGCTTATAGTAGAGTTAACAAAAAGCAGCACCAAGATGCCAATAAAATCTTGGTAATCTGGACTCCCTGAACAGAGTTTTTCCAAAATGATAAAAGAGTTCATAATTTTAAAACTAGATAAGATATATATTGAAAGCAAAGATTGAATGTGATTCTGTCAGTTACCCCTCCATTTGCAAGAGCTATGGCCATGATACCAGCGGCTTCCATGACACAGGATAATGGATTCCACATAAATCCCAAGAACTTCAAAAACTTACTTTCCTGTGGAGAGATTGGAAAATGAAACAATGGAGATTAAGCCTCTCCATGTGAACTAAAGAATCATTTAGAATATTAAAGTTGACCTTTTTCTCTTCAAGTTTGTTGTATCCAAACAGTTCCAGACGTTCTTCAACAGCAGTAGAGGTTAGGCCTTCTCGTGTACATTTTAGATTTTCAAAAACTTCCTCTAGAGGGATGTTCTCCTGTAAAGATTATGACACATTTAAGCAAACAAAACAAACAAGAAATGAAAATTCGATTTGAGCTATATAGCATTCCACTAAAAGAATTTGACTGGTCGCAATGATGCTAGCTGATTTACACAAATGGAAGCAGTTACAATAATGGGATTTTAATTGAAAAGATCTCAGCTACAACAACTCTAATCAAACTAAATGGAGCTTATGTACAATTCTAAGTCTTCTTGTTTCTGAAAAACTCATAACACTAAGTGTCTCCTAGTGCATACATCAATTAAAAGGATATTTGAACTTGAGAAAGTGAATTTCTAAACTTCATGATAAGCAAGAAATAATCAAACGCGGTAGATAATTCTGAAATATATACCAGATCAACAGCTTCCTTATTGATAGCTTCAAGGGCAACTGATTTCTCATCCATGTCGTTTCTCCTTGGCCTTCGAGCAGAGTAAGCGAGAATCTGCAAACCGAAGGTCTTTAATTTGGTTTATGTTCCCCAAAAAAAACATGGTAGGTTGAAAGATGGAAAAATGATCTTCTACTTGACTATGATGAGTCTTTTTTTTTTTTTTATTTCTGGTCGAATTCATTAAATATTGGTATAGTAAAGGCCAAACCAGGGTCATGGAGAGCAGAGCCATTGGTCCCCAAAATTGTAAAATCCTCCCTTGATAAAGAAAGGTTACGAAGCCACCTTAAAGGGACATTTAAATTTTGGATATTACCCCTCCCAAATTGCAATTTATACATTTGCTCCCCAAGTTATAATTCCCGATTCCACCTGCAAACTGTACCAACTTGCAGTGATGTATGCATAACACACTATATATTGGTTGGATGCTTTCTTCCATCGTTGGGCCAAATCATCACACAATAAGCCGCTAAACAGGTAAACAACGCTAGTAGCCTGCAACACTGCGAATATGATGTAGAAATTTTTTGCCCAAAGGAGTACCAAAACCAGTTAGTTAAGTTTATGTTTTATTATTTGGGAAGAAAGTTTCAGTTAAAATTTTTCTCATCTAGATACATTTTTATACTCCCAGTCTACAACAAACCACAGCCTAAACAAGAAAGAACCATTCTAAAAGTCTGTCAAATAAGTGGATTCTTATTTTTCAGTAGAAAGAACCATTCTAAAACTCTGTCAAATAAGTGGATTCTTATTTTTCAGTACACCCAAAGGAACTGTTTCGAGTAGAAGTAACCATTGTTCATAGTTCATACTCTTTTAGATAGGTAAGAAGCAATTCTTTCAACGGATAGCTGGAACATTTTAAATGAAATTGCAAGTAGATTTAGTCAATTTATTGTTGAAGCATGGTTATTTTCTATAAAAGTAATTTTCCTTTGGGAAACCTAAATGGACATTAGTAAATGTCACTTTTCAGAGAAGTACTTCAGTTCCCGTTCATCCTAATATAGCCTTTGAAAACTATGAATAATGATGAAGAACACTTGAAATTTGTTTTTCTAAATTTCTTGTTTGTCGAACATTCCTCCTGTAATTGAACACATTGGATTAGCCGGTTCAAAAGATCTCTCTTACTTAAATCTGTTCGGCCATTTATAATACGCTAAAAACTACAATAAATGTGGGCACAGTCAACGTTCCATTCCACATTACACCAGAGGACAAAACAATTGATATGTTGAAATAGGCGTTAGCGGGCATCTGTCGTTGGCCAAAAAATGGAGTGTTGTATGTATATATATACACCTGGGTGTGTCCAATACTAGTTCAATCTATCAAAAGAAAAACTGACAGATAATCAATCCTGAGAGCCGGGCGTACCTACGTTGAGAAACCCAGATTTCAAGACTCCAACAATGGGAGGAGGAGGAAGTATGGAGAGGAGAAGATCTTCTTCGTCTTCTTGTGGGTGGTGGAGATCGAGAAAAGTGGCAGAAAAGGGAATAAATAACGGCCCATGGAAATAGAAAGTACACAGGAAGGTTAGAAAGTACATTTATAATGTCTAAAATAAATGACAAATCTAAGGGTGATCAGATAACAAATTTCAAAATAATTTTTTTTTGATAGATAATTTTAATAATAACTAAATATGATATGCAATGAGCTGAGTTGACCAATGCACATAAACCCTTATTTTAACTTTTAGACATTCTAAGTTTAGAACTAAGATCCTGTAGATTAAGCCCAATGTAATATGAACCATTGTAATTCTCATATTATTAAACAATATTTATTTCCCTTAGGAATGAAATAAAAATTCTCACTTATTATACTGTTTTTCTGCCATTTTTATAGTATTTTGGCAAATCTGGTTTTTGAAGAGAATAGGAGTGTGAAAATGATAGGGTAAGTGTTTGCTTTATATAAGTTTTTTTGGGACCATGTAGATTTCACTGATTTTGAAAAATATTTAAAAATTTCGCGCATGGTTGATAACCCAAATAACTATAGTGTATCATACTCCAGCTTTAAGCTGGCGATATTTTGAATGGCAGACGATATATTGACCAATATATCGTCTGATATATCACCAAAATTTCACCGAGAAGTAGTGGGGCCTAGAACCGATTTTTTTTTTAAAGGCTTTTATGGGCTTATATGTTACAGGTTCAATCTATATTTACCTGTGATTTTTACCGATATATCATTTGTATAGGCTGAATTTTGTTTTTTTTCTTTTAAAAAAAAAATTGAATTGACCGATATTACCAAATATCGACCAATATCAGGATCGAGAATCTATTCCAAATATCGGTGATATCAGCCGATATTTGGAACGTAACGTCGATACAATTTGTATTGACTGAGATTGGAACCCCTACCTACAAGCAGATAATTGTAATAATTTTAAAGTTCTTTTACCTTTTTGCCAAGAAGCATCGATACGGATACACGTATTGGAAACGATACATATTCGATATGGAGATACGACAAATATTGAAAAACTAAGATATAGGCGTGGCGGGATACGCTAAATTAAAAAAATATTATATATACGTATAGACTAGAATTTAATAATCACTAGTTATTACGTTAAAAAGTATAAAACATTTCAATATATACATAAAAATTAATATTTTCTAAATATATGAGTGGTCTATTATACATTATCATGGATTGAATCTCATAAATTCATTTTAGCTTTCAAATCCATTCTAATAGCAATGTAATTAGTTATTATTATTTTTTTAAAACCAAATCAAGAAAGGTACTTATCATAATATTTTAAGTTTTTAACTCTAAAATGAAATTTATTATAATGATTATGTTTTCTTTTATTTGAAAAAATAAATTTTATTTTTCATTAATAATAATTAGATAAAATTATGAGCAATAGGTAATTATGTTATATTAATTTAATAAAAATAAAGAAGATCTTTTAATAATAATGATAATGGTAAAAATATTAGATGGTAAATATAATATTAAATTGTTGTAATAAGGTAAATAAAAAAATATTATAATTTTTACTTCCCACATATGTAAATATTGTATTTAAAATAAAATTTTATTACTTTCTCTTTAAAATAATTTTTTTACAAAATATTAAATTACCCACGCGTGAGCTTTCAGTAAGCTAACGCGAGTTCCTTTTAAAAAAGACGGCTGATCACCTGCAAACCCTAATACCCTTCTTCTCTTTCCCTCTCTCTATTAAACTCTAGCCGCCGCCGTTCTGTATTTTTGCCATCAACGAAGAAGAAAAAGACGCAGAGAAGAGAAAGGAACGCAGGTGTAAGCGATTTTTTTTTTCTTCAATCTTTTCTCCATATTTTCTTTTTTCTCTTTCCATTCTTTCTGTCCGCCGTTTCATTTATTCTCTTGAGGCGTATCCCGTGTGGAATGTCTTGGCCGTGTCCCGGCAGTATCCTCTTTATTTGTTGCCGTAACCTGACCCAGATACGTGTATCCGGGGAGTATCCATAATTAAAATATTTTTTAATTAATTGGATACGTGTCCGGTACGTATCCTAGCCGTACCCGGCCGTATCCGTATCGGATACGTACCAAACACGGGTACTTCACTAATTTTGAAGTATCCGTGCTTCCTAGCCTTTTTGTAAGTAACAATGCATCACTTATCATAATATGTAATGTGACTTAATTGAAAAAAATTTAGATGTGTGACGTAATCATGTGTGACTTCTCCACTTAGGTCCCTATGTAGGGTCAATTGTGATCTAAAAGCACATTCTTTTTTTTTTACACTTATTTACTTTACATCACTTGTATTTGTATCCTTTTGAAAACCCACCCCCACCCCCCACCCCTTCAAGCTTCTCTCACTGTAATTATTAGGATCATTTTATTAAGTAATTTTTCCCATCAATCTGAGGCATTATCATCATCAAATCATTTATCTCTTTAAATTAGAGTTTAGCATTTATATCTAGATTTAGTAAATTATTTTTCATATGTCGACAGTCTATTTGACACGCATGGGACTCAAATCTATTACTTTTGAACAACAACAATGAGCCTTTACTAATTGTGCTATAGGTTATTGTCGTCCGAGTTTATATCACCATTGGATTAAAAATTTATCCAAAATTAATTCTATTTTGACTATTAATTTTTTAACCTCTGAAAATCATAACTTTTGTAAATTAAATGAATCTGGTGTTTTATGAAAAGCACCACCCTAGAAATAATTTTCAAACCCGCCCATCCCATGCATTGGACCTAACCCTTATGGACCTCATAGGCCCAGGGGCAATTGTTGCTCGTGGGCAACATCACTCTGCTAAAAGTCATTCATACATGGTTAACCATTGACACACCCATGTAATGAAGAATAGGCAGTAGGACTCACTTAAGCAACAATCTTCATTGGCCATATATAATGAGAATTCAATAAAAAAGTGAAAGAAAGAAGACAGGGGCCTCGTACATTTCTAATCTATCAATTTCTGATCACCCCTTAACAAAATGCAAAATATATACTTATATTGGATATTTATCCATCCAAAATTTCCATTTAATCATAAGATATACATATTCACAAAAGTGAAGTAGATATACCAAACATCTATCAAATATAAATATCCATTGACAAATATCAATTCTTAATATTAAATTAACTTGTAAAAATATTAATCTATAATAAACTACTACTAATATGCATACAATAAGAAAGGCAAGAAATAGAGCTAAG
This sequence comes from Chimonanthus salicifolius, assembly GCA_013350335.1. Classification (NCBI taxonomy): domain Eukaryota; kingdom Viridiplantae; phylum Streptophyta; class Magnoliopsida; order Laurales; family Calycanthaceae; genus Chimonanthus; species Chimonanthus salicifolius. The sequence goes on along the minus strand of CM023539.1, from coordinate 22,754,040 downwards.
ACTTTGGAGGGTGAGAAGACTTGGTGCCATTAGTTGACTCTGGCCTTTTCCGGGGAAGGGCATTCCTAGCTCTCGTTTTTTAGGGTGAGTTTTAGGTATGGAAGTTCCATAGTCGTAATCTAAACATAAGATTCAATTTTTAGGGTAAGTTCTACTTTCCTAACTAACTCACACTAATCTGAATACAGACAGCGTTATTATAGGCTTAATCTCAATTAAAATATAAATTCATTCAATATGTATTATATTGGTCGATGTATATCGATTTTTAAAGACAGATATATATCAGCTGATACAATACATATCAGTTGTACATGTATAATATCGGTCATATTAGCCGATATGTATCGACCATAATGTCGGTCGATATTTGATTTTTTCTATTTTAAAAAATATAAATCCATAAGATATTTGGATTTTTTTAATTAACAAAAAATTAAAAAGCAATAAAATAGGTCGATATTTCATGAAATGATCGATATTTTAAGAAAAAAATAGTGATCGAAATCAATAGTCTTTAAAATTAAATGGACCGGAAGTATTTACCAATATTATCAATATTTATGTTTTGTCTAACTATATTGATAAATTTTGTTCCAAATTTTGAATTTTAACCAAATTTTGTAGCTAAGCTCGTGACTCAGTTTATTTTATACTCCCTCTGCCTCAAAATAGTTGTCTTATATGGATTTTGGAATTGTCCAAAAATAGTTGTCTCATTTATATTGGAGTAGTATAAAGTGTGTTGAAAATGAATGAGATCACATGGAGTGATAACCTTATATAGAGAGTTCTTTAAAAAATACAAATCTTTCAAATAAGACAACTAAAATGGGATAGAGGGAGTATGATATTTGACTATAAGGTAAGGCCTACTAATATGGTTGAGGAAATCCATAATCAAACTCCCTTTGATTTATGATGGTTGATGAGGATAAGTTATTGTGGGTAGGGAAGATATTGGGGATCTCTTCAAAATAGCAGTCTAGTCAGCTTAAGGATATTTTGAAAGATTTTTGGGCAGCTGAAAGGCGAGAGCAGGAAGAAGAGCAAAAGGTTAAAAGAACTAGAAAGAGGGAGAGGGAACTGAGAAATTTACAGTTTTCTGTGAATTACGATCATGCCTCGGTGGTTGTAGGTGTTGGGAAGTAGTTCATACATGAAAATCCTTTCTTAGAATGTTCGGGGGATTGGTGCAGTGGGAAAAAGGTTGCAGGTGAAGAGACTTGTAAATTTATAGAAGCCAGACATAATTCTTCTTCAGGAAACAAAGTGCCAAAATACTGAGGATGGTACAGGGTAGTGGTAATGTGGGGTGGGTAGTTAAAGCCTCTGATGGAGCTTCGGGTGGTCTATGGTGTGAGTGGAATGCAGATAAGTGGAAATTGGTTTCCTCTGTGGTGAGGTCGTTCTCTATTTTTGTGGTTCTAGAGGATGTTTCAGTAGGAAGGGAATTCTTCTTTACAAATGTATATGGGCCTAACTCGGCCCTCAGACTCAGACCAAGTGAGTTTTGGAATGAGTTGTCGGCTGCTAGAGGTGACTCTTCCTCCCCTTGCTGTATGGGTGGTGATTTTAATGTTGTCCATCGAATGGGAGAGCAGAAAGGGTGTCATAGAATTTTGGGCAAATGCAAAGGTTTAGTGATTGGATTGATCAGATGGAATTAGTGGATCTACCTTTGGGGGGTGCCACTTTCACATTGTCCAACCTGCAAGAAAATCCTTCTCTTGCAAGGTTAGATAGATTTTTGGTGGATGTGAGTTGCTTAGAGTGTTTTCATCAATCTGTGCAGTGTGTTGTGGTTAGTCTTGTGTCTAATCATACTCCTATTTTCTTGGATTCATGCTTAGACTCTTTTTTTGAAAGGTAACTTCATTAATAAAAAGAAGATAACAAGAACAAACGCAGACAGAAAGAGCATTTCTGCCTACCACCAAAAAAAGCAAAAAACCCAACCACCCCCCCCCCCCGCGCCCGCCCCCCCCCCCCCCCCCCCCCCCCCCCTTCCCCCCCCCCCTTCTTTACATTACATAAAAGTATTCACAATTTCCGAAGACAAGGTCACACCCTGACAAGCCAACTCATTTGCTTCTGAATTTGCAGTTCGTGGAACCCAAGATAGCGAAAAACCATAAGACTCAATGGCATAACAAATCTTATCCACTTTATCCAAACACGACCATGGACTAAGAAATCCAGAGGCCTAACCAACAATAATCTTAGAATCACCTTGTAAGGCACTCCCAACCGCCCCCAATTCTTCCAAAGCAAAAATACCTCTCCAAAGAGCATTTAACTCCACATCCAGCATAGACACATTTGGAAGAGGACCTACAAAAGAGAGCAAGGAAACACCAGACCCATTAATAATCACTCCCCCATAACCTGCCAAGCCAAGCTCAAGCATACACTGTGACAACTACCATCACAGTTAAGCTTTAGAAGACCCATTGCTGGTGGAACCCAAGCAACAGACCTCATCGAAGCTAAATGTAATAAATGATTGATGCAGGACAAGGGATAGGGTAAACCCTAAATGCCCTAAAGGGGTTCTCTAAAGATTAAAAGTGGATGAAAATAATGTACCGTAAATCTAAAATGTGCTGAAATTAAATTCCAATTAATATAAGATTTACCACACATAATCATGGAAGTAATAAGAGTCTAATGTGTTTAATGGGGAATAAAGGGAAAATAAGCAACTAATCAATCTTGACAAGTATCGGGTCAGACAGTCAAAGGATGGCACACGCCTAAAAGAGGTTAATAAATTAGAAACTTAGGCAGGTGGATAACTTATATTTCAATTGAAATAGGAAATGGGCATACGAATGGCCTTAATTGGAAGCGCACAAAGGGTCTGTTTTGTGCAGTGTAAGAAGATGCTTTGTGCAGCGGAAAGAGATGCTAGGAACGAAAGGGTATGGGCGAAGGCTTAGGGATTACGACAGCAATAGAAGGGATTTTGGGGGAAAACGACAGCAACTGTGTGTAGATTTGGAAATGTCAGCGAGGTGGAAAGGCTCTTCAAGAGTTGGCGATGGCTGTATGGGCTTGGGATGGCTTAGGAAGTCTAGGGAAGGCTAAGTTAGGTGGTGAGAGGGGCAAGGAGAGTCTCGGATGAATGGGGGTGGGCTTTTGGGGCGATGACAAAGGGTTGTTTTGTTTCTGGTAGGGGACGGGAAGGCCAAAAGGGCTTTGGGACAGCAACAAAAGGGCTGGCGGAAAGCTGTCAGAGGCCAAGGCAAGGGGTACAACAGCAATGGAGGGGAGATTCAAAGGAAACGACAATGGTAGGGATAGGTTTTGGGTGTGGCGGAAAGGATGGGAGAACTGCAGGTAGAGGCGAAAATTGTAGGAAACTTAGGAAGGCTTAGGGGCTTACAAAGGAAGGGCGGGGCGGAAGGGCCAATGAGGGGTGGTGGAACTGTTTTGGTAAATCTGGGGGCAGATCTGGGTTGGGGGGAAAGGATCTAATGGCTAGCGATAGTTGGTTTTGAGATGGGAATCCACGGCAGTAGGGAAGAAACAAGGAGAAGAAGAATAGGAAGAGAGAGAGAGAGAGAGAGAGAGAGAGAGAGAGAGAGAGAGAGAGAATGACGAAGAAGAGTACCTGGATGAGGAGGGCTTCTCACCCTTCTCCTTGCCTTTCACTGTGGCTTCTCACCGAATCGGCGGCTGCTTCCCTTCGTTTCCTTTCTTCTCTTTTTCTCTAATCTTCGAATGCCTCTGGAAGAGTGTTATAAAAACCCTACGTGGCTTTAAGTTGGTTGGGCTTGGTATCGAGACTGGGCCTAGGCCCAGCTAGGCTACTTTTCATCAATCCCCCCACCTAAGAAAAACTCGACCTCGAGTTCTCAGATGAGAAGAAAGCAAACCAAATCACATGTGCGCCTTCCCAATGTGGGGTCTTCAAAGTGAAACTACGCGCACTTGAGACAGATCGAACCACATGTGTGCCTTCTCAATATGGAGTCTTCAAATGATATTTGTGCACACATGAAGCTGTTAGATGTCATCTAGTCGGGTTGTCATCGAGCCACAGTGATGTTGTTGTGGTGACTCTCCTCCGCCAACGATGATATACGTGGAAACCTACTCATTCGCCCACTCTTCTCAGATGAGAAGAATGCCCATCTGGTGAGATAGAACTCCGATATCTCTCCAAAAGATCCGGGTCGAGTCATTGTAATTTGCTCTCAATCACCCAAGTAGGATCTATCATTGGCTTTTTCTTCCACTTCACAAGATATTGTTGATATCCTCCTGCAGCTGTGGAAACCCCTACCTCGTCCAGGATAAATTCTTTCTCCTCTCTCTTGGGTGACAAGGACGGTAAGGAATGTAAAGGTTGTGTACGTGTATACCATGGGTTATTAAGTGGGTCAGGTAAGCTTGTAGGAGGGTCAAGGTGATGATTTAGATTGAAGGGAGTTCTAGATTGTGATGGTGGGCTAGATGGTGGCACAAGTAAAGGTTGAGGGGAATGTAATGGTAAAGGCTGAGGGGAATGTACTGGAAAAGGCTGAGGGAACTGTACTAGTGCGTGCCATGGGTCATGGAGCGGGTCATGTTGTGGATTAGGTTGTGGATCAGAAAGGCCAAGTGGGTGATCAGGATCATGCTGATGTGGGCTGGGGTGAGTCTGATGAGGCTTAGGTTGAGTCTGATGGGGATCAGGGTGTGGAAGTGAAGATGCTAAACACTAAGAGGGTACTAGAACCACCACATAATTATCCACTCAACTTCCTTCAACCTGCAATGACTATTTGTAACAAACTTATATTTTTCATCGCTCATATTAATTTGGCATTCAATTTCAGCATAAAACTAAGTTATAAAATTATTTGTTGTTAGATGGGTCAAACAGTAAGTTGATCTTTTAAATCCTTTAAATATGGGTATTAATCTTATTAAACATGTAGATTTATCTTTTCATTTTTTCACCTTTTGAGAGTCCATACATAAACTAATTTATTTTATTTGTTTGTGGAGCCAAATGTCTTTGCTACATTAACAAAGAGAGGGCCTCATGGAAAAGAGCAAATGAAAATGTATAATGGAAGTAAAAGTGCAAAATTACCGTATAGTTCTTCATTCTTTGGAAAATGGCACGACTTGTTAAAACAGCACTAATAATTACACTCAACCCTGGTTGTGTTAGAACTATGTCGGAAGCACTTCTAGCAGCATCTGGTGCATCTGCCACGGCAATTCCTATATCTGCCTTCTTTAATGCAGGTGCATCATTGACCCCATCTCTGGTCATTCCACAAATGTGCTTTCTAGCTTGCAGTTTTTTCACAATCTCATACTTATGCTCTATAGAAAAACATAGAATAGGGCATAAACATATTGATATATATTCATAAACCATACAGAATGAGTGACAAAATTTACCAGGAAAGACACCAGCAAAACCATCGGCTTTCTCAATAAGCTCATCGATTGGTAAAGCTGCAATTGACTCATCCTTGTTTTCTCCCAAGAGAGATGAAGATGGATACATATTTGTACCCATTCCTAGCCGTCGACCAGTTTCCTTAGCAAGTGCCAATTGGTCACCTATTATGGTATACAAAGAACTCTCACAAAGGCTCTCTCAACCACTCTCCAGAGAGACCTAAAGGACAAACCCCAAATTTATGTGTTGTCACATTTGTGGATTTAAGCCTATCTTATATAAACTTTGGATCTCCAAAATTTTGGAGAGAAATATCATTAAATAATATTATTTAATTGCTAGTACAACTTTTAACTTTGACAATCCCGACCTTGGTGAGTAGTTGTTGTCCAACTAAAACTTATCCCATGGGATGGTTGCAAAGCACCAACCTTGCTATTATAACTTCTAGTTTTAACAATCTCCACCTTGGTGAGAGCTTCGTTATAGCCTCCATGAGATACTCATCAACTCTTTCTCCATATACCTACTAATGCCTAATGCTTTTACCAATCATCGACTAATTTCAATAATGCTTGGAACTTGCCAACATAAAATGATTTATCAATATGCTTGCAATATTGTCATTGGTGTGAATTTTCTTAAATGGATAACATCATATGTGAAATCACTTCTTCTATATAGTGAAACCTGAAATCAATGTGCTTTGTTTTTCCATGATAAATTTGATTTTTTGCTAAGCATACTGGACTTCGACTATCATGAGAGACACATGGTTTATCTTGTGCCAAAACCAAACCCACCAACCAAACCCCCAAATGGCATCCTTAACTGTTTATGTGTCCGTCATATACTTTACCTCTATAGTAGATAAATTGATTGTCAATTGCAGCATCAACGTCTAACTAATGGGACCACTTGCAAATGTGAAAACATAGCCTATTGTTGATTTCTTTTGTCAAGATCACTTGCATGGTTGAAATCTCTATACGTAATAACATTGTTTTTTATTGTTATTCCTATCAAAATCAGCACGACATCCAATGTACCTTTCAAATAGTGCAAAATTCATTAACAACTTGCCAATAGACTATTCTTAGATTACCTAAAAAAAAAAAAAAGACTATTCTTAGATTTGTCATGTATCTGCTAATTTGCCCAGTTAGCATGAAAATGGATTGATCCCTCTTATAATGGGGTTAAAACTGGGCACTTAAATTTGTAAATCAATGTAATATGAACGAGTAAGAAGGATTCTGATATCTTTAATTAAAACACACAAGTTATAATCTAATTATTAATTAAATAATAATGCAGTGGGTCATTCAAGTGAGAAGATGGTTTATCCTTGCTTGACTGTTAATCAATTACATGAATTTTACCCATCGGTGGGTTCAATTAGCAGATTTGTTGATTCATCAGCTTAAAACTTGGGTCATTATATGATAAGGACGAAGGTAATAAACCATATCTACTGACATCAATTTTTATGCTATTATGTACTAATCCCAGTTGACGACCACCACCTTCAGCATCCACCACTTCTTCGTCTGAGATGGGCAAAAAAAAAGCAAACCGAGACTCATCTCGACCAGCAAGAAATTCTTCCATAGGCACCACTACCCTAGTCTCTACCTCCGTCCTTATAGGAAAACACATGTCCCCTATATCCAACCACAAAAGGAATATCCGAGCCAAAAACATGAACTATCTTCATTCTTGCAAACTCCACCACCTCCATCTGTAGACATCGATCATCTAGTTCCTCCACCATCCCCCACCAATTCCCCTAATTTCTAAAGTGTTCCATTCCGGCACACATGCAACGGAACTCCAAAAAATAGAACCCAGTCTACACTAACAGCAGGCCCCTAAAACTTAAGTGCATTAATCAATCCTTTTCAACGGTCCATCAGCAATGTGTGACCCGCCCATAGAGAACCTCCTTCTGTCCTCTTCCGTTTCTAGAACTATCCAGAACAAGATAGGCGATAACCCTCGAACCACCACCTGAAAATCAAACCCCTAAGTTGCCAGCAACCACTCCTTAACTTCCGCTTCCAATGAGTTAGCTAGTCGGGCCACGCCAACCCAGGTATGAGCCAGTCTCTCTTTATACTTTTCACTAAATTCATTTACTTGAAGTAAATTCCGATCGGCATGATAGATAGTATGATACCATGGTTTGGGTTTAATGGCCGGGGCGACTTTCAGGAATTCGCCTAATCGGGATTTCCTTTCCTGTCGCCCTTCTTTTCTCCGGACCATATAATGTTATACTCAGTTGGAGTTTTTAGATGTGTTCCCGGATGAGTTGACATGATTAGCCCCACACAGATAAGTTGAATTCTCTATTGAGGTGTATCCCAACACATTTCCCGTTTCTGTTGCGCCATATCATATGGCACTGGTTGAACTCCGTGAATTGAAAGAACAATTGGGAGACCTCTTAGAAATGGGTTTCATTGGCCATAGTGTATCACCTTGGGGTGGTCCTTTCCTATTTGTTAAAAAGAAGGATGGTTCTTTGAGCTTGTGCATTGATTATCGACAACTGAATAGATTAGTAGTGAAGAACAAATATCCGTTGCCACGAATTGATGATTTCTTTGACCAATTTTGGGGATCACAATGTTTTTCAAAGATGGACCTTAGATCAAGATACCATCAGTTAAGAGTAAAGGAACATGACATTCCAAAAACAACTTTTCAGACATGCTATGGACACTACGAGTTATTTGTAATGCCTTTTGGCGTGACGAATGCTCCAACCACATTCATGGATTTGATGAACCGAATTTTGAGACCATACCTAGACCAGTTTGTAGTTGTGTTTGTGAATGATATTTTGGTATACTCGTTTACTGAGGCTGATCATGAGCATCATTTGTGGGTTGTGCTTCAAACATTGAGAGGTCACCAGTTATATGCAAAATTGAGTAAATGTGAGTTTTAGTTGCTAAAGTACAATTCCTTGGCCACATGATTTCTACGGAAGGTGTTTCAGTGGACCCTGCTAAAGTCGAGGCAATTATAAGTTGGGATAAACCAAAGAATGTATGAGACATCCACAGTTTCTTTTGTCTAGTTGGTTATTATCGATGGTTCATCCAGAACTTTCCAGACTTGCAGCTCCTGTGACTCAATTGGCTTGAAAGGGAGTCAAATATGTGTGGGATGAAGCTTATGAGCAAGCATTTGCTGAGTTGAAAAAGTGACTGATCACTTCTCCAGTTCTTATAATTCCGGATTGTGGCCAAGGCTACTCAATTTATTGTGATGCCTCTGGGAAAGGCCTTAGATGTGTTCTTATGCAACAAGGCAGAGTAGTAGCCTATGGCTCCCGACAAGTTAAGATGCATGAGCGGAATTATCCTACCCGTGACCTTTAGTTGGTGGCAGTTGTGTTTGCGTTGAAAATCTGGCATCATTACTTGTATGGCAAGAAGCTTGAGGTATTCTCTAATCACAAAAGCCTCAAATATTTATTAGCTTATTTGAGTATATCGGACAAGATATTAGGTAGTAGCCATTTAATTAATTTATGGATTTATTAGGAGTTGACATTAATTAATTTCATGGTTTGTAATGATGGGAGCTTGAGTCTCTGATTTAATTTATTTACTTAATGATGGTTATGGATTGATGAAATGTGAATGTGAGGTGAATGAGTGATGTGATGCATGTTTAGATGGACGGTAGGTCCTTGTGGAGTTTGGGTGATTGACAATGATGTTTGGATATGTTTAGAAGTATTATTGCAGGTCAAAACATTATTTAGAAATTTTTTTGGAATGTCCAAAATACAAACTAAACTCTGCTGAAATTTCAGCTTTATTTTCATGTCACTTAGAATCATCTGGGTGGACCTTAATTTGAAAGCATTAATGATGATTAAATGACACATGTAGATTATTAGAAAAAAACTTGGACGTATTTTACCCCACTGTATTTTATCTTGTCCCAGGGTTCGGGGTATGATATTGTTCCACACTTTAAATAAGAGTAATTGATTTATGCATCGATACTTTTTACTAAGATTGTACATAGAATTATATAAAAAAGGGAGTTACTTTATTTTTGATAATTAAAAAATGAAAAGCTAAAATAAAAAATTGCTACTTTTATATTATCTAGTGCACCCTCTTAATAAAATAAAATATTGATGAAAAAACCAGTTCTCTTGTATTAGTCTCCATTTGTGAGTCGGAAAATTGAAATACAAATATAGACTCGAGTTTTGGTCATTAAAAAAAATACAGACTTGAGTTGATCGGGATGGATTTATTCAGGTTGGAGCCATTCCAGCATTGTCGTCCGACTCTAACCACGAATTCTTGTGTTTCAAAGGGTGGGTGCAGTATTCTTGGTCTTGGAGGCTGCTGCTCATTTCTCGTTTCTGGACTCGACGACCTTGGAAAGAAAAAGTGCAGCCCTCTGTAAGTGTCTCCCTTCATTGATTTTCTTTGTTTACCATTTACTCCACCTTAGTATCTCAATGGCAACAACAGCAGCAATGGCATATGTAGCAGCAACAGTTGTATCTTCAAAGCCCACTTTCTTCTCCTCTCAAAAATGCCTCTCATCCCTTTCTCGCACCTCTTTCTCCCTCAACTCCCCATTTTCCAAAATCAACAACAGCAACTCCCTTTTCTCCTCAATATCAAAACTGAAACCCTTGTCTGTGACAATCAAAAGAAGTCTTTCTTTCTCATCCATCATCCCCCATGCCAGCACCACCACTTTCCATGGCCTTTGTTACGTCCTCAGCGATAATATCGATACCGATCAGATAATCCCAGCTGAGCATCTCACCCTTGTCCCCTCCAAACCAGATGAATATCGCAAGCTAGGGTCACTTGCCTTCTCTGGCCTCCCCTCCTCCTCCTATCCAATTCCCTTCATTGATCCTGCTCAACCCAATTCCCACTACACAATTATCCTTGCTGGTGCCAATTTTGGCTGTGGCTCCTCCCGTGAGCATGCTCCCGTTGCGCTTGGTGCTGCTGGTGTCCGTGCTGTTGTCGCCGAGTCCTATGCTCGCATCTTCTTCCGAAATTCTGTTGCCACTGGTGAGGTCTACCCATTGGAATCGGAAGGCAGGATCTGCGATGAGTGCAACACTGGGGATGTCATCACTGTTGAGCTTGACCAGTGTCGTATGATCAATCATACCACTGGGAAGGAATACCAGTTGAAGCCCATTGGAGATGCTGGGCCAGTGATTGAAGCAGGAGGGATTTTTGCTTATGCAAGGAAGACAGGAATGATTGCTTCAACATCAACAGCATAGCTCGCAGCTGTTGGTTCCAGTTGCATTGTTGAGGTGGGCTTTTGTACTCCATCAAGTTGAGTGAATTTGGCTTTACTGAATTATTACAATCTAGTTGAGTTTTATTTATAGTTATGTTGTTGAATTAGTACTATCGTGGATTTTAAATGTGTTATCTCTGGCACTCTTATTTGTAGCTTTTGATTTGTTGAATCTGTACTTGTACCTTTAACTATATGTTTTGATGGGCTTGCGATGCACATCCTAGAAAGTTTCAAACGCAGCAGGGGATACCACATAAACGGTATCTTATCCATTGCTGCCTACACTTTTTTACCCAACTTCCTTACACCACTCCCAAGCTCTTTCCCAACAATACTACCAAACGTGTACAGCCTATGGAAGATGAACTTTGCCTTGTAGATTATGATTTTCCAATCAATTGTATTTTTTGACATACGTTTTCAGATCTTATTGTTTCATGCATCAAATGATATTTTTAGATCCTGATTTCCCTTTTTTTTTTTTTTTTCATTTATCTTTAAATTGACTCACATAAGTATATGGAACAAGAAAATTTTCATAATGTAATTTGGTTCCAGTTCTAGAAGCTGAAAAAAATGGTAAATAGAAATGCACTAGAAGCTTGATTGGGAAGACAAAGGCCCACAGTTGGGCTAGTGGTGGTGATGAAAGGCAATATGACCACGAGAAAATTCATTTGTGTTGAAGATGGATAAGAAATGGGTTTTGGCCATTCCAGGTCATTTGACACTGATAACAACTGGGATTGTAGATGTTGCAAAGAGGAGAGAGGGGTTGGTGGAAATTGATTGAAGAGATGTGAAATCTAATGGCATCCAAGAGCTAGGTGGAGATGAGGCTATAAAAAGATGAGAAATTCGATTTTATTGGTTCTGTATGATTTTCTTGCACAGTCAACACTAGGGCCATTCAAACTCTGCTTTAGTTTGTCTCTTCTTACATAATAGGGAAAATACGCAATTGAATCCATCTCCTTTCAGCTGCCTACACTTCTATGAAACTTTGCACTCCACCTTAATTCGCCTCTGCCTAGCTGTCTCCGTTGCTCTCCACCTTTACCTTTCTTTTATCAGTACCATTATGCCCAGCTCCTTCCCAAATCCAATCTACCAATATCTAGATGGAGGAGGAAAGACCCACTGATCCTTTTCTCATGGTATTGGAATTGCTTGCATATGATAATGCAGCCAACTGCAGATAAACCCTTTGTGATTGGAACAAAAATGTTAGGACCTTGGTATCAATCTCAAAAGGTCAGTCTGATAAGTGGAATGACCCAAGTCCTTTACAAACTCCTAAATTTCTCTACACTTTCAATGTGAAACTCGTTCAATAGAAAGCATAGAAATGGAGATAATTGGAAAAGACAAGAAGCCTACATTTGTATTTTTGGCCTTGAAGATAACGCCACAAATATTGTCGTCCGGGAACGATCATTTGAGTTATGAACCTACTGCGTTGTAGAGGGTTGGGTCAGAAGGGGATTCGAATTTGACATGCCAAAATTATCATATTCCTTTATTTCTTCCTCTTCTTATTATTTGTAACTTGTTACAGGAGCTTTCCCTTCTCTTCTTCATCTTCATCATCCAAGAGTTCTTTCTATAGCTCCTACGACCAATTCTACATTTTCTTTTCCAAGTCGAGCTTTAATTATAACCCAAGAAACTTACTCGAAAATGGAGATGAGGAGAAACCACACTAGTTGCGCTAGTGAAAAATAGGAAAAATTGAGTCATCAAAGGAAGATGAAGAAGTGAACGATGCCATCTGTCAGCTTGTGGAGATTTCGTGAGAAACGGCAAAGATGGGTTTCCATAATGTGTACGAAACGAATGGAAGATAGTTTCGCATGTAATGGTATTTTCCTTGTGTCGTGGGGTAGAATTAGCGCACCCACACTATATATATATATATATATATATATATATATATATATATATATATATATATATATATATATATAAAGAAAGATAGATTACCACAATACGTATGGTGATGGAGACCGCATAGATCTGCATACAGAGACAGGCCATGACAATGTCAATTTCTACATCTCAAGTAATAAGTATTGCATCTTACACAAGTTATATTTTATAAAAAAATATAAAAGCGTTTTTTTTCTTTTTCTTAACATTTTTAATAAGATAAGAAACTACATCCAAGTAATACAACAAAGAGAATAAGTTCTAAGAGCAAAAAACTTATGTTATAAAGAAATTAATGGCATCGTGATTATGATCATCATTAGTAAAAAATTCATTTATTTAGAGTCGGTTTTTTAGTTTTACTTCTCTGTTTGATCCTATAAAAATATTCGATATAATTACTTTATTATTATTATTATTTAGAAAATATTCATTTTTATAATTTAGAAGGATAATGATTTTATTGATAAAGTTTCTCAAAATGTGAACTAATGACAGTACGTGAATATAGTTAGTTCGATTTTCAAACTATGCTTCTTTTAATTATTAAGAAAGAATATAATAAAGTCAAATAGAACTTGAATGCATGTTTTTACAATTTTATCATATTTTTAAGGACTACCTAACCTTCAATAAGTTTATTTTTTCTACAAGTACAAGGTGTAAAATTTCCAAAATAAGAGTATGTAAGGTGCTTTTCATTTATGTTTGCATGAGTTGAACATGCTGTAGAACAAAGAACCAATTTCTCAATGATCTAGATGAAAAGAAAGAAATGATTTTTTTTTTTTAAATAAGTATTTCTATATGGTCCATTCTATGGTCAATCTAAACTCTTAAATACTTTATTCTTTATACACTAATATTTGTTAAAGTTAGAATTTGTAATAACGAGCTCGGTGCTTTGCCACCAACACATAGGTTAGTTAGTAGTTGGACAACAGGAGCAACTTCTTTTTTGTTGGCTCAAGCTGCTTCTTCTTATATCTCTTTCAATATCCATTTCAATAATATTATTTTATGAGATTTTGTAGAGTTTTTTCCTCTCTTAATTTGAATATCCAAAGTCTATATAAGAGAGGCTTAGGCCCACAAATGTGACACTCCAAAAATTTGGAGTTCTTCCTTTGGGTCTATTTTTAGAGTGTTAGATTTTGCAAGAGTCCCCTTTCTGTATTTTTAGAGTTCTTTGTATGTGAGATTGAGAATGGTGAGCCTCTTTGGATTTGTTCTTGTACATTATAGGTCTCTCAATTTTCTTCTCTCTTCTGATTAATGAAGTCTTCATCCCTTTTGTCCGTGGATGTAGGCATCAATGGCGAACACTTTTAATTTTTATCTTGCCTTGTGTCGTATGCTTGTGTGATTTATTTGATTTTGTTTTTCTATACAATGTTTCAATTGCACATTAACCAAATTTAGATAATTTTTTTTTGGAGATTTATGTTGATAACACATTAATCACTATTAAGAACATGTTAAAAAATTACAAGTTAAAAGCCCAACTCAACAATGAGTTTGAGATGAAAGGGTTTAGGTACTGCAAAGGAAAACCTACGTATGAAATTGAAAGAGAGAAAAATGGGTAGATTATGTTTGTCTGGGAGAAGTACATTGAGAAAGTTGAATCGCTCTATTGTATTGATGAGGACTGTAAGCTGATGGTTACTTTTCTAGCAGTCCATTTCAAGTTTTCTACAACATAGTAAGTTAGTAACCAACCATTGATGATGAAAGAGAATGCATGTCAAGGGTTCCATATTCAAGTGCAGTTGGTAACATTATGTAGGCCTTGGTATGCACCAATAAGTGTGGTTAGCAGATACATGACAAATCTAAGAATAGTCTATTTTTTTTTTAAAGGTAATCTAAGAATAGTCTATTGGCAAGTTGTTAATGAATTTTGCACTATTTGAAAGGTACATTGGATGTCGTGCTGATTTTGATAGGAACAACAATAAAAAAACAATGTTATTATGTATAGAGATTTCAATCATGCAAGTGATCTTGACAAAAGAAATCAACAATAGGCTATGTTTTCACATTTGCAGGTGGTCCCATTAGTTAGACGTTGATGCTGCAATTGACAATCAATTTATCTACTATAGAGGTAAAGTATATGACGGACACATAAACGGTTAAGGATGCCATTTGTGGGTTTGGTTGGTGGGTTTGGTTTTGGCACAAGATAAACCATGTCTTTCATGATAGTCAAAGTCCAGTATGCTTAGCAAAAAATCAAATTTATCATGGAAAAACAAAGCACATTGATTTCAGGTTTCACTATATAGAAGAAGAGATTTCATATATGATGTTATCCATTTAAGAAAATTCACACCAATGACAATATTGCAAGCATATTGATAAATCATTTTACGTTGGCAAGTTCAAGCATTATTGAAATTAGTCGATGATTAGTAAAAGCATTAGGCATTAGTAGGTATATGGAGAAAGAGTTGATGGGTATCTCATGGAGGCTATAACGGAGCTCTCACCAAGGTGGAGATTGTTAAAACTAGAAGTTATACTGGCAAGGTTGGTGCTTTGCAACCATCCCATGGGCTAAGTTTTAGTTGGACGACAGCAACTACTCACCAAGGTGGAGATTGTCAAAGTTAAAAGTTGTACTAGCAATTAAATAATATTATTTAATGATATTTCTCTCCACAATTTTGGAGATCCAAAGTTTATATAAGATAGGCTTAAACCCACAAATGTGACAACACATAAATTTGGGGTTTGTCCTTTAGGTCTCTCTGGAGAGTGGTTGAGAGAGACTTTGTGGGAGTTCATTGTATTTCTAAGAGTTTTTGAGATTGAGAGTGGTGAGTCTTTCAAGATGTGTGCTTGGTACATTGCAATTCTCTCATTATGTTTTGAAGCCATCTCCATCCTTTTCACCCTAGATGTAGGCATCAAAGTCGAAGTATGTTGAATTCTTTCTTTCCTTTTGTGGTATATTTATGTGTTTTGTTTTTCCTATTGCAATATTTCAATTGCACCATCTCCACATCAAAACTATCTTGTTAGATATATCATTGTAAGTGTTAAGGGAAACACAAAGGGTTCTCACAAAATAAGTAAATCACTCTCCCCAAATTGGTTCCATTTAGGTGGGTACCATAAGGGTTCCAGAAATGTGTATTTGATAATCTCTCTTCACACCGCGAATACCCCCAATCCTCCCAATCAAAAACAAATAAATAAATAATTGTAAGTCATGCATTGAAAACATGCAAGTGATACACTTTGATAAGCCAATTGCACATGGATTTATCTCCTGATGTAAATATATCATGTTTATTTCTTCAAGAGCCAAATAGATTTGAGACTACTGAAAGAAGAGAAGTTGTTGAATGAGTAATATTTTCTTGATTTTAAGGTATAATGGTATCTTCTTCTTTTTTATAATCTATCTCCTTCCACAATTTGAATTTATATAAACCATTTGTCCCTCTCAAGCCATTACTGTAAGATATTACACTATAGAACATTCATAAAAAAATAGTCGATTCTTCATATGTGCTAGCTACATTAACAAAGAGAGGGCCTCATGGAAAAGAGCAAATGAAAATGTATAATGGAAGTAAAAGTGCAAAATTACCGTATAGTTCTTCATTCTTTGGAAAATGGCACGACTTGTTAAAACAGCACTAATAATTACACTCAACCCTGGTTGTGTTAGAACTATGTCGGAAGCACTTCTAGCAGCATCTGGTGCATCTGCCACGGCAATTCCTATATCTGCCTTCTTTAATGCAGGTGCATCATTGACCCCATCTCTGGTCATTCCACAAATGTGCTTTCTAGCTTGCAGTTTTTTCACAATCTCATACTTATGCTCTATAGAAAAACATAGAATAGGGCATAAACATATTGATATATATTCATAAACCATACAGAATGAGTGACAAAATTTACCAGGAAAGACACCAGCAAAACCATCGGCTTTCTCAATAAGCTCATCGATTGGTAAAGCTGCAATTGACTCATCCTTGTTTTCTCCCAAGAGAGATGAAGATGGATACATATTTGTACCCATTCCTAGCCGTCGACCAGTTTCCTTAGCAATTGCCAATTGGTCACCTATTATGGTTTCAACAAAGGAGCATTTATTGCATATGTACTATTGTATCAAAGAAAACTAGTTTCATTGAAATATGAAAGCCACCAATTCCAACTTCTTTATCTATGTTAAAAAGATATTTTATTGATATACATGTATAAAACAAGCAAGGATAGAAAGAAACCAGAAGAGATTATATTGAGAAAATAAAAATGGTGAAAAGAGTGCACTAACAAGAACAAATCATCACAAGAGAGCCATCTGTCAAAAAGCCCATAATCTTGACAACATATTTCCTATTTTGCCTCCAAATAATTCTTACCCTATAACTTAGTAATAACAAACACCTTCTTTAAGTTGGATGAGGTTTGACAAAGAACATATGAGGAATGGGAATCCAATCATGAAGGGTAAATTCAATTTAGAAAATGTGTGATTTATCAGTTCCATGAGTAACTTAGAACTCCTTAAAGTAGTAGCACATTAAACCATGTGAATCGTTTTTAGATTTATGGTTATGTTGTCATAGTGAGGTATACAATCTATCATGCATCTACATAAACTAAGAAATACAGGTCTTCTCTATAGGATAGGATATTTCACATAAAGACAACATTAATTTTCAAAGCTATTTGTCTTTATCAAATAGACCACTTGCAAAATCCGAGATGCTTGTATTATATTAGATGCATTAGTATAAGTAATTAGCCTGATGAAAGTTTCTAGTTGCTCACCTTTATGACATAGTATATGCTTTGGTCAAGTCTAACCATTTAATCAGTTTTTCAAAATCTTCAGTTCACAACAGTGACAAGTAGGTGAAAAAACAGATGAAATGCTGGGTGTCACAGTTCCACAAATACCTGTGATCATCTTAACACTAACTCCAAGATCCAAAGCTCTTGCAATTGTTTCGGCACTATCATGGCGTGGAGGATCGAATAAAGGGAGAAGACCAATGAATTCCCAGGGTCCACCGGGACTTTCTTTAGGACCCTGAGGCACCTCCTTGAGAAAACAAAACTCCAATTCATTAGCCAACGCAGAGAGTAAACTTATTAGGCCTAGAAAAATAATAATAAGGAAAAGAAAAGCTAAATTACTTGATAAGCAACTGCAAGTGAACGAAGACCACGTTCAGCAAATTTGTCGATTATTGCATGTACTCGTCGTTCAATGTCAGACTCGTTCCATGCCAAGTTTAGGATCTATAGAGAGAGAACAAAAATAAATCAATAATTTGTACCATGTTACAGATAAATAATAGCTGCCTTGGTTGGCATAGAACTGAACTTAGCCTTCTAAGAAAGAAACTAATGAAATATATTGACCCCACCCATTGGGGGATTTTTCATTTTTAGAAAACTAACATTCCTTGCTGATGCACATCCAACCTTTTATGTTCCAGAACCACTCTCAACAGCCTATACTGAGAATAGACAAAAAGGCATGACATAAAAATTTTACCTGCTCTGGTGCTCCTTTGCTCACTCTGTGCATTTTACCATCAGCATCTAAGTACGTGAGTGCTGTTCTCTTGTCAGTAGGGTTGAAGGGAAGGAAATGAATCTCTTGAATTCCTGCTCGAGCCTTTCAATAGATTGTGGAAACATCTTAAACGATTTAAAATCATATATTAAAAGAGAAAAGCAAACAAAATAAGCTCCCTATATTTAAGAAATATTGGATCAATCAAAATTCAAGAAGATGATGAGTTTCAACCGTCATATTAATAAGACGAGTAGTTAGCTTTCGTAAATATACCAGATGAGGAAAACAACCCAATTAGACAACACCAATTAGGTTTTTACAAATCTACCGATTGAGTAAAAAATCATATAATAATGTTCCTAATTTAAAAAAAAAAAATGTTTCGAATGAGTAGGTGGAATCAATAAAAAATCATAGTAAAAAACAAAGTACAGAAGACAGCTACATGTTAATATTTGAACCTTTAACTAAAGAAATAATGATAATAAGAAGAGTGCATGGCATTTAAGACAAAAATCAATTCATTACCTCCTTGGGGTCCGACAACATTGAAACAATAGCAGTATCAATGGCGTCTTGATTTTCCAACCTTGAAGCTCTTGCAGCCATCAACAGAACAGTATCCTTGTCGACAGATCTAGAAAAAACCTATGTCGGTGTTGATGACATGAAAATATCACTCAGTTCGTGGTCCAAAATTCATTTGTCAACTGCTTGCAATGAGACTAATCGTATTCAGGCTCTTTAAATTCCATTCTTTAAAGGGTTTCACAAAAGGGGCATCAAGATTTCTGTTCTCTGATAGATAATTCATATATATATTTTAGAAATTTACATTTTTCTTTGTGTAATTGCACCTTTGCATAGATAATTACAGCTAAAAAATACAGGTAACTGCCAATTTAGTTTCATACAGAAAGATTCATCACAACCCACAGAAATGCAAAAGGAAAGGGTAGACGAGTATACCTCAATCATATTCTTGTCCACAGTAAGCTTGTTAAGAGTTAATGTTCCTGTTTTATCACTGCATAGCACATCCATGCCAGCCATTTCTTCAATAGCTGTCATTCTCTTTGTTATGGCACCCTACACAATGGTAAGATAAATGTTAAGATTCTAGTCTTTTGACAACAATCATATTACCCTAATCCTATTAGCAAAACTGATTAACGAACCTGCAGTGATAAGCGGTGTGATCCAATGGCCATTGTCACAGAAAGGACAGTTGGCATTGCAATTGGGATCCCGCCAATAAGAAGCACAAGAAGGTTATCAATGCCAATACGATATTTCCTATTTTGCAACCCATAAATGACAATAATTTCGATTATCATCCCAATTGCAATTGAGCAAATACAGAAGTTTCCAATTGAAGACCTGAAAAATTCAAATATGAAACCATCACTTACGCAAGGGTAATGAGGAAATGACTATACACTAGAGATTCCTACATAATTAGAAAATATCAACCAACGCCATGGAAATTCTTCTGTAGACAAATTCTTAGTGATTGTGTTTGAGGATATTCCCAGAGTCAGCAGTTTCTGGTATAAATATGTTCAACTTGAACAAAGATGAAGATAACCTGAAAGTCATGGATATTCACCTGTTGAAAATGCCCAACATGTGTAGTAGTGTCCACAAGATGAGCTGCTTTTCCGAAGAAAGTGTGAACTCCAGTGGCGATGACAATGGCTTCAATTTCCCCTTGTTTGCATGTTGATCCCGAGTACACTCCATCACTAGGGTGCTTTGTTACTGGGAGTGATTCTCCAGTGAGAGCAGACTGACGAGTCAAATTTCACAATTTTAAAATAGGACGTCCATTCTAGAGAAGCTAACTATTTTTCCTCAAAACATGTACTGTTTAAACTTTCAAAAGAAAAGCTCAAGTTTCTAAAAGAGAAATGAACAATGTAAACACAAAAAATCAATCCATTTGATCCACTTAAGCAAGGGCATTTAGTTGGGGTTCCATTCTTATGGTTGTTTTGTGTATGCTAGGGTTAGACAGAGAATAAAGTAATTGCCTACACAACCCAAGCACATACATGTTTGAAGTCTCAAAAATAGCTTAAAGTATATCTTATCCTAAATCCTGTTGTTGTTCATCAAGTTTTTTCTCCCTAAAATTGAAATAAGATAAAATTATAACTTCTGCTATTGATGTTAGGCATAGTTTGGATGCATAGAAAGGAAAGTATTTTCTTGAAAATAAGCATTCTTTTATTTGTTACTTTTCAGGAAAGACTGACCTTTTCATTCATCCAGATGATGTATAAAAATTTCGTAGTATGAAATGTCAAGTTCTTACATCTCTATCTCTCTCTCTCTCTCTCTCTCTCATTCACACACACACAAGTAAAGAACAAATGTTCAAATGTCTAAGGTTTTATTTACTCCATTTGGAAATTATGTAACTTCTTTTATCTTCCCTATCAAGTTTAGAAATAGAGGCTAGTTCCTTTTTTTTTTCTTTTATAATTATCGCATGAATATTTTTCCCTCATATCAAACACTATGGTGGCAAATAGAACTGACTAAATCTGATCTACATTCAAGTATCCATGCAGGGTACTTGTCCAAAGTCAGTCCACAAGTGTACAATGTTCTACTGGGCATCATTTCTTCAATTCAAATTTGTGTGATACCTGATCAATTTTTAAGGGATCTCCCTCAAGAAGACGTGCATCAGCTGGAATGATTTCTCCAAGTTTAATACTAATTATGTCACCTGGAACCAGCACAGAAGCATCTTCTTCACTCCATTTCCCATCTCGGAGAACCTGATGGTAAGCATCATGTTTCAGACAAATCCAGACATAAGAAACTCTCTTACTGGATGCAAATTAGACAAGAAGTTAAAGCTTTTCCACACATTGTGAGACTACAATGAGGGATACCTTTGCCTTTGGAGCAAGCCGAGCCATAAGTGCTGCAGCTGCATTACCAGCATTATTTTCTTCTATAAAGCTTATAGTAGAGTTAACAAAAAGCAGCACCAAGATGCCAATAAAATCTTGGTAATCTGGACTCCCTGAACAGAGTTTTTCCAAAATGATAAAAGAGTTCATAATTTTAAAACTAGATAAGATATATATTGAAAGCAAAGATTGAATGTGATTCTGTCAGTTACCCCTCCATTTGCAAGAGCTATGGCCATGATACCAGCGGCTTCCATGACACAGGATAATGGATTCCACATAAATCCCAAGAACTTCAAAAACTTACTTTCCTGTGGAGAGATTGGAAAATGAAACAATGGAGATTAAGCCTTTCCATGTGAACTAAAGAATCATTTAGAATATTAAAGTTGACCTTTTTCTCTTCAAGTTTGTTGTATCCAAACAGTTCCAGACGTTCTTCAACTGCAGTAGAGGTTAGGCCTTCTCGTGTACATTTTAGATTTTCAAAAACTTCCTCTAGAGGGATGTTCTCCTGTAAAGATTATGACACATTTAAGCAAACAAAACAAACAAGAAATGAAAATTCGATTTTGAGCTATATAGCATTCCACTAAAAGAATTTGACTGGTCGCAATGATGCTAACTGATTTATACAAATGGAAGCAGTTACAATAATTGGATTTTAACTGAAAAGATCTCAGCTACAACAACTCTAATCAAACTAAAAGGAGCTTATGTACAATTCTAAGTCTTCTTGTTTCTGAAAAACTCTTAACACTAAGCGTCTCCTAGTGCATACACCAATTAAAAGGATATTTGAACTTGAGAAAGTGAATTTCTAAACTTCATGATAAGCAAGAAATAATCAAACACGGTAGATAATTCTGAAATATATACCAGATCAACAGCTTCCTTATTGATAGCTTCAAGGGCAACTGATTTCTCATCCATGTCGTTTCTCCTTGGCCTTCGAGCAGAGTAAGCGAGAATCTGCAAACCGAAGGTCTTTAATTTGGTTTATGTTCCCCAAAAAAAACATGGTAGGTTGAAAGATGGAAAAATGATCTTCTACTTGACTATGATGAGTTTTTTTTTTTAATTTCCGGTCGAATTCATTAAATGTTGGTATAGTAAAGGCCAAACCAGGGTCATGGAGAGCAGAGCCATTGGTCCCCAAAATTGTAAAATCCTCCCTTGATAAAGAAAGGTTACGAAGCCACCTTAAAGGGACATTTAAATTTTGGATATTACCCCTCCCAAATTGCAATTTATACATTTGCTCCCCAAGTTATAATTCCCGATTCCACCTGCAAACTGTACCAACTTGCAGTGGTGTATGCATAACACACCATATATTGGTTGGATGCTTTCTTCCATCGTTGGGCCAAATCATCACACAATAAGCCGCTAAACAGGTAAACAACACTAGTAGCCTGCAACACTGCGAATATGATGTAGAAATTTTTTGCCCAAAGGAGTACCAAAACCAGTTAGTTAAGTTTATGTTAAATTATGTGGGAAGAAAGTTTCAGTTAAAATTTTTCTCATCTAGATACATTTTTATACTCCCAGTCTACAACAAACCACAGCCTAAACAAGAAAGAACCATTCTAAAAGTCTGTCAAATAAGTGGATTCTTATTTTTCAGTAGAAAGAACCATTCTAAAACACTGTCAAATAAGTGGATTCCTATTTATCAGTACACCCAAAGGAACTGTTTCGAGTAGAAGTAACCATTGTTCATAGTTCATACTCTTTTAGATAGGTAAGAAGCAATTCTTTCAACGGATAGCTGGAACATTTTAAATGAAATTGCAAGTAGATTTAGTCAATTTATTGTTGAAGCATGGTTATTTTCTATAAAAGTAATTTCCCTTTGGGAAACCTAAATGGACATTAGTAAATGTCACTTTTCAGAGAAGTACTTCAGTTCCCATTCATCCTAATATAGCCTTTGAAAACTATGAATAATGATGAAGAACACTTGAAATTTGTTTTTCTAAATTTCTTGTTTGTTGAACATTCCTCCTCTAATTGAACACATTGGTTTAGCCGGTTCAAAAGATCTCTCTTACTTAAATCTGTTCGGCCATTTATAATACGTGAAAAACTACAATAAATGTGGGCACAGTCAACGTTCCATTCCACATTACACCAGAGGACAAAACAATTGATATGTTGAAACAGGCGTTAGTGGGCATCTGTCGTTGGCCAAAAAATGGAGTGTTGTATGTATATATATACACCTGGGTGTGTCCAATACTAGTTCAATCTATCAAAAGAAAAACTGACAGATAATCAATCCTGAGATCCGGGCGTACCTACGTTGAGAAACCCAGATTTCAAGACTCCAACAATGGGAGGAGGAGGAAGTATGGAGAGGAGAAGAGATCTTCTTCGTCTTCTTGTGGGTGGTGGAGATCGAGAAAAGTGGCAGAGAAGGGAATAAATAACGGCCCATGGAAATAGAAAGTACACAGGAAGGTTAGAAAGTACATTTATAATGTCTAAAATAAATGACAAATCTAAGGGTGATCAGATAACAAATTTCAAAATAATTTTTTTCGGATAGATAATTTTAATAATAACTAAATATGATATGCAATGAGCTGAGTTGACCAATGCACATAAACCCTTATTTTATGTTATGCACATAAACGGGATCTAAGTTTAGAACTAAGATCCTGTTTTGATATGCAATGAGCTGAGTTGACCAATGGTGTAACCTTAATATAGATTAAGCCCAATGTAATATGAACCATTGTAATTCTCATATTATTAAACAATATTTATTTCCCTTAGGAATGAAATAAATTTTTTCACTTATTATACTGTTTTTCTGCCATTTTTATAGTATTTTGGCAAATCTGGTTTTTGAAGAGAATAGGAGTGTGAAAATGATAGGGTAAGTGTTTGCTTTATATAATTTTTTTTTGGACCATGTAGATTTCACTGATTTTGAAAAAAATTTAAAAAATTCACGCATGGTTGACAATCCGAATAACTGCACTGTATCATACTCCAGCTTTAAGCTGGCGATATTTTGAATGGCAGACGATATATTGACCAATATATCGTCTGATATATCACCAAAATTTCACAGAGAAGTAGTGGGGCCTAGAACCGATTTTTTTTTTTTAAAGGCTTTTATGGGCCGATATGTTACAGATTCGGTCTATATTTACCTTTGATTTTTACCGATATATCGTTTGTATAGGCTGAATTTTGTTTTTTTTTATTTAAAAAAAAAAATTGACCCCATATTACCAAATATCGGCCAATTTCAGGATCGAGAATCTATTCCAAATATCGATGATATCAGTCGATATTTGGAACGTACAGTCGATACAATTTGTATCGACTGAGATTGGAACCCCTACCTACAAGCAGATAATTGTAAGAATTTTAAAGTTCTTTACCTTTTTTGTAAGTAACAAAAAAAATTTAGATGTGTGACGTAATCATGTGTGACTTCTCCACTTAGGTCCCTATGGAGGGTCAATTGTGACCTAAAAGCACATTCTTTTTTTTACACCTATTTACTTTACATCACTTGTATTTGTATCCTTTTGAAACCCAACACCTTCCCCACCCACCCACCCAAGTTTCTCTCACTGTAATTATTAGGATGATTTTGTTAAGTCATTTTTCCCATCAATCTGAGGCATTATCATCATCAAATCATTTATCTCTTTAATTTAGAGTTTAGCATTTATATCTAGAGTTAGTAAATTATTTTTCATATGTCAACAGTCTATTTGACACGCATGGGACTCAAATCTATTACTTTTGGACAACAACAATGAGCCTTTACTAATTGTGCTATAGGTTATTGTCGTCCGAGTTTATATCACCATTGGATTAAAAATTTATCCAAAATTAATTCTATTTTGACTATTAATTTTTTAACCTCTGAAAATCATAAATTTTGTAAATTAAATGAATCTGGTGTTTTATGAAAAGCACCACCCTAGAAATAATTTTCAAACCCGCCCATCCCATGCATTGGACCTAACCCTTATGGACCTCATAGGCCCAGGGGCAATTGTTGCTCGTGGGCAACATCACTCAGCTAAAAGCCATTCATACATGGTTACCATTGACACACCCATGTAATGAAGAATAGGCAGTAGGACTCACTTAAGCAGCAATCTTCATTGGCCATATATAATGAGAATTCAATAAAAAAGTGAAAGAAAGAAGACAGGGGCCTCGTACATTTCTAATCTATCAATTTCTGATCACCCCTTAACAAAATGCAAAATATATACTTATATTGGATATTTATCCATCCAAAATTTCCATTTAATCATAAGATATACATCTTCACAAAAGTGAAGTAGATATACCAAACATCTAGCAAATATAAATATCCATTGACAAATATCAATTCTTAATATCAAATTAACTTGTAAAAATATTAATCTATAATAAACTACTACAAATATGCATACAAAAGAAAGGCAAGAAATAGAGCTAAGACTTTGGAGGGTGAGAAGACTTGGTGCCGTTAGTTGACTCTGGCCTTTCCTGGGGAAGGGCATTGCTAGCTCTCGTTTTTTAGGGTGAGTTTTAGGTATGGAAGTTCCATAGTCGTAATCTAAACGTAAGATTCAATTTTTAGGGTAAGTTCTACTTTCCTAACTAACTCACACTAATCTGAATACAGACAGCGTTATTATAGGCTTAATCTCAATTAAAATATAAATTCATTCAATATGTATTATATCGGTCGATGTATATCGATTTTTAAAGACTGATATATATCAGCTGATACAATACATATCGGTTGTACATGTATAATGTTGGTCATATTAGCCGATATGTATCGACCATAATGTTGGTCGATATTTGATTTTTTCTATTTTAAAAAAATATAAATCCATAAGATATTTGGATTTTTTTAATTAACAAAAAATTAAAAAGCAATAAAATAGGTCGATATTTAATGAAATGATCGATATTTTAAGAAAAAAATAGTGATCGAAATCAATAGTCTTTAAAATTAAATGGACCTGAACTATTTACCAATATTATCAATGTAACGCCCTGTCTCGTTACGGGCGCGTTATCTTCGGAGAACCTCACAAAATTACAAAAGACAGATATCGGTTAGAAGAATAACAACAATTTTTTTTTTTGAAACGGGGTAACTACTTCCTGTCCAACAGGCCATAAGTTCAAAACTAGAGTAAACACAACGAACCACAAATGTAAACTAATCAACAGGTTATACAGTCATTTAAACAAACATGTGATTGAATCTATGTGACTAAAGTTCTCAAACATCAAACATAGCATAAGCATAAGCTTCTATTCTCTACTACTCCTCTCCTGATACTTGCTCAAGGGGCCCTCCTGGCCCCTCCGTGGTCGGGGCACCTGAAAGGTAAGGGGTGAGCAAAACAGCCCAGCGAAAGAACATATCACATAATAACAAGGTAGTTATAGAGCATATACGAAAGGAGCAGTAAATATCACAAGCGAATAAAACATCCATGCCTACGATACTCAACTACTCTATTAACCGACATTCCATGAACCAAATCCAAGAAAATCATCTACATAGTCCACATCAGGTCCTCCAACGAACTTCGGTCTCCCTACCAGTATCATCAGGAGACTAAAGAATACACAACTGTCTCACCCACACGAGTCGGGTCGGAAACCACCTCGACCACGCCCGAGGGAACCAAACTCTAGGGCAGACACCTCAACCGCCGGAACACAACGAGGAAACCCACATCTCCTATGGGGGTCTCGACCGCCGGAGTGTAACGAGGAAGTCCTCCCAACTGCCAGGCTCATCTCATCATCATAAATGTATATACATAAACAAAACCTCCCATGCATGCACATGGTATCATGATCATGTATGACAATAAAAACATGTTCTAACATGACATCAATATCAACAACATGCCTCATATGCGGTCAACGACACATAGCAGTGCTTAGACTCATACTTCTATATCCAACATGTGATTACATATGCATATTATGCGTAAACACGTAAAACATCACAACATCTTCCAACTATTGTGTTCAACATCCATCTATATTTGTCTCATTCATTATAATATCATATATGTGTTATGATTAAACACAAATATATTTTCAATAACTTTCAAGCATCAATAATCATTCATTCAATCAGAATTTTACATTAATCGCATATAATTGACTTGGGTGAACCCGAACGGATCCCTTGCCACATGTTCATTTCAATGGTTCCCTTACCGAGTGGCTTAATAAACGAAAGGGTCTCATTCAGGTCACTTGATGTCCAAGATTATAGGTTAAGAATGCGAATGCATGCTAAAACAGTGATAAGTTCCCTCACCTGTGTGTGTCCTTGAAATCCAATGCGAGAAAACGAATCTGAGGGGTGAAGGGGCTCAATCTGTTGAAACAAGAATAGGTAGGTAAGAAATTGGGATGAAACGGGTCAAACTGGGCAAGGAATGCAAATGGGCCTGAGAACGGGTCGGGTCCGAATCGGGCCTGACTAGGTTGGGCTGAATTAGGCGATCTAGGCCGGATCTGGCGGTCCGGGGCGGATCTGGCGAACAAGGCTAGATCTGGCGACTAGGCCGGACCGGGGTCCAAAATCAGGACCCGGCTGAGTCAACTCGCGGCTCAGAGTGACTCAGCCAAAGGGGAAGGGGAAAGAAGAGGGAAAGAGGGGAAGAAGAAGAAGAAAGAAAGAAAGGAAACCAGAGAGGGGGAAAAGAAGAAGGGAGGAGGAAAACCGAGGAAGAGATGGAGCGGCGGCGGCGACGGATTAGGATTTGAGGGAGGGTTAGGATTAGGGTTTTGTAAAAAGAGAAGAGAAAAAGAGAGAGAGGGAGGGGGGGCGGCCGACCGAAAGCAAAGGAAGGGGGAGAGAAAAGAGAGGAAAATGAGAAGAGGAAGAATAGAGGGTGGAAGAAGGTCGAGAGAGAGGCGCATGGGGGAGGGCGGCGACGGCGGCAAGGGATGGGTTTTAGGGTTAAGGAAAGGAGAGGGAAGAAGAGGAGAAGAGGGGAAAGATGGAAAAAAAGAGTTTATATATGAGAGAGCTAGGGTTTAGGTTTTGAGCTTTTTTTTTTTTTTTTTAGAAAGATACAATATTTATAAAATAATTTTTAAGATAATACTTAAAGTGTGATTTTCCAATATTTTTGCATGAATAAATAAATAATAAACCAAAATTACCAAAATGCCCTTTGAGCCTTCGAGCTCGAAACCGGGCAAGTGAGGCCCACCACTGAGCTTACACAATCTCCACTGCCACCAAAACACCAAAAGAAAATAGAAGATCCGCAAAACTCTCAAAGACCCCAAAAAAATCTGGTCGGGTCGTTATAATCAATATTTATGTTTTGTCTAACTATATTGATAAATTTTGTTCAAAATTTTGAATTTAACCAAATTTTGTAGCTAAGCTCGTAACTCAGTTTATTTTATACTCCCTCTGTCCCAAATTAGTTGTCTTATATGGATTTTGGAATTG
The DNA here is from genome assembly GCA_013350335.1 of Chimonanthus salicifolius. Taxonomy (NCBI): domain Eukaryota; kingdom Viridiplantae; phylum Streptophyta; class Magnoliopsida; order Laurales; family Calycanthaceae; genus Chimonanthus; species Chimonanthus salicifolius. The sequence continues at coordinate 22,725,427 of CM023539.1, read as the reverse complement.
TCCCAAAATAGTTGTGTTATTTATATTGGAGTAGTATAAAATATGTTGAAAATGAATGAGATCACATGGAGTGATAACCTTATATAGAGAGTTCTTTAAAAAATACAAATATTTCAAATGAGACAACTAAAATGGGATGGAGGGACTATGATATTTGACTATAAGGTAAGGCCTACTAATCCCAGAAAATCTATGAAATTATTATTGGCGTAAAGATTTAAAGAAATTAGTGTTTACTATTATAGCCACTTGTTTAATGTTATAGTCACTTAACCGATAGATATCTATTATAGATGAAACAAAGCCCCAACTCAAGTGTTAATTTTTTTTGGCAATAAATAATTTAAATAAACATATTTTATAATAGACATATCAACAATTACGCTAGTGTGATAAAATTGATATTTCCAATAAAATACTAGAAATTATTTCAATTCTAGAGTTTGTAACTTAAAAAAAATTTGAACATGTAAATAACCGATATTTAATGAAAAAATACATATCTATGAAGTCCACAATTTTTTTTTTTTTTGAATTTTTTGAAAAAGAAAAATTAAAAATAAGAGAGAACAAATATCACCGATATATTGGTTGAAGCTATATTTTAACCCTTGACTTCCAAGTAGTCGGAAACCTTTCCTTTTATCAACACGTGAATTTTTTCCTCTACACACCTATTAATGCAATTCTCCATAGAAGACCTTTTTGTTTTTTATCAAAGTGTCCAAGTATGTTAGAGCACTTGAGACTCACATTTCTTGAGGCGGTTCCTGACATTTCAACCCCTTTGGATTCCATAGAAGACTAGTTGAGTTTCTTTTTTCACCACACTTGGTGTGACTTTTTATCCTCGAGAGAAATATATGCAGTTTATAACTAAACAAGTTTGCCATACTATGCACCAACGTAGTGTAAAAGAAGAAAATAAAAAGTGTCGGAAATATTGTCTCGCCATCGACCCAATTGCCCAAATCTACTATCCATGATTGTTATGTCATTTGGAAAGCTCAAGTGCTTGATGGGCTGGCAAGCCCATTCTATTTATTTTATTTGCAGAGTTGAGAGAAGTAGAACTTGAAGATGTTGGTTTTGATGCTTTGTAGTAGGCCTGTAAATGGATCCAGATCCGGCCCATGGACAGTCCGACCCAGATCTTGGAGTCCATTTACGATCCGGATCCATGTGTCCAATGGACTCATGGATCCGGATCCAACAGTCTATTAAACACATTCGGACTATTCATAGACGGTCCATGGACGGTCCGTGGACCCAAATATATGCATATACGTTAATTAGGGCACAAAAACAACATACCTCTCTCACGCCTCTCTCGCCTCTCCACTCGCTCCCTCGCTGCAATCTGCTCTCGAGATTTCTCTCGTTGCTCTCTCTCTCGAACTACCTCGCCGCTCTCGAGATCCCTCTCCCTCTCTCTCGATCTGCCTCTCACGCTCTCGAGATCTCGCCTCTCCTTCTCTCTTGCTGTAAGTTCTCCAAATCTCTCATTTCTCTCTCTCTCTCTCTGTCTCTCTTTGTCTCTATATCTCTCTCGCCTCTTCATTTGGGGTTTTTGGTGTCTGGGTTTGTTGGCTTTGATTTGTTTCTTTACATGGAGGGAGGAACTGCAAGTGCCATGTTAGAGATGAATGATGGGATTGATTTATGCATTTCTCCTGGGAGTTATCTACTTTCCTGGGTTTTCTTACTCCAAACAAGGTAAAGTCTTCTTCAACTTTCTCATTTTCTTACTCAGCTTTTAAGGGTATTCTTACCTCCCAACAAAGTAAAAATACTCTTTCCTTATTGAAAAGAAAAATGGTAAAATTGCCCTTTACTGCTATGAAACTTCTTGGGCCCTTTTTTGGTTGGGTGATTTTTTTTTTTTTTAATGATTCGAGTACATGTTTAGAATACTAGAAATAATTCTACCACAAATAATTGAATAATTATAAATAGAAGATACAGTAAACAAAGGAGGCAATTAATGACAGGAACTTAAGTGGTATAGTTGAAGTTTCACATAGTATATGAATGTTAATTAGGAGTGGAAGCATTGACCTTTGCAATTGTAATGTACCTTTTTTTCTCTTTTTTTGTTGGTTTTTGTTTTTTTCCATTTTTTCCTAACCTTCATGTGACATTCCCACTGCTGATCATATTTTCTGCCCTGTTTTTTTCCTGGCATTTTGTCATTTATCAGTTTAAGATTATCATACACTGATCTTTCCAACTAAAGCAAATTGAAATTAGACCTAAAAAGTAGAAACTAAACGGTTCTGACTCGAATCAGTAATCCTCAAATTGGATCAGAGATGACAAAAGATAAAAACTCTAATTGGGTTTTCTTCTTTTATGCTATGCACTCAAGGATCATTCATCCCATGTTGCAGATATTTAGGGTTGCCAATCCATGTGAAGGTAGTGGACTAGTTATGAAAATGTGGACTGATGATGAGGAAGTAAAAATGGCTCTACTTGTTGATGATATGAATGCATATTACTTGGGATTCTGTATCTAAAATTATATTACTTGTTTAAAACAATTCTAAAAATATAGGTCAGCTGGGAATGGAAGGATCGAAGGAGTGTCAAAACCCTTTGAAGGAATTGGATTGACATGAAGTTGGTGGTGGGGAAGGAGCGCTCGAGGTCGTAGAATCCATTGATAGAGTTGGAAGAAGTATCCATAACTTAAGAAGAAGAAGAAAATTTCAAAATAGAGACTTGAAAAAAGAAAGAAAAGAGATACAATTTCACTTGTATAATGATGGGTGTTTCTTATAGATAGGAAAAGGCAAAAATCCACATAGAATTCGTATCAAGTTGAGGATTGTAAAAGTTAACCTGACCCGACCTAATCCGATTCGACCGGACCTAACTCTTGAAGCATTTTTTTTTATTTTTATGCTGAGGTAGTTTTGCTTAATTTCATTTATAATCTTTACTTTTTATATTGCTATCATTAATTGTACGCCTCGCCCCTTCCTACAGCCTAACCGGGTCATGACCCACTCAACTGCAAATTGAACGGGCGTTACTCAACGCAACAACTCATCTAACGGGCCTTACATCACAGATTTGTGGCTGGGGGAAAATAAGTATATATTTTTTTTTAAGATTGTGAATGAAATAATGAAGCCATCAAATCCTTCAAGCCCAATTTACACATTTCATAAATCATAATGTTATCGACAATATGAAATAAATAACGTCTATCATCGATATCACATTTAATCTTACTACTCACATCCCAATCCATAAAATAAAATAAAATCAATATCCTCAAGGTTCTCAATTATTTCAAACTAACCAATTAATCTCTCAAAATACGTAATATCAAATAAAGTAAATTCAATCACACGAATCCACGACTATACTAAGAAATTAAATATTCATCTTTAAGTCTCTAAACATCAGTTGTCTCTTCCAATTCTGAGTCCAGGGGATTACCTGCAATGTAAGGGGTGTGAGCTCCAAGCCTAGTGAAGGAATACAATAATTCATACCCAACATAATATCATCATTATTCTCTATAAGTATGAACTTAAAACATAATTAAATAATATGATTTCAATATCCATGCATTATGCCATGCAATGCACAATGCTCAATGCAATGTTCAATGTCTCATTCCTCCACAACATACCCACTGTATTTGGTGGCCATCCCGCCGAAGCGAGGCCTATAACTTACCAAAAAGTGGTACTTCCCATATCAAATGGGGCCTACATAACACAACTACCACCAAATATCAGTTTTCGTGATCTTTCATGGCCTAAAAACCAAACCTACCACATGTGTGGTACTTCTCACTAAAAGCGAAGCTTGAAACTACCACCGTCGTGGTCATCATAAAAGATGACGGCTAACACCTCCATACCCATCCCATGAATATGAAGATGACATGCTCAATGCCATGTCTACTATGCATCATTTCTATCATCATACCACATGTTATTAATCATATTAACATGCCATAAGTAAAATCATTGCCATCATCCCAAACATGATTATAATCTCAATTTGACATAAACATAATGTACATATTTTAAAACATCAAAATCAATCTCAAAAATATCACACATGCATAATAATAATTCATATCACAATATTATTATTATGACAACACTATATCATAAATCCATCTTAATAACATAAAAATAACTCTATAATAAACAATAAAGCATCCATCCAATGCGAACATAATTATTGGACATTTCAACAAGGTTAGTAGCTAACTTTCAACTATCCGGCCAGACTAAGTCCCTCACGGCCATTAGACATTTAGCCTATCCCTTATACTACTGTGAGTAAGCATTGGATTACAACCACTATTCTAAAATATAACTCAGTCTATTTCCTAGATCCAATATTACATTTCAAATACATGTCATACACTATTCTTTTCTATTGCTCGATCATACAAATAACATAGAGAATTTCATGCTCAATAAAAGTACAAAGTATTATTTTCCCTCACCTAAAAAGTTCGCGGAGTGTAGGTGATGAATCAAAGCGTATTCCTATTTGAAATCAATCAATAGAACGCCCGGGAAGTGCTGCACATTTATTTAAAGGTTCCAAGTACCATTAATATATAAATTATTGAGTCCCTCTAATAGTTCACATTAAATAAGTGAATCTACGGTCATCCTAAGGTTCAAGGTTAAAGGTTTAATTAAACTAGTAGTGGTTAAGCTAGAAAATCTTAACTGGGTGATGTTGTCAACTGCAAGAAAGGAGTCAAGGGTCATTCTTTACTTTTCTTAACAATCAAATTAATACAAGGGTTATCTTAATGAATTAAAGGTTTAAGATGAAATCAAAATTTATAAAAATTTCACTTTATTCAACTGGTTCATGAAATTTTAAATCATTAATGAATAAATCTCAAGTCTTAACCTTTGAACATTTTAAATCAAGAATTAAAATAAATAACAAGGAATAAATAGTCTAAAAATCTGGAAAAGATAGCAGTTGGAAGGAAATAATAATGAAGAATGGGTAATTCAATACCTTAGATAATTAAGGAGTATAAGGTAATGAAAACTTTAAGATAATAAGACCCAAGGATAGTTTGAACAATTTTCAAAATAAATTAATTGAATAGGAATGGAGTAATTCATAGGAACAAGGGAATCATTACGAAAATTTAAACCATTAAATTAAAAATATAACCCATATTTATTTTGAAAACTCAGATACATAAGTAAAAAGTCTAAACATATATATTATTGTTATTATTATTTTATACCATTAAAATTGGTATTCAAGTAATAAAATAATTAAATAGATAAGTATATTTAAATCTTAAAACATAAAGTTATTTTAAACAAATAAAAATCAAGGACCAAAACCCAATTTAATAAAGTGGTCTAAAATAAAATGGCTAAGATAAGTGAATACAGTCAAAAAGGGGTCGACTGAAAGAAGAGGCCAAAATATAAGTTTTGTTTTGATTTCTTTCTTTATTTTATTTTATTTCTAAATAATTTGATACTATAAGCAACAAATAAATAAAAGTGAGAAAATGTAAAACGATGGAAGAGGGAATAAGGGATAGCAAGGAGTAATGAGATCAAAAATTTGTACATGAGCTTTGGGTTAGTGAAGATATGCATTATTTTAAATAAAGAATTAAAATAGAGAGTATGAAATACATTCTACATATCACTACTGTTGTTATATTTATTTGTAAAGGTACTGCAAACTCCAACAGGTCAAGATTTAGGAAAATATTGATTGAAGAAGGTTGCAAGCTTTGGAAGGGAGGGGTAAGTACTGTTCATGGATGGAGAATGGGTACACTTGACAAGACGAACCAGAGAAGTAAAGAGGAAGAGAAGAGAAAGAGGGGCTGACTTGAATCGCTCGGCTGAATGGTCGTCCGCTGCCCTACGATGGTTGGAGGTCGTTCTCGCTCGGGTTCGGGTTGTTCACTTGAAGATGATTGGTATCATGGAAGAATCTAGGGTGGAATTTATAACGAAGAGGGTCAGCTTGGTTTTTACGAGAGGGATTAGGATTTAATTCCGTTTTTAAAGAAAGAAAGGGGGGATTTGAGTCCCAATCGAGAAAGGAGAAGGGATAGGTAGCTAGATTTGGGGAAGGTTTAGGAATGGAAAGAGATTTGGTGGAGATAAGGTTTCCATTTGGGAAGGGGTTCAATTTTGGGAAATTGGTACGGTGGTGGAACCTTGCATTCCGATCAAGGCTTAGGGGCTTTGGGGGAAAAGAAGGATCGAAGGGAACTTGAAGATGAAACCAAGAGGAGTGTGGGTCCAAAGGGTCCACACGAATTGGGTAATTTATATTCTTTGAAATAAAAATCTGTAAACGAATCTCAAGGCGAAGGAATTTTGTACAATTAATTTCGGCCAAGGAAGGTGAGTCCCTTTAAATTATTTATTTTAATAAATTATCCTTTATTTCTCTTTTATTAATTTGTCAATCATCGATTAAACTCTAAACACTTAAAATTGGAACTTATATATTGATTTCACATTCTTAATTGAATATTCCCAATTGAAATTCTAACTTAGGGAATTAGAACCTAATTTGCTAATTAAATTTCTCCATTCACTTAATTTCCACTTGAAGGGGACAAATTTGAAAATTCTAATTGAGGGAAAATGTGTGTGCATTGGGGAACCTAAATTAATAAAATTCTAGATTTTTGTGTGTTTATTTATTTTACTTTAAACAACAAAAATAAAAGAAAATAACACATAATTTCACACAACACAATCAAGAGACCTATTTGCTATTTTAGTTTTACCCGATTCGATTGACCCGCTATTCCGGGTCGGGTCATCACATCAATGTATTTTCTCATTTTTGCTTTCTCAGGTCTGATTTTGGAAGTCCACAAAAAAAATCACCAACAAGTGGACCACATATAATATTTTATTTTAAATGTATTTTTTATTTAACTATTTTTTTTGTATTAAGGGTAATAAGCCCAATTTATTTTGTTTTATTGTTTCAGACTTTAAGATGATCTTGACCGTTGATGTGATCACTCTATCAATCTCTCACTATTAGATTATTATTTTTATATGTTAGATACTTTACTAGTTTTGCAGCATAAAGTGTCAAAAATAAATACTCAGAAGTAAAAAAATGATAAAAGGAATTAATTTTAATTAGTTAGATAGTAAAGTTTAAAGATTATTAAACAATCAAATTTTATAGAATTTTTCATTGGGCTAAAAAAGCTTATTGGACCCTTAATGGGCCGCTGACTATCCATTAAGCCTATTGGACCGTCCAGATCCATTGCTTGCTGGACCCTCTGTTAGTGGTTGGATTTGGAAGGTCTGGTAAGACTAATGGGCCAGATCCGGATCCGGATCCTGATGATTTGGGCCAGATCCGGATCCATTTATAGGCCTACTTTGCAAGTACGAACTTAGCTAAAACCCTAAGCCGTTATGTAATGGTTTCTTGAGCACTGATAGGTATCAGTGCATAGCAGGCTCACTGGGTTGCGTCGCGACGGGCCATGATCGTAGGCACGACGCACGGGTTGCATGCACACAAGGATTTCTGCGTTCGCACTAGGATTTCATGGGGTTTGGGCTGGTATGTGCAATGTGCATGACCAGCCCAATTGCATACCTTTTTTATATATTTTTTTTACTATTTTGGGATCCACAATCGTTAAAAACTATTTTTTCTATAAGGAACACTCCACACAAACCCATCATATCCAATAAATCTCTCATCCATATTTTCTTCCCAACTTCATTTGTTTGAATTTTAACCTTAAAAAACACTATTTTAGCTCTTTTTCAATTAATTGTACAGCCGGAGCTCAAGTTCCTTGCTAGCCCTATTTATAGTGAAAGTTTATTTCATATATTTTTCTATTAATTTTTAAAAACATTTTCAAATTCTTGATTTCATAACTTAAAAACAACTTTGAACACGTAAATGATCTCTATTTAATAATAAAATTATATATCTATGAAGGCCAAAATTTTCTTGATTCTTTGTAATTTTTTTAAATTAAACATAAAAAAAAAAGGAGGAGACAGAAAAGTATTGGCTGGTATGGGCGGCCGGCCAAATTTCGAACCAAGGTGTGGGGTTGGTGAAAGGAGCCGTGGGTGCTGGGTTGTTGAGAGGATATGAACACAAATTTCAAGTCCTAAAGCTTGATAGTCCACAAATGTGAAGTTCCCTAATCTTTTTAGCAAGGGGTAGAATTGTTCTAAGTAATGGGTCAATGAGAGATGTGGTCCTTTCTACAAGAAGAAAATGAGCACTTTGCAACTTTTCGATTATTAACATTTCTTTTATGAAGATTTAAGATATCTCCTAATGGGGGCGTTTAGGACTATTTCCATTCAAGAAATTGAGAGTAAGATGGAGAGTCCTAAGCTTTTTCAAGAAGTTGTTTACGTGTAAAGTGAGGAAACTCATAGATCGATAGAGAAAACATTGAAGAAGTCCTTAATTTGTTTGTTTTCAAACAATCTCTTTCCTGCAATTGCGCTTGAGATATTGTACTACAAATAGTAATGAGAACCTCAAATACTCATGAGAAAAAGTCCCAATTCATTCTGAAAATGAAAAGAAGTAGCTTTTCCGAATTTCCAAAGTTTCTTCAAGGAATTGCAAGTTTGCAACTTTTCCTTAAAAGAAGTTCCGAGTCTTTCTCCAAAATCTTCAAATGATGCCCAAATGTTCACCTATATTCACAAAAGTGTATTTTTTGACTCTAAAAATGAAAAAAAAAATCATGGGTGTACCTAGTAGTACTGGTCATGCTGACCCTAAATCTCTTTATTCTTAGTTTTTTTCTCAAAAAAAAAAAAGGAAATTTGTAGTTCTTTTATATTTCTCCTATAATTTCTAACCACTGATTTGAGCCCTATTTCTTGCCTGGAAGCTAATTTGATGGCCTACATGAACCTTCCTTCAATATTTTAAGATCCATGCATATTGAATCAACTGCGTTTATCATATTGAGAAGTTATTGGGCACATTCTCGGACACACAAACAACAATATTGAAAAAACAGAAAAGAGAAACAGACCATAATATAGAGATTTATGTGATTCACACATGACATTTCAATTAATTTTACTTCTTTTTGACAACAACAAAGGGATGTGAATAGCAGAAAATCCATACACAATTTAACTGTCCACAGGGCTATTGTGCTCTTGGCAGTTATGTGCGTTCGATTCAAGAAAATCATAGAAAATAAAAAGACATCTAAACGGTGTAGTGTTGGTTCATAGTATCAATGTCCAAGCCCTTCAACTTGGCGAACGACTCTACCCGACCCTTAAGTGTGTGAAGCTCCCTCAACCTGCAAAAATAGCATTAATCCCATTCATATTAATCAAGGAGAACGATTCTGATAATAAAACAATTTAAACTAGTTCAATTGATAGGCTAAAAGAAAATAAATCGATGACAACTATGTCTTTGCTTTACTTTTATTTGATTGACCTTGTTTGGAAAGGGAAAACAAGTATGTTGGTTACTTTGTTCCATTTCACATTGAAAAAGCCAGATAGGATAAAAACAATACCAAATAAGTATGTAGGGCCAATTGGTACCTTGTATTTGTATTGTAAAACTGAATATTTGAAGAAATTACTAAAGTACCTAGAGAATTCAATGTCTAGTGAATTATGAATGCTAGTATCCCTCATGACTTCAATTCTAGGCAATTAAAAAAAAAACCAATATGAAAATATCACTTCGGAATTTCAAAGTCTGACTAATGTAGATTATGGACTTTCTCATATTCGCTGAGAATAATGTCTGCCGATCCTAAAATGGCATATGGAAGAATTCTCAGAGATCGCTAGTTTCCTCTGGCTATGGAATATTGTACATATATAGTTTGTCAAATGCTTCTCTTTGTATTTTATCTGATAGTCATGTATATCTCTCCTATACGTGGTCTACCTCACTTGTAACCTCTACATTATTTAATGAATTTATTTGCTACCGTTTCAAAAAAAGAGAGCATGGAAAGGTATTCAACTTAAGTGTCATGATTGTACATGAAATGCATGAATTCAAAGGCTGGAACTTTCCAAAGCATTACTCTATGTAATTTATCATCATCTTCTTCAAGTCATCCATCTCGTCAATCTAGATTTTGCATTTATATTTCGATATAACATATTTTTTCATGTTTATAGTAGTGGTAGTGGCAACAATGGTAGTAGTAATAGGATAGTAGTGAAAGAAGAAGGGTGATAAGGAAGCATGTTCAAAAGAATCTGAACAATACAAGAGATTCAACTTGCCATATGGAACAATTTCTATTACTAACCTTGCAATCTCTGCTCGCCTTTTAGCTTCTTCAGCCATCAAATTAATGTCTCTGAAAGTGTGGCGTTCAGTAAACATTCTTGTTTCTCCTGACTGGAGACCATGGATTGTCCGCTGCTCACGTGCCCAGGCGGCCTCTCGTGCTTCTCTACCGAAGTCTTTCTTGTTGGTGAATGCCGTCTGCCAAACAGGGTAGGCAAATTCAAAGAGAGAGGGAACAACCATAAAAATTCAGAAGATAAAAGATGAAATGATGGAAAACACAAATCATGGAAATGTCAACAATGGCTGAAAGTTAAAATTTACTGACCCTCTGATTAACAAGAAGATCCCATGCTTTTCCACTAAGTGCATATCGAACGAAGAATTTGATAGGATCAAGGAACATGTACGTTACGATATTAAAGAGCCAAATAACCCCAGTCCAACCCCAACTGATCTTTCTTATTCCTGCAAATGTTGATGTTGTTGTGGCAGATAACAAAGTAGCAATCTGCACAAGCAAAAGTCCTCTTGTTTGAGAAAGATCTCAAGGTGGAAAATTGGAATAAAGAGCAAACTAAAAGCTTTGTCTGTACATGCATACCTTCAGAACTAGACATGCATTTTCAATTTCCAAAAATTCATTTGTGACAATGGAAATAATGACAATACTAGTACGTCTAATGAGCATTAGATGTCAAACTCACATGATGGTAAGTTGTTTATAACATGTATCATCACGTGTACAATGCTTGGCAATTTTTTTTTTTAAAAAAGAAAAGAAAAGTTGGTCCTAGTTTGATGTGCTGTTACTAGAAAACTAATGGGAATCATGGTTTTGGTAATTGGTCAATAAAATATGAAGCAGATAATCAGTGACCTTTCAAAAAAAAATATTAATTAGATAAAATACTAAGAAAATGAGAGAATGGGTATCAGGATTCTCTAAACAATCAGTGATGTCTGAAAGATTTACCAGTTATTGTCGCTATGTTTTGGTTTAAATGTCAGAAATTAAGTAGAACTAGTGAAAAGTATGAAACCCATACCAGTTGAGCGATAATGAAGGCAGCAACTAGCAGAAGACCTGGTCGTTCTGTGAAAGACCAACCTCTGGACCGCGTCACAAATATTAAGGCTTGGCTGATGGTGCTCACTTGCAGATACACAGCAGATGCCAACCTTTGCTTGTTATGTTCAACTTCTTCTGAAGTTATCTTGTGTTTGTTGAAGTTTTCAACATGAAAGATGTTCTGAAAGCAGGCAACCAAAAGACCTTATAAGAACCAAACATGCAATTCAAATGCTATTTCATGAATGCTATTTTAATGAACACAATTAGGATCCAGTCGTAAGGGATGAGAAAGAAAAACAAAATAAAGAACGCTTACCAAGACACAAAAGAAAAATGGGAAAAAAGTCAACTGCTTAAAGATACAAAATCAGAAGGTTAACCATCCCTAGACATCTATCTTTTAGAAAGTGTTAGGACTGGGTATCCAGCCCATTAGGTGGAGTGACCCAAATCCTTTATAAGTCTCTAAATTTTTCCATTCACAACCATTGTGGGACTCATTCGCTGCCCCAACAATTCCTCTCCCCCTTCTTGAACGAGGCTCTTCGGGGGATAGAACGCCGTTGACCATTCTATCACCACTTGTTGGAAATATTAATTAAAACACCATAATAATAGGACACTAGGATTCATGTGGTTCAACAAAAATCTATCTGCATCCATGGAGCGTAAATTTTATTAAAAGGAAAATAAAAACAAGTAAAGAATGTGTACCAAGACACAAGAAAAATGGGAAAAAGTCAACTGCTTAAATATACAAAATGAGAAGGTTAACCATCCCTTGGAATCTAGCTTTTAGAAAGTTAGGACATAAATAACATATGGTGCAAGGATAGGAGTTACTCAACTGAAAAAGAAGAAAAAAAAAAATCAAAGGATTCAAGACCTAGGACATAGTTTCATTGCATTTCATTGATTTACATCTATATCCCACCATTTTTAATATAAAAATAAAACACTACTAGACCCCGTGGGTTAGCTTGATGGTTACCTCCCTCCTAAAGAAACGGGAGGTGTCAAGTTCGAACTCCATGGATTAACCTAGGTGATGCCTTAAGGGGTAGAGGTATCACCGTGGGGGTTTTAGTAAGACTGTGTCTGAGGTTTTCCACACGTAAATTCAAAAAAAAAAAAGAAAAGTAAAGAAGAAGAATCACAAATATTATTAAGGAAAATGAGGAATCAGTAAGTGCTATTACCGCAAAGAAATCAGTTTCATATGCTGCCCAGAAGAATACAACGGTCATGAGAGCTAGATAAGTGCCAAGAACAACGCCAGTAGCAAAAATTTCAGAGAGTTTCCAACTGTCGGGAATAGGAGAAGGCTTGACCTTGTCCTTAGAGATTGTCATGATGGTTCCTGTAGAAGGTTAATGAGGAAAATTATTCAAATATATGTATGTGATATATGTCTTAATTTATGTAAGAATATATAAAGGTATGGAGCATGAACAGTCTAATATAGGCACTGCTACTGACCATCATTAAGAATGGCTATGACAAGAACCATGAAAGGAGGAAAGTCAAATTTCCAGAAGAGAGTAAGCAACATAAATCCTAGCTGTTCCACATAGTTCAAGAAGTTAGAAACAAATAAGTTTTGCTTTGGTATTGTTATTGCATGAGCAAGTTTTATTTTATTTTTCATTTTCACTTCACACATACGGCCCTCAAACATTGAACATGATAGAGAGACCTATTCCACATAATTATTTAAAAAGGCACATAAGGAGAAGCATTTCATTTCCCAATTGTCTTTGGTTCTGCAAAATTGTAATGAAAAACTATGGGTCAAAATAATTATTACATATATAAAAAATTTCTTTTAAGATTAGTTCTCATAAGACTTTAATGCAAACTTTTGTTTATGGGACTTACAATGGAACCAATAGATTCATCCCCCCCTTCACACCCACCTTCCCTCATGAATTGCACATATAACCAATTTGAAACCAATTCAACTTTTAAAGTTCATTAATCTAATATAATGAATTTCCATCATTAGATAAAGTTGAGATTTTGAATGTCTTAAGAAAACATGAATTCATTTATCTAATCAAGATTAAATTTTATAGATACCATATACAACCTAAGGTCTTTCAAAACCCTATTCATCCATGTGGACCAAGATGGCACCCATTGACCGTTTGCACCAAGTTTGAAGCAAATTCGTTCTTAGGATAAAGCTATATATATATTCCTCTGTCCAGTTCCTCTTTCTTTGCCCACACACTTGGCATCTAAATTCCTCCTCCACCTAGCTCATAATTGTGCAAGCAAGTAGCATGAGTTTTCCATCCCCTTGGCACCTAACATGCCAAGTGCCATTTAGTGGAATGAACATTTTTTCTCCCATGCCACATGTCATGTGGTGTCACAAGCTCTCTCTTATTGACATCTAATCCATCCATGAAGCACAAGGTACTACAAGCTTTCTCTCCCACTGACACCTAAGTCATCCATGAAGCATGTGGTGGCATAAGTTTATCTCCCATTGACACCTAGGCTGCGTTTGGATGAAGGGTAAATTTTCAAGGGTGTGCATCAAGGGGGTACATTCAGGTGTAAGGGTATCCAAAATGAATAGCCTTTGCATGGAAAGGTATTCAAAAAGTAAGAAAAGAGGGGTATTATCCCATTACCCCTCAATTACCAAACAAGGGTAATGGGGGGTTACGCCCCATCACCCTCCTTTACCCCCAATCCAAATGCAGCACTAGCTACCATTTGTCATAGGAGTGGCATGAGCTTTATCTCCTATTGACACCTAGCCGCCATGTGTCATAAAATGGCATGGGCTTTATCTCCCATTCACACCTAGCCATCATGTGTCGTAAGGAGGAATGAGTTTTATCCTCCTAATGACACCTAGGCTGCGTTGGATGGGGGTTAATAGGGGGGTTACCTCCCATTACCCTTGTTTGGTAATGGAGGGGTGAAGGTAAAAATTCAAATTTTTACCACTCCCTTTTCCTTTTTTAAAACCTCTTGGAGTATGGGTTTTTTAAGAAACCCTTATCCCTCTTTACCCCTCTTTACCCTTATGGAGTAAAAATATTTTAAAATATTTTTTAATTGATGAATATTATTTAATAATTATGTTTCATAAAATTTTATTTTTATTTTTTATATTATATGAATTTAATAAAAATTATTAATTCTCATAAAATTGTTAATATGTCAGATTACCCCTGCTTATAATTATCAAACAAGATTTTTGTCTCTCGAGTAAATTTTAATTTTATCTCTATAATTACCAAATAAGATAAGAATAACACATGCATAAAGGTAACCCCTCTTCAAGGATAATCCCAAGTAACCCCTGTAAAATTTACCTCTCATCCAAATTCAGCCCTCCTACGTGTCATGTGATGGCATGGTTAACCAATCCTATATATATATATATATATATATATATATGTATATTTCCCCCGTTAGGTAACGAGCTGCAAGGGGGAAAGCTGCGTCGGATTTACCTCTCAATACATAGAAATGAAAACCCCTTCACCTCAGTGGGTAACCATGTTACCACTCCATATCGTTACCCCTCCTCAAACAAAAACTCTCTCCTCTCTCGCTCCCGCGACTCCCTCTAACGTCAATTCACTGGCAGTTTACCATTCGAGCACAGGTACCTATCATCTCCTTCACCGTTAGTTTATTTTTATTTTTTTTCATTTTTTCTGATTTATTTGTTATCCATTTTTTTTATTAAACTGAATCGACAGTTTTATGTTCCTCAAAGGAAAACCACATTCTTCCTCCTCCTTTTACTTCTTTCCTTCGTCCTTATTTTTCTTCTCTAATTTTCTTCTTTTTCCTCTACCTTCTCTTATTTTTCTCCATTTTCCTTTTCCTCGTCTTCTGCAATGGGCTGGATTTCAATCATTTCAGATGGAATGAGGCTGAAACCTGGAAATTTCGACTAAAACTTCAGAAGATTTTTATCGAAATTTTGAGCAGAAATTTCAATTAAAATTTCAGAAATTTTGGATGATATTTTTGGTTGAAAGTTTCAACTATAATCTCAGCTGAAATTTTTAGTTGAAATTCTAATGGAAATTTAAAAGTTTTATGGATGATAGTTTCAAAAGAATTGACAGAATTTTTTTAGCTAAAATATCAATGATTATCATGAAATAAGTTTTCTCGATTAACAGATACGAAACAAAATTTCTTATGTCTTTTCTAATGTAATTATCAAATTAGATAAAAAAAATATTGATGAAAAGAAACCTTATTCAACGGAAAACTTGTGAACTCGCAGCAATATTTTCCATCGTCCATACGCAGCCTTAGTGCAAACTTGTCTGGGGAACGCTATTCGTATACACGGCAGTTATGCGCTGTGAAAACCCTGAAAGGTCTTAAGGTGCGATAGAACATACCATTTGCTCCGTACAACGGCTATTTTGACTGTTCAAAATTCCTTCAGTGTCCATTGTCTTCGTCTCCATCTCCGTCTTTGAAACACAGCAGGGGATACCACATAAACGGTATCTTATCCATTGCTGCCTACACTTTTTTACCCAACTTCCTTACAACACTCCCAAGCTCTTTCCCAACAATACTACCAAACGTGTAAAGCCTATGGAAGATGAACTTTGCCTTGTAGATTATGATTTTCCAATCAATTGTATTTTTTGACATACGTTTTCAGATCTTATTGTTTCATGCATCAAATGATATTTTTAGATCCTGATTTCCCTTTTTTTTTTTTCATTTATCTTTAAATTGACTCACATAAGTATATGGAACAAGAAAATTTTCATAATGTAATTTGGTTCCAGTTCTAGAAGCTGAAAAAAATGGTAAATAGAAATGCACTAGAACCTTGAGATCTGCGTGGAAGAATAAATTGGGGAAGACAAAGGCCCACAGTTGGGCTAGTGGTGGTGATGAAAGGCAATATGACCACAGAGAAAATTCATTTGTGTTGAAGATGGATAAGAAATGGGTTTTGGCCATTCCAGGTCATTTGACACTGATAACAACTGGGATTGTAGATGTTGCAAAGAGGAGAGAGGGGTTGGTGGAAATTGATTGAAGAGATGTGAAATCTAATGGCATCCAAGAGCTAGGTGGAGATGAGGCTATAAAAAGATGAGAAATTCGATTTTATTGGTTCTGTATGATTTTCTTGCACAGCCAACACTAGGGCCATTCAAACTCTGCTTTAGTTTGTCTCTTCTTACATAATAGGGAAAATAGGCAATTGAATCCATCTCCTTTCAGCTGCCTACACTTCTATGAAACTTTGCGCTCCACCTTAATTCGCCCCTGCCTAGCTGTCTCCGTCGCTCTCCACCTTTATCTTTCTTTTGTCGGTACCATTTTGCCCAGCTCCTTCCCAAATCCAATCTACCAATATCTAGATGAAGGAGGAAAGACCCACTGATCCTTTTCTCATGGTATTGGAATTGCTTGCATATGATAATGCAGCCAACTGCAGATAAACCCTTGTGATTGGAACAAAGATGTTAGGACCTCGGTATCAATCTCAAAAGACTATTCTGATAGGTGGAATGACCCAAGTCCTTTACAAACCCCTAGATCTCTTTATACTTTCAATGTGAGACTCGTTCAATAGAAAGCATAGAAATGGAGATAATTGGAAAAGACAAGAAGCCTACATTTGTATTTTTGGCCTTGAAGATAACGCCACAAATATTATTGTCCGGGAATGATCATTTGAGTTATGAACCTACTGCGTTGTAGAGGGTTGGGTCAGAAGGGGATTCAAATTTGACATGCCAAAATTATCATATTCCTTTATTTCTTCCTCTTTTTATTATTTGTAACTTGTTACAGTACCTTTCCCTTCTCTTCTTCATCTTCATCATCCAAGAGTTCTTTCTATAGCTCCTACGACCAATTCTACATATTCTTTTCCAAGTCGAGCTTTAATTATAACCCAAGAAACTTACTCGAAAACGGAGATGAGGAGAAATCACAAGAGTTGCGCTAGTGAAAAAAAGGAAAAATTGAGTCATCAAAGGAAGATGAAGAAGTGAATGATGCCATCTGTGGTCCTGTGGAGATTTCGTGAGAAACGGCAAAGATGGGTTTCCATAATGTGTACGAAACGAATGGAAGATAGTTTCGCATGTAATGGTATTTTCCTTGTGTCGTGGGGTAGAATTACCGCATATATATATAAATAAAGAAAGAGAGAGAGATTACCACAATACGTATGGTGATGGAGACTGCATAGATCTGCATACAAAGACAGGCCATGATAATGTCAATTTCTACATCTCAAGTAATAAGTATTGCATCTTACACAAGTTATATTTTATAAAAAAATATAAAAGCATTTTTTTTCTTTTTCTTAACAGTTTTAATAAGATAAGAAACTACATCCAAGTAATACAACAAAGAGAATGAGTTCTAAGAGCAAAAAACTTATGTTATAAAGAGATTAATGGCATCGTGATTATGATCATCATTAGTAAAAAATTCATTTATTTAGAGTCGGTTTTTTTAGTTTTACTTCTCTGTTTGATCCTATAAAAATATTCGATATAATTACTTTATTATTATTATTATTTAGAAAATATTCATTTTTATAATTTAGAGGGATAATGATTTTATTGATAAAGTTTCTCAAAATGCGAACTAATGACAGTACGTGAATACAGTTAGTTCGATTTTCAAACCATGCGTCTTTTAATTATTAAGAAAGAATATAATAAAGTCAAATAGAACTTGAATGCATGTTTTTACAATTTTATCATATTTTTAAGGACTACCTAACCTTCAATAAGTTTTTTTTTCTACAAGTACAAGGTGTAAAATTTCCAAAATAAGAGTATGTAAGGTGCTTTTCATTTATGTTTGCATGAGTTGAACATGTTGTAGAACAAAGAACCAATTTCTCAATGATCTAGATGAAAAGAAAGAAATGATTTTTTTTTTTAAATAAATATTTCTATATGGTCCATTCTATGGTCAATCTAAACTCTTAAATACTTTATTCTTTATACACTAATAGTTGTTAAAGTTAGAATTTGTAATAACGAGCTCGGTGCTTTGCCACCAACACATAGGTTAGTTAGTAGTTGGACAACAGGAGCAACTTCTTTTTTGCTGGCTCAAGCTGCTTCTTCTTATATCTCTTTCCATATCCATTTCAATAATATTATTTTATGAGATTTTGTAGAGTTTTTTCCTCTCTAAATTTGAATATCCAAAGTCTATATAAGAGAGGCTTAGGCCCACAATTGTGACACTCCAAAAATTTGGAGTTCTTCCTTTGGGTCTATTTTTAGAGTGTTAGATTTTGCAAGAGTCCCATTTCTGTATTTTTAGAGTTCTTTGTATGTGAGATTGAGAATGGTGAGCCTCTTTGGATTTGTTCTTGGTACATTATGAGTCTCAATTTTCTTCTCTCTTCTGATTAATGAAGTCTTCATCCCTTTTGTCCGTGGATGTAGGCATCAATGGCGAACACTTTTAATTTTTATCTTGCCTAGTGTCGTATGCTTGTGTGATTTATTTGATTTTGTTTTTCTATACAATGTTTCAATTGCACATTAACCAAATTTAGATAATTTTTTTATTTGGAGATTTATGTTGATAACACATTAATCACTATTGAGAACATGTTAAAAAATTACAAGTTAAAAGCCCAACTCAACAATGAGTTTGAGATGAAAGGGTTTAGGTCCTGCAAAGGAAAACCTACGTATGAAATTGAAAGAGAGAAAAATGGGTAGATTATGTTTGTCTGGGAGAAGTACATTGAGAAAGTTGAATAGCTCTATTGTATTGATGAGGACTGTAAGCTGATGGTTACTTCTCTAGCAGTCCATTTCAAGTTTTCTGTAACATAGTAAGTTAGTAACCAACCATTGATGATGAAAGAGAATGCATGTCAAGGGTTCCATATTCAAGTGCAGTTGGTAACATTATGTAGGCCTTGGTATGCACCAACGAGTGTGGTTAGCAGATACATGACAAATCTAAGAATAGTCTATTTTTTTTTTAAAAGGTAATCTAAGAATAGTCTATTGGCAAGTTGTTAATGAATTTTGCACTCTTTGAAAGGTACATTGGATGTCGTGCTGATTTTGATAGGAATAACAATAAAAAACACTGTTATTACGTATAGAGATTTCAACCATGCAAGTGATCTTGACAAAAGAAATCAACAATAGGCTATGTTTTCACATTTGCAGGTGGTCTCATTAGTTAGACGTTGATGCTGCAATTCACAATCAATTTATCTACTACAGAGGTAAAGTATATGACGGACACATAAACGGTTAAGGATGCCATTTGGGGGTTTGGTTGGTGGGTTTGGTTTTGGCACAAGATAAACCATGTGTCTTTCATGATAGTCAAAGTCCAGTATGCTTAGCAAAAAATCAAATTTATCATGGAAAAACAAAGCATATTGATTTCAGGTTTCACTATATAGAAGAAGTGATTTCATATATGATGTTATCCATTTAAGAAAATTCACACCAATGACAATATCGCAAGCATATTGATAAATTATTTTATGTTGGCAAGTTCAAGCATTATTGAAATTAGTCGATGATTAGTAAAAGCATTAGGCATTAGTAGGTATATGGAGAAAGAGTTGATGAGTATCTCATGGAGGCTATAACGAAGCTCTTACCAAGGTGGAGATTGTTAAAACTAGAAGTTTTACTAGCAAGGTTGGTGCTTTGCAACCATCCCATGGGCTAAGTTTTAGTTGGACGACAGCAACTACTCACCAAGGTGGAGATTGTCAAAGTTAAAAGTTGTACTAGCAATTAAATAATATTATTTAATGACATTTCTCTCCACAATTTTGGAGATCCAAAGTTTATATAAGATAGGCTTAAACCCACAAATGTGACAACACATAAATTTGGGGTTTGTCCTTTAGGTCTCTCTGGAGAGTGGTTGAGAGAGACTTTGTGAGAGTTCTTTGTATTTCTAAGAGTTTTTGAGATTGAGAGTGGTGAGTCATTCAAGATGTGTGCTTGGTACATTGCAATTCTCTCATTATGTTTTGAAGTCATCTCCATCCTTTTCACCCTAGATGTAGGCATCAAAGTTGAAGTATGTTGAATTCTTTCTTTCCTTTCGTGGTATATTTATGTGTTTTGTTTTTCCTATTGCAATATTTCAATTGCACCATCTCCACATCAAAACTATCTTGTTAGATATATCATTGTAAGTGTTAAGGGAAACACAAAGGGTTCTCACAAAATAAGTAAATCACTCTCCCCAAATTGGTTCCATTTAGGTGGGTACCATAAGGGTTCCAGAAATGTGTATTTGATAATCTCTCTTCACACCGCGAATACCCCCAATCCTCCCAATCAAAAACAAATAAATAAATAATTGTAAGTCATGCATTGAAAACATGCAAGTAATACACTTTGATAAGCCAATTGCACATGGATTTTATCTCCTGATGTAAATATATCATGTTTATTTCTTCAAGAGCCAAATAGATTTGAGACTACTGAAAGAAGAGAAGTTGTTGAATGAGTAATATTTTCTTGATTTTAAGGTATAATGGTATCTACTTCTTTTTTATAATCTATCTCCTTCCACAATTTGAATTTATATAAACCATTTGTCCCTCTCAAGCCATTACTGTAAGATATTACACTATAGAACATTCATAAAAAAATAGTCGATTCTTCATATGTGCTAGCTACATTAACAAAGAGAGGGCCTGATGGAAAAGAGCAAATGAAAATGTATAATGGAAGTAAAAGTGCAAAATTACCGTATAGTTCTTCATTCTTTGGAAAATGGCACGACTTGTTAAAACAGCACTAATAATTACACTCAACCCTGGTTCTGTTAGAACTATGTCGGAAGCACTTCTAGCAGCATCTGTTGCATCTGCCACGGCAATTCCTATATCTGCCTTCTTTAATGCAGGTGCATCATTGACCCCATCTCCGGTCATTCCACAAATGTGCTTTCTAGCTTGCAGTTTTTTCACAATCTCATACTTATGCTCTATAGAAAAACATAGAATAGGGCATAAACATATTGATATATATTCATAAACCATACAGAATGAGTGACAAAATTTACCAGGAAAGACACCAGCAAAACCATCGGCTTTCTCAATAAGCTCATCGATTGGTAAAGCTGCAATTGACTCATCCTTGTTTTCTCCCAAGAGAGATGAAGATGGATACATATTTGTACCCATTCCTAGCCGTCGACCAGTTTCCTTAGCAATTGCCAATTGGTCACCTATTATGGTTTCAACAAAGGAGCATTTATTGCATATGTACTATTGTATCAAAGAAAACTAGTTTCATTGAAATATGAAAGCCACCAATTCCAACTTCTTTATCTATGTTAAAAAGATATTTTATTGATATATATGTATAAAACAAGCAAGGATAGAAACAAACCAGAAGAGATTATATTGAGAAAATAAAAATAGTGAAAAGAGTGCACTAACAAGAACAAAGCATCACAAGAGAGCCATCTGTCAAAAAGCCCATAATCTTGACAACATATTTCCTATTTTGCCTCCAAATAATTCTTACCCTATAACTGAGTAATAACAAACACTTTCTTGAAGTTGGATGAGGTTTGACAAAGAAAATATGAGGAATGGGAATCCAATCATGAAGGGTAAATTCAATTTAGAAAATGTGTGATTTATCAGTTCCATGAGTAACTTAGAACTCTTAAAGTAGTAGCACATTAAACCATGTGAATCGTTTTGAGATTTATGGTTATGTTGTCATAGTGAGGTATACAATCTATCATGCATCTACATAAACTAAGAAATACAGGTCTTCTCTATAGGATAGGATATTTCACATAACGATAACATTAATTTTCAAAGCTATTTGCCTTTATCAAATAGACCACTTGCAAAATCCGAGATGCTTGTATTATATTAGATGCATAGTATAAGTAATTAGCCTGATGAAAGTTTCTAGTTGCTCACCTTTATGACATAGTATATGCTTTGGTCAAGTCTAACCATTTAATCAGTTTTTCAAAATCTTCAGTTCACAACACTGACATGTAGGTGAAAAAACAGATGAAATGCTGGGTGTCACAGTTCCACAAATACCTGTGATCATCTTAACACTAACTCCAAGATCCAAAGCTCTTGCAATTGTTTCGGCACTATCATGGCGTGGAGGATCGAATAAAGGGAGAAGACCAATGAATTCCCAGGGTCCACCGGGACTTTCTTTAGTACCCTGAGGTACCTCCTTGAGAAAACAAAACTCCAATTCATTAGCCAACGCAGAGAGTATACTTATTAGGCCTGGAAAAATAATAATAAGGAAAAGAAAAGCTAAATTACTTGATAAGCAACTGCAAGTGAACGAAGACCACGTTCAGCAAATTTGTCGATTATTGCATGTACTCGTCGTTCAATGTCAGACTTGTTCCATGCCAAGTTTAGGATCTATAGAGAGAGAACAAAAATAAATCAATAATTTGTACCATGTTACAGATAAATAATAGCTGCCTTGGTTGGCATAGAACTGAACTTAGCCTTCTAAGGAAGAAACTAATGAAATATATTCACCCCACCCATTGGGGGATTTTTCATTTTTAGAAAACTAACATTCCTTGCTGATGCACATCCAACCTTTTATGTTCCAGAACCACTCTCAACAGCCTATACTGAGAATATACAAAAAGGCATGACATAAAAATTTTACCTGCTCTGGTGCTCCTTTGCTCACTCTGTGCATTTTACCATCAGCATCTAAGTACGTGAGTGCTGTTCTCTTGTCAGTAGGGTTGAAGGGAAGGAAATGAATCTCTTGAATTCCTGCTCGAGCCTTTCAATAGATTGTGGAAACATCTTAAACGATTTAAAATCATATATTAAAAGATAAAAGCAAACAAAATAAGCTCCCTATATTGAAGAAATATTGGATCAATCAAAATTCAAGAAGATGATGAGCTTCAACCGTCATATTAATAAGACGAGTAGTTAGCTTTCGTAAATATACCAGATGAGGAAAACAACCCAATTAGACAGCACCAATTAGGTTTTTACAAATCTACCGATTGAGTAAAAAATCATATAATAATGTTCCTAATTTAAAAAGAAAAATTGTTTCAAATGAGTAGGTGGAATCAATAAAAATTCATAGTAAAAAACAAAGTACAGAAGACAGCTACATGTTAATATTTCAACCTTCAACTAAAGAAATAATGATAATAAGCAGAGTGCATGGCATTTAAGACAAAAATCAATTCATTACCTCCTTGGGGTCTGACAACATTGAAACAATAGCAGTATCAATGGCATCTTGATTTTCCAACCTTGAAGCTCTTGCAGCCATCAACAGAACAGTATCCTTGTCGACAGATCTAGAAAAAACCTATATTGGTATTGATGACATGAAAATATCACTCAGTTCGTGGTCCAGAATTCATTTGTCAACTGCTTGCAATGAGACTAATCGTATTCAGGTTCTTTAAATTCCATTCTTTAAAGGGTTTCACAAAAGGGGCATCAAGATTTCTGTTCTCTGATAGATAATTCATATATATTTTAGAAATTTACATTTTTCTTTGTTTAATTGCACCTTTGCATAGATAATTACTGCTTAAAAATACAGGTTTCTGCCAATTTAGTTTCACACAGAAAGATTCATCACAACCCACAGAAATGCAATAGGAAAGGGTAGATGAGTATACCTCAATCATATTCTTGTCCACAGTAAGCTTGTTAAGAGTTAATGTTCCTGTTTTATCACTGCATAGCACATCCATGCCAGCCATTTCTTCAATAGCTGTCATTCTCTTTGTTATGGCACCCTACACAATGGTAAGATAAATGTTAAGATTCTAATCTTTTGACAACAATCATATTACCCTAATCCTATTAGCAAAACTGATTAACGAACCTGCAGTGATAAGCGGTGTGATCCAATGGCCATTGTCACAGAAAGGACAGTTGGCATTGCAATTGGGATCCCGCCAATAAGAAGCACAAGAAGGTTATCAATGCCAATACGATAATTCCTATTTTGCAACCCATAAATGACAATAATTTCGATAATCATCCCAATAGCAATTGAGCAAATACAGAAGTTTCCAATTGAAGTCAAAACCTGAAAAATCCAAATATGAAACCATCACTTACACAAGGGTAATGAGGAAATGACTATAAACTAGAGATTCTGACATAATTAGAAAATATCAACCAACGCCATGGAAATTCTTCTGTAGACAAATCCTTAGTGATTGTGTTTGAGGATATTCCCAGAGTCAGCAGTTTCTGGTATAAATATGTTCAACTTGAACAAAGATGAAGATAACCTGAAAGTCATGGATATTCACCTGTTGAAAATGCCCAACATGTGTAGTAGTGTCCACAAGATGAGCTGCTTTTCCGAAGAAAGTGTGAACTCCAGTGGCGATGACAATGGCTTCAATTTCCCCTTGTTTGCATGTTGATCCCGAGTACACTCCATCACTAGGGTGCTTTGTTACTGGGAGTGATTCTCCAGTGAGAGCAGACTGACGAGTCAAATTTAACAATTTTAAAATAGGACGTCCATTCTAGAGAAGCTAACTATTTTTCCTCAAAACATGTACTGTTTAAACTTTCAAAAGAAAAGCTCAAGTTTCTAAAAGAGAAATGAACAATGTACACACAAAAAATCAATCCATTTGATCCACTTAAGCAAGGGCATTTAGTAGGGGTTCCATTCTTATGGTTGTTTTGTGTATGCTAGGGTTAGACAGAGAATAAAGTAATTGCCTACACAACCCAAGCACATCCATGTTTGAAGTCTCAAAAATAGCTTAAAGTATATCTTATCCTAAATCCTGTTGTTGTTCAACAAGTTTTTTCTCCCTAAAATTGAAATAAGATAAAATTACAACTTTAGCTATTGATGTTAGGCATAGTTTGGATGCATAGAAAGGAAAGTATTTTCTTGAAAATAAGCATTCTTTTATTTGCAGTTAAAATTTGTTGCTTTTCAGGAAAGACTGTCCTTTTCATTCATCCAGATGAAGTATAAAAATTTCGTAGTATGAAATGTCAAGTTCTTAGATCTTTCTCTCTCTCTCTCTCATTCAGAACAAATGTTCAAATGTCTAAGGTTTTATTTACTCCATTTGGAAATTATGTAACTTCTTTTATCTTCCCTATCATGTTTAGAAATAGAGGCTAGTTCCTTCTTTTTTTTCTTTTATAATTATCGCATGAATATTTTTCGCTCATATCAAACACTATGGTGGCAAATAGAACTGACTAAATCTGATCTACATTCAAGTATCCATGCAGGGTAATTGTCCAAAGTCAGTCCACAAGTGTACAATGTTCTACTGGGCATCATTTCTTCAATTCAAATTTGTGTGATACCTGATCAATTTTTAAGGGATCTCCCTCAAGAAGACGTGCATCAGCTGGAATGATATCTCCAAGTTTAATACTAATTATGTCACCTGGAACAAGCACAGAAGCATCTTCCTCACTCCATTTCCCATCTCGGAGAACCTGATGGTAAGCATCATGTTTCAGACAAATCCAGACATAAGAAACTCTCTTACTGGATGCAAATTAGACAAGAAGTTAAAGCTTTTCCACACATTGTGAGACTACAATGAGGGATACCTTTGCCTTGGGAGCAAGCCGAGCCATAAGTGCTGCAGCTGCATTACCAGCATTATTTTCTTCTATAAAGCTTATAGTAGAGTTAACAAAAAGCAGCACCAAGATGCCAATAAAATCTTGGTAATCTGGACCCTTTCCCTGAACAGAGTTTTTCCAAAATGATAAAAGAGTTCATAATTTTAAAACTAGATAAGATATATATTGAAAGCAAAGATTGAATGTGATTCTGTCAGTTACCCCTCCATTTGCAAGAGCTATGGCCATGATACCAGCGGCTTCCATGACCCAGGATAATGGATTCCACATAAATCCCAAGAACTTCAAAAACTTACTTTCCTGTGGAGAGATTGGAAAATGAAACAATGGAGATTAAGCCTTTCCATGTGAACTAAAGAATCATTTAGAATATTAAAGTTGACCTTTTTCTCTTCAAGTTTGTTGTATCCAAACAGTTCCAGACGTTCTTCAACAGCAGTAGAGGTTAGGCCTTCTCGTGTACATTTTAGATTTTCAAAAACTTCCTCTAGAGGGATGTTCTCCTGTAAAGATTATGACACATTTAAGCAAACAAAACAAACAAGAAATGAAAATTCGATTTTGAGCTATATAGCATACCACTGAAAGAATTTGACTGGTCGCAATGATGCTAACTGATTTATACAAAAGGAAGCAGTTACAATAATTGGATTTTAATTGAAAAGATCTCAGCTACAACAACTCTAATCAAACTAAAAGGAGCTTATGTACAATTCTAAGTCTTCTTGTTTCTGAAAAACTCATAACACTAAGCGTCTCCTAGTGCATACATCAATTAAAAGGATATTTGAACTTGAGAAAGTGAATTTCTAAACTTCATGATAAGCAAGAAATAATCAAACACGGTAAATAATTCTGAAATATATACCAGATCAACAGCTTCCTTATTGATAGCTTCAAGGGCAACTGATTTCTCATCCATGTCGTTTCTCCTTGGCCTTTGAGCAGAGTAAGCAAGAATCTGCAAACCGAAGGTCTTTAATTTGGTTTATGTTCCCCAAAAAAAACATGGTAGGTTGAAAGATGGAAAAATGATCTTCTACTTGACTATGATGAGCTTTTTTTTTTTTTAATTTCCGGTCGAATTCATTAAATATTGGTGTAGTAAAGGCCAAACCAGGGTCATGGAGAGCAGAGCCATTGGTCCCCAAAATTGTAAAATCCTCCCTTGATAAAGAAAGGTTACGAAGCCACCTTAAAGGGACATTTAAATTTTGGATATTACCCCTCCCAAATTGCAATTTATACTTTTTCTCCCCAAGTTATAATTCCCGATTCCACCTGCAAACTGTACCAACTTGCAGTGGTGTATGCATAACACACTATATATTGGTTGGATGCTTTCTTCCATCGTTGGGCCAAATCATCACACAATAAGCCGCTAAACAGGTAAACAACACTAGTAGCCTGCAACACTGCGAATATGATGTAGAAATTTTTTGCCCAAAGGAGTACCAAAACCAGTTAGTTAAGTTTATGTTATAATATTTGGGAAGAAAGTTTCAGTTAAAATTTTTCTCATCTAGATACATTTTTGTACTCCCAGTCTACAACAAACCACAGCCTAAACAAGAAAGAACCATTCTAAAAGTCTGTCAAATAAGTGGATTCTTATTTTTCAGTAGAAAGAACCATTCTAAAACTCTGTCAAATAAGTGGATTCTTATTTTTCAGTACACCCAAAGGAACTGTTTCGAGTAGAAGTAACCATTGTTCATAGTTCATACTCTTGTAGTTAGGTAAGAAGCTATTCTTTCAACGGATAGCTGGAACATTTTAAATGAAATTGCAAGTAGATTTAGTCAATTTATTGTTGAAGCATGGTTATTTTTTTATAAAAGTAATTTTCCTTTGGGAAACCTAAATGGACATTAGTAAATGTCACTTTTCAGAGAAGTACCTCAGTTCCCATTCATCCTAATATAGCCTTTGAAAACTATGAATAATGATGAAGAACACTTGAAATTTGTTTTTCTAAATTTCTTGTTTGTCGAACATTCCTCCTCTAATTGAACACATTGGATTAGCCGGTTCAAAAGATCTCTCTTACTTAAATCTGTTCGGCCATTTATAATACGCGAAAAACTACAATAAATGTGGGCAGAGTCAACATTCCATTCCACATTACACCAGAGGACAAAACAATTGATATGTTGAAACAGGCGTTAGCGGGCATCTGTCGTTGGCCAAAAAATGGGGTGTTGTATATATATATATACACCTGGGTGTGTCCAATACTAGTTCAATCTATCAAAAGAAAAACTGACAGATAATCAATCCTGAGAGCCAGGCGTACCTACGTTGAGAAACCCAGATTTCAAGACTCCAACAATAGGAGGAGGAGGAAGTATGGAGAGAAGAGAAGATCTTCTTCGTCTTCTTCTGGGTGGTGGAGATCAAGAAAATTGGCAGAGAAGGGAATAAATAAGTTGGAGAGAAGCCAATAAAATGGAAAAAAACACAAGGAAAGAGATAAACAACAGCTGAACCAAAGCAAGAAGAGAGAAAACAGTTGGGAAGGGTCGGATTCAAAATGGAAGAGGACGAAAGTTTAGCATTTGGACTTGACTCTTCTTGCATGGTTGCATTAGTTAAGTCCGCCCCACGAGGTGCTCTGAGTACTGTCACGAAGTTTTATAACTCTTCCTATTTTATATTTTATCAAATAAGGTGCCGTCAATACGAAGATCTGCTTAGGGCACAGCTCCTTCGGCCGTACTCCGTACACGGTTGGCCAAGACGTCCTTCCTTCGTTTTGTGACAAGTACCGTTCATTGATATATTAACAGCGCCACGGAATATTATTGGAATATTTTTAAATTCTCATATTTTTATAAAAAAATTAAAAGTAAAATTTTACAGAAAATATAATATTTAAAAAAAACTATTAATAAAATAAAATCTTAATATCATTCATGAATCTCGCGTTTTTAACTTAATATTATCGAGAATTTACTACAACATCGATAAATATGTGTTATCAATGCGGTAATAGTATTTTGCTGATAAAAATATGATAAATTTAAAATTATTATTGATATTTGTGACATTACTTGTTCCCTCTCTTGGGAGAGGGACTTGTGCTTGCTTATTTCTCTCTCACAATTTATTTCTTTCTAAATGACTTTGGGTTTGAACAGAGAGAAATAGATTTTTATGAGAAGATTTTCCTTAGAAAATGACTAGTTAGATATTCAACTTTAATTTAAAAAGTATTTGCCACTAATATACATAACAAAAAATTAGTTAATAAATAGGTTGAATTGGTTTGAGTTAGTACTTGACTAGATATACAATCTAATAAATGGGCCAAGTAGATAAATCTATTTAAATTTTACCTTCATGAAGTGAGTGTTTTCACCGTCGAGCCAACCCTTTTCAGGTTAACTTGCTTTACTCAAGTATTTGGTTTAGGTCATGTATGTGTTGGAATGAAACACTTATGATTCAAAGTCAACACATTTAATTAGTAAACAAAGTTTGATATGAGTCCGGTCTGGTTAAGCTTTATTAAATTGACCAAGTTAGGTTAGACCATTTAAGTTTGATTATCTACTCAAATGAAGTTGACCTATTCAATAAATAGGTTAGTACTTTTTTAATAAATGTATTAAGGCCCATTGGCTCAACCTATATAATCTTAGTATGGTCCAATTAATAAATTTAATAAATGTGTCAACTTGGTTCAACTCATTTAAGTTTAGCTACATTCTGCCAATTAATTTAATACATGGGTTGAATTGAGTTAATTTATTTAAGTTTAGTAGCATTATGTCACCTGTTTAATAAATAAGTCAAGTCGAGTAAACTCATTTAAGTTTAACGGCATTTTGTAGACCAATTTAATAAATGTGTCAAGTTGAATATGTATATGGTCAAAGTTTTTAAGATTCATTTAGTCTTGATCTTGTACTTTATAAGTTTTTCCAAAAATCATTTTTCCATAAGCCTTGATGGAAATATTTTTGGCTATTTACTTGGAGATTGTCTGTCTATTTCCTTGAGGAAAACAATTTCATGGAAAAAACAAGCTTAGATTTAATTCATGTCATGCAACAAGTGTTATGAAATCTGGCCTCATGTCGAGCTACAGAAAGCCAATGTTTTTATTGTTTGTGTCAAAATCATTCTTTTTTGTTGAAAATGAACAAAGCATTGTCTTGGTGCATGAAAAAAAAACTTACTTTGTTCCACGTGAAAATTTTCTGTCCCCCGTGTAGGAAATGGATTTCTTGGATGAAGAGGGAATTACCTTATTCCATGAAAGAAGAGAGAAAAATCTCCTTTTTTGTAGTCTTCAATTTCCAATATTGGCAATAACAAACAACCCCATAGGGAACATTTGTTGGTCTTCTTAAAAAATGAATTTCAATGAAAAAAATTACTTCAAAAAATGGGTCTATAGGAATTTGTTTTCCAATATAATTTTTTCATATATTTTCCACTACTCTACATATTTGAAAACTCAGTTGATAAATGGATCGAGTTATAGCTACAACTTTTAGATTACAAGAATTTGAGCTCGAGTCTAGCTTGAGCTAATTTGATTAGTCTGTCATGCCTTGACCCGATGTGAGCCCAGAATGCGACTGATTTTTTTTTAAAAAAAATATATAGCTTATGGGTCTCTATCGCGGTCTCATCTAAAGGTCCAAATAGAAAATGTCACACGTTCCTTTACACGTGGACTCAAACATGTACCATAATTCCCAACACAAAGAATTATCTAACATAGATACTTATACATTCATCATTAGAGTAGCACAAAGAAAACATAGTGGTTTGTTACATGTTAGGTTTTTATACCTCAGGCACCATAATTATTAATAATATATTACTGGCATGAAAATAAACATAATAAACATATTCCTCGTTGGTGGGAAATATGATGGAGTACATCTCCTATGGCAGCAATGGAGGTTCCTCAATCATAAGTCCAGCAATGTAAAGGATATGAGCTAACAGCCTAGTGAAGAAAATTCAACAATAATAATATCACATATATTAAAATCAAGCATGTTATCATGATATTACCATGTTTTTTCTATCATCCTGGGTCAACACTTTAAAATGGATAACCTCCATCCTTCTTTTTTACACACACAATTCTGCCTTTGTCAATCGACATGCGGTCTAAATGCAATACGTTCTGCATTATGACCCGACAAAGTCAAATGTTGCACCTGGCACATATACAATCTCTACATTGCGATCCGACACGGTCCAATCCTTCACACAGTGCATGAAAGCAGTCCATCTAACAATAGAAGAGCACTTAGCATTTTTACATGGATTGAATTGCTTTTAACCTTTATATCCCAATCCACTCAGTATAATTACCTCACTCAGTCTATCATGCATTCCTAACACATAGCCTCATGAAATGCATGTGATACATCATGTGTAATACCCTGACCCGATTTAAGCTTGATCAGTATGATAAACCATCCAGCTCGTCTAGTTGGAAGGGCAAAATGGTAATTTACCATTTATAAATATTATTTCCTCTATGTATGTAATTATCTGATTATTGATGGATGATATTGCTTTCCTTAATCAAGGATTTCAATTTAAAACTTCAGAATTTTTCTATTTTCAGAAAATGTTATTTAAAACCGCCTGAAAAGAGACCGAAAGGGGAGAAATAATTATTTTTAGATAATTTCAAAAATAAGAAACTTTTTAGAAAATCATGTGATGTTAGGTTTTAAAATGACGGTTTAGTTTATTTCTCCAAAGTTTAAAAATAAAGGTTTTAAACCCTTTTATTTAACACAAGTAAATTAAGTAAATAGTGTCAAGTTGTGGATTTTGTCTAAATCTATGGCTTTCGATGAATTTTAAATCTCCAAAATTTTATGGTAAATAGAGTTTATTAAACCCAACATTTCTGATAAGTTAGATTAAATTATTTAAGCTTTTAAATTACGTTTTTAGTTAAAAATCGATTTTTAGCCAAAACAAGACCTATTTACAAAAATCCCCAGAGGGACTTATCTGCAAATTTTATTTACTGTTGCCGCTGGTACGTGGCCAGCAACTCCCATGCACGCCCGTGGGCTGCGGGTGAGGTGTCTCTCACCTGGCCATGGTAAACTGTTATAAATCTTACCTGTAGTCTCCGCTGGTTTCACCCCAGAACAAAACTCACTCTCTGAAGACCAGACCAGCCCTCCCTCTCTGTTTATTTTCAAAATTTTACTTACCGTAAGTTTGAAAGAGGAAGATTTTGCAAGATTTGGATTTTCAAACTTAGAGCTCAAGCAAAGGTAACCATTGTGTTCGTTTTTAAATTTTAATAAGTTTAGAATCAAGTAGAAGTAAATTTGACTGAGTTTTGAGTAAGAAAAATGAATTTGAAGTTTAAGAAAAACTTGGAAATTCTTGTGTCATTCTGGTTTTGATGATAAAATCTGATGTGTTAATTAGTGTTAAAGTTTTAATTTATTCCCTATGTCAAGAGGACTCACAGAGGAGTTCATCTGACCAGTTGGATGTGAAAAATGCACGCAGAAAACCTACTGTTTCTGGATTCGTATTTCACCCTCCCGGCGTCATTACTGTCTGCTGCTGCAGACAGAGGAGGAAGGCGACTCTCGGAAAGTCTTAGAGTTAGGCTTTGGACGTTCCGAGCTTTGGTTCGGGACTTCGAAGTGTCTAAAGTCTAACTGTTTCTCCCGCCTCTGCTCCGGGATGTTTCGAGTCTCCTTCGGACGGATGGAATAGATCGGAAGTTTCGAGCTTCTCTCGGTATGTTCCGAGGCACATAGACCCGCCGAAAAACCTTTTTTCTGTTTTTTAGTTCGGAAGCACGCTCGGACGGTCCGAGACTTGACCCTCGGACATTCCAAAGAACAGAACCATGTTCCGAGGTTCTGCAGATTAGTTTAGGCAGTGGCTCGGAAGGTCCGAAACCATAGTACCTGGTTCCGAGGCATGTCTTGAGGAACCCAGTTTTAAATGATAAATCTTGGTTTGATTTAAGATGTTTGTGTTAGACCTAGGTTTTCATGTGATGTTTATACCCCTTTGATAATTAAAAATGATATTAACCTCTTTTCTCTTAATACTATAGTGTACTACTTATTTTATTCACTTTCAGGCTGATACTCTCTATCTGTGGTTGACTCAGCCCGGTAGCTATCTGTAGCTGTACGATTTACTTCGTCGCTCGGTAGAAAAGAAGGGTTCGGGCACTGAGTGACCTCTAGGCCTAATTCGCTATAAGAGTAGTGGCCTGAGCACCTTATACATTTAGGCCTAACTCAATACGCCAATCTGGTCATGCCCAGAAGACAATATGAGAAGTGGCCTAAGCACCTATTTATTATATGCATTGCTGATTATTGTAAATTAAAATGGTTAGAAACCAAATATGAGACTCAATTCCATTTCCCCTGGAGATTTTTGGGAAAACAGGATAGATTTGAAATACTACAAGTACGTATTGCTTTGTATGCTATGTATTCTGACTGATTATTGATTGTATATCTGTTTGCATGTTGACAGAGACTTCGATACCACACATTTTCGGTGAGGAGACTTAACATTATAGTAGGGGTAAATCAGGTTAAAAAGATTGGATCTTGAGCAATGAGTGGTTTCGAGAATCAGTGTTGATGAACCCACTCATATGCCTAGACATGATGCACTATTATGAAAAGTGCTTGTAAATATTTATGATGTTGATCATATGTGATATGCTTATGAGCTGTGATGATGTTAATATTGTTTCCACGTACCCTTTACTATTGAACCATTGCCAAGCTGTATGTGTCGGTTTACATCTACTGGACTAAGTGGGTCGACAGTTACTGACTTCAGGTGTGTCAGTACAGGTTTTTGGGGTGTGCCGGAGATGTACTTATAAGAAGTATTTTGACCGTGTCGGGACTTAATACTATTGGTCTCAGTGTAGTAACTAGGGGTTACGGTGGATGGTGGCAGTTGTGGACTGATAATGAGATTTTGGCAAACTTTGAACTGTTATTTTGAAAATGTTGATTATTTGACTAACCTGATATTCATTAGACTGCATTGTTATATTTCTTTCACTGGGCTAGTTAGCTCACCCCACTCACCTTTCAGGAGATGTACTTGAGGAAGAGGAACCTCCGTATCGAGCTTAGGAAGGATAAGCTTTGGTGTGGTCTTGGTTTTCTTCCTTTTACGGGAACTCGTTGATTTTGGTTCTTTGGAACCATAATTTGTGTAAAGTACCGTATGTGGTACTTTTCTATGTTGGATTATGTAATAAACCACTATGTGACCGTAGCTACTCTGTTATGATTGAATAATAATTCGTTTATGGAAATATGTGTCTGTGTTTGCTTGTGGGTAGGCTTATGGTATGTGTTTGAGTCCACATGTTAAATTCATGTGTGGCTTTTTGGGCCTAACTTTTGTTCCAGCCCATTTAGAAGCCTTGGAAATTAGTTTACGACTCAAAAAAAAAAAAAAAAAATCGGTGGCATTCCGGGCCCACTTTCGAGTTGGGGCGTTACATCATGTATCTCACATTCAGCATATATTTCACTACGAATAAGTAAAGTGCTGAAATTAAAATTATACATGCATTTATAATCTCCCCACATCCCAAGGATAAATCAAATCAATGCTGAAAGTAACGCACGTGAAATAACAACACATGTTCCGTTCCTATATCATTTTATTGTTCCATGTGACATTTTTGCATAGAGTTTCACACTGGAGAAAACCAAATTCAAGTATGGTCATGGAGCTATCTGCATTACCGATTTCATGACCGGGTAAAAGTTATTTTTAGATAAGCCCTACACGAAAATATACAAGTACAAAATATACAATACCACAATAATCTGAATTGATTACTAATGTCCGTGCATTTTCATTCAATTCATTTAACCTATTATGTAACACCCCATCTGGCTACGGATGTGTTATCTCCGAAAAGTCTCAAAACATGACCAAGGAACGGATATCGACATATGCATTTTTTTTTAAAAAAAAAAATGGGGTAACTGCCTCCCTCTCAACAATCTAACAAAGACCAAGTCCAACATAATAATAAGCACAACAAGCGACCACCGATCGATCAATATAGTTATACAATCATCGAAATAACATGTGATAATGAGTCTACACCAGCAAAGGTCTCTCAAAACTAAACATAAAGAAGAATATGGAATATCTACTACTATTGCTCCTCTTCGGAAGACTGCGCAATGGGGTAACTGCCTCCCGCTCAATAATCTAACAAAGACCAAGTCCAACATAATAATAAGCACAACAAGCGACCACCGATCGATCAATATAGTTATACAATCATCGAAATAACATGTGATAATGAGTCTAAACCAGCAAAGGTCTCTCAAAACTAAACATAAACAAGAATATGGAATATCTACTACTATTGCTCCTCTTCGGAAGCCTGCTCAATGGGCCTGCTTGATCCCTCCGCGACCGAAGTACCTGAAAGGTAAGGGGTGAGCTAACCAGCCCAGTTAAGAGATAATGCTTATCATAAGTCAGCAACATAAGTGGATATTATATGTACAAATGCAGAATATCATAATAACAAGAGTACTTATATGCATGAAATCCAACCAAACCACAAACCAATAATCCACCGACCAAAATCGAGACATCATCTCGATAGCCCACATCGGGTCCTCCAACAAACTCTGGTCTCTCTATCAGTACCATTGGGAGACTAAAGAATCACAACTGCCTCAACCAC
The DNA here is from genome assembly GCA_013350335.1 of Chimonanthus salicifolius. NCBI lineage: Eukaryota > Viridiplantae > Streptophyta > Magnoliopsida > Laurales > Calycanthaceae > Chimonanthus > Chimonanthus salicifolius. Next base: position 22,689,730 of record CM023539.1, on the reverse strand, counting down.
ACGAGCCGTGTCGGAAAACCACCTCGACCACGCCCAACTACAGAATACATAATTGCCTTAGTCACATGAGCCGTGTCGGAAAACCACCTCAACCACGCCTGACTACAGAATACACAACTACCTCAGCCACACGAGCCGTGTCGGAAAACCACCTCGACCATGTACGGCTACAAAATACACAACTGCCCCAACCACACAAGCCGTGTCAGAAATCCACCTCGACCACGCCTGACTATAGAATACATAACTGCCTCAGCCACACGAGCCATGTCGGAAAACCGCCTTGACCACGCTCGACTACAAAATATACAACTGCCTCAAGCACACGAGTCGTGTTGGAAAATACCTCGACCACGCCCGACTACAAAATACACAACTGCCTTAAACACACGAGCCGTGTAGGAAAACCACATCGACCACGCTCGGGAGAGCCAAACTATAGGGCAGACACCTCAACCATCAGAACGCAACGGGGAAACCCGTATCCCTTATGGGGGTCTCAACCTTCAGAGCATAACAGGGAAGTCCTCCCAACAACAAATATCATCACGTCATCATAAACATATACACATAAAAAGGTCTTCCATCTCAATACCCAATGGCACGTTGTTCGTTGAGGGTTACCTCTCATGCATGCGCATGATTTCATAATCATGTATAACAACATATGCACATTCTAACATAATTAACCAAAATCAGTATCATATTTCATCATGCGAGTCAAAAACACATAACGTGTTACTTAAACACACATCTCTATGTCCGACATGATTGCATTTGCCTCTTATAGATAAACACTCAATGTATCATTAATATATTCCAAAGTATCATATTCAATATTATTTTATCCAATTAAAATTTCTCACAATAACATATAGTAGACAGGAGGCACCCAAATAGACCCCTTGCCACATAATCATTCTCAATGGTTCACCCTTACCGACTGGCTTAATAAATAGAGGGTCCCATTCGGATCACTTCATGTCCGGAATTACATATTTGATATATGCAATGTATGTTAAAACTGTGATAAGTCTCCTCACAGTGTATGTCGAGTCGAAAAACCAAAACGAGTAAACGCCTTGATGGGTTGAATGAAACTCAATCTGTTGAAACAATGAGGAACAAATAAATAAAAGAGGTAAAACAGGCTGAAAAGAGACCGGGGTGAAAATGGGCCTGAAACTGGGCTGGGCCCAAAACGGGCTAGGAAAAAGGGTTAGGCCTGAAAGTTGGGCCAGGTCCGAGCCAGTCTATTGGGTCGGATCTAGGCCAGTGGGCCAAGCCGGGGGTCACACACCCAGCTCAAAGGCTAGGTCAACCCAAAACTGCAACTGAGTCGGCTCGGGAACTCGGCCGAGATGACTTAATTGCTCAGCTGAGTTGAAAAAGGGGGAAGGAAGAGGGAAAACCAGGGAAAATCGATGAGAATCAAATAAAACCGAGGAAAATCAAGGAAAACCAAGGGAAAATCTGAGAAAATTGAATAAACTGAGGAAAATCAAGAAAAGCCAAGGGAAAATCCGAGAAAACCGAATAAAACTAAGGAAATCAAGGAAAGCCAAGGGAAAATCCGAGTGTGAGGGAGAGGGAAGAGAAAGAGGGGAAACATGGGTAACTGAATTTCGGTTGGATCTGGACGACGGCAAAGGAGGAGAGAGAATGACGAAAAGTCGAGCAATGTCGGAGTTACAGCAGGGAGGGCTCCGACACTACTAAATGGGTTTTTTAAGAGGAGAGAGTTTAGGCTTTTCGAGTTCCTTTGTTGTTTTTTTTTGGAAAGGAAATCTCATAAAAATCAAAATCCACCATTTCTTCATTCTAATTAAAAATAAATAAAAATTAAAACCCACATTTCATTTTATTTATTTAAATATTTGAAAAGGAGAAACCTCGAAAAGCGTAAATAAAATTCCAAACTACGAAAATTGAACATCGAACATCAAACCAAAAAAACATGCGATTTTCAAACGTCTCTCATGACAATATATATATAATAATTCCAAAACTATCAAAATACCTTTCGAGTTCTTGAAGTCGAAATCAGATAACATGGGGCCCACCATGGAGCCCTCACACTCATCACTACTACCACAGTCCGAAAACAACTCGGAGATCCAAATAAAAAATCTCCTCAAAAAAACCAGGAAAACTCAGAACGGGTTAATATAACCTTTAGACACATAAATGGGTCCATACTGCATTTATAGACTGCTAGGCCATGACTCCCCAACATCTTTAATTCTAACAATTAGAACATCAATTATATCCCTTACATGTAAGCAATATCAAGTCTCGCATTCTGGTCTCATTCAGTCTTTTCCATCATTATTATGTCCATGGGTCCCATTATTGTCAAAGAGTTAAATGTTTCCAATTTTAGAATTAAAAAGCAATATATAATGCATTTGAAAATAAAAAAGTGTGGTCGAATCTCCTCACCATTGTCCGGTGAGTTTTTTGAAAGAATTGTAAGAAATAAAAAATGTATAAATAATCATCAAAGTAAAATACATGTGATTAATCTATTATTTTTAAGTCTAGTGGTTAATTATGAGAAAAGGCGTGTAAACAATTTAGACATCTAATAACGTGTAACTAATCCAATTTAAATGATTAATTTTACAAAAGCGTGATTCATAATAAAACACATAATAAAATAAAATAACACCTAAGAGATGGTGTTTTAAAGTAGAAAGTAAATAAAGTCTCAGTGCCTGGTCTCAGATATCCCCGGGTGATAGCCACTTATTGGATTTTGAGACTTCAGCCAGAGGTTAAATAACAGTAAAGTAAATAAACTGCATAAGTAAATAAATTGCATAAGTTAAATATACATCTTCCGTTAGACAAGTGTTTGGAGCAATTCTCAGGTTCAGGCTAAGGCTGACCCTCTAGTAAACCGAGCCATGCACAAAAAACTGATAGAACGAGTGGCCACTGAATAGTTCTAAGCAAAACTGAGCGGGTGAAAAGAAACATAAATAACCCTAGGACTAGTCCAAATATAGGGTTAGAGTGTAAGTTGGTTAGCGAGTCAGATATTCAGACTGAGAAGGCGAATAAAAGTAAATGACAGAATTTAAAGTAAAAGCCCATGGATTAGTCCAAAAAGAAGTCAGTTAGTTAGTCATGTTTAGACTAAGAAGGCTAACAATAAAGAAAATGAAAGTTCTAGACACACAATGCATAAAGTAAACACATCATAAATGAAATTTATAATTTTTACTCCAAAATTCCATCTATTCCCAATTTTAGAAACAAATTTAGAAAATACTAATGGGTCCTTCGGAACTTGCTACAGTTCCTTCGAAATTTCCAAACTTCAGTATGTTCAGACCTTCTAAAGGTGCATCTTTGGATCGTCCGAGATGTACACAACAAACATGGCAAAAAGGTTAGACTTCGAAACTTTCGAACCCCTGTCTTCAAAACTTCTAAAATTTACAATGTTCGGATTGTCCGAATATGATTGCCAGAAAGAACAAAACAGACCAGACTTCGAACGTCAGAAGTCTAGACTTCAGAACTTTCAAACTCTGGACTTTAGAACTTCCGATACAAGTTCTAAGACTCGCCTTCTTCAGATAGTCTACAGAACACAGTGACGGTGCGGAAAAATGGAATTACGAATTTAAAAAGGAATAGGTTTTTAAGCCTAATTTTAAAAACTAACTGGTCAAATGATTAGTACATGTTATTTACTTCATTTTCAAAATTCAATAGACACAATTTGATTGACAAAACATGTTGATCTTATGAGTATTTTTCAGTTTTTCCAAAACTTCATTTTCTTAACCAATTTTAATCAAATTTGATTCTAACATTTCCTAAAATTCTTAATTAAGTTAAAAGGTAGGATTCAGTACCTCTGGGTGTGATTTGGGAGTCTCCTGAAGATTCCCTTGGAATTCAAGTACAGAAGGTGATGAACGGAAGAAGAAAATGAAGTTACAGATGAAGAAGTAGCAGCACTGTATTGTAGAGTCTTGAAGAAGAATGACAGAATTGAGAGAGCTAGAGAATGAGAGCGTGTTGAAAGAGAGAGAGCTCGTGAAAATCGAAGGAAAAATTCTCTGGGTGGCATCCGTTACCATCCGTTTCCATCCGTAACCTATATATTTAAAACTTTAGGAATTTAAACTTAACTTAAAAGATAGAAAAACTGGGATATCACAGGATAAATATGACTCCGCAGATAATTTCTAGGTATTCAATATAGGCTAGTACATAATATTTTTCAAAAGAAATGGTGACAAAAGTCAATCGACTAGAGGCAAAATGTTGATTTAATAAAATCAACAATTCATACCTTGACACTTGGATTGAGTGTCTAAGACCTCAAAACAAAAATCCAAAAGTATGAAATGCTCGGTCAAAACACAGATTAATCACAGAACATTTTCTTATAAATTTCTAGTTTTCATAAGTATTTTAAAATTATAGTTTTACAAAGTGAGTCATTTAAAGGGATTTAAATAAATGAAAATTTGGTAATCGATAAAATGAATGGTAAAGTCTATTGAACTCGAAATTTCAAAATACTAGTGTGTGTGAGTTTGACAAAGAAAATATTTCAAATGAGTGGTTTTCCAGAATGAAATAGTTTTATGATCATTTTTCAAAATAAATAAATGAGATATAGATATTTACGATTTTGCCCTTTCAAATTCAACGAGTCAGATCGATGAGATATCAAGCTCATATTGGGCAAAATTTGGACTTTTTGGAAAGCCTACACAATTATCTTCACGAACGATGGAACACAAAGTGCACTTACCGGCATAAAAATATGCAATTAAGGCTAATTTAGGGTCAAAGTATTACATTCCACTTTCTTTAAAAAAAAAATTTCCCAAAATTTAAAGATTAAACTTCGTACCTTAACCAGCAACTTCAGCATCATTACTTCTGTTTCCCATGTGGTGTACACAAAGCCTCGTAAAAATGCCGGGTTCATTATTTCCTTCTTTTCTCATCTCCTCTGTTTACATGTGCATTATTTATTTATGATTCTACATTATAATTTTCTAATTAGTGTAATTTAAAAAACCCAAAAGTTTGCATTGACCCAATTCACCCCCCCCCCCCCCCCCCCCTCCCCCCTCCCTCCCTCCCTCCCTCAGGACTCTTCTCTGTTCAATTTCTGGGCAACACTCTTATGATACCCCAACCCAAATTAGAGATTAATTGTAATTATTTTTGATTAATTAAATATTTTTTAGTCGTTGATTGTGATTTTTGTTCCTCTAATCTTGAAGATTACAGAATAGTTTTCCAATTGATCCAAGTTTGACCATATCAGAGTTCAATTGCCCTCTGAATTGACTTTTTAAGGTGCAATGGCAAAATTGAAAATATTTCAAACTTTTCATTAGGCTTAAATAAAAATTTCTCCAGAAACCTATCCATTTGACTTGTAACGCCCCACCCTTTTTCCATCACTTAAAATTAGAGTAATTTTTTTGTTGAATTAGAACTTAGAAAAAGGGGTGAGTCCAGTCCTAGTCTGAAGATGCAACCTCGACTGACGAACTCGGTGTGTGCATGGACTCAGTCCATTGTAAACAGTTACACACACTGTATACTCCCATAAAATTTCTTTTGTGGAAAACATTTATTGCGGACATATTATAACAATAACAGTTATAGCAACTTAAGCAAAGATAAGAGAAATCCAAATATCATAAGTCTAATAACAAACCACAGCAGTTAAGATTCTAGGAGTTGTCTAAAATTATTACATTCCAATCTCTCACTCCTACAAATACATCAACACTCTAAAATATCAAAAGTAACATTAAGTTCCCTCCAAGCCTTTCTTGCTCGGTCCTCGATCAAGCATGACTGGCGCTAGGTCCATCCTCATCTTGCTTATGTTCACCTGCGTTCACATCTAAATGGGGAGATTTATGGGTTTAGTCAACGTGCCCAGTAGGAGTTCCAAGTAATAGATATGCACGGGGGAGCGTTAAAATAAAAAGTGATAGTCCCTTTCTCACTATGCTAGAACAACATGATTGACCGCAAAGCGGGGGTGAATAGGTCAATCTCATTTTTCATGGTGTTTACAAATTTCTTGATTCTTCAAACTTTAAGTGCAACAGAATATTAATTAAGAGATTTGTTTAGTGTGATAGATTATTCTTCATTACTTAAATGATCACACTAATGTTAGAACCCTTTACATATTACTTGATTATCGATGCTTGAGCACAATATATAAACTAAGATAATCAACATGTAAAGTGATGTGTGTTGAGAAGAGTACTTAAATACTAAATACAAACACACAAAGATCAAACACCATAAGACCAATTTTAAAGTGGTTTGATTAGCCAACCTACATCCACTGTTAGGACTAACTCAATCTTGAGTGATCCCCAAATCCACTAAGTGGGGACTTACACCCTCACAATTAGAGTATGAATTTCACCTCACTCAATCGGCTGGGAATTTCACCCACCACTGTAGAATAGGAATTCCACCTATCCAATTGGCTGGGCATTCCACCCACCATTGTGCCAGACACAGCGCTTTAAAGTTTTTTATAGTGGTTCCGGAGTAAATCACCCTTAATCCACATTCAAAACACAGGTTTTAAAATAAAATTAAAACCAAGAAGCACTTGCCTTTGTAGCTATATCTCTTGATGTGTGCTTCTTCAAGATCCACCTAATGTGTGCCGACGCTCCGCCTTGCAGTCATCGTAAAGCAATCACTATCCAGGGCGACAAGGAAACTAGTTATACCAAAGGTTTCCTAGTTTATAATCTTTTCATTTCTCTCTCACAAACTCAATCCATATGATTGGTTGTATTAGATTCCCCAAGTGTAAGCGCGAGAGAGAAAGAGAGTGATCCTTCTGTTGGCCCTTGTTTAAGTTCACTGATAATGATGAGGGTCCAATTGATTTTGCCAAAGGATGCTAACTGGTTGCACAAAGATTGGTTTATATAGAGAAGGCAATCAATTACAGCAACGGTAATGTACCGACAGGTCAGGCGCACCGAGTGGTCGGTGAGTAGAAATGTTATCGTTCAACAACTCAACCGTTGCGCAATAATGCACTCCCAACGGTAATATTCTTTCCCGATAGACATGTCGGTGTCGTCGATGGGTCGACAGTTATGGTACTGAAATGTTGGTCCATACGAGGGGCTCGGTCTGGGGCAACACCATGCTGACAGAGTTTCAAGTCCAGAAATAAGTTTTATCCAGAATGACTTGTCGCCCTTTATCGAGGGGTCAGTCCTGGTACTCTCAATCAATATTGTACTACCGATATGTCTGTTTTCTAGAGAGCCCACCTGAGTTCTAAGTTCCAGAACTCATAAATCTTATCGAAGAGTCGTTGACCACGAGGGGTCGTTTCAGCCTTTTACCGAGGGGTCGGTGCATATGAGACTCTCGATCAGAGGCTTTCCCAGAATGACAGTTCTACAATCCAGAACCTATGTCAATCTGGTGGACCAGTCATTGACCACGATGGGTCGATCCTGTCTCCACCGAGCGGTCGGTGAGAATGACTAGTCGAGCTGACTGTGAAACCAAATAGATATTTCCAAGTTGGGTTCTAATTCACTGTCAAGTTTCCTCTCTAAGCTTTTAATGATTTTATCATTTGTTCAACTGGGCCTAGGAATGGTCCTCTCTAAGGTGTGGGTACCACCTAAAGTCATCTATGACCATAATACCTGTTTTGTGATTTCCATAACGATGAGCTTCAATTCGGTGGAGCATGATCTTCACTCTTGATCACCTTGGGTCTTCAAGTTTCTTAGCAAGTGCTTCTTCCCAAGTCATGGAATGGCAAATTAGGGACTCGGCAAAGCTGGGGCACGAATAAAAAGTATACATATGCTTGTTTTGTTTCATAATAAAACATTTTTGTAGAGGAAAACATGATTAATATTTCTCAAATATCAATATAGCATAATCTCAAAACATGTAATCTCAATTACTTGCAATTTCTCAAGAAATGTTATGCCATGGTTACTATGCATCAATGAATGCCCATTAATGCCCATGCAACAATCATACTAGTCATCTTAGTGGCTAGTTCATCATTATTGGCCGATTACGTCCATCAGCGATTTGAGGCGGCAACCACCAGGGTGCTTTAACACAACCACAAATTAACCGAGACTATCGGTGGAGTGTGGACTCCTCCCACTGCGCAAGGTTTTGGGACCTTCTCAGGAGCTCTTTGGCCCAAGTAATGCTGTAATATTCACAATAAGGACATGGCCAAGGAATAACATTTGTATAGCTCATCAATATAGTACACGAGACCAAGCAATGTCCGGACATGTCATTCTTATCTCGGTAAATGTAGTTTCCCTGTCATGCAAACCATGCATGAGATATGTGTATGTTCATGATGACAAATCGTGCATCATATAAATCTCATATCTTTCAATATGGAAAACATATAGCAATACTCATAATTCCAAGATACTCATGTTGAAAACAATAACATTTTCATAGTTCATAACATATGATTTTTCAATAAATCAAATATATTAAGATATCATTTATATACACATTTGTTTGCTTCAACGACGTAGGAAAACCTACTTATTTGATGGTATTCATTGAATGAGAGGATTACGAATCGACATGTACAACGCCGGGGTCACTCTCAAATCCTTCGTTCATTTTCATACATGTAAAAAATATCATAAACATGTCATCATACTTAATCAATTTAGTTACCAATGATTTCATTTAATTAGTTGCTCATCTCTCCATCTTTCGATAAATTTCTTTTAAATTAATTAATTATTATTATTATTTTTAAACTCATCCAAAACTTCATTCTCTTAATCACTAATCCCAGATAGGAAATCCATGTTTATTCCATTCATTAGAGATAATTACATGGATTAACAAAATGAGAATCTCGGGGTGTTACATGACTTAGTTAGAACTCCAAATTTATACACTGTCAGTATTTTTAAATTCCGGACCTAAACACATGCCAATCTCATTCTACTTCCATAGATTTTTACCCCCTCAAATTTCCTAGGTGGCAAATCCCCAATTTAACAGGAGAGACAAAGTCTTAAAAATATATGAAGAGAGTTAATACTCGATCTGTGTCATAACTAAGCCTCCTATGTTTTTATATTTTCAACGTATTGAGATTTTGACATTTATTTTACATCGTGAATCGTGCGCTATCGTTTTAACTAAAAATATTCTTTCACTCGGATGGAGTTACTTTTGAATTCAAAACACTCTAGGACTCTAGAATGTTTTTATCAGGCAAATTTACTCTACCTAACTGTAAAATCAGATTTCTTTTGAGAGATTCTTCAAAATTATGAAATTTTGACAAAACGATGACTTTTACTAAAACACCGAGTTTTTGACATGAGTTTATCTCCAATTTTAATATCAAGTGAAGTTTTTAATACATGACCTTGTGGACTAATTGGATTAGTCCAAAGAGACCCTGAAATACTCAGATATGAGGAATGACATAAAAGGAATTATTAAAAAGAAAAATTATTAAGATAATAAAAAATCTTAAGATAAGTCTTAAGCTACAACCGTAGCTTGTAGGCTACAGTTGGTGATTTCCACACCGCAGAACGCCTACGGGCGTTTTCTATTTAACAGATGAGAGAGAGGAAAGATGGAAGTAAGAAGTAAAAAAAAAACAACAAAACTCTCATTTCTCTCTTCCGTCACTTTCTCTCCCTCTCTTCTTTCGTTTCTCTTTTCTTTTTCATTTCTTTTCTTTCGTTAAAAAACAACAGAAGTTTGGATTTTCCCGCGTTCGCTCAGGTTTTCAAATACAGCCAAAACATAGCAGAATTTTGCAATTAAGGATCGAAACGACCCTTTTCTCAATTATATTAACTCTGTATCAAGTTAGAAGTAGAATGGGTTATTGATGGGTTCTAAAATTGGATTTTTCCAAATTGAAGGAAAATAGACTTCTCTCTTAAATTCAAAGTTACACCCTTAAAATTAGTTTTATTTTACGTTTAAAACTTGGTTTTTTGCCTTAAGTTAAAACAGGGGAAAAGATTAACCCCCACACTGCTCGGTGGCCATCTGTAGCACTGTGACATTATTTTCTCCTTTGTCGCCGCTTCGGTGGTAAAAGGATTTGGACATTGAGTACTTTATTTAAATAATGCACTGTATCCTCTGGTCTTCGTCTCAATACTCTTCGATGGCCACGAAGAAATACAAGATTGGGCACTGATTACTTTACATTTTCTATTTTATTGAGTGTTTTGGATGGCTGACAGCTAACTTTCTGACATAATTCAACGAAGTAGAAAGAATTTAGGTGACTCATTTCCATTTGTCACGTTTTTTTGGAAATATGCACTGAGTTGGGAAGTAGTTTGTAAATACACTGTAAGATAGAAACTTTATATGGTTATTTTATCTTACATATTTTCTATAATAATCTCTGCTGGAAAGGTGAGGGGACTCGAACCGATACTTATATTGTATGGTATTTACACCCACTAACTCCAAAACAAAATGGGACCTATGGATATTAAAAGATGGAAAAGGCTAAATAGGTCTAGAAAACGAAACTTGACATTGCCTCCTTGTAAGGGATTGGATTATGTTCTAACTATTAGAACATAGGCGTAAATGGTGTCAGGGAGCCGAGGATAGTAGCCTCTAACGCAATATGGGCCCATGGAAGTGTCTAGAAAATGTCGGGTTGAAAACTGGATGAAGGCACCAGTTGTTAGTAATCCAGTTTGGATATTGCATGAATGTGTTTTATTATTTCTAATTGTATATATGTAAAGTGGTGTTGGTATCCCAGGTGGTAAGATTGGGTTCCAACCAAATCTGAATGGGTTATCTCGAGATAAGTCTCTATGTAAGAAGGGCATTGAGAATTATGGATTTGTTTACAACTGGTTATATTCATAAAATCATTCTGGAATTTTATTAAATCTGTGATTTATTTTCACATGATAAACTAATATTGGCCATTATGTCGTAATGAGCTGATAATTGGACACTTGGCTATATTGGACCGTTAAGTCGGATGAGCCTTAAGTCTGTGGCTGTAAGACCTATGCATTTGCAAGTTGCTGCATTATTTCTGTGTCGGGATCTAATGCTTCAGAGGCTTGGTAAGGACCCTCGATGAAGTTCTGTTTAGAACTTCAATATGGGGACTGACCCCGGTGTTAATAACATGATAAAATATTCTAGGAAGTGATCCTAGGGTGAAAATGGGATATGTGTTGAAAAATCTGCATATTGAATTAAAACCGGCACTATTATATTGTTCTATGCATTTTATGTTCCTTGATTTATGCGGTGAGTTCTCCCCACTGGGCTTTCGCTCACATCCCTTATAATGCAGAGTATGAACCGGAAGATGGAGTTGAGGAACTTATGGTACCTTGTTAGGAGTCAAACCTGGAAGTTTCTATGGTTTCCCATGGGCGGAAACAAACCAAATATTATGGTTATCCCTATATATTTTGTAATAAATATGCCTCATGTGGCATAAAAACCTATGGCTATAAATTATGGTGATGATATATATTATGTTGGTATGTTTGTATGTATAAAATGTTGTATAATGTGTGTTTTGAGTGTGTAAACCAGGAGGAAACCCAAGTTAAAATAGAAAACTGAGACAACACTTTTGCTGTCAGGGTGACATATCGGCATTGGCGATAGATCGCCAAGAGTAACTCGCGATATATCGCGTTCGACGACAGATCGCCTAGAACAATGATGATATGTAGCGGCTCGCGATTGGATTGACCTGAGAGCACTAGAAATTTACAGTATTTTTATCCAACGATAGAACAAAGCAATACATCACCGTTGGCGATAGATAATTACCGATCTATCTCGGGTGGCGATGGATCGCCAGAGACGTATCGTGGCTGACGATCGAATCAGCTTGAGACCAAGCTGATTTTACAATTTGATCTCTGGGCGACAGATTGCCCAGAGTTAAAACAGTTCTGGATTCGTACACAATGTGTCTATACACACGTGCAGTCCACATGTGCATGAGTAACCTTTTCTATGGGTTTAGGTTGACTCGTCTAGAGACCCATGGATCTTTATTAATGGAATGATGTCTGTTTTAAAAAAAAAATTAAGTCGCATCTCGGGCCCACACCAAGGTCAGGGTGTGACAACTCTCTACCTACATACACCGAGTAACTCTATAGGGAGTGAGCCTTTGAGTTGGAGTGAGAATCAAATTCAAGACTCCCACTTCCTAAAGCAGGTTCCTGACCACCACTCAAAATCGTTTGAGTTACTTACTGAGTTAGCTCCACCATTGTCAATCGAGTAAGTCTAGATCTACATGTTGGTACATGCTTCTTCTCACCATGAGAAATTTGACTATCTAGAAAAGGGAAAAGTAAATGTGTCTACTCCATAGTAAGCTCCCTTCAAAAAAAGATATGATTGTTGACAAAGGCTTTATTTGATAAAAGAAAGGGAGTTTTATCTAGGAATAACCTCCAAAACTATTTGCTTGGAAATTGAAAACATTGGAGAGGTAGTGTAGACTGAGGTTTGAAAATCAAACTTAGATCAAGTTTCTATAAATTAATCAAAGAAAAAATCTAAGTAGACTCAAAATGAGATAAATTTAAGTTGAATTTTATCAAATCTTATCTAAAATAATTTTGGAAAAATCACTTGAAGTTTACCAAGATTCAAAAAAACATTGAAAGAATTTTTGCTTTAAGAAAGAATCCAAAAATTCGAGAAAGAATACTTAAAACACGATTCTCACTTCGGTGGAATTAGCACTATGTAATTAACATTTTTAATACAAAATTATGAATCCTTGAATACTAAAATTGTACAATAATAATTAAATTAAATTCACAATTGACTAAATTAAACTTGAAAGTTCCCTTAGTACTTAGAGCAAGATTAACCATAGAGGGGGTGAATAGGGTAATCACAAATTATGGGACCTTTTTAAATTTCCTTGATTAATATTAGCAATGTGCAGAATTAATAAACAATTAATCAATTGTGTGTAATATTCAAAGTGTGCGAGATTAAAAGCAATCACACAAAGAGACAATGCATTATTTATAGTGGTTCGGTTAAACAACCTACATCCATTGATGAGACTCACCCAACCTTGGGCTACCTCCAATTCACTATGCGTTGGAATTACACCAACACAATAGAATAGGACTTCCACCTATCCAATTGATTAGGGCTTTCACCCAATTCCTATTCCACTATTTGTATACTGGTTCAAGAGAAACTCAGTCTATTTAATCCACTTCACAATAATAAGATTTTAAAGAAAAAAAATTAACTAGGAAGCACTTGCCTTGAAGCCTTGCAAATGTGTAGATGTGCTTCCGAAACGATTCACCCAATGTGAGCTCGTACAATCTCGACAATGATGTAGACCCTTCATGTAAAGCAATCACAATCCTTGGGTATCTAGGAAATTGAAGGTCCAATATCTATCCTAGAGGATAGGCTTAATCCTTCTCTCTTAATCTCAATCTATACCAATTGGATTCTTGAATGATTTGCAAGTGTATTGCCAAGAGACAATAAGCCTTTGGTGGGTGAGGATTAACTTTTGGTAGTTGGCTCTTTGAATGCACTAAACAAGGCTCATAAATTCGCCCAACCTCACCACCAAACAATTATCAATATTTATAGGCAAACACAAAACATTTCGTAACACTGATCCACACGATTGATCGTGTACCGGAGATCGATCGCCCGTATTTGAATTCTTTTTCACCAACCTAACTGTTGATATACAAATTTTAAATTTATAAATCTCGTAAACGCACAAACCATTTATAGTATAACGTTATGAGTGCGAGATTGATCCCACAAAGAACAAGCAAAATATATTCATCAAAATATATATGTTTGAAATTTAGTGCTTGAATTGTTATATTTTCTAGAAAACAAAGACTTAAAATAAATCAAATTATAAAAATCAATCCTATTTTCATAAATTTAATTTTAAGTTAATAAAATCTCTAATTTAAGATTCAAATCCAAAAGTTAGAACATTAATTAAATCTAATTAAGATAATGGATTAATATAGATTTTATGTATAATTTCACACCTAAATTCAAGAAAGCAAAATTAAAGTTTAGTTAAATTAAATCTCAAACTAGTTAATACATATTGAAGGATTGATTTGAATACATAAAATAAAATACAAGGCTATTAAAATACATGACAAACAAATTAAAGAATTTAAAAGAATTCAAACAATTAAAATACAACATACAAACAAAAGATTTAACATAACTAAAGACAGGAAATAAATTTGCAAATAAATTAAATGAAAGAATATAAAAATGCATAATTTAAAGGTGGTTATGGAATTCTTTTCTCATAGGTAAAATAAATAAATAAATAAGAGATCTAGATCTGAAATTCACGCTTAGAATTCAAATATCAATTTACACCATTTAAAGAAAATTCATAATCTTTAATCTAATTAAAGTCTAGTTCTTAGATTTAACACGTATAACCTAAGTACTTTAATTAAACAAATAGTACAAAATTGAAATCAAAAGAGAGTATAAAAAGAAGTCTGAATAATCGGAATTTCCAGGATTCTAACGGCACATCACTTATTTATTTCATGGAAAAATTCAATTACAGGCATTCATAATTTGAGAACAAGAAAACAAAATGGAGACGTAAATTTACAACTCTTACTTGTAAAATCGTGTGGGATCTCCTTTCTTCTTGTCTCTTGATCTTTTCTCCTCAGCTTTTGGTCCTGTTGAGCTCCAGGTCAAATTCGATTTTGGCTATGGTTGAATGGGGTATTTATAGGCTCAAGAAAATGATGGATAGCTGGGATTAAATCTAAGTTTAAGTTGATGGATGAAAGGATGGGATTAAATCAAATGGAATATGGGTGGTTGGGATTAAAAGTTAGAAAACTTAGGGTTGCACTATGGTGTACACGAATTTGGGTGTGTGGTAGCATGGGATGCAAGGTAACTTGAAGAGAAAGAAAATGAATTGGAGAGAAAATAGGGATTTGGAGAGGAAATTGGGCATGGTTGAGTTTGGCTTGTGGACTTAAGGTTTTGAGTTGTGCAATGCATGAATGATTGGAATTAAAAGTTAAGATGAATGAATGGATGAGATAATGAGACGATGTGGAAAGATATGGAGGTGAAATTCGCATGAAGTGGAGAGAGATAGACAAAAATCGTGTATGGCTATTTTAGATTGGATTGGGAGATAAGGTAGGATCTAGTGATGTGGAGATGAGGTGGAGTGGAGTGGAGAGAAAGTTTAGGGATTTTCCATTGTGTTATGCGCATGGAGACTTCTGTTAGTGCCCCGGCTTTACCGAGTCCCTGTTTGTCAATTCCATGACTCGAGAAGAAGCACTTGATAAGAAACTTTATGACCCAAGGTGATCAAGAGTGAAGATCATGCTCTACCGGATTGAAGTTCATCGTTAATGACAATCACAAAACAGGTATTATGGCCATAGATGACTTTTGGTGGTACCCATATCTTAGAGAGGACAATTCCTAAGCTTAGTTGAACAAATGATAAAATCATAAAAAGCGTAGAGAGGAAGCTGAACAGTGAATTGGAACCCAACTTGGAAATATATATTTGGTTTCACAGTCAGCTCGACCAGTCATTCTCACCGACCCCTCGATGGAGACAGAATCGACCCATCGTGGTCAAAGACTGGTCGACCAAATTGACATAGGTTATGAATCATTGAACTGTCATTCTGGGAAAGCCTCTGATCGAGAGTCTCGTATGTACCGACCCCTCGGTGAAAGGCTGAAACAACCCCTCGTGGTCAACGACTATTGATAAGATTTATGAGTTCTAGAACTTAGAACTAAAGTGGGCTCTCGAGAAAACAGACATATCGGTAGTTCAAAGATAGATCGAGAGTAGCCAAGACCGACCCCTTGGTAAAGGGCGACATGTAGTTCTGGGTATGACTGGTTTCTGGACTCGAAACTCTGTCAGCTTGGTGTTACCCTAGACAGAGCCTCTCGTATGGACCGACCTCTCGATACCATAACTGTCGACCCATTTGCGACACCGACATGTCAACCGGGAAAGAATATTACCATTGGGAGAGCATTATTACATAACGGTCGGATTGTTGAACAGTAACATGTCTAGTCACTGACCGCTCGGTGAGCCCAACCTGTCAGTACATTACCGATGCTTCAACTAGTTGCCTTCTCTATATAAATCAATCTTTATGCAACCAGTTGGTATCCTTTGGCAAAATCAGTTGGACCCTCATCATTATCAATGAGCTTAACAAGGACCGATAGAAGGATCACTCTCTCTCTCTCTCATACTTGTGGAATCATATACAACCAATCATATGGATTAAGTTTGTCAGAGAGAGAGGAGGAAAGTAAAATCATAAACAACCAATTTATTGATTGAGTTTATAAGTGAGAAAGAGAGAAAAAACGATTATAAACTAGGAAACCTTTTGTATAACCAGTTTCCTTGTCGCCCTGGATTGTGATTGCTTTACGACTACTACAAGGTGGAGCTTCAGCACACATTGGGTGGATCTTCAAGAAGCACACATTAGTGAGAAGAGCTTTAAAGGTAAGTGCTTCTTGGTTTTAATTTTATTTTAAAACCTTTGACTCGAAAGTGGATTAAGGGGGATTTGCTCTAGAACCACTATAAAAGAAAAAAAAAAAAACTCTAGAGCGCCAGTGTAGATTAAGGAACATTGAGGACAATGTTCAATTCAAGTTTAGGGGTACTAAGGTCATTCATTCATTTTCATAAAAATTCTTAGGGGAGAGTAAGTTCACAACTGAGACCCCTTTAAAAAAAAAAAAAAGTTCAGCATCCATCATCCATCTTTGTCTTTGTAACCAGCAAACGTTAAAGAACTGGATAGAAGTCATGCAGGTAGACGCTCGAGTTTTCATTTTTACATTGTGTCTATCTAGAATACAAGTTCCCCCAGACTTGTGTTGGAAATCATTTCCTTAGCTATGAGGATGAGGAAGCTAGAAATCCAAGAGGAACAACCCAGACCTCTATGTTGTCGAAGCACTCTGGCTGTAAAGAGAAAAGTTAAAAGGCTAGGAATCTGTCAAAAATGTGGACGTGGGAATTGTAATGGAATAATATCTGATTAATGAGTTCGTTGTGTAACAACAGCAAAGTATAGACCTATTAGTGGAAATAGACAGATTTATTTGGATTTAGTCAAAGGTAGAGTAAATGCGGAAAGATTGAGACTCCTTGGTGTCCAAAGAACTATTGTTTTTCGCTTAGGGGACTATAAACGTCTTGACAATCTGACGTTAAATGAGTCATAGTTTTCTTAGGCAGAGAGAGGCAGACTTAATCTTTTTTAGGGTAGAGTAAGCAAAAGCTGAGACTCCTTGGTATTGAACAAGACTGTCAATTTAGGTCTAAGAAAAGCATGCGTCTTGACAATCTGATGTAAAAATATTAACATTTTTAACATTAATACTTAGATAGAGATCTTTATATCATACTTTTCCAGAAAGACTTCAATAGGATTTATATTTGAAAACCACTGTACACAACCATATTAAGTTTAGTCTGAAAAAGAAAAATATTCACGAGTAAAGTAATCACTAGAGGAATACCAGTGGAGACTTAACCCAGTGAGCTTTAGAGCCATTTTTTTTCTTCTGAAAGTTATAAGTCAATTCTATTTTCTTTGGAAGAGCAAATAAGTCATTGCTGATCTCATTATTCTTCATCTTGGTCATATTACTGAAAACGCCATCAAAATTGAGTTATTATTCCTGAATTTTTTTTGGAATTTATTTGAAACAAAGAAACCACCTGTTGGAACTTAGGATATGATCTAGGCTATTGTTGGATCGTTTGAACCTAAAAACCTACTTATACTTGGTCATCTTCTCTTGATAGTTCCCCAATTGAACCTTATATAAGCCTTTTTTCTTGACTAGCCATGTTTATCATACCCAACTCCAGTCCAGGAGCATGAGCCAATAAAAAATATCCATGACTTTTTCTTAGAAAAGGTTAGAGATGAAAAATTAAGGGATGATAGTCTAAAAATAAGGGCACAAGAAAGAAGAGAACAAGAAAAAAAAATAAAGGAAATAACATCCAAAAAGGAAAACATCCAGATTCCAAAAGAAGAATGTGAAAAAAAAATAAAGAAATAGAAATACTTTGAAAAGTGTCGAAAAAGAAAAATAGAGTAAAAATATCCCATTCAAAATTATGAAGACCTCTACCCATTTCTATTCAAAATATTTCTAGAGCCTATATCCTTCTTTGATTTGACCCGATCCCAAGCCATGTTTCGTCCTAAAGGAAGTCTTATTGATCTTAGGTCTAAATAGGGTGTTTCATGTAGAGAATAAAGGAAGAAAAATGATGGTATTTGACTCAACGTTCTCAGCAAAGTGGCATCTATTCATGAAATCATTCATCTTCTTTGATATGAGCCGCCTTTGTTAATACATATGTGAGATACTTTGATTTTGAATACATAAATTATGCTCACATATACTTGAGAGAAAATGAACCCAAACCTCTGAGTGTTAATTTTTCTAAGAGATATATCCAGTGAGGTTTGCAGTCAAAGCGCATTTTCCAACGGTGTGAACAAAACTTAGGACTATTTGGAAAAAGAGGTCTAACTTAATGTTGGCTAAGCACACACTACTCTAACTTGTCACCCTAAGATTGTGATTGCTCTACGACGACTACAAGGAGGAGCGTCCACACTTAGTAGGTGGAATCTTTAAGAAGCACGCGTCAGCAAGAAAAAGCCTCAAGGCAAGTGCTTCTTGGTTTTAATATGTTTTTAAAACCTTTAATCTCAAAGTGGATTAAGGAAGCTTGGTTCCAGAACCACTATAAAAAACTCTAAAGCGTCGTCTCTGGCACAGTGGTGGGTGGAATTCACAGCCGATTGAGTGAGGTGGAATTCCTACTCTAACTGTGAGGGTGTAAGTCCTCACATAGTGAATTTGGGGATAGCTTAAGGTTGAGCGAGTCCTAATAGTGGATGTAGGTTGGTGAACCAAACCCCTATATATCTTGTGTCTTTATGCTTGTGGTGCTAGACCTATTTTCTTATGTTGATTGTTTAATTACATTTGCTAACACACACTCACGTGATTGGTATATCTACTGCATTTAATTAATAAATCAAGATAATTTTAAAAAGGACCAACGATATTAGATTGACCTATTCACCACCCCTCTAGGGTCAATCGTGTTATTCTAGCTCCCAATGGAACTTTCAATTTATAACAGAGCTTAGTGCTCATTATAAGGATTTAACCATCTGAATTAATCCGTGCCAGAACATCATCATGGGTGCTCGTTTTTATCTATTATTTGTTTACTCTCATTTGAAAACAAAAATAGAGAAAAAACGTGCGTCTCATGGTAATGGTATTTAGACTTTTATCCAAGATGAGTCAATTAAAAATTCTTGTACATCTTTAGATAATTCAATGGAAGGCCCCACTTTTTGTAACAAATTGAAAAATCATGAAAAAAGTGAAAAATTAAATTGTTTCACAGCCTCTGTTAGTAACAATCAAGAGGGAAATTGAAGTAGAGATGAAGACAATACAGAAAATCTTGCTAACGAGTGTAACCTTCAAGAATGTTACAACGCTCTGTATCTAGAGAGTGAGAAGTTGGCTAAGAAGGTAGACACATTTAAATCTGAAAAATTAAAACTTGTAAACCAACTAGAACTCTTAAGGATAGACTATGACTCTCTTGCTTTAGAGCTAAAATCTTCAAATAAAGAAGTTTCTAAAATCAAAGAAATAGAAGTATTAGAATCATTAAAAGACATAGGGATGACATCAAGATGCTAAGAAACACCAAAGAAAATCTTGAAAAAATGTGGTTGAACTGACTATAGAAGCACAAGACTTAAGAAACTATAAAGAGAAGTTTCATGATAAATTTACCCAAGGCGAAGAAAAATTGGAAAGACTCTTAAAAATGGGTAAAAGGTTTGGTGACAGGTTAGGTCTTGGTTCAACATCGAAAACCAATGGACCTGTTAACCAAAGGGTGTTTGTTAAGAGATATGTGTCTAAAACCCATAAAGGTAGTTGATTTTATTGCCACAAGGTTGGACACTACATAATGGAATGCAATCTTAGAAAGAGGCGCATGGATAATAAAGCCAAAAACAAGCTCCAGATCTTAATGTTAAAAGATTCCTCCAAAGGACTAAGGTAAATTTTAAAAGGGTATCCACCAAGGCCTAATACTAGGATCCTCCAAATGAAGATGAACCCAAAGCAGGACTACTTGTTGAGACATCTCAGCCAAGTTCTGAAGAAATTTAGATATCCAATGTTTGGACCACCAAGATTTCCCCGAAGGAATGCATATGAGAGACCAAACTCAACCATTTTGGCTCCTAGAAGATAGACCATTAATCATGTTTTGTTTTGGTTTAAGATTTATTTACATATCCTAGACCACTGCAAATGGACTCACAAGAGACCATGTGAGTTCACATAGCAGAAAGTGTTGTGACATAAGGAGAGAAAAACTGGCTAAATACAAGTCTAGAATGTACTCTTCCTGGCTATAATACATATTCTACTTGGAAAATCAAACATTCCACTCAATTTTGTTTAATTGTGTATGTTATTGGAATGAGAATTTTTTATTATGTGCATGTTTAATGATTTAATGTGTTATGTATTGGAATAAAACTATGAATGTCGTGCTTAGAATAGGACTCCATCAAGTTGCACACATCAAGAATGATTGTTATGAAATCTGAACCTCTAGTTGTAGTCGACATGTCGATTAATAGACTGGTTGGTGTGACAGACATGTAGGTATTGTGCCAAATTGAGCACCATTGGAAGGAGTAAAGATTGTCAAAAGGTTCGACATGTTGATGAAATACGATATGTCGGTAGGACGAAAAGCTTAAGTTAAAAAGATCTTTTCTGTGAAAGGCAATAATCAATTTGAATTCAGCTCTCTCCCTCCTGCTAAAGTGTTGCCGATTTCTCCTCTTGCTCCCTTCCCTAGACCAGTCGGTAAACATCTCGGAGTGATTTCACGAAGAAAAAGCATAGGGTTTTTGCTCCTCACACCTCAAGAAACCAAGGTGTCATGGATATTTTGATTTCTCGTGTTTAGGTAATCTTAAAAATTCCTCCCCCCTTCATTTTTGTTTCTGCTTTACCCAAGCAAACCATGCCAAAAATGAGATTGCCAAAGAGTTTCCAAACTCTTGATTTGGACGAACAGGTTGAGGTTAGCTCTCCACCTCCCAAGATACCAAAACCTGCTAGGGAGAAAACAATTGTTGCCTCGAGACCTAGCCGTATCCCAATAAGAATTAGGGATTCAGATTCTAAAAATGCTTCTCTAGCTAAACTACCTTTTGTCAGATCCAAGTCTATAGGGCAAACCCATCCTCAAGTCCCTTTTGAAAGAATAGAAGAACCAGCTGCAGAAGAACACAATGACAAGAAAAAAGTCAGAGTAGACGGTAACATGGATGAAGAAGAAGAAAGCACCGAAATTAGGAACGAAGCAGGTGTTAGGGCTTCTGGGATAAGTGATGAGGAATGAGAATCCTCAGACGAAGAGGGAACTGACCCATATCTTCAACCCCAAGTTCGACATAGGTGTTTCAAATACTTCAATATAGAACGAACTAGTTGTGCAGCTGACCTGCATAAATGTGGGGCTATGCAATTGCTACATGACATGGGCTGGTCGAATCTGGTACATTGGGGTGGAAAAATGTATTCTTCCTTGACTATGAGAATGTACTGCTCCATTAGAGATGATTCCAAAGCAATTGTTTCAAAATTCTGTTTAAAAATGGAGAGTCAGTACGAGTTACCCCTCAGCTGGTTTCTAAACTTATTGGGATCCCCCTTGTGCCAAACACTCTCTACCCATCATTCCTCTTAAGATAGAAGTGCCAGAACAAAAATAAATTTTCCAAAAAACTGTGTGGAAAAGAATTAGAGTGGAAGAATAACATATGGATTAGAAGTGCTTACTTGTTACCACAATACAAAGTCCTCCATCTTCTCTTCTGCCCTAATCTATATCTTAAACATGAGAACAGGGTTGATCTAAATCCTCCCATGATTGTTCTCCTAGACAAGGTTGCTTGCAAAAAGAAATTTTGCATGTCTACTTGGATGTGCCACTCCATCTCTATGTACTGGAAATCAACAAGGAAATGATATTGTTAGTGTCTCGGCTTGGCCAAGCCCGTATGTTTGTCAATTCCGTGACTGGAAAAGAAGCACTTGTTGGAAGCTTGAAGACCCAAGATAATCAAGAGAAAAGATCATGCTCCACCGAATTGAAGCTCATCGTTATGGAAATCACAAAACAGGTAAAATGGTCATAGATGACTATAGATGGTATCCACACCATATAGTAGAATATCCCTAAGCTTAGAAAAATAAATGGTTAAAACATATGAAGCCTAGTGAAGAAGGTTGACAGTGAATTGAAACTCAACTTGGAAATATGTATTTGGTTTCGCTGTTAGTACGACCAATCGTATCTCACAGACCCATTGGTGCAGTCAGGATCGACCCGTCATGGTCAAAGACTGGTCGGCCCGAATGAAATAGGTTCTAGAACATTGAACTGTCATTCTGGGTTTGCCTCTGATCGAGAGTCTCGTATACACCGACCCATCGGTGAAAGGCTGAAACGAACCCTCGTGGTCAACAACTTGTCGATCAAGATCTTGAGTTCTGAAGCCCTGAACTCATGTGGACTCCCGAAGAAACAGACATATCGACAATCAAAGATCGATCGAGAGTACTAGGACCGACCCCTCGGTAATGGGCGACAAGTCGTTCTGGGTAACATGTTTCCAAAGTGGAAACTACTGTCAAGCATGTTTTGTACCAGAACGAGCATCTTCTATGGACCGACCTCTCGGTACCATAAGTGTCAACCCATCGGCCACAACTACATGTCGACCAGGAAAGAATATTACTCGTTGAGAGTGCACTTAATGCACAACGGTCGGAATTATAAAGGTAACATTTCTAGTCACCAACCCCTCGGTGTGACCGATCTGTCGGTACATTACCGTTACTTCAAATGGTTGCCTTCGCTATATAAACCAATCCTTATGCAATCAGTTGATATCTTTCGGATGGATCAGTTGGACCCTCATCTTCACTAGTGAGCTTAAATAAGGGCCAACAGAAGGATCACTCTCTCTCTCTCTCTCTCTCTCTCTCGTGCTTACACTAGGGGAATCAAATATAACCAATCAAATGGATTGAGTTGTGAGAGAGAGAGAGAGAGAGGAATGATGAAAGCTCATAAACAACCAATCTGAGGATTGAGTTTGAAAGTGAGAATGAGAGAACTATAAAGTAGAAAACCTTTGGTAGAACTAGTTTTCTTGACACCCTGGACTGTGATTGTTAAACGACAGGGCTTACATGGGTGGGATCTCGAAGAAGCACACATAAGAAGAAAGAGCTTCAAAGGCAAGTGCTTCTTGGTTTTAATTTTCTTTAAAACATTTGTTCCGAAAGTGGATTAAGAGGAGATACCCCGGAACCATTATAAAAAATTCTAGAGCGTTGTCTCTAGCACAGAGGTGGGTAGAACTCCCGCTAAATGGATAGGTGGAATTCTATTTGACAATGATGAATGAAATTCCCAGCCGATTGAGTGAAGTGGAATTCCTACTCTAATTGTGAGGGTGTAAGTCCCCACTTAGTGGATTTTGACGATAGCTCAAGGTTGGGCGAGTCCTAACAGTGGATGTACATTGGCTAACCGAACCACTTTAAATTGGTCTTATGGTGTTTGATTTATGTGAGTTTGTATTTAGTATGTAAGTACTCTTCTTAACACACATCACTTTGCATATTGATTATCTCATTATCACATTGCGCACAAGCATCGATAATCAAAATTTATGTAAAGGGTCATAATCTTTGTGTGATCGCTTAAAGAAATTATCACACTAAACAAATCTCTTCATAAACATTCTGCTGCACCTTAAATAATCAAGAAATTTGTAGACGCCATTAAAAATGGGATTAATCTATTCACCCCCCTCCCCACCCCTCTCAATATGATGTTCTAGCACATTGAAAATGAGAACTTTCAGATACCCTCCCTTCTGTTAACTTATGCCTAAACTAGCTGAGCACTTCAAAATCAAGCCAAGAAATGAGAAATACCAAGATCCACCAGACCTATAGATGAGGCAATTCTTCGAAAGAGCTTTCCTAGAAGCTTAGTTGAGTCTATCTTCGGGAAAAATGATTTTTCCTCCTCTGACCACCCTATTTTTGAAGAACAAGAAGAAGGAGATGAAGAAGAACCAGAGGGAGAAGCAACTGAATCTACTCCTACAAGTCTGAAAGCCTTACAAGAACGACTTCAAGTTCAGTTCAGCCATCTTTCAAACAGACTTGATGAGCATGAAACCCTTCTGAAGCACATCCCGGCTGTCATTACCTCGAGTCAGTCTCAACCTTCCACATCTGCTCCTCCTCCTAATGTTGCACCACCTTAGCTTGTCTTTTTTTTTTTTTTTGGTGAAAACATTTAGCACATTGATTAAAAACTTTACTTTTAATGCTTTATTGGTATGTTTTAACTATGAACTGACGTAAGTATTGATTTAATGCCTTCTGCCTTTTATCCATGTAAACATAGATTTTGGAATCACCTTGTATCTTGCCTACAATCCATGTTTTTATTTGATTGTTGGATTGATCTTATGCAAGATACTCATATGTACATGTAGGTATGCACTCTAGTATTGGATTATACTTGTCTCATTCCATTTCATATGCCATATGATTTGTCAATTTTTAGAAAATGAATATAGTTTATGCATTATCTCATGTATAAAGTGTGTATGGTACTCATACACAGTGTTGTTTCATTCCAAGATTCTTAAACTTGTGAATCCCATGTGGAATGAAACATGCTCTATGCCCTTAAATGGATTTTTGGTGTGAACTACCAAAAGTGTTAATCAAAATGATCAAATGTGCTTATCTAAATCCATTTATGTACTAGCTCTTTCAAGGAATTGGAGTATACTTGAAGTTAATCATGTTTTGGGCAATAACATGATAACATGCATGAGAGCTATGTGTGTAGTATCATACTTCATTTCCATATGCATGGTAACCGTATTCAAAATAGGAAATGAATGTATGATCAGTGTGCTTTGTGTCTCATTCTAATATTCGCTAGTTAATACGTTATGTGAAATGACTCATGTTCGTAAACCCCTTGCCTTTGCTAAAGCCTTAAAATACCGCATCAAATGACATCACGCACTTGGGCAATATGTAACGACTCGACCAGATTTTTCGGGGTCTTTGAGAGTTTTGTGGATCTTCTAGTTGTGTTTGGTGTTTTGGTGGCAGTGGAGATTGTGTAGGCTCAGTGGTGGGCCCCACTTGCCCGGTTTCGAGCTCGGAGGCTCAAAGGGCATTTTGGTAATTTTGGTTTATTATTTATTTTTTCATGCAAAAATATTGGAAAATCACACTTTGAGTATATCTTAAAAATTATTTTATAAATATTGTATCTTTCAAAAAAAGAAAAAAGCTCAAAACCTAAACCCTAGCTCTCTCATATATAAACTCTCTTTCTTCCATCTTCCCCTCTTCTTCCCTCTCCTTTCCTTAACCCTAAAACCCATCCCTTACCGCCGCCGCCGCCCTCCCCATGCCCTTCTCTCTCGACCTTCTTCCACCCTCTATTCTTCCTCTTCTCATTTTCTTCTCTTTTCTCTCCCCCTTCCTTGCTTTCGGCCGTCGCCCCCTTCCCTCTCTCTCTTTTTCTCTTCTTTTTTTACAAAACCCTAATCCTAACCCTCCCTCAAATCCTAATCGGTCGCCACCGCCACTCCATCTCTTCCTCAGTTTTCCTCCTCCCTTCTTCTTTTCCCCCTCTCTGGTTTCCTTTTTTTCTTTCTTCTTCTTCTTCCCCTCTTTCCCTATTCTTTCCCCTTCCCCTTTGGCTGAGTCACTCGGAGCCGCGAGTTGACTCAACCGGGTCCTGATTTTGGACCCCGGTAACCCGGCCCAGTTCGCCTGATTCAGCCCAACCCAGTCAGGCCCGACTCAGACCCAACCCGTTCTCGAGCCCATTTGCATTCCTTGCCCAGTTTGATCCGTTTCATCCCAATTTCTTACCCACCTATTCTTGTTTCAACAGATTGAGCCCCTTCAACCCTCGGACTCGTTTTCTCGCATTGGATTTCAAGGACACACACAGGTGAGGGAACTTATCACTGTTTTAGCATGCATTCGCATTCTTAACCTATAATCTTGGACATCGAGTGACCTGAATGAGACCCTTTAGTTTATTAAGCCACTCGGTAAGGGAACCATTGAAATGAATATGTGGCAAGGGATCCTTTCGGGTTCACCCAAGTCAATCATATGCGATTAATGCAAAATTCTGATTGAATGAATGATTATTGATGCTTGAAAGTTGTTGAAAATATATTTGTGTTTAATCATAACACATATATGATATTATGATGAATGAGACAAGTGTAGATGGATGTTGAACACAATAGTTGGAAGATGCTGTGATGTTTTACGCGTTTACGCATAATATGCATATGTAATCGCATGTTGGATATAAAAGTATGAGTCTAAGCACTGCTATGTGTCGTTGACCGCATGATGAGGCATGTTGTTGATATTGATGTCAAGTTAGAACATGTTTGTGTTGTCATACATGATCATGATACCATGTGCATGCATGGGAGGTTTTGTTTATGTATATACATTTATGATGATGAGATGAGCCTGGTGGTTGGGAGGACTTTCTCGTTACACTCCGGCAATCGAGACCCCCATAGGAGATGTGGGTTTCTCCGTTGTGTTCCGGCGGTCGAGGTGCCTGCCCTAGAGTTTGGTTCCCTCGGGCATGGTCGAGGTGGTTTCCGACCCGACTCATGTGGGTGAGACAGTTGTGTATTCTTTAGTCTCCTAATGATACTGGTAGGGAGACCGGGGTTCGTTGGAGGACCTGATGTGGACTATGTAGATGATTTTCTTGGATTTGGTTCATGGAATGTCGTTTAATAGAGTAGTTGAGTATCGTAGGCATGGATGTTTTACTCGCTTGTGATATTTACTGCTCCTTTCGTATTTGCTCTATAACTACATGTTATTATGTGATATGTTCTTTCGCTGGGTTGTTTTGCTCACCCTTTACCTTTCAAGTGCCCCGACCGCGGAGGGGCCAGGCGGGCCCCTTGAGCAAGTACCAGGAGAGGAGTAGTAGAGAATAGAGGCTTACGCTTATGCTATGTTTGATGTTTGAGAACTTTAGTCACATAGATTCAATCACATGTTTGTTTGGATGACTGTATAACCTGTTGATGAGTTTACATTTGTGGTTCGTTGTGTTTACTTTAGTTTTGAACTTGTGGGCTGTTGGACGGGAAGTAGTTACCCCGTTTCAAAAAAAAAATTTGCTGCTATTCTTGCAACCGATACATGTCTTTTGTAACTTTCTAAAGTTTTCCGGAGATAACACGCCCGTAACGGGCGGGGCGTTACACAATATGTTTGAATTGGTAAATTAAATGTGCCCAAGGTACTTGGATTGGTTTGGAACTAGGAGAGATCTATATCCATATTTTGTGCCTATTTTCAGAAGGATGAATTGAATCTTCAAATGGCACAAAAACGATGTGAATGTATGTATCATTACTGACATTCGAAGGTGTATAAGCAAAGCTTGATGAACTGTAAACATCGCAAGCGCGCACACACATACAAAACACCCAGTCATCCTTCAAGTTAAAACTCAGTCGAACGATAGACTAGTCAGAGGAACAGACAAGTCGTTACTGTTGGAAATCAGAACATTGTCTGAAAGATGGAAAAATCGAAAGGAGAGACAAGTCGATATTTGTCGATATATCAACACAGACCGGTCATTGGTCACGACCTGTCGGTGAATCAGAAAGATTAAGTCAAAAAAACTCTTTCTGCGAAAATGACAGATCAATTCAAAATCGCCGTTCCTCCTCCCATTGGGCTCTGGCGATTTCCCTCTTGCCTCTTGTGCCCTAGATCAGTCGATAGGATCTCCCAGAACGAAATCTCGACGGAAAACCATAGGGTTTCTGCTTCTCTCACTTAAATAAACAAGGGTGTTACTATGGTTGTGAGATTTAGTGTTCGGGTAATCCTTGGTCAGCACTTCCTAAGCAACCATGTCGAAAAAGGAGACAGCTAAATCTCAGTGAAAAATCCCTGAGTCCAGCTCCCATTTCTTTAGGAGATCACCTAGATTTGTGCAGGATACTCCAGAATCGAGCTCCACTCCTAAGAGTACTCCTCACAGAAAAATCCCTGCCCCTAGGACCTCATCCAGTCATCGGTACTCTCTCAGATCTCAATCTGGACAAAACCTGAGAACCGAAGTAGAAATAATCTCCTTGCTAGAAAACTCTGATGAAGAAGGAGGAGTGAATGTCAAAAATGCAAACGCCCCTAAGTCACAAACCTTGATTCGATTTATCTGCAAAATCGAAGATCGAATCTCTTAAGTTGAGGCACATCTGGATGGGCTAGATGACTTCATGGAAAGATTCACTAAGAGTGCCCACGAAGAAATCTCTGCATTAAGATAATCAATCGTCAACCTTTCCCGATGTGTTGATCCTTCCCCTCCAGCATCTCCTCCTCCGGATGGCTCTACTTAGGATAGTTTTTTATGACTTATGCTTCATATTTTGGAAAAACTATGTTAATGTTTTGTTTAAGAATCCATTTGTCCTTCTCTTAAACCATATGTGCTAATTTGTGTATCAATGAAATGATATGGTTTGGTTTAATGTGTGTACTAATTTGATTAATTGTCTTCAATGTGATATTTGTTAACATGGATTGTTTAAAAAGACTAACATGCAGGTTGTTAGGAAGATAGGGATCGAGCTATGATATTACACACACCTTGGAGTTAGGGGGAGCACAAAATATGTGCTGATTAGCTGTTGTCACTGGTCATGACAGTATAAGGAGGACGGCTAATGCAATCTTGAAAGAAAACTTAGAGGAAAATAAACTTAGAGGGAGCTAAGTTTATGAGGGAGATAATCGAGAGGAGCTAGAAATTATAACTTACTCCATGGGGAACTGGGTCGAAGAAGTTAAAGAAATAGCTTGGAGAATGGAGAAGAAGACTCCAAAAATGAAAGCTAGGGAAGGTAGCTTAACCTCATTGGGAGAACACCTTTAAGACAGCACAAATCTTAAAGGGAAGGAAGGAGAAGAACAGCAATGCATGAGATATGCATTACACTGTAAGGAAGAACTAATTGAGTTGGAAGACAAACTCATAGAAGCAACAGATGCAAGAAGCATCGGGGAGTGATTGAAAATCGATGTCTGCCTACTAATCTTTGTCAATTGTATGACAAAATGGGAGAGAAATTAGTAGAAGCTAAAAGACATCAAAACCAATTATGGGGTGTTATTGGTAAAACCTAAGTACTAGATATAGGAGCATGTCTATGCTTGGAGTTTGGGAGATCAAACTCAAAGAAGATTGAGAGAAAAATCTTCTCAACACTAATAACTTGGATATGATATGGGTAGTGTTGATCACTAGGAAATCAGGATATATGGGGGAGCTTAAATATAAATCTTGTTTAGTCCATGAATTCATATCTATGTTTTGGGACTAACCCCTCTAATGATTTTCTACTCTTGCTTGCTTATGTACTTGAACAGGAAAATGAAATGAAGAAAGCTAAACAAGAATATGAAGATCCTAGTTTTGTTATTCATTTGAATATGTACATGTAAATCAATGTAATATTTTTTATTCAAATGAGATGTAAAAAGAGTGGGATTGTAACTACGTTAGCTTCTAAGGTTTTGTCATGAAATTGACAAGGGGGAGATTGGTAGTGCCCTGGCTTTCCCGAGTCCCTGTTTGTCAATTCCATGACTCGGGAAGAAGCACTAGGTACAAAACTTGAAGACCCAAGGTGATCAAGAGTAAAGATCATACTCCACCGGATTGAAGCTCATCGTTAATGGCAATCACAAAACATGTACTATGGTCATAAATGACTTTAGGTGGTACACACACCATAGAGAAGACCATTCTTAGAATTAGTTAAACAAATGATAAAATCATAAAAAGCCTAGAGAGGAAGCTGGACAGTGAATTGGAACCCAACTCGAAAATATGTATTTAGTTTCACTGTCAGCTCGACCAGTCGTTCTCACCGACCCCTCGGTGGAGACAAGGTCGACCCATCGTGGTCAAAGACTGGTCGACTAAATTGACATAGTTTCTGGATCATTGAACTGTCATTCTGTGAAAGCATCTAATCGAGAGTCTCGTATACATCGACCCTCGGTGAAATGCTGAAACGACCCCTCGTGGTCAATGACTCTTTGATAAGATTTATGAATTCTGGAACTTAGAACTCAGGTGGGCTCTCGAGAAAACAGACATATCGGTAGTTCAAAGACCAAGCGAGAGTAGCCAGGACCAACCCCTCGATAAAGGGCGCCATTTCGTTTTGGGTATGACTGGTTTCTAGACTTGAAACTCTGTCAGCATGGTGTTGCCCCAGACCGAGCCATAATTGTCGACCCATCGGCGACACCGACATGTCGGCCGGGAAAGAATATTATCGTTGGGAGTGCATTATTGCACAATGGTTGGGTTGTTGAACAGTAACATTTCTAGTCATCGACCCCTTGGAGCACCCGACCTGTTGGTACATTACCGATGCTGGAACTAGTTGCCTTCTTTATATAAACCAATCTTTATGCAACCAGTTGGTATCCTTTGGCAAAATCAGTTGGACCCTCATCATTATCAGTGAGCTTAACAAGGGCCAACAGAAGGATTACTCTCTCTCTCTCTCGTACTTGGAGAATCATATACAACCAATCATATAGATTGAGTTTGTGAGAGAGATAGGAGGAAAGTAAAATCATAAACAACCAATCTATTGATTAAGTTTGTAAGTGAGAAAGATAAAGAAAATGATTATAAACTAGTAAACCTTTGGTATAACCAGTTTCCTTTTCACCCTGGATTGTGATTGCTTTACAACGACTAAAAGGCGGAGCGTTGGCACACATTAGGTGGATCTTCAAGAAGCACACATCAGCGAGAAAGAACTTTAAAGGCAAGTGCTTCTTGGTTTTAATGTTATTATAAAACATTTGACCAGAAAGTGGATTAAGGGGGATTTTCTCCGGAACCATTATAAAAAACTATAGAACATGGTCTCTAGCAGAATGGTGGGTGAAATTCCCAACCAAATGGACATGTGGAATTACTATTCTACAGTGTTGGGTGATATTCATAGCCGATTGAGTGAGGTGAAATTCCTACTCTATTTGTGAGGGTGTAAGTCCCCACTTAGTGGATTTGGGAATAACTGAAGGTTGAGTTAGTCCTAACAGTGGATGTAGGTTGGCTAACTGAACCACTTTAAATTGGTCTTATGGTGTTTGATCTTTGTGTGTTTGTATTTACTATTTAAGTATTCTTCTCAACACACATCACTTTGTATGTTAATTATCTTATTTTATACGTTGTGCACAAGCATCGATAATCAAGCAAAATGTAAAAGGTCAAAATCTTAATGTGATTGTTTAAAATTAGAAACAATCTATGACACTAAACAAATCTCTTGATTAATGTTTCGCTGCACTTAAGCAATCAAGAAATTTGAAAACACCATGCAAAATGGGATTGACCTATTCACACCCCCCCCCCCCCTTCTCTCTCTCCCTCCTCCTCCTCCTCTAGGATCAATCATGTTGTTCTAGCACCCTGAAAGGGGACTTTCAACTTCCAAAATTGTGTGGCCATCGTGTGGAGTGGATTTGGATTGACTTGGGAGTCATGTTAAACTAATCCTAGAGTTTTATTAGATGGATGCGTCAAATGAAGGGCTATGATTAATTGACCTAAAATCTAATGGCTTTAATGATGAATGCATGATCTAAATGGATGGATGAATAGGTAATGCATGGATGAATCATGTTCTAAGGTTTATCTATGTGATGGATAGATTGGATAACCTAGATCTAAATATGATGAATGCATGGTTGAGATTGGATGGGAGACCCCAGGGTTTACCTAAAATGATGAATGCTTGGATGAAATATGAAATGAATGATTTGGATTGCTTGGTAGGGCTAATGGATGGTGTGGATTAGTTATTGAGAATTGGATGGTTAAGATTGCATGGATAAGGAATTGGGTTTTGGATATGGACTTTATGGAATTGGAATTAGGTGGATTTGGGCTTAGGGTTGCAAAATTCGAATATGAACCTGGAGCATTGGATCTTGAATTGGGCTTGGACTTCTTGGACTAGAGTATGTGGAGTTGAGCTTGCTAGACTTGGATTCACTTTGGCCTGGTCCACATTGGAGAATGAGCATGGAGTGCTTGGCCTGGCCCAGGTCTGGCATTTGGAACAAAGCTTAGCCCAACTTTAGTGGATCTTTAACCTATGGATCTTGATTTAAAACTCTTTGCCTCTTTAATTGCAGACTCTCTTATATTGGAATTAAATAATTAATCCACCACTTTAAATCTAAATTATTGACTTAATCTACACTCTCATAAATGGATCAAGATTAAACAATTTAATTTGAAAACCTAAAAGCGATCTGAATTAATTATAAAATTTCAAATCTTCCATTTAAAGCTCTCTTCCGGCAATTATTCATTGATTTATATGATTTCTTATATTTCCCTGAATTTTCCTACAAAACTCAAATAAACCATTAAATGCATCTTATATACACAAAACCAAGGCTAACTGACATAAATATCAGGGGTAAAAATGTAATATTTCAATACTCAACACCGACCGTTCGGCATTTAATGCATAGTAACGGCAATAAAACGGTAACCTACGACTGATCACGCGACACGACTGATTGTCCGTGTATCCTGGCGAATGATTGCGGGTTGGCAAATGTATCGACCCGAGACTGACTGTATTTTCCAGTGCCATGTCTCATCCAGGCCTAGGGCGATTAATCGTGATGCCGATCTGTTCCAGCCATGTACTCACGATCGATTGTATGTACGATTGATCGTATGTGATCAGGATTTCTAAACTTTGTTTTATGTCCTGTATTCGCGATATATCACCCACACAATTGACTCGTCAAGGTTCCAAATGATCGGTTGTGGGATACCAATAGTATCGTCATGAGACCACATGAGTTTGACAATCCAGTCTGAAAGTCCCGGTGTGCTAGACAGGATTGACTAGAAGGGGGTGAATAGATTAATCCCAATGTTAATGGTCTTTTCAAAAATTTCTTGATTAATAAGAAATTGTGCAGAATTAAATCTTAGTTAATCAAGTGTGTGATTTTGGAGCTATGGAAGATAATAATCAATCAATCACACAAAGAAACAATGCACACGATGTATAGTGGTTCGGTTTTTCAACCTACATCCACTGTTAGGACTCACTCAATCTTGAGCTATCCTCAATTCATTAAGTAGGGACTTACACCCTCACAATTAGAGTAGGAGTTCCACCTCACTCAATTGGGTGGGAATTTCATCCACCACACTAAAATAGAAATTCCACCTATTTATTTGGCCGGGAATTCCACTCACCATATGTGCCAGAGACTACGCTCTAGATTTTTTATAGTGGTTCTAGAGCAAAGCCTCCTTAATCCACTTTACACTGATATGGTTTTTAAAAACAAAATTAAAAACCAAAAAGCACTTGCCTTTGAAACTCGATTTCGATGAAGTGTGCTTCTTGAAGATCCACCCAAAGTGTGCTCGCACAATCCCGACATTTCACCTTGTAGACTAGTCGTGTAGAGCAATCACAGTCCTTGGGTAACTAGGAAATTGGATACACCAATATCTATCCTAGCAAGATGTGCATAGTCCTTCTCTCTTAATCTCAATCTCAATGGATTGGATACTTGAATTATTTTTGTTTTGATTAGCCAAGAGAAAATAAGCCTGGATGTTTTGTCTTTGATCCTTGGGATTTCTACCTTTAGATGGTTATTTTTATGCCCAAAGGGTCTCACTTAACTCACCAACAAATGAAGTATTTATAGGCAAATACAAAATTTTCGGACAACAAAACAGCACGATCGGTCGTGACCACAAGATCGATCGTCCTTGTTTAAATTCATGCTCACCAACCCGACCGTTTCGCATTAAATGCACTACAACGGCACAATAACGGTACTAAGCGATCGGTCGTATAAACGACTGATCGTCCAAGTTTTGGATAACAGATCGTGGGTTTGTGATCGAATCGGCCTGAGGCTATCCTGTCATGACAATCCTTTGTCAAAACAGACCTCACTCGAACCTAGGGTGACAGGTCGTGTGCCCGATGTTATATTGCCTTGTCCTGACGATTGATCTTAGGATCGACACCTCGTGCTATACCACACAAAGGGTCGGCGCCAGACGATTTGATCGTCCTGAGCATGACTGTGAATGACAGTCCAAATCAAGGTTGAGTCCCACCGACAGGTCGTTGTGACTGATGGGTCGGTGGACATGTAGTCGAGGGGTCGTACGACCACGACTGGTCGTACTACCACAACCGATCGTACTCTATCAATGGCAACGAGGCGCCTAGACAATGTGTTATCCCTGACAATTTGTTTACACATTTCCAAGATAGGTTCCTCTTGGTGCCAAACACTTTTTACACTTGGTTACTTTTCCAGATATGATGTCTAAGCCTAGGGACGGTCCATCTAAAGTTTGGGTTCCACCTAAGGTCATCTATGGTCAATTACCTTTTGTGATGCCATACATGTGTTGATCCATTGAGTCTTCATACTTCAACCAACACTTGAGTTTTGAGTCTTGAGCTTCTTTCTTTAAGGCAAGCCTTCTCCTAAGTCACGAACTTGACAAACAGATGACTCAGCAAGCTGGGGTACTAACACAGTCGAACCAGAACCCTTGTTTTTCCACATGACATATAGCTAAACCACTATTGGTCGTGTGTTGTCCCTAACGAATGATCGCCCGACACGATTAATCGTCTTAACAGTGAATTCATATTTCCATATTGGGTTCCAATTCAATGTTAAACACATGTTAGGCTTGATTAATTATCCTGATGAGATTTATAAGCCTAGTCAAAGACAACCTAAAGTCTGGGTACCATCTTAAGTCATCTATGGTCACTTACCATCTGTGCTTGTCATACACATTGACTTGTTGAGTCTTCACACTTCAACCAACGCTTGAGATCTTGAGTCTTGAGCTTCTCTCTTCAAGGCAAGGCTTCACCTAAGTCACGAACTTGACAAACAGGTGACTCGGTAAGATGGTCCACTAACAAAACTAAATCAAGAGATGGCCTGAAGGGTAACCATGACCTTCTATTTCTACTTGCATTAATGAAAATTTTATGTAAATACCCTTGTTTAGATTATGCTACACATGGCTTTACTAAAATTTAAAAAAAAAAATCTACTCATACAAATGACTAAAAAGTAAATAAAAGAAACCAACTAAAAATAAACAAAAGCCATAAAAATTGGAAAAGGAATTCTTGAATTCGAGTATGGCTTTGACATCTTTGAGATGATGCATGATGCTTTCCATTCTTTGTCTTTCCACTGTATTGTACCTGGAATTCACATATCAATGCATTGAATGATATTTTGAGGCTCAAACACAAAAAATTGACTCTTGGTCGTTACCTTATATATTAAACTCTTAATTTTACAATATTTGAAGAAATAGAACTTATTAAGTGACCCCTTTTGTGACGTATCAAATTCTTCATAAATTTGTTATGCCATGAAGGTCATTTGGTCTTAGACATTTTAATCAAGAGAAGGAAAAGAAGTAAGCTTACTCAGGACTCAAGAGTTATATAACAAAGTACATTTGAGCTTGCAACGGGACAACAACCTTTGGCACCTCACTCAATCTATAGGGACTACACGGGGAGTAGTCTGATCGCCTACCAGTTCTCTAAGGAATGGTAGGAGCAGACTGGTATTGCTAAAGTTTATCTCGAGGTCACTCTTACAATGATGACATGCTTAGACATATGCTTCCTACTCGAGAGTTGGAACTAGTTAATATGTTTAAGTAGTGGATAGTAAACAAGAGACAAATACTTAATGACATTGATGAAATGGATGAGAGTTGGGCTGCGTTTGGATGAGGGATAAATTTTACAGGGGAACCTTAAGTAGGGGTTACCCTTATCTTGTTTGATAATTGCATTGGTAAATTAAGAACTTACCTTAAGGGTAAAAAATATTGTTTGGTAACTATAAGCAAGGGTAACCTGATATATTAACAATTTTATGAGAAATTTTATAAAACATAATTATTAAATAATATTCATTAAGTAAATCCTAACAATATAGCTTATAATGATATTATCTAATTTTTGTAGATTCTTTTTTCATAATTATAATTTAAAATGAACACTTGTGTTCTAACAGTAAATAAATAAATAAAGATTTTTTTTAGATATTATTATTTTAAAATCCAATAAATGAATAAAAATGTGAACATATCTCTTCATAAAAGCTTATAATTTGTTCTTTGGTGATGTAAAATATATAATATAATAAACTATTATAATAGTTTAATAAATCACAGCTAAGATAAAATTAATATTAAAAATAGTCACGTGTTGAACTCTGAGACACATGACTAATTTTTTTTTTTACAAATTTATGATCACAAGTGCCTAACATGTGTGAAAGATTTTTTTTGCTACAAAGAGATTACCATGAACCTCAAACTCTTTCAGAATTCCGAAACCCTATCGAAATTTTAACAGAATCACCCCATAAAAATAGGCCATTTTTGCAATTTTCATTTATCTAATGTTTGAGTACTGTACATTTCTCATGCATTCACAAGCACTTCAAATAAAATATTAACAATTTTATCAGAATTAATATTTTTTATTAAATCCCTATAATATAAAAAATAAAAATAAAATTTTATAAAACAAATTATTAAATAATATTCATCAATTAAAAAATATTTTAAAATATTGTTGCTACATAGGTGTATAGAGGGGGTAAATGTAATAGCCCGACCCTTAAAATTATTGATTTATGATGTCTTTATAGGTTTTACACGTGTGAGTAGTGTGTGAGGGTCTCATGTATGTCCCATCAGAGTACACGTGGCCTTCAAAGAACATCTTTGTTAGATAAGAGTTGGAAAATAAATAAAATAAAATAAATTGAATAGTGTCAAATCAACCCATGGTTCTGTCGGACCCACCCACGGTTTTGTCGAATTAACCCATGGTTCTATCAGATCGACCTGCAGTTTTGTCAGATTGCCCGACAGTAAGCCTATTTTCGTCGGTTCGACCAACGACGGAACTTAAAGTCCGTATTTAAGCCCGTGTTTGCACGAAATTAGGTCATTTTCATCCCCTTCCTCTTCCAGCAGCCTACCTCTCTTCCCTACCAGCAAACCCTAGTCTTATCCTCCCTTCCTCAGCTTATTTTCGCCTCGTGCTTGCGTGATTCGTGGATCCAGCACTCCCTAAAGTGTCATTTGAGCAGTTCCTTCTCCTCCAAAAGGTAAGAATATGGTTTTCTTTCACTTCCTTTCCTTTTCTTGTTTGGATCTAATGGGATTTGGTGAGAATAGGACTTTGGATAGCCGATAGACCTCGATTGGAGGGAGATCTATGGAACTAAATTGGAGATATTGGTGTTTGGGCGGTGTATGAGATGGATCAGTGTTGGTTTTGGGTTTTGGAAACTTAGGAAGAGGAAAAATTTGGGAAAAGGGAATGTGATTGATTTTTTAAAGGGATTATGGATTTTATTTGGGGATTTCCCTTTGATTGAAAGAATTAATCTGAATTAGGGGTAAATCTTAGGTCTAAATTTGAAGTTTTGCTTCTAAGCTTTGATTTGGCCTAATCCATAAACTAATAGGGATGTATTATGTTCTCTTTGATTGATTAGAGATTTTGAACCCTGAACTCGTCGAGGTACGACCCGAAGATCAACCCGGAACAGCGTAACTTTCGAGGTGAGGATTGCTACACACATTGTATGGATGCTTGTATGCTATTACATTAATTTAAGGAATGCATTGAGTTATTGATGTGTTTAATGCATGATAAATAAGATGGATGTGCCCTATACTATACATGAATTATTATGAATTGCCTATTATGTGATAAGAAGAATGTCCGTTATCTTGTTACGGTGATGGAAGATTTGTAATAATTTTGGGAGACCCTGTGAAGGGCTAAGATGATTTTTTAATGAACTTATTTGGGTTTGTGCTATAAAAAGGGAGCAGTTGGATTTATGATGATAAACCACCATGAGACGGGTTGGATAATTGCAAGGATTATGAATATATGCAAATAAACCCGAAGTGTGTATCTCAAGGTTGGTATGTAGTCTATGCCCTAAAATAATCCAATGTGATAATTATGTTGAATGTATGAAACGTAATGGAATGTGCTATGCTTGTTACTATTGTGAAATTATGGTCATAATATGATTGTGACATATGTATTGCCCATGTGAGTATGAATATGGCTCCCTTTTATATTACTCACTGATGTGTACCTAGGATGTGAGTATGGAATATTGTGTTAATGAGCATGATGATATTGAGAATTACTAGTGTTGAGATTAGACCCAAATGGTGTATAAGACTTGATGATGTTCATTTCCCTTGTTTAAGCCTCACTAGTGGTAGTCCCCACTCCTCAGAGGAGGTTGGTGTGACAGGATAATGATTTGGATTTAAGAAATCCAATTGGAACGGTGGCGTCAACTATGGGACTTGGTCATATAGGGTTGCCGTCAAGGAGTATAGCCCTCAATATGCTTTGCGTTGTAGGATGCTCTCACGGCTGTTTATGGTTGTCGTTGAGGAGTATAGCCCCTCACATGCTACTCGTTGTAGGATGCTCTCACGATTATTTTGCACAATGTTGTGTAGTGTTGTACAGGGTTAGATAATTGTGAACCCTACGAGGATGGTACTAACTTGGTAAGACGTATATCTATCACCTTAGAGCTTGACTTAATCACCAGAGTGGTGAAGAGATGCAGGGTGAGGTAGACTAGATATGTCACATGTAGATCTCCCACTTTGTAAGTCGTGGCCTATATCTCTCAAGGGATTGTAATGTTATTTGATAGCCCATTCTATAGAGGTATCATTGGATATTGTGTTCACATTGAAGATAATGATAGCATGGCAGTGTTGCAAATTATTATTTATATTCCATTTCATACATCACCATGTGGGTGCTTGAGTGTGTAGAATGCATATATTTCCTCACTGAGTATTGTTTATACTCATGTCTTTGTAATTTCAGGTAATGTTGCACCAGTTGTGTCCGATGGTCCAAGAGGAAGAGTAATCACTATTATGCTACTTTATATGCATCACATGATTATTTCATTATTTGATTTGAGTTGATGATGTTAGTTAACCGTTTATTCTTTGAGATTAATATGTAATAAATTATAGAAAGTTTATAACTTTTATGTTGGAGAATTTATATCCCCATTTAGAATTAATGGTAATTTGAGATTATTTATGGATTTACGTTTGAGTTGTGAGCACGGGTGTGTTTCTTACATGTAATATGTGAAAAAGATAAATTTATCAGCATCACGTGCTTATTTTTGGGTTAGGGCGTGACAGTAAGTAAAGAGGGGTAAGGGTTTCTTAAAAACCCCCATGCTCCAAAGGGTTTTCAAAAAGGGAGGGAAGGGTTAAAAATTTGAATTCATACCCCCGTTACCCCCATCCAAACGCAATCTTGGATTATGTTAGAAAACATTCCAATATTGTTATGATATTAAGTTTTAACATTCAATTTAGTGAATTTGAAGGATTTAATCCACTCTTATCATATTAATACCTAAAAATAGAAAAAATAAATGAAAAATGACTGATAAACAAAAAATTAATTATAATTAAATTTGTTGAGTTTAAATGATTTAGATCATAATATTTATATTAATATCTAAATTTAGAAAAATTTGGTAAAAATGTTGTGAAATAGAGAAAAAAATTATCTAATACAATTTTTTTAAACAGTGACTCATACACGAAGCATGTGCTTCTTACTTATAATCATAAAATGAGAACAAATAACCAACAAAGTAATAGATCTTGATAATCTTTGTCTATATATTAAATTTATCGTCAAAAGTGACCTATCAAATGAATCTTACCAGTTTATTTCATGTTGGCAAAGAAAGAAAAAGAAAAAATTATCAACAAAATAGTTAAAAGAAGAAAAAGAAATTTAATATTTGATTAAGTGAATTAAAATTATTTGACCTGTTTTTGTTATATTAGTATCGACAATAAAAAATTTACTCACATGGTATAGCTTAATTAGTTGCCTCCCACTTAAGAAAGCTGAAAATTGTGGATTCGAGCCTCCATGGTCTAACCTTGGTGTGCTCTACGAATAATGGGTTCACCCGTGGGGGTTTTATGCTGGATATCCCACGGTTTTCCACATATAAATTCAAAAAGAAAAAATAAAAAAATTAGGTGAAAATTAAAACAAAAATAAAAAATATTTTAAAATAAGATTTAGTGAGTAAAAAAGGATTAGTCTAATATTCTCGTATTACTATCTTAAAATAGGCATAAGCTCTCCATTTTTTGTTGTTTGTTGTCTTCTGATGTATAGAGGCTCTTTTCCTGTAGTCGTTGATTTTCGTTTTTTGTTTTTTCTTACTCTATATTTATTTGCATTTTTTGTGTTTTTACCTATTATTATATGAACTGTTTTTTTAAAAATTATCTTAAAATATAAAAAATGTGGGGCACTCCCCTCGAGGGGTTTAGAAGGCCCTTGTCTCGTCGTTATCCTCGATTATAAAAAATAAAAAATATAAATTGACTAAAAGTATAAAAAAAGATATTTCATCATTAAAATTAGTGTATTTAAAAGAGTGACCCATTTTAATATTAATATTTAAAAATAATAATTTTTTATATAAAATTTGCGAAGAGAAAAGAATTATATGCTGTCAAATGATTTATTATATCCAAAGACGGATGAGATAAATCGAATGGCTGAGATCTAATCCCCTAAACCCTCTTTCCTTCTTAAAACGAAGGGCGGCAACAGCTCTCGATCCCTGTGAAGGAAAACCCTAAAGTGGGAGCTCGACTATGGGTAAGCAGAGAAAGGAGCATCTTCCTATTCCCGAAACTCGTTATCTTTCTAAGCATTACTGTATTCTTCGATTTTAGTTTATGGGTTTTTATTTTCTATACTTCATACTGTGAGCTTCTGGAACTTATTTTCGTCATTTCTGTTTCCAGCGGATGGATTGATTGAGTTTAGATCATGGGTTTTGGTGTTTGCATTAAATAAAATCTAATTTTATTATTTTTTGTTATTTTTAATATTGTTGTTGTTATCATTTTTATTTATTATTCTTATTATTTGGAGATTTTTTTTTTCGATTGGTAGTGGTGGCGGTGGGAGTTTGTCAGTGGGGATATTGAATCTTTTGTAAGGTGCACTTGGATGCAACTCAAAATTGCAAGCAGTTTGAACAAGTTTTAGTGGAGTAAATCGCTGCCTGAAACTGCATGAGCAGGGATGCTTCAAAGCACCTCATGCGGGTTTGGGTCGGTTGGGAAGATATGTGCTTGAACGTTAGATTGACCAAAAATCAGCTTTATCAGATGCCTTTAATACTACTTTTATTGAAGCCCCAAATATTTCAGCGGCGATAGGACCAGTTTCAGTGAGGCCCTCCTAGAT
This sequence comes from Chimonanthus salicifolius, assembly GCA_013350335.1. NCBI lineage: Eukaryota > Viridiplantae > Streptophyta > Magnoliopsida > Laurales > Calycanthaceae > Chimonanthus > Chimonanthus salicifolius. Next base: position 22,647,941 of record CM023539.1, on the reverse strand, counting down.
GAGTTTGTTGTAGGGCTTGATAGGGTGGCTTCAACAGTTCTATGCTTTTGGCTTGCGGGCACACTGAAAATAGGTTGGCTTGAAAGGTCCCAAAGACCAACTGCAGATGAAAGTGCTATTTTATCTGTTTTTTAATCCAATAGTTTCAAGTTTTTTGACATGGTAACCATTCTGGTTTCCGGTGGTAGGATTATTTATTTAAAGATATTAGTTTTTTATTCTGTTTCCCGAAAGCTTCTGAATGAAATATAAATATCTATAAACCAAAGTTCCTTCCTATTCTAATTTTATGTGTTTCTAATGAAAACAATATAATATATATTAAACTAAAGTTCTAGCTGGGATTCACCTCAAGAATGATGCATGACGAACATGTGATCCAGTTTGTGGCAGCCCTGGATCAAATTGTGTACTGCCAATTTGAGGAGAAAGGGAGCTTTTATTTTTGCTTATTTTGTTTTCACTTATTTTCACTTATTTATTTATCTACTTTTTGGTTTTGAGTTGGGAGTAGGGATGGAGTTCATTAACCTTCAACACATTGATTTGTTGAGTGCCTGAATATTTGTGTATTACTAAAACAAGTGTGTAAAATTCATTCTACCAGAACAAACAGGTTGCAAGCAGAGTTGCAGCTAAACACTTTTTAATGGTTATTAGATTTTTACCATTTGTGTTTTTGTTTTTGAAAGGCATTTTCATTTATGATGTCCTGCATTGGTATTCAGCAGTCTAGATATGGTTCCTTTTTGTTTAGGGGCTTACAAGTATGTTTCGGAACTTTGGAGGAAGAAACAGTCCGATGTGATGCGGTTCTTGCAGAGGGTGCGATGTTGGGAGTATCGTCAGCACCCTTCCATAGTTCGAGTTACTCATCCAACACGACCTGATAAGGCACGCCGGCTTGGATATAAAGCCAAGCAGGTATTTGTTTTTCTTTTTCCATTCTCATCTTGACTTGAGCTGACTTTTAGTTTTGAGTATTTGGCTTGTAGGTTGTTGTTTTGTTAGTTAATTATGTGCCAAATATGGATCTTTCATTAGGCATGTTTGTCCACATATGAATTCATGGATTTGACTAAATTCTCAGTATTTTTTAAATTTAAGGTTTGGTTCAGTGCAAATTCATGGAATTATATCTCATTGGAGATTATAAATCTGCAAAAATGTTGAAGATATACAATCTTATCTCCCCCATTGGACTGGAAAATCTAGGATTAAAATTCCACCTAAACATCAGCAAACTGCATTACAATTGCATTCTGTCATGAGAGACCTGGGTTCTCTTGTTGCAGAAAAAGAAAGGCTAATGCCTAAACCATTATTGGGAAAGCCGGCAGCCCCCCACCTCTTTCCCCTTCTTTTCTTGAACGTCTTTCCCTCCAACTAAAAAAAATAAAAATAGTTAAATAATGAATGAGTTCAGAGCTCAAAATTGAGTAGATAGAAGGTGGCTGTTGTTGAGCTGCCATGCTAAATGTTAAGTTGTAATAACGGATTTTGAAAAAAATGACATCTTATTCAATTTATATTTACAATTCAAAATAAAAAAAATTACGTTTGTTGCAGGTAACATGGAATTCTCGAAAAAGATAATTTCAACCTCTCAAATTTGATTTTGAGAAATTGACATCTTATTGAATTTAACATTTTTTTTTGGAACATCATGATTATCCCATCCTACATTCGAGGTGAGGCTAATCTTGTGGATATGTGAAACCACCTGGATGCCTCATGTAACAATTTTTTTTTATATTGGATTAAAAATTCATGAATTATGTCAATGTACAAGCGTGCCCCGTACTACAAAACCCTACCCATTCTTGGGCACTTTTCCTTCCATTTGGTGCTTTTTTCTTCTCCACATGTCAATCCAATGTTGTCAAACCCGGCCAGGCCCGCAAGTTGAACCGTGTTTCAACCCTGGCTCGGCTGAAACACGGGTCGGGTCATTTAAAAACTCTTCTGGGTTAAAAACCCTTAAAAATCCTTTGCGACCCCCGGGTCAACCCTATTTATCTAATAAACCCGTGACCCGTAAAAACCCTTGGTTTCTTTCAATGAAGAAAAAGAAGATGAAGATTGTAGTTTTGAGAGGGGATCAAAAGAAAATAGAGTAACAATGACCCTAACTTTCATGCTCACTGCCGTCGCTCAACTCCTTCCACCCACGTAGCTGCTTGGCCGTTGATACACACACTGCTACTGCTGTCTCAAGCTGGCCTCCATCTCTTTGCTCTTGGCTGCAAAATGGGCTCGCTTGTTGGCTTTGCTGCTTGCTGTCACCGCCGTTCCAGCCCAGACACCTAGATTGCATCTCTTAGGCCCACAGATTTGGTCTATTCTACTTGCAGCGATTAGATCTCCAAATGGCTGTTCAGAATGCTGCCCCCTATTGCTCTACACGTTTGCTGCTTTTCAGTTCTTCAACCACCTAGTCCCCAAAATGGAAATGAAAACAAAACAACCCCCTTTCTTCGTCCCACTCTCTTTGCGACCTGCACAAAACGGAAGCAAAAGAAGAAGAAAGAAAAAAAATGGAAAAATGTTGCTGCCCCTACCCTCTCTACAACTGATTGTGGAAAAAAGAAGGCGCCTTTCTCTGTGTCATCTGCAATGCCTTGTAGGAGCTCCTCCCTCCGCGAGCGTGGTAACATTCCACGGAGGGGAGCGAGCGTCACGACGAGAGTGGAGTCCGAGTCCGAAGATCCAGCTCTCGACTAGCCAAACTAGCACGTGTATGGATTAAAATCCATAACAACATTTACATGTGCTAGAACAAATAGTGGAACATTAAAACATACATTTATAAACATAAAAGAATTGCATCTCGAAGCAAAAGTAAGGATTCCCACATGAGTCAAATACAAGGTTCAATGCCCTAGGAGTTAAATAAAAATATTACAATCTCATGATCATTACTTCTACAAATTACATTTCTCTCAAAGTCCAAAATAAACTATTCTATTCATGCTTCTCCTTGTGCTAATCTTGTTCATGCTTGGCTGCTGCTTGGTCTGGCCTTGCCTCCATTACCTTGAGCCTCGTTCACCTCTAAAAGAGGAGGGGGGGGGGGGGGGGGGGGGGGGGGGGGGGATATTATGGGCTTAGTCAATGCGCCCAGTAGGAATTCCAAGTAAAGGGGTGCACCAAGGAGTGTGATAGTAAAGTAGAGTACAATCTCAAAATTTTAAGTTAGAAATTCACATGTGATGACATAGTACATTTCTCAAAACAATTTCATATCATAACTGAAATCTCATCACTTTGAATGTTTATCATGATGTAACATGCCATGGGTGCCATGAAGAATGAATGCCCTTTCATGCCCCCTGCATCAACCATATGAATCATCCCAATGGTTACTTGGCCAATTATGTCTTCAACATTTCCGGTGGCATGACAAGGTGTTGTTCCCTAATTACATTTCTCTCAAAGTCCAAAATAAACTATTCTATTCATGCGTCTCCTTGTGCTAATCTTGCTCATGCTTGGTTGCTGCTTGGTCTGGCCTTGCCTCCATTACCTTGAGCCTCGTTCACATCTAAAAGGGGAAAAATATTATGGGCTTAGTTAATGCGCCCAGTAGGAATTCCAAGTAAAGGGGTGCACCAAGGAGTGTGATATTAAAGTAGAGTACAATCTCAAAATTCTAAGTTAGAAATTCACATGTGATGACATAGTAGATTTCTCAAAACAATTTCATTTCATAACCAAAATCTCATATTCAATTCATTATAGAAATCTCATAGTCAAGTCACTTTCAATGTTTATCATGATGTAACATGCCATGGGTGCCATGAAGAATGAATGCCCTTCCATGCCCCATGCATCAACCATACGAATCATCCCAATGGTTATCCTTGGCCAATTATGTCTTCAACATTTCTGGTGGCATGACAAGGTGTTGTTCCCTATACCAACAATTTAGCCGGTACTACTAGTGGAGTATTGCCTCCTCCCTTGCGCAGGTTTCAGGACTTCTTCTGACCCAGGAGCTCTTTCGCCCAATTTCATGACATTTTATTTGATCCATGGATGTGGTGAAATACACTACAATTATTCATCCGTATCAACAGTTATATCCCCGAGATCAAAGTATGTTCGGACCGCTCATCTCTGTCTCGGCCTATGTAATACCCATCCTATGCAGACCCAAGTATTTCCGGACTACTCATACTTGATTCTCAAATGCAATTACCATCCCATGTAGTATGTATGAGGTACATGGATGCTTAAAGATGACGAAACTCATTCAACCATATATAAAACAATTCCAAATACTTCATAGTTGAAAATACATATCATTTCCATAATCCAATTAAAGCATTTAAAATAGTTCTTAAACTTCGAATTGAAATACAATATTTAAGTCACAACTATGGTGCATCAATGATATAGGAAAACCTACCTGATCGAAGGTAATTAGTGGAGGAGAAAGGATTTCAAAGTGGCACGAATGACATCAGAGATAATCCCGGATCTTTATTCGGTTTCGTATATGTCAAGAACATCAATCATAACAGTAAGTTAGGGTCTTAGAATACTAAAACTGCCCTCACACATCCTAAGGTCATTTTGGGTGAGCTTTGTGCTAACCAAGGATAAAATGGTCATTTTACCCATAATACTCTATTTAAACTTAATTCATAAAACTCCAAATAATTTAAAGTCACTTATATATTATTTAGTGAATCAGAATTTAGGAACAAAATACTCATAATTAGAAAATAAAATTTCAGATCTAGTGAAGATGTCCAAAACTAGCCTTTCTCTTTTTGAAATACAAATTGCACACTGTTTTTGTAAAAATCATTTCGGGTTCTTTCTGGTATCGGAATAACTCGAGTAAATACTCTTTGGAAAGCTGTTTGATAGTAGAATACACGAAAAATATTAAATATTTAGAAAATTATTTTGAAATGTTTATAGGTTCATCTTTAGGACTGATATGTAAAGACAAATTTTCTGTCTTAGAACTGTTCAGTTTTTATAAAATTATTTCGGGTATTTTCCGATGTTCGAATATTGCGAATAAATACTTTTTGAAAACCTTTTTCATAGTAGAATTGAAAAATAGTTGTAAATTCCCAGAATATCATTTTGAGATAGATACAACTCCATCTTTGGGATTGATTTGCAGAAACAATTTTACCATGAATCATTTTTCCAAAGTTCATCCTAAAATATCATTTTCTTAAACCCTTTTTCTTACAAAAATAAATAAATAAAAGACATTCAAATATTCTAATGGAGTTATAAAAAAAAAACACCAAAAGAAAATATCTAGATATCCAGGCATTTTAAGTAGAACTCTCATGTAAGTCTCCATTTTATGAAAATACCTACTACTTTCCATTGTCTCTTCATTCCACTCCATTTCTTAGATTCTCTCTATAGTTTCTTTGATGCAAGAACTTAGATGAGGAGATGAAACATTTTAATATCTAAATCAAATAACCAAGAGGGTTAGGGAACCTACTTGTTCCAGCTTTAACCAAGTTTTGAAGTCCTTCCATCCACTTCTAAGGTCCAAGCTTTCAAGAGAGATTTGCACCAAAGAGAGGAAGAGGGAGAGGATAGAACCATATGGAAGAAATGAGGAGGAGAAGATAGAGTGCCCTAGCTTTTCTCCACTCTTTTTACTTTAGTCAAAAGCAACAACTAGAGGTGGTGAGGTGGAGGGTATTCATTTGTCAGTGATAAAGGTGGGGTGGTGGTGTTGGGTATTCATTGGTCAAAGAAAAATGTGGGGTGGTGGAGTTGCTTTTTCACGTAATCCAAAAGTGAGGTTGCCATGTGGCATGCCACCTCATCAGGTTTTGCCATGTCATCGGCGATGTGACCTACTTGCCACCTCATTATCCATTCTCACCCAATTAAATTCCACTTCACTACATGGTTTTGAAATTAAATTCTAATTTGATTTAATCACCAATAATTTTATTTAATTTATTAATCACTTCTCTAATCTTGTTAATTAATCCCCAATTTTCTCATCAATTTTCAATTTGAGTTCAAAACTCTAAATTTTATTTAAAATTTCGGGAACATTACATTGAGTTACGGGGTTGAAACCCCAGGTCGTTACAACCTAGTCCCCAAGATGGAAATGAAAACAAAACAAGCCCCTTTCTTCGTCCCACTCTCTTTGTGACCTGCACAAAACGAAAGCAAAAGAAGAAGAAAAGGAAAAAAAAAAAAAGGAAAAATGTTGCTGCTCCTTCCCTCTCCACAATTGATTGTGGAAAAAAAGAAGACCCCTTTCTCTTTGTGTCATCTGCATATGCCTTGCAGGACCCTAGGCTCCGAATTGAGAGCCAACAAGGGACAGCCAAATGGGACTGGGCTTTGACTCGATTCTAAACTCGGGATTTGACTCCACTTCACTCATTTTTTAATCTCAAACTTGACTCAGTCCGAGTAGACTCGACTTGATTGACTCGGGTTTGGACTAGAATTTATTAAATTAGCTGGCTTTTAATTCCCTGAAATAAGAGTGCTTCGAATGAGATTGAAAATTAAAACTCCAATATTTATGTGTAAATGCATGAATTAAAAATAGAAATGCAATAATGCCTCAAAAAATTAAGATATACATGCAATTTTAGGCATTTATCAAAGATGTTGGTTCTTTTGGGAATATGAATTTTAGATTATTAATTTTTTGTAGTGTTGTCAAAATCATACGAGTCACGAGTCGACTTGTACGATTCGACTTGACTCGAAGGGTCCAGCGATTCAAGTCGCATCAGGAATCGGTATATACATGAAATCGTAAGATTTTAGGCTTGATTCGCAAATCGTATGAGTCAACCCGTAAAATCGCAGAATCGTTCGATTATGTGGAGAAAGGAAAAAAGAGGAGGAAAAGAAAGGAAAAGAGGAGGAAGAAGAGGATGAAGAAAAAGGAGAAAGAAGGAAAAAGAGAGAAAGAGGAGGAAGAAGCGAAGAATAATATACCATTCTTCCTCTTCTTCTTCGTGTCTCTTCTCTGATTGATTTCGTCTCCACCGTCCTTCTCTGTTCTTCTTCGCCTTTCTCTTTTTTTTTCACTCACAGGTCTCCACAAATAGTTGCACAAGGACTGCGACACTTTACTCTTTTTACTTGTTTCCACAATCCTCTCTTTTACTTTTATTTGTTTCCACGGTCCTCGCATGAGGACTCGCACAAGGACTATGCTCACGCACCCCTCTTTAGTTACACTCCTCTTTAGTTATTTAGTTACTGTGAGACTTTTAGTTTCGAGAGAGTCCTGGATGGATGAGGACTCTTTTTTTTTTTTTCCACAGTTTTTATATTTTAAATTTTTTACCATCACTGTTTTGTTTTAATCAAAAAATATTTTTTGTTTTTTTCTTTTCAATCTTTTGTATCTATTTTAAAAAATTAAAAATTAATTTTTTTAATTTTAAATGATTTAATTAATACTAATAAAGTTTATTTAAATCTCATATTATTATATTTTTGTATATTTTTATAGATAATTATTTACGATGATGATAAATGTCAAATTTGTATTGGTATATGTCATGTTTTATGTATTTATAATTTGTAACATAATTTTAGAAAAAAAAATATGAATCTTACGATTCTACGATTTTCGATTCAGGATTCTTATCCGTAGATCGATTTCCGATACGATTCGAGTTTAACAACATTGATTTTTGGTATTTACAATTGTGTTTGTGAGAGAGAGTATATAAAAAATGAAATATAATCTTAGTTAATAATTTAATATTATTTATAATATTATATTAATAGCACATGTTTGACTGGTTTTGAGAACCTTATTTAACCCACCCTTCCTCCAAGATGGGTCGCTCCACAGGCCGGGTTTAAAACATTGTGTCACTCAACTACTCTTTGACTGGAATCAGTTCTTTCCTCTCTATTGTGCTCTGTTCCTCTCTCTCTCTCTCTACTCACAAACACATAATCATCTTTCTTTATGCTATTAGAGACCACATGAGGGTAGTTGCCTGCATGTGAATTGAAGAAAGGGTTGCCCACGTCACACATTGGAACTTTCTTGAAATTTTGATGATCAAATTGGGGCTTTCACCTGTGTCTTTTTCCAGCACTTATCCATTCACCTTTTCCTGTCCCTAGGACATAAGAAAAGAGAATGAGGATTGTTGGGTTCGCCCTCCAAGACAAATGAAAGAGGGTTAGTGACATCAATATGATGTTGACCATCCATTTACATTCTGCTTCCCCATGATGTGAAACATCCAAGTACACACAAGGTCTGAATCTGATGGCTGCCAAAACACCCAAACATATTGCAAACTTTATGATGTTGATTTGCCCCCATATTATGTGGGCTTTCATATCTATTACCATTTTAATGTGGATCATGAAGATTTTCAACCACATCATAGTTTTGATTATCCATTGACTTTGTTTTCAACATTCATTTCATTGTGTGGTATGCACAGCCAATTTTGTATGAAGTTTTTGCCATGTATCTAAGATCCTATAACCTGGATTTAGAGGCTAGGTCCATCCTCTATGTCATTACATGGCTTTGTTTTTCCAAAATTTCTTTATTTTTTCAAAAAAAAACTGTCTTTTGCTCTTCCTCTCCTTCTCTCGTATGAATCGTACGATTCGTGATTCACTCAAAAAATGCACTGTTTTTTGGGGATTTCGTTACCTGATGCGAGTCTAATCGTGATACCCCTCGACTCGCGAGTCTTGCGATTTTGACAACCTTGGTTTAGAATTTTGAAAATGATCCAAACTTTGGGCGCTTAAAATCCATGGATTCAGTTATCTGTTCAAGTTGACTTTTGGTTAGGCACCCTCTTAAAGTGAAGACCTTTTAATGAATTCATCCACTTGGGCCAATCTCTTCATCTGTTAAAATTTGATTCTGAATGGATTTTCTACTAACCTTCCAAGCTCAAAATCTCCAGGCTTAGAATCTCCCAACCTCAAAAGGTACAGTTAAAAGGCACCTCTTTTACTGAGTTTTCCCCCTTGGTTGACTGAGAATAAAGTCTGGTGATGTTGACTATTATGAGTATGTTAGCCATGAGAAATAGAAAACAATTTATTCATTTATTTATAAAAATGATAAATCATGTAGTGTTGAAATGGGTTAGCCAAACTACCCACCAGAATTGATCATGGCCAAGTCTAGCATTGAAAACCTGGTTGACTGTCTTTGTTGTTTGTGCCACCTAATCTACTTTTTCAAGGCTTCCCATTTGAATTGACTGGCCTAATAATTTTGCTGCCATTTTAAGTTCAAAAAAATTATCTGACTGTTTTCGCAATGTATTTATCTTACACTAGGTCATCACTCCCCATTTATCTTATATAAGTAGCACAGGTTGCGTTTGGATGAGGGGTAAATTTTACAGGGGTTACCCTTGACCAGGGGTTACTCCTTTCTTGGAAAGGGTTTTCAAAAGTGGGAGTGGAGGGATAAAAAGTTGTTACCCCTACTCCATCCAAACACAGCCATAGTTTCACCACCAAAATGACCTCTTTGTTCCTGGTGTGGATTAGATATTTACCCAAATTAGTAGGTCCTTGGCAGACTCCACATTAGCACCAAGATCTCTGTCTCTAACTAGAAAGATAAATGGGGGTACTTACCTAATGCCGGTATATAATTTCTTGTTCCTCATGTGAAACATTAGGAAAGTGATCTCTCTCTCTCTCTCTCTCTCTCTCTCAATTGGTAAAGTGTACTTTTTGTGCACTTTTAATTGATACATTCTTTCAAATTCGTTAACCTTTCAAAAAAAAAAATAACAATAAGAATCTTTCAAAAAACTGTTTTTTTCTTTTCATAATTTGATTATTTGGGATGAAAGAACTCTGCTGTTTAGTCACCATTTGAAAAAAGAGGAGGAAAAAATTGTGCTGCATGACATTTTTACATCCAATGGGGAGTGCAGCCTTTAAGGTTCCAGTCCAAACCTATTGTTGTATACCCTTTAACCAGCTGTTCTCAGAGACAAGTGTTACTAATAAAAGCTGCTTTATTCCAGAAAACTTCTGAACTACAATCTGCTCTTTGCTGTGATTTTATCTTCCTAGTTACAGTGATTGCTCTACGTTCTTTGTTAACCGCACCAATTCAGTTGTGTGTCTAAGGTGCGTATACACTTTTGTATCTCTATAATGTATCAGGGATATGTTGTCTATCGTGTCCGTGTTAGACGTGGTGGCCGGAAGAGACCTGTGCCTAAGGGCATTGTCTATGGAAAGCCCACAAACCAGGGTATTACCCAGCTGAAGTTTCAACGAAACAAGAGGTCAGTAGCAGAGGAAAGAGCTGGTCGGAAATTGGGTGGTCTGAAAGTTCTCAACTCCTACTGGCTCAATGAGGTGAATATATGACGTTCTTTCAAACTGGAAAATGCTGAAGAAACAGATACTAAAAATTTACTTTTCCATATTCAATCTCATGTTCTACCTACCATGGTCTAATTCTTTATGCAGGATTCAACTTACAAGTACTATGAGGTCATCCTAGTTGATGCTGCTCATAATGCTATCTGCAACGATCCCAGGATTAACTGGATCTGCAAGCCTGTCCATAAGCACAGGGAGCTCCGTGGTCTTACTTCTGCTGGAAAGAAGTACAGGGGTCTCCGTGGAAAAGGGCACCTGCATCACAAGGCACGGCCTTCTCGGAGGGCAACATGGAAGAGAAACAACACACTTTCCCTGCGTCGTTATCGGTGATCTTGGTCAGTTTGTGTTGGATTTTGTGGTCTTAGCATTTGGGTCCTTAGAAAATCGTCATGTTTAGCGCTTGATCTGGTGTTTCATTCAGATAGCATACTACTTGCTGGTGTTGATCTAAGTTTCCTATTTCAATTTGTTTTTTCTCATTCGGTTGTTTAAGTTAGAGATTCTACTATTGAAGTCAAGTAGAGCAATTTATACCGGCAAAGAATAGAAAGTGACTATTTGAAAGCATCTTTAGACTTAAAAGAAAGTTCATCGAACCAGAGCCTCTAGTGGAGTGGGAGGCAGGGTTTCAACGTCTGGTTGAAATATTGATCTTGGCCATAGAATCTGGCCAGAGAGCATTGACTGATATTTTATTCAAGTTAAAGAATATTAGTCGATATTTCAGTGGGTTAATATTTGTCCATATTGGAATAGAATAGCAATTAACACCATTGTCATAAATACAATTCTCGGGATATTAATGCTGATTGATAATTTTATCAGAAAATTAATGGAAAATTTTACAAAATATAATATTTAAAAAATAATAAAATTATTAACAAGGAATTTACTGGTAATTTATTTGGATATTGTTGTGATATTATTATTTATTGCATTTTTAATGCAATTTTATCAAGAATTTACCACCATGTTGATAAATATGTATTATTAATGTAGTAATGGTATTTTGTCAATAAAAATGTGGTAAATTTGAAAATATACATTCCTTTGACAATGTCACAATATCTACTATGCATGGTTGATAAATTTGAAGATCTGACTTAAACTCTAAATTCTGACTTGAATAAGTTGTAAGAGTTTTTTTAACTCAATTAAAAAAGATTGGTGATTTGTTGACTTGTTACTCGAAATTTTATATTTTTTGGAATTGGGGTAATTTTTATTTACTTATCTGAATCTTTCTAAGCTTTTAAATTATGCTTTTAACTGTCGTATGACTATTGTACAGGTATTTCAAATGCATCCATATATGGCCTATATTAGTAATGAGTTGCTAATTTTAATAGTTCATTTTAGTACTTATGTTATCTCGTTTAACATTTCACTAATCTTGCTGAATGACTCGCAACTTTGTTCAGCAGTTCAATAGTCTTGTGCATCATTTCAACAATTTTAGTTTAATTGTTCAAATCAGCAACAATGATGAGTATTTCTTTTAACACTTCTACAATTTTATTTCAACAAATTAACAACTCATTACTTGAACATCTCTCATATTCTAAGGTGAGGAGATCAACACTATAGCACCTCGGCATTAGGTAGTTATACTTTATGACATATGTTGTACTATAATTATAAAAATCACTCCGACATTGGGTTTTATTTTCTCTACTGTATATATGAGTGGAATTTATTGTCACAAAGCAAATTTTTTCACATATTTATAAAGAAAGATGACACATTTCAATAAAATATAAATCTCATGAATGACATGTCATTTTTCTGAGAACATTGAATCAAACACCATAGTTAGGGTTTAGTCTCTATTTTTCACATAAATCAATACTTTGATAAAAGAAAGTTAGAGGTCTTTAATATTGTCGATGGGATATTTTTTTCTTCATTTCTTTTTTTAGCACTCTCAAAGTATATCTATCTATCTATCTATCTATCTATATATATATATATATATATATATATATATATATATATATATATATATATATATATATATATATATATATTATTTTTTTTTTCTTCTATTTTTTTTTCATTTTTCATTTCACATCCCTTTCATCTTTTTTTGATGTGTGGATGCTCCGTTCTCCTTGCTTTTCTTTTTCACCATATGTTTTTTCTTTCTTTTCATTCACTAACCATTCCAATTTCGTCCCTAACCTCTTCTCATATGGAAAATGGGTCACGGGTATATAATATTGGCTTAAACTCACTTAACTAGAGTTGGGTATGGTTAATATGACTAATCAAGAATATTTGCTATATACTACTCAAATTGGGAACTAATAAGATAATATGATCAATACAGGTAGACTTGAAGGCTCAAACGGTTAAAACATGGCCTATATCACTTCCTAAGCTTCATATCGTTATTTTCTTGCTTTAAATAAATTCAGAAAAATTTCTGGTGTAATAATCCAATTTTGATGTTGTTATCGGTATTTGACCAAAATAAAAGAATTTGAGATCTTACAACAAAATATTGCGCATATCAAAGAAAATCAATAATTTACTTATAACTCTCAGAAAAACCGACGGGCTATAAAACTCACAGAATCACATGTCTCCACTATTATTCTTCATGTGATTACTTAACTCATGAATACTTTTATTTTTCAAGCTAATATGGTTTGTGCAAAAAAATTCTGAGCATAAATTCCACAAAATTCCTTTGGAAAAACATGATATATAATATTTTATTCACATATTTAAGCTAAAATTCATTTTTTTTTCAAAAGTTTCAATATTTTTTTCTAAAATGGACTCTAAAAATAGATACAATGTAACCCTCTTTTACCCCCAAACTTAAATTGAACATTGTCCTCAATATTCCTTAATTTGTACACCTGCAAATTAGAATAAAATTTACAGAACAATAACAATTTTGATTTTGAAATACCTGAGATGACTCCACTTGCACAATACCTGTAACAAACACAAAAGAGTGTAGACTGACTTCACACAAAACTGACTCGGCCTTAGCTAAAAACTAGACACCCTACAACACTGGGGCGAAAAATCCTAAACTAGACTGACTTAATAGATTCAAAATTGACAAACACACTGACAGGCTGACTCGGACTTGATTGACAGTCCTATTGATCAATCCTGGTCCAATTCAAAGGCTTTCCAATAAAGGGTACATGCACAGATTGGCTGACAGGAAGTGGTTTGAATTTTACCTTCCACTTATCAGCATCCAAGAATGGGGTGGGTTCTAAGAGGGCATTTACTTATTTGACCACACTATTTTCATTGAAGTCCATGCCAAAATTCGACAGGTGCTTCTCAAATGGGTCATTGTAGATAAAGTTTAGGAAGAAGTCATGGACTATACTCTCAATCATGTTTACCTCACATAGATCATATGTGTCTGGAGGTTGGCAGCTAAAATTGACTATATTGAGATCTATAGTCATGTCACCAAAAGACAGCTTAAATACTCCATTCATGCAATTGATGATTGCATTGGAGGTGGCCAAGAAGGGTCGACCCAAAATTACCGGGATCTGCCCAATTGTGTTCATCACAGGTTGTGTGTCTAGGATTACAAAGTCTACTGGAAAGTAGAATTTACCAATCTTGATCAAAGCATCCTCTATTACACCTCTAGGAATTTTGAAAGATCTATTAGCCAATTGAAGTGTAACATGAGTGGGCTTCAGTTCTCCTAGCTCCAACTGCTCGTATACTGAATATGGCAATAAATAACGTTTGCTTCTAAATCAAGTAAGACCCGATCAATTGAATGGTCACCAATGACACAAGAGATAATTGGAATATCTGGGATCCTTATATTTGATTGGGGTCTTTTGTTGAATTGTGGCACTAACATATTAAACTAAAAACGCCTTTTTAGGGACATTAGTCTTTCGTTTTATCGTACAGAGGTCCTTTAAAAATTTAGCATAAGAACGCATCTGATGAATGGCATCGAGCAGGGGGATATTTATGCTGACTTGCTTAAATACCTCCAGCACATTGTCATAGGGTACACATTTCTTAGCAGAAATTAATCTCTGTGGGTACAAAGCCTTTGGAATGAAATTGTTTTAACTGGATCCGGGGTTTCTTGGTCTACAGATGGACGAATTCCACTATGAGACTGCTCAACCTAACCATTGGGTTGGTCAACCTATTGTCTTTCTTCCGGCATTTGTACTCCGTTGTCTACCTTTCTTCAAAACCTATGGTTGTTATGGCTTGCACGTTCTCATGATGAGCATGAGAGGTAGAAGGGGTCTCTACTTCAAATTGATCCTTTGGATTAGGAATAGGTTGACTCGGGAATTTGTCTTTCTCCTATCACTGATGGCATTTGCAAGCTGCCCAAGTTGGGTTTCCAACTTTAGCATAGCTTGAGAATTAGACTGCAAAGCATGCTGGGTTGACTGAATGAACTGTTGCAGCGTTTCTTCTAAAGAAGGTTTATATTTGCATTGCGGTTGACCGTGCTGATATGACTGACCCTGGGGGTACATGGCTGGCTCTAGTGATGGAATGATTGACCTTGGAGGTCCCTGATTCATAGGAGGATGGTTCTGCCTCCTTGAGAAATTCGCCAATTGGAGTTGTAGGTGGTAGAGAATGGATTCCCCTGCTGCTGGGTTCACTACATGAACCAATTTTATCTTTTTTTTTTTTAATGCAATTCCTAAAATCTAATGCACAAGATGCAAAAAAATATGCAAAGCAATTATCAAACAAACTAATTAAACATGTATACACTAGAAACCTAACTGCACAATGCAAAATTTGAATTTATGATTTTTTTATGCAAATCAACCTAAAAATAACCTATATGATGCATGAAAAATTAAAAATTACATAAAATGGTTTAGGCACTTACCTTGGCCCTTTATTGTTTTTTGCAAATTTTATCATTCAAAATCCCTGCAACACTCAACACTCATAACCTAGGTGAAGACCAAAATACACAAAACATGCATGAAACCAAGGGCTAGATACAAAATTCCTAATGTTATAACTAGTAGAAAAGTCAAATCAATGAGATCTAATTTGGAATTTCTAAGTTATTTTGAAGGCATAATTCAAATCAAAACAATTCAAAACAATTAAATTATCTATAGATCCTAAATTCCAAATTTCCAAATTGAAAGTTCTCTGATAACGGCGCAAAAAAACTTGTTGGGAAATTTTAATTAATTCTATCGAGCGCACAAATCAAATTGGAGTATAGAGTTATGCAAGTGAGAGGTCGAACCCAGAGAGAACTATAAATGAAAAAAATTTAATTTAGGATAATGGAAAAATTAGATTGAATTAAATTGATTTAAAATTGTTATGCAAATAAAATAAATTTAGAATGCCAAATTAAAATTACTAATTCAACCTTAATCTAGTTCCAAATTAACAAAAAAAATTTAAAAAAAAAATTAAAAACTAATTCTAATAAATATATACATGTGAATTGATTAACCAGCCAAAAGATTCAATTTATTCTAATCGAAACAAATTTTAAATCTTAATTCCAATTAGAGTAGCTATCTGAAAGGAAATTCACTGCTTTCTCAAAATTTATTATCAAAGCACATCACCATTAAAATCAAATTTATAATTCTTCTTCAATTTCTCATTAAAATCTAAGCATTTACTTTCTTTGGCTAATTTTGTTCATAACTAATCAAAGTATTAAACACAGCATCAGATCTATCTCCATTAACTCAAAGCACAATAAATAAAAAATTAATATTATATTTGTTAATCCTCCAAGCTTTTAATTAATGAAAATAAATTCAAGAATTAAGAGAAGACATAATCAACAATATTCGAATTCAATATTGGAAAATAAAATTCAAACTTTATTCATGGAATAAATTACAGAGTATTGAATTACAAAACAATAAAGGAGATTTAGAAATAAGGAAAAAAAACAGGAATTATGAAGGTTCAAGATCCACACGCCCAACCTATTCTTCTTTTACTCCAGTCGAATCCTTTTTTTTTTTTGGCAAATCAATTGAATTTTCCTCTAGGGATGCTCCTCTATTTATAAGCAGTGAAAAGAGGTGGACAGGCAACATTGGGCGAAAATTGGAGATATATTCTTCATGATTTTGAAATTATGATTGGGCAGAGACTCTTTGTAATGATCCAACCTGATTTTTCAGGAATTTAGGGTCTTAGTAGCTATAGGGAGAGTGTGGGTCCCATGGTAGGCCTCGTTTCTCCCGATCCCACGTCCAGAGACTCGAATAGCGTTTTAGTAATTTGAATTACTTAGTACCTTGTCATGCCAAAGTAATTGAAAATCACACGTTTTCTCACTCAATGTTTAATATCCGAGTCTTCTTTGAGTTTTAAAATTTTGTTTTAGAAAGGTTTTGATTTTTGTGTACTTTAAAAATCATGAAAAACCCTAGACCCACCAACCCCCTTAAATTCTTCCTCCTTGCGCCGCACTGTAGCACGCAGCTATAGTGCTGCAACGTCTCCGCCGACCCTTTTCCATTGATTAAATCAGAGTATTTTTTTTTAAAAGGAAAAGGAGAAAGGACAAGTACGTCACGACGCGAGCCGAGTTCAAGTCCGAAGATCCAACCCTCGATTGGCCCAATTCTAGCACATATGTGAGTCAACTCACTAAACATTTATGTATGTGCTAGCACAACATTGCGAAAATAAAATATACAGAAATAACATTTTTGCGGAATCTTAATATCAACTTTTGAATAGCAAGGAGGAAAACAACTTAAACAATAAGTCCAATATTAAACCATATCCAAGATAAGATAAGAGTTACCTAAATTATTACATCATTGGATCTTTGAAATTACATAGTTCTATTAAAACATCAAAATAAAAACTATGAGATCTTCCAGCATCTCCGGATCCATCCCTTCGTCAAGCATGGCTATCGCTAGGTCCAGCTTCATCTCCTTTACTCTGTTCTGTGTTAACATCTAGGGGAAAAATGTACGGGCTTAGTCAACTTGCCCAGTAGGAAGCTCCAATCATAAAATGCACAAGTGTAAAATCTCAGAATATTATGTAATGAGAATAAGAATGAATAAAATCCCAAAGTGTGATTAACATATGTTTCTCAAATATAAGATAGAAAAATGTACCAAAATCTGAAAACTCATAAATCATAGAATGATATGCCATAGGTATTATGCATCAATGATATGCCCACCCATTCCCATAACAAATCATTTCAGATAATAGTTCTCAATATTTAGCTAGTTATGTCCACAGCATTTGAGGCGGTAGCCACTAGGGTGCTATTCCCCATCCATAAATTAATCAAGACTATCGGTGGAGTGTAGACTCCTCCCTCTGCGTAGGGTTTCTGGACCTACTCAGGAGCTCTTTGGCCCAACTAAGCCATAGCATTCATAACAAGGGACGGGGCCAAAGTCGTAACATTTTATAAACATTTCACATTAGTCCAAGAGAGGTCCGGACATTTCCTTCTTGGCTCATTATCATCAACGCTCCCATGCAACCATGCATGAGGTAATGTGTGCAAACATGATGACAAAATTATAAATCCAATTATTTTTCATCAAAATCATTTCCATGTACATAAAAAAATCATAATCATATTTATGCTTTCCAAAGACAAAATAGATCATAAAACTATTCATCACATTGTGCTTCAACAAAGTAGGAACTCCTACCTGATCAATAGTGATCAATCCAATAAGATTCACATGTTTGTTTGAATAGCGTCGGAATCTCCCTCAAACTTCTTTTGTCTATGTACATGTTCAAATTACAATTTATATGTTATTATCACATAAAATCCTTTGTGTAGATCAAATCTAGACCTAAAGATTCACTGTATAATTTTCCAATTCCAAAGAATTCCATTTTATATTTTATTTAACCAGTACATACATTAACTTTGATAGTTTGTCTCTGTTTCAGGCCAACAAATCAACACTGTCGATACATCGTTACTCAACACAATCGACACATCGAACATCTCGATATGTCGACTGGACTCTGTCTGCTTCAGTTCATATTTCCCAGTTCCTCTTCGAGTCCCATATACCGACACTGTCGATACATCTAATAATATATCTAGTCCATATGTCGAGTTTGTCGACACATCCTCCTGATTTGATTTATCAATTTCTTAAGTCCTCCTTTGTTTTCCGACTACATGTATCGATCCACCCGATATATCTATTTATGTTTCTTTCAATACATAGGCATAGTCGATGCATAGACGTTACATCATTTCATTGCCTTTAATTTCATTTCAGTACACTCACGCCGATATGTTGACCTTGGTCAATATATCGTATAAAAACCAGTTCTTCATTTCTACTTTATCATACCCAGGCTGATGCATCGTTCCAGTCGATACATCGTCCTGGTCCAAGTTCATCATTTCCTTATTTCTTTGGTAGTTCAGTCATGTCCCGACCGAGGTGTTGATCCGACCAATGTATTTGTCAAAGATCCGTGGGCATATCGACACAGTCAATATGTCTACAAATTCGTTCTTCATTCGTTCTCTTTCTATTTATTTCATTTTTGGTTCTACTATACTTAAACCGACACATCGACTTAGTCGATATGTTGATTGGTTTGAGTCTGAAGATTAATTCAATGTTCATTGGTAATTTTTCATTACTGTCATACCCAGGCTGATACATCGACACAGTCGATGTGTCATCTTGCGCTCCAGTTCCATACTTAACATTTTTGTTCTCTGGATTATTGCCCCAGATGACACATCGACGAAGTCGATATGTCAACTGGGTTGAGTTAGAAGTCATGAACCCATTATCCATGGCTTCCCTTTATCTAGATGTTCATTGTTCTTGGGTTATTTCTTTCCAGATTTATGAACACATATTTTCTAAACAACCTATTATTATCGGTTTACTTAAAAGACATCAAAAATTCACCAACCTCGAGTGATTTGCACGTGTGCTTGAATTGGTGAAGCCTGGTCTCCCTTATTTCCTTACTCTCCACCCTTTTTGCTGACTCGATTTCTCCTTTCCCTTGCGTGATCTCTCATTCCTTTCCTGGAACAACAAACTCCCGTGAGGAGATGAAAAGGTTATTGTTCGAGTTGAGGGTTACAGTGTGAGTTGAGGTGGTGAACTTGGATGGGAAATATGGGTCGTCAGTCACTCTGGTTTTTTTCCTTTCCAATTATCTGGTTTTCTTCTCTTTCTTTCTTTCTTTTCTTCTCTTTTCCCTTCGTTTTCTCTTCTTTTTATCTTCAGCTTTTGCTATCCTTAGACTCTTAATTGAGTCTTTGAAAACTGAAGAGGCATTGTGAATGCCTATGCATGGAAAAACAAACGGTTCGAACGGTGGTAGACAGAGCGTCTGCTGAAGACGTTTAGTCTACTCGACACATCTACTACGTCGATGTGTCGACCCATATGCTGATCCTTTCCCCGATACATCGATCCAGTTGATGCATTATTCTGACAATTTATTTCTAGAATTGGATATCAATTTTTCCCGACACATCGATGCATCGTTTGGAAACATTAAGCTTTGCCGACACAACGATCAAGTTGATATATCGTCTGAGGGAATTTTAGTTTCCTTTATTTCTTTTAATCAATATTTTCATTAGTTGAACTAAAATCATATATTTCATTTATATGTTATAAATTACATAAAATAAGGACTTAAAATTTCATGTCCTTACAATATTATTTTTCATACTAAGTGTATGTTTCTCTAATGACTATCATTAAACATCTTTATTGTTCAGTCTCATTTGATCAAAATTATTCTTAAGTCTAAGAGTTTTAAGGAGATTTTATTTTAATACTCACCATTGTTCATTGCCTAACTGTTTATAGTGTATTACATCACGTCTAGTTCGTACAGCTCATTCTTTAGAGTGACTTCATGAGTCATTTCTCTAAGGTAACATTCAACACACTTTTAAGCTTATACGTGTAATTCTTTAATGCTTTCAAAACCATTTAAACAAATCCTATGTAAACGTCCATAAACGGTTGTCGTACCTCGAATCATCGAGTGTTTGGTTGTTCTCTAGCATTGGGATAATCAGGTATAATCATATGATGTTGTGGACAATTCTTCTTCATGTGGCCCCTCTGTTCACACTGGTAACATACTGGGGCATTCCCCGAACTTTGTGTTGTTCCTGCTCGGCTAAACTGTGGGTAGTTTCCCTTAATATGACTCGTCTGTCCGCAATGATAACACGTGGAGTTAGAAAATTGTATTGCGGGTATCAGGCGAAGCTGTGGACAACTTCCTTTGATGTGACTAGTCTGTCCACATTGATAACATGTAGGAGTATTCACAGAGGGTTGTACTGTGAGTGTAGAAATCGAAGGGTGTTGAGAGTTCGATCGGAGTCTCTTGGGAGTTGCAAAGAACATCCACCATCCTGTTCCTCCTTGTTCTCCATGTATCCATCTGCTTCTGCAATATCTTTCTCAATGATACTCGCACCTCTTACTACCTCAGCGAAGGTGGCAACCCGAATAGTTATTACTCTTGATCTGATGTTGAGTCGAAGACCTTTTTCAATTTTTCGAGCCTTCTTGTGTTATGTGTCAACCATATAAGGTGCATAACGAGAAATTCGAATAAATTCTCATTGGTATTATGTAACCGTCATGTTCCCCTGCGCTAACTTTATAAACGCCTGTGCCTCCGCCTCTTTTTCAATTTCGGAAAGTAGTTCTCTAGGAGCAGGTCCTTGAAGCTTTCTGCCATCACAAGGTTCTCTTTAGTCGACCTCCACCACTGGCCTTCATCATCTACCAGTTGTGAAGCGGATAGGAGAATTCTGTCTTGATTCTCAGTTATCTCCAATAACTCAAATATTGCAGTGATGTTGGCAATCCAATTTTCTGCTTCTCTAGGTTCTTCGGCTCCTTTGAAATAAGGAGGACGCTGGTGTTGAAAGTTTCTCACCAAAGTTTGTCTCCGCGATTTAATCGTAATATTCAAGCTGATGGTTGTCTGATCAAGTTGTACTGTTGCACTTGCAATTGCCTGAAGGAGGCCTTAAAGTTTAGGTGACACGATTGGAATGCCACCACTAGTTCCACTAACATTCCACGGGTGTGTACGAGTTCTTCGAGTACACTCTCTCAGTGGCATTTTCCTATGCAAAGAAACAACCCGATTAGTAATTTTGTTGCTCGATATTCCAAACCATTGGTTCATCCAACAATAGTACTACATCATCAAAGAGAAACCATCCCACATGGTTATCTAGTACTTAATTGGGGAAAATCTAACTCGTCTTTGTCATCCTCCTTGAGGGACAATTTGTTAGTGCCCCGGCTCGTCGAGTCACCCATATTGTCAATTACGTGACTCAGTTGGAACTCGCCTTGGAAGAATGTTAAGAGGTCAGAAGATCTACTATGCATAGAAGAGTCTACACCAAACAGGTTATTGGCACACATGTAAATGAACCGTAATAGACCTTAGGCTTATCCCAATAACTTAGAAATCTATTGTTTATCATCTGAAATTTTTGAAAATGATTGACTTCCAACCTCGAGGCCTCGTTTCGAGGCCTCACAAACAGTCTTTAGCTGAGTGGTAACTGTAACTCAGCAAGGCTTAGTGCCTTTTGACCGAGTATGTTACATATTTAGTTAAATAAATCTGTAATCCTTAATTAGGAGTTTATTATGGAAATAAGAACGATTCTTTTTTTGAAACTCCAATTGCCACCTCACACAGATTAAACAAAATCTGTTGGAGCCTAACATCATGGGTGGCTGTCTCTTACTGATTTGGAAAGGCTCCTCAATTTGTCTAAGTGTATGGATGGTTGTCTTTTACTGATTTGGAAAGGCTCCTCAATTTGTCTAAGTGTGATTGACAATCATCGAGCACTCTCTATGTAAATCCATGATTGATGGTTGAAATAATTTGATGGTTAATCACGCACAGGTGGCATGTTGATTGGCTGGTCATTATCTTAATTGACTACCAGAAAAGTTGGAATTACAGAATCTATGCTCTGTCTTTCCTTTTACCGCCACGAGGCCTCATAGGAAACCTTGAGGCCTCGTAGACGTGACAGGCCACAACATAGTTTGTCTTATTTATATCATGTGGGCTGAATGAAATAAGAACACAGAACCTTTTTGGAAAAATAACAATGTGACTAGAGAGATTATCTACCTTCTCTTACACCTTCTTCATCATCTTCTTGTACAGATATTTGAGTAATCAATACCTCAGTTTTGATGAAGTTAAAGGTGTTTTCTTAGGACCAGGAAACCAATCATATATTTGTCCTAAACCTCTTATACTGTTGTGCCAATAATCAACTCTGGTGAATCGAGCTCTAATGGAAAAGGCGCGGAGACATCAACAAGAAGAACACACATTTTGAAGAATTGTTAAGGCCCAAGGCAAGTGTTCTTTGTTTATCTTGTTTATCATTGTACGGTGGATTAGATCAGTGTGATTGAACCACCTTAAAAAATAGGTGTCAAGGATTAGACCAGGACGGTCGAACATTTCAAAACTAGGTTGTAGTGTTTGGGTGTGACTCCCATACATAGTGCATTTGGGATAGCCTTAGAGAGGGCGAGTCCAGCAGTGGATGTAGGTTCAGGTGAATCGAACCACTATATATCGTTGTGCATGTGTGGTTTATTTTAATGGTTTGATTCATTTGTTTTCACTTGTGCACACGTTTATTCCGCTGCACATATTGTTAAATCTGATTTATTTTAAAAAGGGAAATAAAATCGGATTAGACCTATTTACCCCCCTCTAAGTCGTGCATTACTCTATTAACGGAATTTCACAATTCTATGTCAGAATTCTACACACATTAGGGAGTGTCTTGACTTCTCATCTACCTCTCATTTGAGAAATGTTTCCAAACTCATTCCAACTCAACTCTGTTTGTATTTTGACTTGGGAAATTGTTCCTTATTTCGTATTCATGCTCTGATACCAACTGTAGCGCCCCTCCCCCTGACCACCATCATTAGAGTTATAATAGAGATATTTGAGTGGAGAGGGAGGCAAACGCCACGGCGCGAGTCGAGTTCAGGTCCGAAGACCCGATCCAAGACTGACCCAACTAGTGTATGCATTATAATTGCACATACTAACGTGATCCTGCGGAAGATTTATAAACATTTCGTAATATCGCATGAATAGTCAACATACATTTTATAGTAGAGAAGGAAGTTTCCACCAATGATCACATTGAGTCAATTACAAATCAAAGTACAAGAGTGATGTAATATTACAATCCTCAAAATGAATATCATTATACAACTTCAATATCCTCACAACTCTCAAAACATAAAATATCTAAATCCTCCAAGCTATCCACTCGGTTCTTCACTTCGTCCATATCCGACCATCCCTTGACTCGATCTCAATTATGTACTTTAAACCTGCATACACATCTAGTGGGGGAATTTATGGACTTAGTTAACGCGCCCAGTAGGAATTCCGATCATAATGGTACACTGACGAACATTACAGAAAACCATACTTTTACTTATATATTCGATTCCGAAATCATAATTTTATATTAAAAGTATCATATACTTTTCTATATTCTTCATGGTTGTAAAATCCCTCATTCAAATCATACTTTACTCTCACATTTGAAATTCATGTCTTTTCCTCATAAAAATATCAAACTTAATACTCTTCTCCAAAACATCATCATTTTAGAAAAACTTCATATTATAAATACCATTTCAAAACTTCCTTTCATAATCTCATTCTTATAATGATATCAAAATCAAAACACATATTGAAATCATACTTACATCTTTATTTCCAACTTCCATACTTAATTCATATAAAATATTGATTAATATGCAATGTGCTCATGCCATGGGTGCCATGATCCATTTATGTTCTCATCATGCCCCATGCCTAGGTGTTTCCCAGACTCATTTACAACCATGGGGAATACTATCTTCCCATACTCTTATTTCAATTTACACCTTGGGGTACCATACCCCATATCATCAACTTAATCGGATTCACCGGGGACTATTACATTCACATTTATCATCATTCACATTCTTGCACTTTTACATACTGACATTCACAGTGATATAAATTTCAGTCACAATACCAAGGTCTGTTCCGGTCTGCTCAGCCCATTGGTCTCATCATCTGTGACTACCACCATTCCCAGTTACGACATCAAGGTCTGTCCGGAATTGCTCAGCCCATTGATTCGTCAATCGTAATGTCCATATCATTCATTACATTACTCAACAACCGACACTGGACTAATGTCCCTCTAGTTCATCAATAGACTTCCCATTCCTTATTATGTACATGAGGATGGATACAAATGACCATAATGATGTGATGTCTTTCAATGCATACTCTTACATGCTAACTTCTACTCATGCATGCCTTATGTTCTCATCTCTTTTTAATGCATTTTTTATCATATTAATTCCTTTCTCATACTTATCTTAATCTCTCACTATTTCAAAACATGATACTTTTTCACATACTCAAAATAGCTTAAGACTCATATGACATAAATCTATCTCATACGTGAAATCATTTCATATAAATCATATCTGAAATCTACCATACTTCCATTTCCAATACATTATGACTGAAGTCTACGATATTATCACCAAATACTAATTCATTTGAACGTATCATAATTTCATTTCAAATACATTATAACTGAAATCTATCATATCTTCACAGTCATAATCATACCATCTTAGATAAAAATTAAAATAATTATTCGTCATAAAACAGTAAGTACATAGTTCACCCCATAGTACTTCAACAAAGTAGGAAAACCTACTTGATCGGAGATAATCGGTGCCGAGGATTGATCCTTGGACTTACTCGTACAAATCGGAGTTTCTCCTTGATTCCTTGTTTATACACATCACATGCATCAAAGATACAAATTTCTAGTCATTACAATGTATAATCCCTTAATCTCATTCAATTAGATCTTAATTAAGTCCTAAGAGTCAATTAGTGAAAGCTATTGGGGGTCTAAGTTAACCTCACACAAAAAAAAAACACATCACTTGGGCTAAAAGCCCCAAAATGCTAACAGTCCTGTACTACATATCGACCCCAGTCGATATGTCTACAGACTTGACACATCGACATTAGTCGATGTATCGCCTGAGGCTGATCTGTCTCCTTCCCTTTCTTTGCTCTTTTTCTCAGGTATACACATCGACTCTAGTCGATGTATATCCCGGGATTTAGCCCGAAATCATGCTTTCTCTTTTTCTTTATTTCATTTTCCACTTCCAGAGGTACATATCGACCAACGTCGACACATATCTCTGAGCTTGGTCTTTCGAACGACATATTTTCTATTTTCAAACTGATATTCAGAGTACATATCGACCTTTGGTCGATATGTACACCTGGATTTCGCTGCAGCTCTTCATTTTTGAGCATTCATGTCTTCCATTTGGTTTTGTGTTCTTCCCAACCTTAGATCTAACCGGATCTAAGCCGTTTAGATCATTTTATCAATTCTTAATCACAAGTAAATTACCATACCTCGACGAATTTGTGGGTTTCTCTTGAGGAGCAAGCCTTGAGTTCGGATCTCAAGCTTCTCTCCTCCTTCCTTGCTTCTCTTCGTTTCCTCTTCTTTCACCGGTTCTTTCTCTCTTCGTTTCCTCTTATTCTCTTCTCTATTTCCTCTCTTCTTGTAGCTTCAGACCGGAAATGGGGTAGGTGGAGTGTTATCGTCATGCATTTAATGCATGAGGGGACGTGTACAGAGAGTGGTTGTGGGAATTAGATTCAAGTATCTGCACTTGTTCGATAAACAGTAAAAGTTGATATGTCCCATTCCTGTAAAATTGTATGTGTCGACAAAATACGATATGTATCATCTAAAATTTCAACCTTTGGGTCGCTCCACCATACATATCGACCAAGTCGATATATACATTTTCTGGGTAAATCTATGTGTCGACTGAATACGATATGCTTCATCCAAAAATGTGAGCTTTGGGTTCTGTATCACACATATCGACAAACTCGATACGTACACCTCTCGATACATCAACAAAGGTCGATATATATATATATATCTGGGATTTTCTTCCTTCTCCTCGGTCAACATACTAGACACGTGGAGGCTTCTCATTCGTCACCAAGGACGGTGGTAGGTGGGGTAGGTGGATGATGGGACAACAGACAACTGTTAGATCTTGACTTGCACGACTGGGCATTCTCGATACATGTTCATGGTCGATATGTACAACCATCCAACACATCAACCAAACACGATACATCTTTCTAGAAATCTTAGCTTCGAGTCGTTTTTCATATACATGTGCCCAAGTCGATACATACTTCAAGTTGACATATCGACCACGTCGATATTTCCTTCTGGAAATCTTCAGTTTTTCTTATCTTTTTATTTTCATTTCTTTTCTCCCTTAATTCAACACCTGGCCCTATCTCAAATCCACACTCTTAAGAGAGGATTACACTAATTTACTGGCTTAAGATTTCGGGGTGTTACACAAACTTTAGTAGTGAAGGTGACATGTTGACATTTTGAGCACGTGAGGAGCTTCAGTCACCTTTATATGATGATTGTTAAGACACTAACAACTTCGTTAATGTCCTTGGCTAAATAGAACCAATGGATGAGATTTCAATAGATAAACAGTTGGAAGTTGTAGAGATAGAAGATGCTGCAGATATGGTTGACTATTGGGACCTTACCCGGAATAACAAATTAGTGGAGACTGGTAGAGCTAGTTTAGAAAATTAAAATATTTGTTTGTACCTGTGTGTTATTTTATTTTATTAAAAATGCTTGGAAAAACACACAGAAACTAAGAATTTAATTAAATTAATTCCCCGATTTCACACATACCATCCTCAATAGATCACACAATTTTAATTCCCTCTTAATTAAAGAATTGATTAATGAGAAAATAAAATTTAGTGATAGATTTTTAACTTAAAACATTGAATTAAAATAAATTTCTAATAAATACAAATTTAAAGTGTGTTTGTATCAAATAAAATTTTAATTGTGAAAAGACTAATTTTCCCATCTCCCTATCTTTTCTCCAATTTTCGTTGGTGGCCTTGGGAGACAAGGCACCACACATGTTTCCCTTGTGCAATTCCTATATTAGTGAGATTTGTGGACCCCAAATGATTTGCAAGAGTTCTTGTTAGTGCCCCGGCTTGCCGAGTCACCTGTTTGTCAAGTTCGTGACTTAGGTGAAGCAATGCCTTGAAAAGAGAAGCTCAAGACTTAAGATCTTAAGCTTTGGTTGAAGTGTGAAGACTTAACAGATCAACTTGTATGGCAATCAAAGATCGTAAGTAACCATAAATGACCTTAGGTTGTACCCATAACTTAGGTTGACCTTTCCTAGGCTTAGAGATCACATCATGATAATTAATCAAACCTAACATGTGTTTGACATCGAATTGGAACCCAACTTAGAAATATGAATTCACTTTCAGGACAGCACATCATGTCGGGCGATCATTCGCCAGGAATAACACACGACCAAAAACTATCGGCATCCCACGATATGTCGTGTGGAAAAACTAGTGTTTTAGTTGGATTGAACTGTCAAACTCATGTGGTCTCAGGACGATACTATCGGCATCCCACGATTGATCATCTGGAACCTTGACGGAACCTTGACGAGTCAATCGTGTGGGTGATATATCGCTGAGACGGGACATAGGCTGGACTTAAACAAAGCTTGGAAATTTTGATCACTTACGATCAATCGGGTATGCGATTGATCGTGAGTATAGGGCAGGAACAAATTGGCATCATGATCAGTCGGCCTAGGCCTGGATGAGACTTGGCACAGGAAATTACAGTCAGTCTCAGGCCGATACATTCTCCAACCCGCAATTAGTCGTCAAGATACACGAACGACTAGTCGTGTGGCACGATGTATCGTGAGGTTACAGTTTTAGAGCCGTTACTGTGCATTAAATGCTCAACGGTCGGATTAGTGAAAACTAATTCAAACACGGACGATCAATCGCTAGTACACGACCAATTGTGTATTTCAGTGTTACAAAAAATTCTGTGTTTGCTTATAAATATCACAAGGTTTGGAGTGTTTGAGGTTGATCCGTTGAAGAGCATTTATTTCAAACCTACCATAGTTAATCCCTCAAACACCAAGGCAAATTTATAGGCTTATTCTCTCTTTGCAATTCACTTGCAAACCATCCAAGAATTCAATTGGTATAGATTGAGATTGAAAGAGAAGAATTAAGCCAAAGCTCTAACATAGACATTGGACCTCCAATTTCCTAGATACCCAAGGATTGTGGTTGCTCTACACGACGGGTCTACATCATCATCGATATTGTGTGAGCTCACATTGGGTGGATCGTTTCGGAAGCATATCTACACATTTGCAAGGCTTCAAGGCAAGTGCTTCCTAGTTAGATTTTTTCTTTAAAAATCTTATCATTGTGAAGTGGATTAAAGAAACTAAGTTTCTTTTGAACCACTATAAAAAATAGTGGGATAGGAATTGAATGAAAGTACCAATCAATTGGATATGTGGAAGTCCTATTCTATTGTGTTGGTATAATTCCAACGCTCAATGAATTGGAGATAGCCTAAGGTTGGGTGAGTCTCTAAATTGGATGTAGGTTGCTTAACCGAACCACTATAAATCTTGTTTATTGTCTCTTTGTGTGATTGATTTTAATCTTGCAGACTTTGAACATCAAACACACTTGATTAATTTTTTATTAATTATGTACTTTATTAATATTAATCAGGGAAATTTAAAAAGGCCATATAATTTGTGAGTACCCAATTCACTCCCTCCTAGGGTTAATCTTGTTCTAAGCACTAAGGGAACTTTCAGTTCTAAAATTATAAAATTCCATATCCCATGGCTGACCCACCCTTTCTTTATTTCCTTTTCTCATTGATTTTTTCTCTCTCAAATTCGTTGGTAGAAAGAAAAAAATCCCTTTACACGCTTTTCATAATACAATGTCTAAGTTCTTCACATTGGACCCCACTTGCAAGAGAGAAAATTTTAAGTTTGTTTCCTTTGGCCGACCCTCCTTATTATATCATCATGTTTAGGCGTGTATGCCATTCCCTTATACCAAAATTCTCTTCTCCTTTCTCCCTGGATGAAATCTTTCTCTTCCTCCTCAAGGCTTGGACGAACAAAGTATCTCCTCTTTCTTATCTCTAAGCTTTGGTTTTCTTTGGGCTTTATCTTTATTAAGGTATATAGAAATTTCTTCTAGTTCTATTATTCAAATTCTATCTTCTTCTTTTTTTCCATGTTTCTCTCTCAAATTCGACCGACCATTGCTGGATATTCATATGAGAAATTCAAATAAAGAGAGAGAGAGGAAAATACCATGTACCATGATCGAACCTTGAAAGAGATTGAATTAATCATTCCTTTGTGAAATTCGACCATAGATATAGACTCCATGTGATAGACCATGAAAGATGGATTTTAATCTATAGTTATGGCTGTAGAAGGACAAACAAACCAGACCTAGGTTCGGCCCCAGAAGGAAATCAGACCAAGTTAGTAAATTGTTGAAGAATTGTACATCAAACCTAGATATGTTCTACTTTATGTGCGTTGTTGCAAGAAAATTCATAAATGAGGCTATCAAATTCAGTTTTTAATAAAATTTATATATTTAGAAATTAGACAGAGATATCTAACCACACCTAAATTTTGAAGGCATTTCGAATAGTATTGATACCTCCAATCATGTCTGTAAAATGGACCAAAATTTCAGCCTGAATATGTATGGTAATTCTGCAACAATTCACTAAATAATTTCTATCTGAACTTATAGACCTTAGTTTAATGCAAAATTTTATATTTAAGAAGTTAACAAGGAGATATAACTCCAGTAAAATTTTGTTAGTGATTGGATTTGATTTATTAGGCTAAGTAAATTTTGTAAGTTGAATTTCGTTCATAAATTGCAACACTTGAGCAATACGTAACTGTTGGATTAAATGGACCATAACTTGGTCTACCAATATCAGATCGATGTAAAATTTGTGTTCATTATCAATCTAACGATTTGTAAGTTGAATTTCGTTCATAAACTGCAAACAGTTGAGCAATACATAACTGTTGGATTAAATGGATCATATTTGGTCTATCGATATCAGAACGGTATAAAATTTGCGCTCATTATCAATCTAACGAAGAGACTAATTTTTATTAAAATTTGGAATTTTTTTGATTTGTATGGATAGACTAAAAACCGTATGCAATCTGGAAAGACGTCTTAAACTGAAATTTGATTGGCAGTTTGTTAGAGTCTGAATAAAACAACAATATCTCGGGTTAGAAAACTTCGTTTGAGCCAAGCGAGATATTTCTAGATTCTTTATAAAGAGACTTATCTGCGGTTAAAATATTAGAATTTATCAATATTGGTACAGATCGTAGAAAATTCTGCAATAATCGATATTTTACATAATTCGTGTAATATCCTGACATGAATTAAGCTGAATTAATGTGATTTATTTTAATAAATCGTGATTTGACCTGTTAATTGTGAAAATTATAGTCCGGGCTTTTAAAAAGTCCAGGATGGACCCAATTGGAGCTCGATAGCTCGATGATCCAACTTATTTAAGTTGAAAGGGCAAAATGGTAATTTACCACAGACAATGTTATTTTATTATTTTAATGATTGTTTGGTTATTGATAGAGTGAAATTGATTTCTTTATTAGGGATTTAAATTCTGAAATTTATAGGTATTTTTATTATGTTTTTAAGAAAATGTTATTAAATTGACTCGAAAAGATCCCGAAATCTAAAAACTAATTATTTTAAAATAATTTTAGAAGTTAGAAATTTCTAAGAAAAAACATGTGTTATCTAATCTATGTTTAAATCTATCATTTTATTTTTCTAGATCTTAAAAATTAAGGATTTAAACCCTTTAAATAAATACAACTTAATTTAAAGGAATAATGTTAAAAAGTGATTTTTATTTAAATCAATTACTTTTAATGGGTTATAATTTTCCAAAATTATATGGTATTTAAATATTTTAAAGCTCAACATTTTGGATTAGATAGATCAAATTAAATAAATCTTTAGTTAAATATTAGTGAGAAAATGAAATAGAAATTAAATCTAATAAAATAATATTATATTAGGCTATGAATATTGAAAGCTACAAATTTATAGCTACAGCAATATGATAAATTTGCATCTTTGTAAATCGACTGAAAGTAATATATATATATATATATATATATTAAAATACGTTATCTAAATGCATAATCATTTAAGCTATTAAATGACTCATGCAAGCTACCATAGGCTTGGTGGCAGCTTGCATGACAAGTACAGGCCTATACTTTGGGTTATCAATATGAGAATGAAAATTCTTTACATTTCAAAATCTTATCCTATTTCAATTCCTTCAAAGAGTTACTATTCTCTCTTATCTAATAAAGGAGATCTTTTCTCACTTCCAGCGCTGCACGCACCTCTTTGAGATGAGTTTTATTTATTGTGTTATTTAATTACTCTACCTTTGGTATTCTAATTTATTAAAGTTTTGATTTAAATTTAGTTTTGATTTCCATTTAATACTTTAGGTTTTTATATTATTTTTGTATACACCAAAGGTCATTCTGTCACTTGAGTTTTTTTTTAAAAGCATTATTTATTTTAAAATTTATCAAATTATATCTTAATTGATTAGATAAATAAATTAGATTAGTTAGCTTGTGACTTAAAAAGTAAAATCTTTATTCTAAATGGATTAGAACCCAATGTTTCTTAATTATTAGTTTTTCTTCTTCCCCATTTTTCTCTGTTTTTGTAGGTTAGCCCTTTCTTAGAATGCTTTTGTTATTAAATTCAATCACTACAACTGATTTAATTAAGGGTTGATTTTGTGTTAAATGGCTATTAAAAAAGTTTATTAGAAACCCATCATTTTTAGGATTGTTTCAGCATGAGCAGCCAACGTCCCAAGATTTTGATATGTTTTCATTATATTTTTCTTATATATGATTTATTTCATTTACTACTTTAGGCTTTCTAATATGTTTTCATTCTATTTTTATTGTTGATTTAAAATGATTATTCTAGACTATGGTATTTCTTTAATTATGAAATCATATTGTTTGTCTATATATATATATATATATATATATATATATTAAATTAAAATATTTTATTGATTTTGGTCTATGAAAATGTTATGAGTTTACTTAAAATGAGAAGAATGGTTTGTTTTTTAAATTTGTAAAATTGGAATATTATTTGTTTCAGTAATTTATCTTGAAGGCCATTATATTAAAAAAAAAATGATACTAACCCTTTCGTTTGTATTATTATGTGAACATATATTATGTATTCACTTCCAGGCCAATACTCTCCATCTGTGGCGTAGAGGAAACGCTGCCTGGTAGCTATCAATAGCTGAATGATTAACTTCGCCGCTCTGAATAAAAGAAGGGTTCGGGCACGAAGTGATCTGTAGATCTAATTCATTATACGAATAGTGGCCTAAACATGTTATATCTATAGGCCAACTCAGTATGTCTCCATGATCATTTCCAGAAGATAATATGTGCAATGGCCTGAATACCTTTATATTGATGAATTATTGTAAATAAAATAGATAATAACCCATTTAAGAGACTCATATCCATTGCCCTTGGAGTTTTTCTGGAAAGTAGGATATAAGGATTTGAAATACTATGAATGTATGATATATTATATATATATTTGTGTATTTTGTTTGACTATATGATTCATTGTATTTCTATTTGGTGTATTTCACAGGTACTACGATACCCCATATTTTCAGTGAGGAGAGTTAACATAGCAGTAGGAGTAAATCAGGTTAAAAGGATCTAGTGCAATGAGTGGTTTCAAAAATCAAAATTAATAAACCCACTTATATGCATAGACATGATTAAGTATTATGAAATGTGCTTATTGATACTAACGATATTTATCGTATATTGCGATTATTGATGATGAAATACTTATGATATTTATATTGCCACCATGTACCCTCAACTGCTGAACTATTATCGGTTTAGGTGTGTCGATTACCGGTCCAGGTGTGTCAGTTGCGTCTACTGGCCCAGGTGTGTCAATTGCTGGCTCAAGTGTGTTAGTATCGGCCCAAATGTGTCAGAGATGTTCTTACAAGATTCTGCATTGATCGTATCTGGACTTAATATTTTTTTGTCAGTATAGTACTTAGGTATTACGATGAATATCGGTAGTAATAGGGTTAACTTGATATATTGGCATGATAGACCAATTATGATAATGATGTTGATTTATCTAACCTGATATTTATTACACTGTATTGTTATGTTCTCTTAACTGGCCTACTTAGCTCACACCTGTCATATTCAAGAGAAGTCCCCGAGGAGGTGGAACCTCCATATCAAACATAGAATGTTAAAGTTGATGTTGCCATAGATTTCACTCCAAATTTTAATACCATACTTAGTTTTTAATACCTGATCTAGTGGACCAATTGTATCAGTTTAGTGGGATACAAAAATACCCAAATGAGAGATGAGATGTATAAGTAATTAGTAAAAAAAAGATAATAATAAAATATTATAAATATTTAAGTAGGTTAAATATTAAACCTACAGCCACGGCTATAGACAACTTGGAATCGACCATTTCCAGTAAAAGCCTACGGGCTTTGCTTATAAAAGGCGATAGAGAGGAGAGGTAAGTAAAAAGAAAAGGGTTTTTTTTTACTACTTTCATTTCTTCTCTCTTTTACCCGATCCTCCTTCCTTTCCTTTCTATTATTCGCTTCACATGACAGCAGACGCACAGGTTTTCCTGCATTCCTTCGTGGGTTCTCGAACTTTGTCAATCTTAGACAAAATTTTGCACCCAAAGTATCAAAACGATCTTATTTTTATGTTTATTAACTTCAGAGTAAATTAGGAATAGAATGACTTAGTATTGAGGTTTAAAAATAAGATTTTCTAAATGGAGGGAAAAATATGCTTCCTCTTATAATTTAAATTTCACCTTCAAGATTTGTATTATTTTACGTTTAAAATATAGTTTTCGACCTTAAGCAAAATTGGGGAAAAGATTAACCCCAGTTAACTATTGTGTGTTTATTTTTCCACATTTTGTGTTTAAATTCCTGTACTATACCCTCTGGGCTGAATTCTCAATACGTCTCCATGGTCTTTCCAAAAGGCAATACGAGGATAGGGCACTGAGTACTTTTATTTACTTTATTATCTCTATACCCTCAGGGCCTCTCACAATACATCTCCATGATCATTTCAGAAGACAATACGAGATAAGACACTGAGTACTTTAATGTAATATTTTGGATGGCTGACAACTAACTTTCTGACATAATGTAAAGGAGTAGAAAGAGCCTAGGTGAATCATTACGTATATCACTCTTTTTAGAAAGTAGCATGGAGTTTGAAAAATTATTATATGTATATACCGATAAATAGAAAATTTATACGTTTTACTTTATCTTACAGATTTTCTGTGAAAAATTCAATCGGAGAAGGTGAGGAGACTCGAACCGATACTATATTGTATTGTATGTTAAATCCACTAACACCAGACTGAAATGGGATCCATGGACATTTAAGATGGAAAAGGCTATATACGTCAAGAATACGAGACCTGGCACTGCCTACGTGTAAGGGATGTAAAATATTCTAATTGTATAGAACGTAGGCGTTAAAAATGGTGTAGTGGAGTTGAGGACTTGTAGCCTCTAATACAATATGGACCCATGGAGTGTCTGGGAATTGTTGGGTACAAACTGTGCGAAAGCACTCGTGTTATTAAATCTCGTTTTATATGTTTGTATGAATATTGATTATTATGGATTACAAGACTGCTGACATGAATATTTCAAGTGGTAAGACCTAAACTCATTGGGTTCTCTCGGGGTAAGTCTCTATGTAAGAAGGGCACTGAGAGTCATTCATGATTTTGCATTGTCATGTATTTGCACAGAATGAGTATAATATTAGGTTAAGTCTTTTAAAGATAATAACCTTGAAAAAATTATATTGGCCAATGGGCTGGAATTTTTTATATTGGCCATTGGGCCATAACAACTGATATTGGCCGAGCGCCGTCTTAAACCATTAGGTTTGATGTGCTAGTAAGTTGGGTCGTGGAGACCTTATGCACTTATAAGTTGCTATATTATTTCCGTGGAGAAATTAATGTTAGTTCTGTTTGGAACTTTAAATGGGGGCTGACTCCGGTGTTGTTGACACGGCTGGGGACAGACCCCGGTGTTATCAATGCCCACAAATCTGATTAAATACCTTAGAGAATGAACTTAGGGTGAAAATGAGATATGCTGATAACATGCATTTCTATTTTTGAGGCATGCACTGCTTAGTCATTGTTGTATTATATCCATTTGTTTTTAAGGTGAGTTCTCCCCACTGGATTGTTGCTCACGTCCCTTACAATGCAGGCTATGAACCAGATGATGGATTGGAGGGACCAATGGTACCTCATTGAAAGTCGAGACTTAGAAGTTTCTAAGGTTTTCATATGTGGAAACCATTTACCTGCTTTGAATGTGTTTATGTGTTTGTAATAAATATGCCTTATATGGCATAAGAACCCATATTTGTAAGTTCTGATTTATTTATGTATATTAAGATAGTATGTTGATATGTTTTTATCATATCTCACGTGGTTCAAGTGTAAAGCCGGAGGGAAAGTCAATTGAGATGAACTGAACAGACAACACTTGCTGTTGCTAGAACGATACATCAACCATATGTTACCAGACGTGTTCGACGATATGACGTAACCGACGATATATCGACAATGGTAGGTTAGTTGCGTTGGCCAAAGTAAGGACATTTAAGTTAGGTTTAGTAATGGTGACTAGAATGACAAAACACACGCATGATTCATGTGTGTATGGGAGATCTTTTAAAAGGATTAATGAGTTAGTGTTGTTTCCAAAAAAAAAAAAAAAATTAAGTCGCATTCTAGACCCACATCTGAGTTCGAGGCATGACACATCACGTTACATTTGATTATCTTTATTTATACATTGTGCACAAGCATTGATAATCAAGCAATATGCAATGAGTTCTAAACTTAGTGTGACCATTAAACTAATTGAAGTCAATTTGTCACACTAAGCAAATCTCTTGATTAAAATTGACATTCTGCTGCATTTAAAAACATTCAAGAAATTTATAAACACCATGGAAACTAGGATTGAAAAAAAAATTAAGTCGCGTTTTGGGCCCACATCTGAGTTCGAGGCGTGACACATCACGTTGCATTTAATTATCTTTATTTATAAATTGTGCACAAGCATTGATAATCAAGCAATATGCAAAGGGTTCTAAACTTAATGTGACCATTAAACTAATTGAAATCAGTTTGTCACACTAAACAAATCTCTTGATTAAAATTGACATTCCGCTGCATTTAAAACCATTCAAGAAATTTGTTAACACCATGGAAACTGGAATTGACCTATTCACGCTCCCCTCCCTCTCCCCCTCTCTGGTCAATCGTGTTCTACCACCAAGGGAAGGACTTTCAGTCATGATGGCCACCAATTTGGTAGAAGGGATATGAGTGGGTTGAATTGCATTGTGCATTATGTATTGAGTATTTTTCGTGGAGCATGGGCTTGTAGTGTGGAGCATAGAGCATTGATTATGTGTGATGGGATTATGTAATATTTTATTTGAGTTAGAAACATGAGATATGCTCTATTTGTTAGAGGTTTATGCTATATGTTTGTTCTCTTTGATGGATGAAACATGCTTAGTGAGATATTTAGATATATGTATATGTTAGTGTTTTCTTCACTGGACATGGAGCTTACTCCCTTACAATGTAGGAAACCCACATTGAAGTGATGAGCGTGGCGTTGATAGAGTTAATATTCAGATGAAGAACAATGGTTTTAGTGTACTTTGATTTGTAATGCTTATGTGATAGACCTTTTAAAATATTTGTTGATTTGTTGTTTGTTTTGATAAGATTTAAATAATAAATTCAAGTATTGAGTAATTGAGGATTTTGTTTTATTATGGGTTGGGTTTGTGAGTAAACAATGAGACCAGAATGATTGACATGATTTTCTTAAGCTATGTAGAATGTTGTTTTTAATTTTATGAAGCTTAATTGTTGGTGGGCATGAAAGATTCATTGGGCTTTCAATTGTTATTGATGTATTTATTTGGAAAAAATATAGCTATGAGTTGAGATTTAAGACATGTTGGATTATTAGATTGTAGAATAGCAAATCACGCCACGTCAGGTTAGCGAAGGGCGGGGTGTGACATTGACACTTGCTAGAAGAAATGCAAACAAATATTTTAGTTCAACTAGTGGAACAAAAATGAGGTCTAGAAGATTACAACTTTGAGCAATTCAAAACTCAGAATCGAGTTTTCATTAGGGAGGAGGGAGTGATGACAAAAGACGTCTAACCACATCTATGCCAACAATTACAGATCCAGAAGAGATCATTGAAAATGCAACTTTAGAAGCAACAATGAGCACTCCAATTTTAGATTTGGAAGCAGTTGCGTGTCAAGCAAAGTTAATGAAAACACTAATTTCATCGGCGTCACTTGTTTAGATCATTGATTTCGGACCAAATGATCCTGTTTGGGACCAATTTGTACAAACAATATCATATAGACGAACTATTCTAACTAACATTGTGTTGACAAATAGGTTTCAATGAAGAAGGTCCGTGATGAATTTGAAAATGGATGAATTTATCGTGTTTTGATGACATCATCGACCATTGGTGTGACTCGGCATGTCTTGAAGACTTTATCTGTCATTGGACATGTTTTGTTAGGGGTCTTGAAGGATATGATATGGCAAAGGCTTGGTTACTGATTATGCTTATATATATGTTTTGCTAGGCTTTTGATGATTTGATTGTTGGACTATTGTTTTAAAAAACGATTCGGCCCGTGGTTCGTAACTAGCTCAAACACTAGTTGATTTTTCAAAAACCTTTCAACCGGATTTGACTAGTTAACCGTGACCCATAAAATTATTTTAAAAATTTTAATTTAAAAAAATGCGACCTTTAAAAATCTTCTCTTCAAAAAAATAATTTAATATTATGTGTCCCAATGGGCGACGTTTATCCCACTGTTAAAAGGCCCAGAAAAGTTTAAAATTTCCACTTACTTTTTTCCACCTTTTATACCTGGGAAACACCAAAGCACTCCCTTGAGAGCGCTAGAGTACTATGCGTGAAAAAGGTTCCTTTAGGTTGAGATGCTTTCACGAGTAATAGAGGGTAATGGAGATAATTCTCATTTACCCCTATTTAATAATCAAAGGATAAAGATAAAAAAATTAAATTTTATCACTCCAATCTCACATTTGAAAATACTTTTGTAACAAAAGGTATTCATAAGATAACCCTTAGTCAAAGGTAATCTTGCAAATTTACCCCTCATCCAAATGCATCCTAAATGACATTTTGAAGGTGTCTCTAGTGCTAAACAAGGGTTGACGGGGGTTCTAAACTTTTAATATATTTATCATTTTATTAGTCAAATTATATTAAACTAAATCATAATTTGTCTATATGCAAAATATAATAAATAAGTTTTATTTAAATATGTCTATTTTATTGATTTAAACCACAGATTTTGATACTAGTAGAGAACTCTATTTCAAGTGTTTGATTTTACTTAATTTAAATTGGGTGGCTCTTGTATTTTCTGAAACTATTTTCTTTTAAATTTTCACATCAGAAACCAGTGTTATCAGAACCGGACCGAATCGCGGTTGAACCGGCGGTTTAGCTGTGACCGCTGAATCTGCAGTTCAGTCCACCCCAAAAATCGCCTTTGGGTCAAAACCGCATAAAACTGGTCAGAACCGCGGTTTTATGCAGTTTTTACCCAAAGACCGTGAACCGTGAACCTCGGTTCAGATATTTGAATTTTTTTTTTCTAATTTTCTCCTTAAAAAATATGTATATTTGAAATATAAATGTTTATTACTATTACTATCCCATATATTTCACCGTTTTGGTATATTACTCAGAGTTTGAATGTTATTTTTAATATTTATATTAATGTTTTTGGTAAAATATGTCTTACTTAATATTATATATAATATTTATATTATTTTAATACTTGACCGGATTTGACCGCGGTCGAACCCGGTTGAACCCTGACCTCCTCGAGAACGGTTCATTACACGGTCTAGTTCTGATAACATTGTCAGAAACTAGTCTTTTAATTTTATAGAGTCAATGAACCTATCTCATTATCAATTAACATATAATTTAAATTGATTATATCATATCAGATTACCTATACAAATCATACTTCTCTTATTGTTTAGACTGTTGATTTTAGTGTATGCATTAATCTTATTATTATATTTAGATGTGGCAAAAATATTTTTTGTTTATAATTTTATTTTAACTCATCAATTAAGCTTTAATAAATAATTTCGTATTATTTATAATATTCATATTAATGAAATGGGTTTGATTGAGTTTGATAGCGATTGAACCCACTTGAACCTTATTTATCCTAATCTTCTATTTAGATAGTTCGTAACCCAGATTGATTTTTAGAACATTGTTTAGACATAATTTTTGTAATATGTGATTGAATATGCTCGACTAAGTGTTGGAGGGTTGATCTTATAGTAAATCAATTTGGTAAAGTCACAAAGATTGGATCTACTTGTTGATCATTTGAGATATCCAAACAACTTAATTCACCTGTATCTGATCTAGAATCGTGTAAACTTAATTTGTTTCTAATGACTTTGTTTAAAGGGGCCTATGCCTTACCGATCCATTTCTATATGATGGATCCCTAATTCTAGGTGAAAAGAAAGGATGATTGAAAGGATTCATATTCTTAACAATCTTTTTTTATTTTGATTATAGTTCTTACATGCAAACTTTTATTGGCAATTTGTTTATCACGTTAGGAAGTAGACTCAGAGATCTTTGTATCAATATATAAATTGAGCCTTTTGAATCCATTTGAGGGTGAGTTGGGGAGAAGAAATCACACTTGTAATAGGTCTAAAATTTGCACCTTTTTCATATTTCAAGCATATCTTTTATATCTGAACTTAGATCACTGAGTTGTTTTGTACTGCTAGAAGATGCACTCGAAGTTCTTTTCAATTATATAAGTTTCGTGCCCTTTGGAGCTCATATGCTGTCAGCTAAAGGAAGAAAATTAGACCTTCAAGATAGATCTAAATTTTGCATCTTTTTCATATTTCAGACATATCTTCGAACTCGGCCTCAGATCATTAAACCGTCTATCTTTTTGGGCAAGTAGACTCAAAAAGACGTCCTATTGGTATATAATTTTATGTACTCTATAATTCATATGAGGGTAGACTAAACAAAAAAGTAATAACCACAAGAGATCCAAATTGTATTAGACCCTCCCACAAAGTCGAGAGAGTGCAGCAATGAAGTAAATCCATGTATGTACGAGGCCCATCCTAGAGAAAGTAGCTCAGAGCAACTCCTCCAAGTGTATCTAGATCCACCTTAAGGAACAAAGCTTTCTACTAAATTCAGATTTTCTTTAATCAATGAATAATGACCCATCCCAAGGATCATCGCCATGAACTAAATCTGAATTTAGATTTAAATTCTTAGACTCGTCCTAAGGAATTCTACTTTGGATTGAGTTCGTATTTAGTTTTTACATTTGTTCGGAAGAACACCAGATTGTATCTTTATTTTCTTCTTTAACTTTCTACGAAGTCCGCATGAAACATTAGCTTTCTACCCCTTTCTCCTAGGAATTCATAGCTTTTCATTACCTACCTACACGGTGGGCAATATTTGGCACAAAAACAAGCTAGCCCACACCCATACAGGCCAAATTTGGGGTCATTAAGATGTTAGGTCCTTATGAGACCTTTCAGGGCCTACATGGGCCTAGAGAGAAGCACTATGAAAGGGAAATGTCGCTTTCATCTAGGTAGGTGTATCATCCATCACTCTCCAAAGAGAACCTTCCTTCCTATCTTTGTCCTGCAGAAATAACTGAAAGGTTGGCAAAGCTGACACAGAGGAGGAAGAAGAAGAAGAAGCGGAGGTTTTACTAGGAAACTCATAGTGGGAAGGCAGTAGGAACTATCAGGACGGAAGCACAATTATAAGATATTTCAACCAAGGCCCTGTATAACGTGAGGTGGACTTGGATCACAACATGAATGTCGGGGTGGGTTTAAATCACCCTGCTAGTTATCCAGCCAATTTCTTGCTTAATGGGGTCCAAAATTCGGCCGATACATCCACCGAGATCTCGCCATCTCAGCCAATACATTTTGGTCTCGGCCGACATTTGGCCCAAAAGAGAGAGAGAGAGAGTAATATCGGCTGATATTGTGGAACCGAGATATCGGTCGAGATGATAAAATCTTGGCCCCACCGAATTTTGGACCCCTGCAACTCTTGTCAAGTTGATTGAGATCAAGGCCTCCCTTTGTGTAGGCAAGTGCTTGGAAATGGATCTATTTCAACCCTTTGATTTCATGTTGGACTGCCATATTTGGGTGTACTGTTCTGGCCCATTTTTTGCCTCTTAAGTCAAGACCAACACTACACTATTCTGGGTTCTAAACGGGACAACCAAATGGAAAGAGTCCTATGAATTTTGAATTCATTAGAATTCAAATTAAAGCCTGCCGATGTTCAAAGAAGCCTGATTTGGGCTTATTTTAACCATCGAGATGATTCAAGACTGACTCACCTAATTCGGTTGGTTCTTTAACTAACCTTGCACTTTTATCCACTTTGAATGGCCCCTGCATTGCAGGGCGTACCAATGTGCAAGCAGTACTCATTTGGTCCTGCTTTAGAACACTTGGATTAAGGTTGAACACCCACCCTTAATCAGGTTTGGATTCGAGGCCCTTTATATGGTAGGGTTTGTAAGTTGTGAGAATCTTCAAAGATAATACAACTTGTGATCATTCTCAGCCATCCAATCATCAAAAGTAGGTCATAACTTGCATTCTTTGATCATGTATCAAATGATTCAGAAGTTGTGATGTGAATCAAACATGTAGATCTTTGGAACAATGTGCGGTTGATGATCATCTATTTCATCATTACATAAAATATCTTTCGATCCATTTGTTTTCTACCTTTAATCGGTCAATCCGGACATGGTTCAGACCAATCTAATCTTTTATAGACTTTTAGTTTAACTACTCTTATTTCTATCATATCATGTTTGATTATTGGGTAAAAAGCACATGTATTTTAATGTGCTATGTTAAATTGTAGATTTCACTTGATGAGAACAAATTAAATAGATGGATAAATTATCATGAGGGCTACCATACTATAAAAAATGAGACCCATTAAATAATGTTAACTATTGATTTTTTTAAGATTAAAAAGCTATTGGATAAATATTTTGACTTATTATGATTAATCCAATGGTCAAATACATCAAATGAATGTTCAACCTACATTTTAAAAAGTAAAATAATTCTAACAAATCAGATTTAACATAAAATGAATCTCACATGAGAACTTGTGCGAGAAGCACCAAAAATGACTAGCCATTTTGTAGACTCGCCGTTCATTATTTCATTGATGTTTGGCTGTCACTACTAGGAGTTGCAAAAACACTTTGTTTCCCCACAATCACTCATCCTATATTGATATTTTAGATCTCATAAACCATATCATTTTATTAATATTCATTAGATCTACACAAATATGAAAAAAAAAATTCAAAAAAAATATTTTGTTTATCTGCTATAAGGTTAGAAGAAAATAGATGCTTCAGTTTGAATCCAAATTTCAAAGTCTTTTTTAAGTTTAAAAATTATTTCCAAACTCATTCATCCATTTTTGTGACCTTATATTAGATAAATTATCATTTTGAATATATATTTTTTCATTTATATAGATCTAATATATATAATTCAAATAATATACTTTCTAGGACTCACAAGGACGAGTCAATATATTGCCAGCACTGAGATACATGCAACCAACGCAACACCAATTGAGGTATTACTTGGCCAAACATGGGAGTCTTCCACTAGTTTTTTACTTCTCTATCAGTAAATTTGTTACGCATACAATTGAAACGAATCATTGAGCTTAAGCCATCAAATGAGATATTTTTTTTTTTTTTTTTTAGTCCTGTTATTATGCAGACTGCAAAGCCATATAGCCAGCCATTTAAAGCACTTATCAATCGAAGTGTGTTCACCTGGTGGGTTAGGTTAGTATTGAAACCCTTACTCGATCAGTCCCTCTATAAATTAATGGCTATAGCCATCTTAACATTTATATCAAGATTTGGAATAAGTATTTCACCCTAGCACCTCCGCCCAAATAGAGGCTGTATACACCATCCAATAGGGGCCCAACTATGGCCTCAGCAATCACCAGGACACCTTTCCTCGCATCTACATGTAAATTGGATCTGTAATTTTATAGCATTTAAATTAAATGCACCACTAAATTGAAATCCATACCATTGATACCATTTCTACTGCTGGCTGGAGAATCCAATAAAGTCGATTTTCATAAAGACCTTTCAAACAAATCGATATTCTTATGCATCATTGTCAGTGCCCAGGGTGGTGAGCATCGGCTTGTCACCCAGGTGAAGAAACTGGTTCCAGAGTTGGATGTGCAAAACATTATGATTCTGGTTCATGGATAATACTCATCATTACTAGCCATTCATACTTGTTTCATCTGGTGGGCCGTGGGAACCTCACACCATCAACTCGTTTCTGATAGCAATTCTAAGATTTTTAATGTTGATGCGGCAATTGCGGAGATGTATCGGTTGTTCAAGACCAGGCTTGGAAGTAATTTTTTTTGCTTTCATCTTAACATTTTATGTAGGACCATTAGTTCTATATATCAATATAACATGGAGATATCTCGCTTTTTCCTTGCTTGTTATTCTACTGAAGAAAA
The DNA here is from genome assembly GCA_013350335.1 of Chimonanthus salicifolius. NCBI lineage: Eukaryota > Viridiplantae > Streptophyta > Magnoliopsida > Laurales > Calycanthaceae > Chimonanthus > Chimonanthus salicifolius. The sequence continues at coordinate 22,603,615 of CM023539.1, read as the reverse complement.
TGTCGCCTAAAAGGGGTGAAAAAAAAACCATCTCTCAATCAGCTAACCTTCCTTGCATGTAGCTCTCCTTGAGACCTTGTAGGGCTCGCCGGATGCCATCCTCGTCTTGGTTAGAGTATTTCAAACAAATCAGCCTCTGAGCAACACGGTATGCCATCTGAATGGGATGATACTGCATGCAGTTGACTTCCATCCTCTTCATCTCCTGCCAAACCAATGAAAATATAAATATAAATGACGACAAAAGCACTACAATTTCCAAACAACCTCAAATCATCATCATACAATAACCAGAGAGATAGATGATAAAAATATGTTTAACCAGCCAGAAACAACAATGCTTTACTTTTTCAGTGACCCTTGCTGTCATGCTCCTGGCAGATTCAATCACTGAGCTTGGCAGACCTGCAACTCCAGCCAACAGGAGCCCATAATGTGGTACATGTCGTGGCCCGTCCTTGAGAAGAAACTAACAAGAATGAAAAAATTCTGACATCATGTGAGACTAAGCCAAGATGAGATCACATTTAGCTTTTAGAGTGAACGAAAATTTCAGAAACACACCTTGAAATCCAAATGGTTGCTTTTCAGATCAACTTGAAAATGCAAAACCTTCACGTTGGGATAGATGGATGCTAATTCAGATAGATTCTCCATATGTGTTGCAAATATGGTGTATCTGAAGAGACCCAAGGGGCAGGATTTGCAAGTCGAAAAGGAAGATTCTTCCAGTTAGCTCATTCAAGGCCATCAAAAAGAAGGGTAATGGAGAGACAACAATAACAGTATAGATTTCATTTGTCGAAAGATAGAAGTTCAAGAAGAAGAAAACAGATAACAAGCCCAATATCATCAGGATGGATGGATAGAAGGATAGATAGATCGATAGATAGATAGATGGATGGATGGATGGATGGAGGGGTAAGGATTTTGGAAATCCGTTATATTTGTTTATTCAAAAGTTCCTATATGTAAAGCTCAATGAAAGTTTTGTGTTTTTAGTAATTAAGCTTTGAGTGATAGCAGGTAATTCAGAAGTCCCTACATGTAAAGCTCACTGAAAGTTAAAATAATTTTATGTGGTTTAAGTCATTACGTTTTAAGTGATAACAGGTGCTCACAACAGCTCCAAGCAATAGCAAATCCATCCGAGGAGGAGGTAGCTCGCCCAAGTTCATCCATAACAATTAGACTCCTATATACAATACCAAACACTACTTCACAAACATTTCTCAACGAAGATTGAATTTATTGAAATCTTAATGTAGAATGTATACCTTGGGGAAACATTCTGCATGAGGAAAGCAGTCTCTTTCATCTCTGTCATAAACTGTACAGTAGGTAAAAAGATTTCCCATAAATTGAAATAAATGACGAGCTGAGAAATTTTCAATGCCTAACTAAGTTGATAGCATGTGGAATACAAGAAGAAAAATAACAAGTTCTTTACTGGTGCAATTGACAAACTAACATAACATGAGCAAAATGAAGTTCAAATTTGTGAGTTAGAAAATAGAAAATATAATATGCCATGTGTACATGCTTGCACAAAATAACAGTAAGCTGTTGGCTTCATAGTGCCACCTTTCAAGTTGGTCCGTAAATAATTGAATACATCATCACCTTGTCCAAGGTGAACATTATATGGCAGGTCTGATAGATGCCCAAGCAGAAAAGCTCGGTTGTTTTGACAAGCCGTGTCAAAGAGTGGATCCCTCCCAATGACGAAGAAAATTATATGAATGGATAGATTATCAGAAAGGTTATCATATTGTCAAAAATGAGACACAGGGAATCATCTTATCCTTTTTTAAGATTAAAAACGAACTATTAGATAAATGTTTTGACATTTCATGATTAATCCAAAAGTAAGGTTGCATTGAAAGAAAATTATGAAATTTTGGGTCAACGTTTAAAAAGAAAAAAAATTAGTTTGAACGGATTGGATTTAATATAAAGTGGGTCTCACATGGGAATATATATATATATATATATATATATATATATATATATATATATATATATATATATTTGAATAATAGAATGAAAATAGGAAAATAAGTAAATAAGAGATGGAGAAGAGATCGACTGAGAAGAATTCTTCTCTTTCTGTATTGTATTCAGTGTATTCAAAACTGTAGCTTTGTACATGTATAAATAACACATAAGAGAGCCAATCATATTGACAGAAAAGGTAAAATGATCTAAAATATAATTACAGGCTATTAGACAACTAATCTAAGTTGACTCTACAATATACATTGAACGTAGACAATTTCTTACCCAAAATGGGTCGGGACCCACAACACAAGATTGGTACCCGAATTGGGTCAAGTCCCACAATACTCCATCTCAAGCTGGTTCGAAGATATTCAGTAATCCCAGCTTGCTAACAACTGAATCAAGTTGAGCTCGGGGAACAAACTTCGTAAAAATGTCAGCAAGTTGATCGGATGACTTCAGATGAAGAGTGACAAGCCGCCCTTCAGAAATATGGTGGCGAAGGAAATGGAAATCAACCTCAATGTGTGATGAGGACCACCACACGAGTTTTCATATTTAGCAAGTTTCTATATTTAGATTCAGGATTTCCAGCTTTTCTTTCATTTATTTGTTCAGTCCAATAGTTGGTTTTGTTTGGGAAAATTTAGTGATTTTACATGTAATTAGGGCTTTCTAATCATTGGGGGTAATTTGATATTTGTTTATTTGAGGGTATTTTGATCTTTTTTATGTTTTAAAGTCATTATATATATGATATAAACTCTCCATACGGGATTGACACTTAATCAATGAAAAGAACAACTTTTTCTTTGTGCAAACTTACCTCCATCGCAAGAAGTATGGTGAGAAGCCAAGGAACCTTGGTGAGAAGCTGAGGACTGCGAGAAGCCACTAGAATAGGTGAGAAGCCTCTTCCAAAATTCCAGGTACTTATCTATCTCTCTCTGATCTCTTCTCTCTCTTCCCTTTCGCTTTTTTGTTTTCCTTTTGGTGACCTGAACCCAACCAAAACCATCCCTACCAGTTTTGTCCCTTGTCCAAACCCCTCCCAATACTTTCGCCTAGTCCTTAAACCCATCATACTACCTTCGTCCCTTTTCAAAGATGGATAGTTTCTGACCCTTTTCAAAGACCCCTTTGCTGCTGCTGGATAGTTTCTGACCCTCTTTTCTGCTGTCCTAATGACCTTTGACCCTCCTATACCCAACGCCAGCCCTTCCTTCCCCCTTATACTGTTTCGCCAGCCCCTAACGACCACTCCCTGATCATTGCAGCCCTCTCCTAGACTCTCTAGCACTGTCGCCTACCTCTATTCTTCTTCCTCTTGCTGCCCAGCCATCCAACCATTGTCCCTAAGCCTTATCCATCCCGTACACAGCCCATACAGGCACCGCCAGTCCCTCATTAACCCATTCTCTTCTTCGTAGCCAGCCATACACATTCCTAACTCCATCGCTTACACCCTTAGGCCCCAAAGCCATTCTTCCCCTTCCTTAATCAGCCGTAACCCATAGAACCTTTTCCCACATCACCGTAAGCCCCTTTTGTTAACTTATTACATCTTCTTTTATTTACCAAACTGCCATTAGTCCCTTTAAACCCATCTAAATCCTATTTCAGTCCTGACTTAGTGATAGGCCTACACTTTCGTGGGTCCCGACAAACCCGTGACATTGAGGGATCTCCATTTTGAGCATCAATAGGTCTTGGAAAGTTGCATAATTGTTTATATTAGATCTCCAAGGATTTGTTTTGATTATTTGTGGCTTATTTATATGATTTATTTGTAATTATTAATTTAATTCTTAAATTTTAGCCCCATATTAGTCTAAAGGTCATTGTTTTTATTTTAGGGAACCACATTAAGCATTTAGGGTTACCCTATCCTCTTTTCTTGCATCAAATTTGGTATTAGTAGCAAGGTTCAGTTGTTTCCTTAAACACCTATGGTCTTAGGTTGCTTCCTATTTTTTTTTTTTTTTAAAAAAAATTGCATTCTTTATTATTTAAAAAAAAAAATCAATTTTGTCATTCATTGCATATAGAATTAGGTCATAGAAGAAATCATCCCTATATTAGTGAGTCTAGAGGAATATTAGTGCGTGTATCCGTACATGACCACTAAGAGTGGAGTTACCTATCAGAAAGAGTCCGAACCATCTAGACATGTCAGGAGACCAACCCCCAGCTTGGTTCAATAAGTTCCTCACCCAGCCCAGACGACTGAATTCAGAGGAGAAATGAAGCCATAAATGCTAAATTCATTCCTGTACAACCCAAGAGCACCAAGTTGACTAAACTCTGAAGAGTTGATCGTGGTGAGTACCGTCAGCCTCATAAGCCTTAGGAATTTACCAAAAATGACGAATGTGCTTTGAAGACTGTTCCTATTTTGCCCCGGGATTTTGATGGACGTTTAGATCCCAAAGTTTTTCTCGATTGGCTATCGGATATGGATCACTACTGTGAGTGGCATGACATGCCAGAAACTCGACGAGTCCGTTACGCCAAATTGAAATTGGTGGAACAAGCCTGGACTTTCTGGATGACGATGGAACAAAAAAATAGGAGGTTAAGAAAAGAGCTCCTCAACTTGACTTGGGATGAAATGAAAGAGTTGTTAACGGAGACTCAAATACAGGCAGAGACTCAAAACCAGAAGTCAGGAGATACCTCTGTTGATAGGAGAATCTCCCAGGGATGAAAAACCTGAGGATACCAGAAAAACTCCTCTTGCTTTGGTTAGGTGTGCTTTCAGCCCATCCCAGTCCATAGATCCCATCACAGTGTCAGTGTCACCTAGTCTGTCTGAGTTTGTGTACATGCATCTGCACAGCACATTCATGTTCGCACACTGAAAGTAAAAGTCCAATTAATATAAGCGATGAAAAATATAAGTTTGTTGCAAATACTCATTGCAAGTCCAATGAATTTGATGTGGGGGACCTCACACCCTGCACAGATCCAATACCTTCACCTCTAGACCCCACCCCACATCAGCATGACCCTGTCCCATATATTGGCCTTCTTGACCCACAGCCTCACCCAAATCCTATTGGCCTTCTTGACCCACAACCTCACCCTGATCCTATTAGCCTTCTTGATCCACAACATGACCCTCAGCCTTTACGTGTGCCACCAACTCAGTCTCTACCTTTTGTACCTCTTGGCCTTCATGATTCATTCCATGACCAGTGCTATGCACTTGTCCAGTCCATTCACCCTCACCTTTTCAAAGCCCAATAACTGCACCATCTAGCCCACCCTCATAGTTTAGAGTTGTCTTCAATCTTGATCTTCACCTTGACCCTCCTACTAGCTTTCCGGAACCACTTCATAACACATGGCCTGCACCTATACAACCTTCACGATCCTACCTTCTTTACCTTCCTTGCCACCCGCGAGAGAAAAGATAGAATTTATCTTGGTCGAGGCAGATGTTTCCACAATTGCAAGAGGACATCAGCTACATCCTGTGACGAGGAAGCTCAGGCCCATGACAAATATCATTTGGTTGCCTGAGTTTGAGCTACATCGATTTGCTCCGGATTTACAGGTGAGACTTTGGAGTCTTGTCTCAGCGGAGAAGCATTCTACTCACATCTTCTTGTTGTCGCCACCCAGAGTTGTTTGTGCCATTAGTGTCGAATTCAAAGTATACCATGGATAGCGGATGAAAACCGATCCAGGATTCTTGTTGCGGCCCATTGCTGATCTGCTTGATTTATACCTGAAGACCTCACGCACGTGTGTCATTTCATCTGTTTAAACTTGAAATCAAGTTATTTTTCAGATGGGAAGATTGATGCAGATCACCACACAAGTTTTCATATTTAGCAAGTTTCTATATTTAGATTTAGGATTTCCAACTTTTCATGATTGTATTTTTTCTTTCATTTATTTGTTTAGTCCAATAGTTAGTTTTGTTTGGAAAAATTTAGTGATTTTACATGTAATTAGGGCTTTCTAATCATTAGAGGTAGTTTGGTATTTGTTTATTTGAGGGTTTTTTTTTTTAATCTTTTTTATGTTTTTAAATCATTATATATATGATGAAGACCCCCCATACGGAATTGACACTTAATCAATGAAAGAACAACTTTTGCTTTGTGCAAACTTGCCTCCATCGCAGGAAGCATGGTGAGAAGCCAAGGAACCCTCGTGAGAAACTAGGGAAGGTGAGAAGCTACGAGAAAAGAAGATCTAGGTTTTTATCTATCTCGCTTATATCTCTCTTTTTCCCTTTCTTCTCTCTTTGCTGCCCTCTCAAACCCAGCCGAACTGCTGTCTCAGAATCATCCTATTGTTGTCCCATATCTGTCCCAAAACCATCCTATTGCTGTCACAGAAAAATCCCTATTTACCGTCCAGAATTCGTCCCAGACCATCCAGACTCGTCCCGATCTGTCCCAGGTCCTATCCAGACTCGTCCCAAGCCCTTCCTAAGTCCCTTATAGCCCTCTTACTGCAGCCACAAGTCCTCTTGGACCATTCCTTAGCCCCATACAGCCATCTCTACTTGTCCTAAACTACCTTACAACCATTACCGATCCTCTTTTATCATTAAATCCCTTTTTTCCATCCCTGATACTCCCATACCATTCTGCCACTACTTTGTTTTTGACATCACCTTGATTCTAAATAGTCTGAATTAGTTTCTTTTGGTGATTGATCTACTTATTTGTGGATTTAGTGAAACCCCTCTGTTTTGAAGGCCTTCTATTTTGAGTTGTGACTTGATTTGGAATGTTATATAATTGTTCACATTAAATTGAATATTAACGACAAATTTATATTGTTTATTACAATTATTAATTTTGAATTTTAATTTCAGCTTCATAAATTTGATTCATATTGATTTCTTGTTATATTATAATTGCATTTAGGCATTTAGTGTTACCCTATTGATGCAGGACAATTAATAGGGTGACCCTAAATGTCTAATGTGGTTTCCTAAAAGTTAAAAAAGGGATAAAAATAATGCACCCTAAATCTAATATGGGCTGAAATTAAAATCTAAATTAATATATGCAATTAATTAATATAAACTAGCCATCAATAACCATGCAAATATGGAGAATTTAATGTGTGAATGGAAAGGATGGGCTCAAAAGTATTAAATGAATCAAATGGCCAAGGGTTAATAAGTCACATGGAAAGTAACTTAATGCTTAGTCACGTGGGAAACTTAAGGGACTAGGGCAACCAATCGAAAAGAAAAAGGATAAGAGGACAAAGGGATTTATGGCAGGAAGGACAAGAGGAAAAGTAAGCAACGGAAGGGATTTGGGATCGGGCAGTGATGGAAAGGAAGAGGAAGCTGTGGAGATCTGGTAAGGGTATGGCTGGCTGTAAGGAAGAAGAGGACAGATTTTGGATTTGGAAAATCTGAAGAAAACGATGAAGATGGGATGAAGAAGAGAAGAAGAAGAAGTACATGAAGAAGAATTATGGTCTCACACCAAACCTCACGCCGTAGCCTCAGGTGAAGGAATCACTTCCAATCTGAAAAATCGCATCTTGCAAAGGTATTTTGCGAAAATCTCACTATTTATTTTATTCAATCCTCTCCAATAATGCTTACAAGAGAGGGCTTTTATAAGAGATGCAACCCTTAAATAAAGAAACTCCTAAAAATAGCCTAAAACGAAAATAAACTCTCTTAAAATAGGAAATTCTAATTTTTAATTACAACCAAATAGAAAATAGAAATAAATAATAACAAGAAATCTGCTGCTCCGCATCACCTATCCTTTGTCTTGCATCAATGTACTTGGTCCTCTCATGAAAGACCAGATTGGAGGTAATGTTGATGACCACTTGATTGTCACAGAACATAATAAGGGGGCCAACGGAGAAAATCCCATTATGTAAGAAACTAATGGAGCCAAAGTAGTTTAGCCATAGTATTAGCCATGACACGATACTCAGCTTCAACACTAAAGCAAGCAACAACTGACTGCTTCTTGCTACGCCAGCAGACCAAATGGGAGCCCAAGAAGAAGCAATAACCAGTGCTAGAGTGTCGGAATAACCACGGATAGGTAGGAAGTCTGGTGAGCAAAGAAAAATCCCTGTCCTAGATGAGATTTAATGTAGTAGAAGATTCAAAAGACAACATGAAGATAAGTATCCCGTGGAGCCTGCATGAATTGGCTAACCACACCAATAACATACGATAAATTAGGCCGGGTGATAGTAAGGTAAATCAATTTCCCAACCAACTTTTGATAAAATGTAGGAGAGTCCAAAAGAGTCCCATCTGAAGCAGAGAGCTTGGTGTTGGTATCAAGAGGAGTGTTAGCTGGTTTGCAACCAGAGTACCCAACATCTTGGAGGAGGTCAAGAGCATACTTGCATTGAGATAAAGTTAGTCCCTGAGAGAAATGAGCAACCTCAATACCAAGAAAGTAACGCAAGGGCCCCAAATCTTTAACAACAAATGTGTGGTGAAGATACACTTTGAATGTAGAAATGACAGCCACATCATTAGCAGTGAGAACAATATCATCCACATATACTATCAAAATCGTGACCACATCTTGACGGCGATAGATAAAAACCAAATGATCCATCTGACATTGAGAGAAACCCTAAGACAATACAACACTGCTGAACTTCTCAAACAAGACCCTTCAATATTGCTTATGGCCATAGAACTTTTCGGAGTCGGCAAAGCCGGTAGACAGAATGAGACTCCCCATGCTTGACAAACCCAGGAGGAGGGAGCATATAGACTTCATCCTCTAAATCACCATGAAGGAAGGCATTCTTCACATCTAATTGATGAAGCGGCCATGTATTGGTAGTGGCAATAGAGATCAAAATTCGAACAGATGCAATCTTGGCCACAGGGGAGAAGGCTTTCCGGTAGTCCACCCCATAAGTTTGCATGAATCCTTTACCAACCAGATGAGCCTTATAGCGAGCAATGGACCCATCTAGATTATGCTTCAAGGAAAATACTCATTTGCATCCAACCAAAGTCTTTCCTAGAGGGAGAGTAACCATATCCCAAGTATGATTTGTTTCTAGTGCCTTTAATTCTTCATCCATGGCTACCTTCCACGAGGGGTCTCGAAGTGTAGTGTCAACCCTCTTGGGAATCTTAACATTGTCTAGGGCTGTAAGGAAGTTGTATAGGAACGAGAAACAGCATGATAGAAAACAAATTAAGCAAGTGGATGGAGAGTACAAATACGCTTACCTTTTCGAAGAACAATGGGAAGGTTAAGACTCAGCAGTGCTGGGCGGATCTGAACCAGGGGCAAATGTGATAGTGGCGTTTGTTGGAGGTGGATTCTGGTGTTGCCAGCGTCGATATATAAAAGTAGGCTTGGTAGTGCTAGCTGGAGTGCAGCGAGGTGTAGTATTTGCAGGAAGGAGAGGTAATATAGGAAAGGAGGATGAACAGGATGGTGCAAAAAAATATGGGACGGTCTCAAAGAAGGTGACATACATAACATAGGTTTTGCCAGTGGTAGGATCAAAACACTTGTAGCCTTTGTGAAAGGGTGAATAACCTAAAAAAAATGCAACACAGAGCACGGGGGAAAATTTATCACCAGAGAACTGGTGAACAAAGCATGCACATCAAAAAATATGTAAGGGCAGAATAGGAATATGTTTATTGAGTGAGAGAAGATGAATATGCGATTTGTCTGACAACACACGGAATGATGACATGCGATTAATAAGGTAACAAGAGTTCAAGACTGCCTCGGGCCAGTATGAATGTGGAACATGCATGGTAAAGAGGAAAGATCGAGCGACATAAAGAAGGTATCTGTTTTTTCTTTCCGCTACACCATTTTGTTGTGGGGTAAATGGATATGATAATTGTGAGTCAACACCATGCTCTTGTAAAAAATTAAAAAAGCAATGAGACAAATATTCCCCTCGTTATCACTTCGCAAAGTTTTAATTCTCAAATCAAAGTGAGTGGCAACCCAATTATAAAATGTGCGAAAATTATCACACACTTCAGACTTATGTTTCATGAGATAAATCCATATCATTCATGAAAAATCATCAATAAATGACACAAAGTATCAGAAACCAATGCGAAAGGGAGAGGGTGATTGCCAAACATCAGAATAAATAACAGAAAATAAAGAAGATGCATGTTTAGTCATAGATGAAGGAAAACAAGTTCTAATATGTTTGCCATATTGGCAAGGTTCACACTCAAAATGCTGAAATGATAAAGAAGGAACAAGTTTCTGCAAAACAGAATCACAGGGATGGCCAAGCCGGCAATGCCACAACCACACATCAGACGAGGATGAGATCGAGCAGGCTTCAAAAGCACTTGCCGGATGATAAAGAAGGTGCTTGAGCAATTAAACTGTTTAGTGAGCGCACTAACAGAGAGTAAATTACGAGATAAATGAGGAACATGTAACATAGATGGAAGGTGTATGGTGGAAGAAAGAGGAATTGTCCCTTTACCAGCAATGGTAGTAGAGGAACCATTAACTAATCGAACATTACCATATGAAACAGGAGAAATTAACGAGAAAAGAATGGACACACCAGCCATATGATCAGTGGCCCCAGAATCGATGATCCAAGAATGAGAAAACATGATTGGCAATTGGCCCAGTACATGAAGTAGAGGAGATAACATTGGACAAGTCGTTGTAACAACATGTTAAAGTTCTGACGAGTCACGAAAGCACCATCACTAGCCACATTAGAGGAGGAAGTGACAGATGTGGCAGCGGAGAGATTTGCTTGCTTCAGACGCCCATGCAGTTTGTAGCAGGAATCCACATAGCGGTTCGTCATCTTACAATAAATGCAGAACTGAGACCCCTTCTTCCGGGGACCTTTGCCAGGAGAACCAGGAGCCCTCGGCCCATGCAATTTATAGCAAGAATCCACATAATAGTTCGTCATCTTACAATAAGTGCAGAACCCAGACCCCATCTTCCGCGGACCTTTGCCAGGAGGACCAGGAGCCCCCGTGCTGGAGAAGGCATGGAAGGATGAGAGGTCACTAAGGCAGAGCGTTCAGCAAGCACAAGAGTCATGACTAAGCGACGCCGATCATCGCGGAGTAAGGCAAAGTGGACCTCTTCTAGAGAAGGAAGAGGGCATTGTCCCAGAAGTTGGGCCCGAATAGGTTCAAACTCTTGGTTGAGGCCAGCCAACAACTCAAAAACCCGTCGGCGAGTAAGGAGTTGCTGGTATAGAACTGCATCATCAGGTAACGCAAACTTAAAAGCTTCAAGTTGATCTAACTCGAGCCAACATGTCCGCATCTTGAAATAGTACTAAATCAATGAGCTCCCCATATCCGAGGTGAGAGGCAGTCTGGTACAACTCATAGAGGCGGGCACAATTATCACCATCTGAATACAAAGTCTTAATGGTGTCCCATACATCTTTGGCCATGGGAAGTGTATATACAATCCCACGAACATGATCCTCCATGGAGTGAAGGAGCCAAGATTGCACCAAGGAATTGTTGGCTTTCCATGTGCGATAAGAGGAGTCCGTCTTGGATGGTTCGGGGGCAGTGCCATCAATATAATCAGACAATTGTTTGGCGTCAAGAAACTTTTTCGCTGAATGAGACTATTGGAAGTAATTTGTCTTATTCAACAAGACGGTGGTGATCTTCCCAATATGTTGAATGCTGGAGGAAGCCATATCAGGGAAGGAAGCAGCGGAAGAAGATTCCCCATAGGATGATATCTTCGGTGGTTGTGCAGAGGAGGCCATGATCCCAATGCCGAAAACTTTAATCAGTAGATTCCAATAAATCAATCAGGTCCAGGTTGCTGCCTGAAATAAGATGCAGTTGATCGTAGAAGAAGAAGTGGAAGTGGGCCCCACACAATACCGGCTGCAGCAAAATTGTGGAAGAGATGCAGTAGAAGATGGGGCGAAGCTGATAGCCCAAATCCCAGTGGAGAAAAGGCGTGATGCTGGCTGATCTGAAGGTAAAAAAGGCCGAAAAAAACTGCAACAGGCATGACTGGCAGCAGTGGAAGAAGAGCAAAATGAGGGGCCCATCAGTATTAGATGAGGCCGCAATCTAGTACAATGAAAACCAATGGCAGGGGCTTAACAAGTAGTGGCTACTAGAGGGAGATCAGATAGATGAAGGAGTAGATCTAAACACAGAAACCGAGATCTGAGGTTATTGCAGGTGAAAATAGAGCAAAGGAAAAAAATGCAGTAAGTCAGTTGTAATGCCAACAGGGAGCGAGGAAACCACAGTCAGTTGTAATGCCAACAGGGAGCGAGGAAACCACAACCAACGTGAAGATCTTGAAGAAATGATGGGAGTCTGATAGGGTCCCATCGACAGATGTGTTGTTGGAAGAAGAGGAGAGGCAGCGATGGAAGGTTGCAGCGGCAGACACCAGAGATGTGAAAAAAAGGTAAAAACCTTTCCAAACCTTGGAAAAACTGCAAAAGAGAAGGACCAGGTCCACTACAGATCCTCAAAGATCGGGGTCGAAGAAGACACCGAAATCAAGCGAGATACAGGAATGCCGGTGAGATTGTAAAAGTGGAAGAAAGGAACCCTTAAAGCATCCAGAAGATCGTTCTGGCTGATACCATGTTGAATAATAGAATGAAAATAACTAAATAAGAGATGGAGAAGAGATCGATTGAGAAGAATTCTTCTCTTTCTGTATTGTATTCAAAACTGTAGCTTTGTACATGTATAAACAACACATAAGAGAGACAATCATGTTGACAGAAAAGGAAAAAATAATCTAAAATCTAATTATAAGCTATTAGACATGTAATCTAAGTTGACTTTGCAATATACATTGAACGTGGACAATTACTGTCCCGACATGGGTCGGGACCCACAACACAAGAATAGTACTCGAATTGGGTCAGGTCCCACTCTATATATATATATATATATATATATATATATATATATATATATATATATAGCAATTCTCCCCTAAGAATAGTTTTCATGAGACTTTTATGCAAACTTTGGTTTGTGAGGCCCATAGTAGCTCTAATAGATCCAATTCGCCGTTCCACATCCACCTATTCCCCTTGAATTGCACCCATACTCAATTTGACTTTTGAAGTCCATTATTATAACTTGATAAATTTTTACCATTAAATAAATTAATAAATTTGGAGGCCTTAAAATACATCACTTCTCTTATCCAATCAAGATGATTTTTTTTTTTTTTTGGAAAGATCATAGACATCATATACAAGCCAAGGCATTTCAAATCCACCCATCTTTGTAGACCCAAGTGGCACCCATTGGCCATTTGCACCAACATGTTAAATTGTGAAAGCTCATTTTAATCGACCAATTAAATAAGCAAATCCTGGTTCGTCGTCATCCACCTTTTTTTCTCTCCTCAAGTGATGTTTCATCTCTTTATGTCCTCAACAACTTAGTTTTTTTATGTCTCCTTCACTATTCCATGTGGTTTTCACAGCAACATCTCTCGACGCCAACATGGCTTGCTCATTGCCAAGATCTAGTCTTCGTGGCTAATCTTGAAAATTATCTACTGCTTTTGTACTTCCTATCTCACCATCCTATCTTGCACTCTTTTCTCAAGGACTTTGAAAACCCTCTACTACACCAGCTCTTGCATTTCCATTACCCGACCGTAGTGATAGGGTGATGAAGGTTAGAGATGCATGCGCTTTGAGTGGGGAACTATGTTAGAGAAATTAGAACAACAGGCCAAAGGGAGGTGGAAATGCATATTAATGAAGTTGACAAATAAACAAAGGAAAATGGGTGTATTCAAACAAGTTGTGCAGTAAACTAATGGGTGGATTGGAACGACTCGACAAAGCAAGGCATCGATTACCAAAGACAAATGTAGATGAGAAAAGGAAATGGGTTCCAAATGTAAGGGTTGTTAACAAGGAATTGATTTTTTTTTTGCTTTTTTGAGAGAAAACAGAAAAATTCAATAGAAAAAATAAGAAGTACAAATACAAAAAGATGGGTCAACAAGGAATTGATGGCCAGCAAAAAAGGACAAGGTTGGATTCAAACGTTTGCTATGTTCTTCACACCCAAGTCCCTTTGCCATCTCTTTCTCCCCTCCTGATTCGAATGACACGATAACAATAGAAGGTGAGACAAAATTGAGGGTGGTCAACTTCTAACAAAAGAAAAAAACAAAGATGAATTTCTTGGACATTTTTCCTTTATTATGGATGAAGAGAGTTTTTGCATTTTAAAGCATTTTAGTATTTTTGTAGAATTTTGTCTTGCCGATAAATATCATTTGAACTTGAAAGTCCCTTTGAGCTAGAACAAGATTGACCCTAGGAGGGGGGGTTGAATAGGGCAATCACCACTTATTATGGTCTTTGCAAAATTCTTGATTAATTAAAATTACAAGTAACAAATTAATAAGATAACTAAGACGCAAAGTGTTTGTGTGAACAATAGAGAGTACCAATTGTTGATCAAACACACAAACAATGTTAAACACCCACAACACTATATTTATAGTGGTTCGGAGTAAACCCTCCTACATCCACTCTAAGGACTCACCCAACCTTGAGTTATCTTGAATTCACTATGTGGGGACTTACACCCTCACGAATAGAGTAGGAATTCCACCTATCTCAATTGATTGAGAATTTCACCCAATCTCCTAAGTTTTTGAAATGTTCGACCTACCCCGGTTTACATCCTTATCCCTCCCTCTATTTTTTTATAGTGGTTCATGAGTAAACCCTCTCTAGTCCACTTTACAAGATGATTTAGAAAATTAAAATAAAACTAGAAGCACTTGCCTTGTTGAGCTCTCTTGATGTAGATGTGTGCTTCTTAAAGATCTCCCAAGCTTTGATCTCTTTGATGAAAAAGATGTACCAATGTATAAAGCAATCACAAGATAAGGAAAATGTTTCTAGGATGTATGATTTTCAATGTAAATCCTAGACTAGTTTTCACTCTCACTCAATCTCAATTAAGGGTGTGATTGGATTCTCAAATGATTCACCTATGTGAAGTGCATGGAGAGTGTTTGGAAGAGGTTGGGATCTCTAGGAATGCCTTAGGATTTTCCAAGTTAAAAGTTCCAACATTTTTCTCCAAAATCCGGAGGTTATATAGGCAACCAGAAAAACACCAACACTAAGTCGTCGACATATCGACACTGTCAATGTGTCGATTTCCAAATATTACCGTTTTAATATGACCATTACGACTCCAATGGAACAATCACAAACACGCACGATACATCGACATCCTCGATGTATCGACGAGCCATCGCTCAATATGTCAACAGATATGATTGTATCGATCTGAGGCTTAGAGCATTTTACAGAGGATTTTCATCCAGATTTTTTATCAGCCAACTCGACATATCAACATCCATGATGTGTCGACCTCTCTCGATACATCGACCAACTCGAGTGTATCGATCTGAGAGCAACTTGAAAATACAGATTATTGTTTCAACCAGAACTCACTTAACCCAGGTCGACATGTCGACCACGACGATGTGTCGACTGGGTCCAGCTTGATATATCGACAATCACGATACACTCGATCTGAGGATGAGGCAGTTTTGCAGGGTTTTCATCCAGAACCTTTGCCATTTGATTTCAACACATCGAAGACCACGATGTGTCGACCCTGTTCATGTTGGTATATCGACACTGCCGATGTGTCGACCTGACAATTTTGACAGTTTTATCAGTTTGAAACGTTCAGGTTCTTTCCACTGTCAAAGCTCAGTTAGGCTTCATTATTTTTTACCAAAATGATATCTAAGCCTAAGCAAGGTCCACCTAAAGGTGTGGGTACCACCTAGAGTCATCTATCGCCAGTTTTACCTTGAGTGATTGTCATACACATGATGATCTTGAGGCTTGATGATGCATGACAAACTATTAGGGTAACCTAAATGCCTAAATGTGATTCCCTGAAGATTAAAAGGGATGAAAATAATGCACCGTAAAGTTAAAATGGGATGAAATTAAATACCAATTAACATATGCAATTAATTAATATAAAATTACCACACATAATCATGCAAATATCCTAGAAATCTAATGTAAGTAGATACATGAAAACTTAAATAAAAGGAGTGGAATGATTTTTAAATGAAAGGGGCATATGGGATTTTAGATGGGCATATGGTTTTAAATAACTAAATAAGGGTTAGGTGCATCAAGAGAATGGAATAATAGGGCTCACAAAGGTAAAAGGATGGGTAAAGGGGCTCACGAAGACAAGGAGAGGGACTTTGTATGGGAACAACGGCAACAAGGGACTGGTTTGTGGGTCACAGAAGTAAGGAAAGGGACTCTAGGGGGAAACAACAACAACTATGTGAAGATCTGGGAATGGCGGCAAGTTGGGAAGGCTCTACAAGGGTTGGCGATGGCTGTATAGGCTAAAGAAGGACTTGGTAAGGATCTAGAAAGGTAACAGCAACAAAGGGCAGCAAGGAGATTGGCTTATGGGCTCACGGCAGTAAAGGGGTTGAGGCTGTACGAAAAGAAAAGGAAAAGGGAGAAGGAAGAAGATGAATCGTACCAAAACAAGATGTGGCCTCATGCCAAGGCTTTATGCCAAAAGGAATCGCTCCAAATCACTCGCACAAGGTTTGCGAAAATCTCAAACTTTATTTATCAAAATCGTTTGTATCATGCCTCAAAGGCTACAAGGCTTTATAAGAGTTCCACCTACTAAAAAAATAAACACAAATATCCAAACTACCCTTACTAAAATAAAACTAAAACAAAGAATTAGAAAATACGAAAATAGTAACTTGCGTATGGGGGATGCGCCGCATCAAGCTCTCCATCTGAAAAAGAACTCAACCTCGAGTTCCAACAAATGAAAAAGAACTCATCCCACGCACGCGTCTCCCTAAGGTAGGGTCTCAAAATGCAAACACATGCACGTGAGGCCTTTCAAATGTCATCCAATGGAGTCATCATCAAGCCACAATGTTGCTGGAGTGGCTTTCTTCCGTCGTCGCTGGGATACTCAGACATCAAAACTATCACTGTGGTCAACATGCTCTAAATGAGAAGAATACGCCTCTTGCGATACAAAGCTGTGGTATCTCACCAGAAGAGTCTGATCCTGTCGCTGAAGTTCATCTGTTGTCAACCATGAGAATTATGTCTTCGGTTGGCGTGTGGGAACCACATTCTCATCCAATATAAACTCTACCTTTTCTGTCTTGGGTGACAGGGAACGCTTTGTAGGTTCAGGCCATGGATTATGAAGTGGGCTAGGTAAGCCAGTATGTGGGTCAGGATGAGGCTCATATGAGGTAGGACTGAGTGGTAAGGATGTTGGAACTGGACCAAATGTGAGGTTCTCCACATGATCATCCACATCAAATTCATGGGACTTATAATGAGTATCTGCAACAAACTTATATTGTTCATTGCATGTATTAATTTCACTTTTAATTTTAGCATGCAATGCATGTGTATGTGGTGCAAATGCAGATGAAGACTTAGACAACTTGGGCAACGTTGGCACTGCACTAGGGTCTATGGATGTGAATGACATGGAAACACACCTAACCAATTCAAGGGGATTTTCGTCGAAATTATCAATGCCCTCATCACTACCGGGTTTTACTCCATATAACAATTCATTTTGAACGTCCTGGTCAGTCTTTTCATTGGACTGTTGTTCCAACACAAGGACTCTTTC
The DNA here is from genome assembly GCA_013350335.1 of Chimonanthus salicifolius. Lineage (NCBI taxonomy): Eukaryota > Viridiplantae > Streptophyta > Magnoliopsida > Laurales > Calycanthaceae > Chimonanthus > Chimonanthus salicifolius. Next base: position 22,585,953 of record CM023539.1, on the reverse strand, counting down.
CTTATTCTGATTTTTGGTAGGACACCCATGTGCTTAATGCCCATAACCATGACAGTTATAGCATTTGGTCCCTTGTTTGGAAGAACTCGCACCAGAAGCTCTTTTAACACTTACATCCTTGTTTTGGAATGGAGCACTGGTGGCTGGCTTGGCTTGATTCACCATACCCCATGGAATAGACTCAAGCTGGCTAGGAGGGTTCGGTGTCAAGTAATGCTCCAACTCTTCACTCTCTGATAAATCTCCTCCAAGGTGTTAACGCTGTGGGGAATCAACTCTTTTTGGAGATCTAAATGGAGACCCATTCTAAACTGAGAAAGAGTCACAAGAAGGTCCTCCTTTATATCGAATCTCATCATTTACTCAGTAAACTTTTCGATGTAATCGCCGACTGACATGTTTCCCTGACGAAGTGCTTGCCATTGATCCATTAATCTCTCTTTATAGGTCAAAGGAAGGTATTTTTCTTTCATTTCATCCCAATGAGAAATAGGCTCACCTCCGACTTTTTCAATTTGGCACTCTACATTGGTCCAGAAAAGTTTGGCTTGACCCAATAATTTCATTTTTGCAAATCTCACCCAACGCCCTTCTGACATGTTATACCATTCAAAGTAGTGTTCCATGCTAGACAACCAGTCAATAAAAGCCTTTGGGTCTCGACCATCAAAACTTGGAGCCTCAACTTTAGTAGATCTCATTGTTTCAGATTCAGGGTCGGGAAGGTCATGAAAAGCATAATAGTTGTGGGGATCATTTCTTCCTCGACCTCGACCTCGGTCACCAACTCGACCTCGACCTCTACCACCACCAACTTCCATGTCATTGTTTTGATTGAGGGAAAGCTCTCGTTCATCGAAGCGGTTATCGGTTCTAGTTGTCTGTTCTGCTATTCTGGTTTCCATGTTGGCTAAGCGATCACTAATATCGCCTGAGATCTTGGTAAACGGTGTGAGGTCCATATTGGGGTGACACTCTCGGCCACTACGTGTGGGCATGCACATATAGACACACTAAATTATGTGACTTAACTCTAATGAATGTAGTGATGTAATGACCTAAGTCTATATGTAATGAATGAAAGAAATAACTAAATAAGGTGATGCAAAAAAATTTGTTTTTTTTAATTGCAACCTAAGACCTAGAAAGTTAGGAAACTCTCCTAACCTAGGCTTTGATACCAATTTGATGCAAGACAAACTATTAGAGTAACCCTAAATGTCTAAATGTAATACCCTAAAGATTAAAAGGGATGAAAATAATGCACTCTAAAGCTAAAATGGGCTGAAATTAAATACCAATTATTATATGCAATTAATTAATATAAAATTATCACACATAATCATGCAAATATCCTTGAAATCTAATGTAAGTAGATACATGAAAACTTAAATAAAAGGAGTGGAATGAATTTTAAATGAAAGGGACATGGGATTTTAGATGGGCATATGGTTTTAAATAACTAAATAAGGGTAACGTGCATCAAGAGAATGGATTTAAATCATTTGTTTGTGACACGTTCAGTTGCTTAGAGTTTGTGGATGAACTTTACTAAACTTCTAGACGTACCGTGGGTATTAGATAAAACTTGTGTAGGGTGTGTAGACTCTTGGTTATTGGTAGGACTGCATCATAGAATGAAATTGGCTTGGTATACAATCCTGAGTGTAGTTTTGTGGTCACTTTGGAAAGAGAGAAATTCTAGAATTTTTTAAGGTAAGTCACTAGATGTTCATGAACGATTTCAGATAGCAAAATGGAGACTTTGTGTTTGGCTCTTGTCTAGTGCTAAGTTTAAGTGTTTACATCCATTGGATCTCCCATTGTCATGGGAAGGGTGCATGAGATTAATTCTTAGTATTAGGAGAGCTTTGGCCATTTGGAAAATCATGGGCAAGGTAAACTTGTGATTGAAGGAGATTCGGCAAATGCAATCAAATAGGTTAAGGGTAAAAGGCGTCCCCCTTAGAAATTGATCACTATGGTGAAGGAGATTAGAGCCTCGGTGACAAGACTTGATGTTTCCTTTGTTCATGTTAGCCGTTCAGCTAATAGTGTGGCAGACTACTTTGCTAAGATGGGAGTTGATAACGGTTTCTCACGAGTCTTCTTCCTTTGATTTTTGATGTCGACCGTTTGATTGCATATTGGACGGAGGGGATGTTTGATAGTAGTTATTGTTTTGTACCTTATGATTGTATTTTATCTTCTCCTTTTCTTGTTTCTCTTTTTGTTTTTGTTTTAGGACTATTGCTTTTAGACCTATTTTCTTTATTGTTCTTATACCTTTTGTCTTTCAATGAATGAATTTCCATTGTTACTGTTGAAAAAAAAGTTCAATATAGTAGGCTCTTGTAGCACAAAGGATGGTTTAGAAAGCTAGAAGTTTTGAATAGTGTTTCTTCTTGTTGAGAATGCTTACTTTATTTAATTATCTTCATTTATAAAATGTAAAAATATTGCATGTACTTCTAAGAGGGTTACTCTATGAGGACAGTATGTAGGACCCATGGTACTGATTCTAACCACCATGTTTTTCGAGGCAAACAATGCTTTCCCAACAAAGAACTAGCCTCTAAACTTTTATCAATCAACACTTCTTCAAAGACACAACGTCAAACTGTTGCAAATTAGTTATTTTCAGTGCTTTACAAGTTTGCACATATATACTCTTGTATATCCCTTTATAATGAGCAAAAAATTAATACACAATTACTTATAAAAAAATCGTTCACATGTACATGAGTGAGATTCCTTGCAGCAAGGATTAAACCAGGATGAAGGCAACTATCATGTTTTTTTGCTGTTTCGTGACCCTTCCAAATAAACCATATTTTGATATTGTAAACATCATTTATTCAACGAAAGGCAACATTTAAAATTATAAAGCATACCGTGCTACAGTTGGATTCCAGATTATCACTTGTCCCTATTCGTGTAAATATTCGATCAACCATTCTTAGTGATGAGAAACGAGCAGGAACATAGCATCCAATCTGAGCAAGGATGACTATGAGGCATACTTGTTGGAGATACGTACTTTTTCCACTCCTAAGCATAGAAAAATGTAAATGTAGTACGGTCAGATAAACCTCAAGAACAAAAGATCTTATTAATGGTATTGAAAGGCCTATTTTCCATGAAGGAGGTTTTTACATGTTTGGGCCCATGACGACAACCATATTGGATGCTTCAGAAAGGAAAATATTGTTAGGCTGCAAGAGGAAAGTAACTTAATATCTATAGGTATCAATGAGTTATACTAGTTGTGAGATCTATCTATGTACAAGACTAGATTCAAGATATGAGTATTGAAACTAGGATTGGACTTACAACAAATTCATTATGGAGGCTCTCCAATATCGGGTGCCTGCCTGCATCAATTGCCATTGGACCATTATCTGTCCAACAATATCGCAAAATGCTCACAACAAAATTTAAAGAAATCTGAGAGAATGAACATCACAATGGCATTTAAAGTAACCTAAATGATTGTTCTTGAAAATCTCAAAAGCACTTGAACCTGTAAACTCTGGTCTTGAATACCGGTCAACAGGCTTAATGGATATTGTATTTGCAAATGAATTTACAATCATGTCTAGAAGACACAATGCCTCTGCAAGTAGCGTAAGTATGGAGACGTCCTCTCGAATGGAATCAATTAGTTCTACAAAGTAAATAAAACAAATAGAAACAATAAGCACAAATAATTGAACTGTTGTTTATATAAATTTACCCACGTAAATTCTACAGTTGACTTTCGGTTGTAATTTTTTTTGAGCAGCAACCAAAAGAAATTCATTAAAGAGAAGGAGACCATTTACATAAATAGCAAGGTCTAAAACAATTATACCAAGAGAACGAAAAAAAGAAAGAAAATACAAACAAAAACTGAAAAAGAAAAAAAACTACAAAAATTAGGTGATCCTCCAACTCAAAGGAAGAAAACGCCAGAGGAGGAGTCAACAACACTGAGCTTGGCAAAGTAGTTCGCCACGTCATTCGTTGTTCGACCAACATGAGCAAAGGATACATCAAGTCCTGAAGCCAACTCCCTAAACTCCCTTACCGTAGTGATTAGTTAAGTGGGAGGATGCCTTTGTCCCTTAGCCCATTTAATAGCTTTTGTTGAATCCCCCTCAATGATGAATTTTCCTCGTCCATACATTTTCCAAATGATCAGAGCTCTCCTAATGCTAAGGATTTCCACCTCGTTTGAGTCCCTAACTCCCACTGACTCACTGAAGACAACGAAAGTACTAACCTCATGGTTCCTAAGCACCCCACCTATTCCTGTTGGCCCCGGTTTCCCCCTCGCTGCTCCATCCATGTTGCACTTCATAACATTCTATTCTAGATATTTCCACCTTTCCTTGGGTCGTACTTTCCTCCGATACCATTTCATACACATGTCCCAAGATGATACGAGATCCATGGGTTTTAGACCGCTAAACTCCGTACTAGATAGACGTCATACACAGTCTCCATTTAGCTTTTTGGAAAAGCTCATCTACATCTACTGATTTTCCTTCAAAAATCTGAGAATTTCTTTTCTTCCAAATGGTCCAGAGAATAGCTGAATAGCTGCAGGGACTGTGTTCCAAGCACGTTTGAATCTAGGGGTAAGCCTTGTAAGAGACCACGACTCCAGTAACCCCGTACAGGTGCGATCCAACACCCAGGGTACGTCTAAAAGATTAGCAAAGTTAGTCCAAAGTCTCCTAACCGTTGGGCATCCAATGAAGAGGTAATCAATATCCTCCTTCACTGTCTCACAAATTGGACACTTAAGATCTTCCTCTAGGCTAATCATTCCTCTTCTCTTAAGTTCCATCCTAGTTAGCACTCTCCCTTTTAAAACTTTCGGTTGTAATTGATTCTAAATTATTCTTCTTTCTTTTTCCTCACCTTGATTGGCTTCAGGTATTCTCTATATACATGTATCCTCTAATGTTGGAAAGACAAGGACTACAATACACAGAGAATTATCTCTCAATTCTTCCATGTTGCTTCATTACTTTCTTTTCTATCTATTTTCATTTTAACATGGTATCACCCAATTTCGATTTTTAAGTTTTTTCACCTTCTATTATCACCTTTTTTGGGTATTTATACACTTCCTGCAACCTCTAGGTTCTCTCTCCACTAGGATCTTCTCCCTTCGAGGTTGAATCATCTCCTTGTCAGGTTAGCATTTTTTTCCCAGCCTACAAGAAGCCCTAACGACTTTTTTACTGTTCACCTTTCGATCTATGTGGACACTGTTCATCAGCCTTCGAAACCACCCCAATTCTAATTGTTTTTTGGCCCTCCTTCCATGCATTAGGTGGGTCTTAAGGTTTGGTGCCTTGTGGAAAACCTTTTCTACATTTTCGTTTTCACATCAGGAATGCCCGAGAATAGTGTTCTTCGCCTTTTTTTTTTACTTATATCCGCAACATGGACTTGAGGATCTTGTTGGAACTCACACTACTACAGTCGCTCAGGGCGCCCTAGTACCTTTCCCATTGGCTTCTTATTCTCCTCATGATCTGTGGGGCCAGCTGTTAATGCAATCGTATTGCGGATGTCATTTGGTTCTCATTTTATTTTCATATTTTGCCAAGATTCAGAGCCTTGGGGACCTCATTAACATCAAATAAACTCCTAAGTGTCGCCCTTGGCCCCTTCTCTCTTCCAACTAGTTGGTATTGTTGATTTCTGATTGTGGGCCCACTTTTGCTATTTTTTAGCATTGTTATTGTAGCAAATCTTTTTCCCCCCTCTGCTCCTCTGCATCTACATTGTTTTTGGGCTCTATATTTTTTATGTTTTTGGTGTGAGGCTTCTCTCTGGCAATTTTTGTGTTCTCGTACGGTTGTTCCACTTGCATCTTATACTATTCGATGGTCCTCTTTTGATATTCCAAGTATGCTTGACTACGTTGGGAAGATCACAATTGCCCTTTTAAATGAAATAAGTTATTTTCAATGGTCTCGTTCGGCCAGGATATCCTTGATGCTAAACAAAAAACGAATTATATTGATGGTACGGTCGTGAAGCCTGCGAAAGATGATCCCAAATACAAGGAAGGGAAAGCTAACAATTCCTTGGTTCAAACCTGGCACTTACACAAGATCGAGGAACATGTTAAAGGATTGGTGTAAGCACTTATATGGGATACAACCCAAGCTTTATATTCTGATGATGATAGCTCTGCTTGCAACTTTGAGCTATACTAGATGCTGCCAATCTTCAACATGGGAAGTTATGTCTCACTCAATATTACTCAAAAATGAAGTTATTCGTTGGAGCTTCATCAACTTAAGAATCATCAATTGAAGAAACCTGCAAATACTTTGTTACACAAAAATCATATTGAAAAACGACACACCTTTAACTTGTTGGCCTTAATCCTGACTTTGAGCCTATTCGTGCAAAATTTTTTAGCAAGCGACCTTTTCCACCCCTAACTGAGGTATATTCCCCTACCATTGTGCTTACTGATCAGTCGGCTTTGTCGCTGAGGGCGCTTATTCTCTTAAAAGGAAAGACCTTGTGATTGATAACAAACAGGATGAAAGATCCCTTTTCCAATGTGCTAGAGCAACATGATTGACCCTAGCACCATGAAAAATGGGATTGACACCTACCCCCTCTCTCCCTCTCTCTCATTCTTCCCTCCCTATTAATTTGAGTGCAGCGGAACATATATCAAGAGATTTGTTTAATGTGATAATTTTATTAATTGATCACACTAAGATTATGACCCTTTACATAATGTTTGCTTATCGATGCTTGTGCACAATATATAAAACAAGATGCAAAGTGATGTGTGTTGAGAAGAAGACTTAAATAATAAATACACACACACATAAATCAAACACCATAAGACCAATTTAAAGTGGTTCGGTTAGCCAACCTTCATCCACTGTTAGGACTCGCTCAACCTTAAGTTATCCCCAAAATCTACTAAGTGGGGACTTACACCCTCACAATTAAAGTAGGAATTCCACCTTACTCAATCGGCTGGAAATTTCACCCACCACTGTCGAATAGAAATTTCACATATCCATTTAGCTGGAACTTTCACCCACCACTGTGCCGGAGACTCCGCTCCAGATGTTTTATAGTGGTTCCGGAGCCAAGCTTCCTTAATCCACTTTCGGAATAAAGGTTTTAAAATAAAATTAAAACCAAGAAGCACTTGTCTTTTGAGCTCTTTATCTTGATGTGTGCTTCATGAAGATCACACCCAAATGTGCCGACGGTCCGCATCTTAGCCGCCGTATAACAATCACAATCCAGGGTGACAAGGAAACCGGTTATACCGAAGGTTTCCTAGATTATGTTCTCCTCCTTTCCTCTTCTCTCACAGCTCAATCCGTTTAATTGGTTGTATTTGATTCGCCAAGTATAAGCACGAGAGAGAGAGTGATCCTTCTATTGGCCTTCATTTAAGCTCACTGATAATAATGATGGACCAACTGATCCTTCCAAAGGATAACAACGGGCTACATAAAGATTGGTTTATATAGAGAATGCAACCAGTTGCTGCAACGAATAATGTACCGACAGGTCAAGCGCACCGAGGAGTCGGTGACTAGAAATAATGCACTCCCAACGGTAATATTCTTTCTCGGTCGACATGTCGTTGTCGCCAATGGGTCGACAGCAATGGCACCGAGAGATCGGTCCATACGAGAGGCTTGGTCTGGGGCAAAAGCATGCTAACAGTAGTTTCTAGTTTAGAAACATGTTACCCAGAACAATCTGTCGCCCTTTACCGAGGGTCGATCCTAGTTACTCTCGATCGATCTTGAACTACCTGATATGTCTATTTTCTCGAGAGCCCACCTGAGTTCAAGTTCCATAACTCATAAATCTTGATCGAGTAGTCATTGACCACGAGGGGTCTTTTTAGCCTTTCACCGATGGGTCGGTGCATATGAGACTCTCGATCAGAGGCTTTCCCAGAATGACAGTTCTATGATCCAAAACCTATGTCAATCGGGTCGACCAGTCCTAGACCACGATGGGTCGATCTTGTCTCCACCGAGGGGTCGGTGAGAACGAATGGTCGAGCTGACAGTGAAACCAAATACATATTTCCAAGTTGGGTCCCAATTCACTGTCAAGCTTCCTCTCTAGGTTTTTTATGATTTAACCATTTGTTTCACTAAGCCTAGAGATAGTCCTCTCTAAGGTGTGGGTACCACCTAAAGTCATCTATCGATATTACATGTTTTTTGATTGCCATAACGATGAGCTTCAATCCGGTGGATCGTGATCTTCATTCTTGATCACATTGGGTCTTCAAAGTTCTAGCAAATGCTTCTTTCCGAGTCATGGAATTAACAAACTTAGGGACTTGGCCAAGCCGAGGCACTAATTACCTCCCCCTTTTTCAATTTCATGACAACACCTAGAAGCTACACATTTACAATCCCACCCTTATTACATCTCATTTGAATACAAAATATTACATTGATTACATGTACATATTCAAATGGAAAACAAGATTATGATCTTCGCATATTCTTGTTCAGCTTGCTTCATATCATTTTTCTTGTTCAAGTACATAAGCATACAACACTAGAAAATCATTAGAAGGGTTAGTCCTAAAACATAAATATTCATTCATGGACTAAACAAGATTTATATTCAAGCTCCCCCATACTCCCTAATTTCCTAGTGACCAACACTACGCATAGCTTATCCAGGCTATCAGTGTTGAGAAGATTTCTCCCCCGATCTTCCTTGAGATTGATCTCCCAAACTCCAAGCATAGACATACTCCTATGTCTAGCACTAAGATGTCTTCTAGCTTCTACTAATTTCTCCCCCTAGTAAGTAGACATCGAGTTTTAAGCACTCCCCCATGCTTCTTGCATTTAGTGCTTAACTAGGTTCTGCTCTAACTCATGGTTTTCCCCTATGGTTCAATGCACACTTTTCGTGCAATAACGTTTGGCTGCCCCCTCACAAGCTAAGTTTCAGCTTCAGCTGATTTCTTCCATGAGTCAGGCTAGTTTCCTAGCTTCCCTAGAGTCTTCTTTCCCATTCTTCAAGCTACCTTTTGTAGTTTCTCCAGATTATCTCCCCCATAAACTTAGCTGCTTCTAAGTTTATTTTTCTCCAAGCTCCTTTTCAAGCTTGCATCAGCTGTCCTCCTTATACTGTCATGATCAGTGACAGCAGCTAATTTAGCACATATTTTGTCCTTCCCCAAACTCCAAAAATGTGTGTAACATCTTAGCCCGATCTCTATCTCTCTTTCATGCCACTATAAAATCAAATCATCAGATCCTGCATGTTAGTTTATTAAACAAAATCCAATGTTAACAACAAACATGAGATAGAAGGCATTCCAACAAATTAGCACACATAAGAAGTCAAACCATATCATTTCACTGATAAGGTGATTAGTACATATGGTTTGGGAGAGGGGCATAAGGATGCTCAGACAAAACATTAGCATAATTTTTCAAAATATAAAACACAAGTCATGAAAAACTATCCTAATCAAATTCATTCGGAGAAGGTGATGCTGGAGGACAAGGGTCGATAAGTCGAGAGAGGTTGACGATCGATTTTCGCAATGCAGAGACGTCTTCGTGGGTACTTTGAATGAACCTTTCCACGAGATCATCTAGCCCATCTAGATGTGTCTCAATTTGTGAACACGTTCTTCGATTTTGCAGATAAATCAAATTAGGGGTTGTGGCTCAGGGGTGTCTGCATTTTCGACATTCTCTTCCCCTTCTTCATCAGAGCTGTCCAGCAAAGAGATCACTTCTTCTTCGGTTCTCAGGTTTTGTCCAAATTGAGACCTGAAAAAATACCGACAATTGGATCCAATATTTGGGTCAGGGGTTTTTTTGTGAGGGGTATTCTTCAGAGCAGAGTCAGCAGCGCTAGGTTCGGGGACATCCTGTACGAACCTAGGTGATCTCCTAGGAAAATGGGAGCTGGACTCAGGGATTTTTCCGGTTGTTGAGGACTGAGATTTAGCAGTCTCTATTTTCGGCATGGTTGCTGGGAAAGAGCTGACCAAGGCTTATCCGAACTCTAAATCTCAAAAACACCGTGACACCCTTGATTCTTGAAGTAAGAGAAGCAAAAACCCTAAGGTTTTCCGGCGAGATTTCGCTTCGGGATGTCCTATCGATTGGTCTAGGTCACGGGAGGAGAAGGAGAAATCGCTAGAACTCAGCGGGAGAAGGAACGACGATTTTGAATAATCAGTCGTTTTGCGAAGAAAGAGACCTTTTAATTTACTCTTTCTGACACACCGACCGGTCGTAACCAACTACTCGTCTGTGTCGACATGTCGATATGTATCGAGCTGTCTCCCCTTTCGATTTTTCCCCCTTTTCAGACAGTGTTCTGATTTCCAACAATACCGACCTGTCTGTTCCTCCAACTACTCTATCCTTCGACCTGGGTTCTAACTTGAAGGATGACTAGGTAATTTGGGGGTGTGTGTGTGCTTGTGATGTTCATAATTCATCAAGTTTTGCTTATACACCTTTGAATGCCAATGATGATACATACATTCACACCGTATCTGTGCCATTTGAAGATTCAATTCACCCTTCTGAAGAAGGTACAGACCATGGATTACGGATCTCTTTTCCTGGATCCAAATCAATCCAAGATTCTTGGACACATTTGATTCACTAATTCAAGTATATTGCCCAAGTGTGTGATGTCATAAGATGCGGCATTTTTGAGCTTTAACAAAGACAAGGTGTCTACGAACAAGAGTTATTCCACATAATGTATAACAACAAGTATTAGATCAGCATCTTGGAGCGCAAAACCAGCTGTTGGAAACTCGGGGGGACTGATAATTTTCTGGAAGACTGAGGCGTTTGAAGCGGTGGAAACAATCATGGGTAACAGAACAATTTCTGTGAAAGGGAAATTGGTTGAGGAGGATGTAGAAGTGATGTTCACCAATGTATATGGCACACACTCGGAGAGGTCTGGGAGGAAATTTGTCACCTGAAGCATAGATGGTTTGGACCGTGGTGTGTAGGGGGCGAGTTTAATGCAGTTCGATTTCCTTCAGAGAGGAGGGGACGGACTATGAGTTCCAATTACTCGGAGGAGTTTTCAGACTGCATCAATTCATGTCAACTAATTGACTATCCATTGCTGGGAGGTAGATTCACATGGTCAAACGGATCAAGAGGCCCATCGATGAGTAGATTAGACAGGTTCTTAGTATCGGTAAAATAGGAAGAATTATTTAGAGGGGGGATGCAAGTTAAAATTAGAAGACCTATTTCAGATCATTGGCCAATTCTCCTAAGTATGGAGGAGGAGGACTGGGGACCCAAGACATTCTGCTTCAACAATGCATGTCTGGGCAATAAGGACTTCCTTGGAAAAATAAAGGAATGGTGGAACTCATTTGAGGTTGAGGGGTAAGCTGGCTTCTGTCTACAAAGAAAACTGAAAATGTTAAAGCCCAAGATTAAAGAATGGAGTAAGATGGAGATGGGTAACTTACTAGAGGAGAAAGACCATTCTTTGGACATACTTGCGGAGTGGGAAAGCTTGGAGGAGGAACGGGATTTGTTAGATAAGGAGTATCTTCAGAAACAGTTATGCATGTCAAAATTATGGGGAGTACTTACGAGAGAGGAAGTGGAATGGAGACAAAAATCAAGGGCTACATGGCTGAAAGAAGGTGACAGAAACACAAAATTCTTCCACCGTATGGCTAAAGCAAGAGCTGCGGTAAATTCCTTGAAATCTATCTTGGTCAATGGGAGAAGGTTGGAATCAAAAAATGAGATAAGAGCAGCAGTCAAGATCCATTTTACCACCATATTTGGCCCAAACATCGAAGGTAATCCGCACAGGAGGAGCGCATCACTTCCTTCTACAGTGCCTTTGACTGGATTTGATTCGCACCCCCATGCTATGCCTCATCCTCCGGGTCTGACTGCTAGGGCCTCTCCTCCTGCAGGTACTCCTTACCTCCCGTCTCCTTTGTCTTCTACTCTTTTCAGTTATGCACATCTTTTCCCTGGCTCTTCCGAGTTGGGGACTGCTTCTTACCATCTTCAGGTTTGATCTTTGGTGGAGTCTACCCAAGGCCAGTTTCGTTCGCATCATCCTTCATTGCATCTTCTTAGTCAGCGGGGAGTAGTAGCAGATTGGCGTGTTCAGAACACATACTCAGGGCCTTCTTCAACGGAGGAGCTTAGGGGGCGGAGCTGGTCATCTGTTGGGGCCATCATCATTCCAACCATTTCTTATAGCATCCAGCGAGGGCAGACTTAATCAGCAACATCCGGTGGCGTCGTCTATACTTGAACCAGGTGCTACCCAACCTTTTGCACTTTTCCATTCAATTCCTTATCATGCTTTCCATACCTCCGGGGGAGTCTGGCCTAGATCTAGTGGGGGATTGGAGGTTGATTCATTGAAAGAGGGGATTTCTTCACCTAACCGTAGACCTTCATATGCTTACCCAAGAAATGCTGAGAGGGGTAGATCAGAAGATTGGGAGGAGTTTAGTTATCCACTTCTTGAGGAGGTTACCTTCGGCTCTCTTGCATCAGATAAAGTGTCCTGGCTTGAAAGAGAGTTCGAGGAAAATGAGGTGCTGGAGGCGCTTCATAGTTGTGATGGTGGGAAAGCTCCGGGTCCTGACGGATATAATTTCAAATTCATTAGAAGTTACTGGGATATCATTAAGGCGTATTTCCTAAGATTTTTTAGAGAGTTTCATAGAAGACGGATCCTAAACAGGAGTCTTAAACATTGTTTGGTTGCCTTAATCCCCAAAAAAGAGGGGGCCTCAGAATTGTCTCACTATAGACCGATAAGTCTTGTAGGTTCGTATACAAGTTGTTGGCCAAGGTATTAGCTACGAGACTTAGCTTGGTCCTAGGGGGCTAATTGGGGAGTCATAAGCGGCTTTTATTGGGGGGAGATAGATTTTGAACGGAATATTGATAGCAAATGAGTTAATCCATGCAAAACATAAGGATGGTCTAAATGGTGTGCTTTTAAAGCTCGATATGGAGAAGGCCTATGATCATGTCAGATGGGAATTTGTAAATTATCTGTTTTCGAGGATGGGACTTGGCAAAAGATGGAGGAGATGGCTAAGGGCTTGTGTTCAAGAGTCTACCTACTCAATTTTGGTGAACGGCTCACCTACAGAACCAATTAGTGCAACTAGGGGTTTACAGTAGGGAGACCCCTTATCTCCATTTCTCTTCACAATGGTAGCTGAAGCACTTCATGGTCTCATGACTCGGGCTAAACAGTCACATCTCATAAAAGGGTTGGAGATCTGCCCTTACAGTTGATCAATCACTCACCTTCAGTTTGCAGATGACACATTATTGTGTTGTGAAGCGTCTAGTGAAGAGCTATTTGGGGTGAGAGCGGTTCTAAGATGCTTTGAAATGGTGTCAGGATTGAAAATAAATTTAGGGAAGAGTAATATCATTGGATTGGGGGTGGACGGGGAGGAGCTGGAAGGGTTGGCGAGGGAGATAGGTTGCGGCGTTGGCAAGATTCCATTTGCTTATCTTGGGTTACCAGTTGGTGGGAACCCGAGATCCAAAGTGTTTTGGGAACCTGTTTTAGAACGGCTTTAAAAAAAATTGAATGCTTAGAGTAAATCTAACCTCTCCACTAGGGGTAGATTGACTCTAATTAAATCATGCCTGGTGAACCTCCCCACCTACTATCTCTCTTTGTTCGAAATGCCCAAAGGGGCGGCAAAACGACTAGAAAAAATTCAAAGAGATTTCCTATGGGAAGAGAAAGAAAATACAAGAAAAATCCACCTAATGAAATGGGAGGAGACTAGGGACATGAAGGAAAATGGGGGGGGTGGGGCTTTACAGTATCAGAGATAGGAATCATGCCCTTCTGTGTAAATGGTTGTGGAGATTTGCTTCGGAGAAAGAGGCACTATAGAGAAAGGTTTTAGCGGTGAGATATGGAGTGGAGGATCTGGGGGAATGGCGGTTAAGTAGCAATTGCTAGGGAAGGCTCATTGGTAGTGAAATCCTTAATGAAGATTGGTAACGGAGAAGGAAGGGTTGGGGAAACATTTCTGAGGGGGATTAGGCTACAGATTAGAGATGGATTGAGGGTGATGTTCTGGAAAGATATATGGGTGGGGGAGAGTCCACTAAGGGTAGTTTTCCCAAGGCTCTTTAGAATGGCTTTAGATCGGGAAGCACTGGTTAGCGATTATTATAGTGAGGTAGATGGCCGCCCACCGAGCTTTGATTGGAATCCTTAGTGATCATAGATTATGAGTGGAGAATAGGGATAAATGGATCTGGTCTTTAGAGCCGTCCGGGTCTTTCTCAGTTAAATCTATCTTGCGTTCTACTTATGCCACAAACTTAGGTTCACCTCCTAACTGTAATCTAGTTGGAACAACAAGATCCCCCCTAGGATCCAATTTTTTGTGTGGTCGGTTTAAAAAAAAAAAAAGAATTCTTGTGAGACTTAATCTTAGGAGAAGAGGAGTTATCCCTGAAGAGGCTTCGACACTTTGTTTACTGTGTGAGGTTGAAGAGGAGTATGTGGACCACTTATTTTACAAATGTCGCTTCACAGGTGTTGTGTGGAATTTCTTTCTGAGTTTGTTTGGAAGCTCGTGGGTATTTGGTATTAGAGTGGAGGATTTATTGGTGGCTTGGTTGGGGACTCCCCTTAAAGGTAGGCTGAGAGTGGCATGGAAAATGGTTTCGTTTGATGTTTTTTAGGAAATATGGAAAGAACGTAATAGGAGGATTTTTTAGGGTAAGGGGTTGTCCTAGAGAAATTTTTGAGAGGGTAAAGTGGCACTTGATTGGTTGGTTGTCCGCGTGTAAAGACTTTAGGGGTCTAGGTTCTGAAGATTTTTACTTGTCATGGGAAGGTTGTATGAAAGGGTTAGGTAGAGTGAGCAGACGTTTGGTTAAGTGGGTAGCACCTCTATTAGGTTCTTCTAAATTCAATGTTGATGGGGCAACTATGGGCAAACCAGGTCTGGCAGGCATTGGGGGAGTACTTAATGATGATAGGGGCAATATGTTAGCAGCCTTCTCCGAATCTGTAGGGTCTATGGAATCAAACGAAGCTGAACTAAGGGCAATTAGGAGAGCACTTCAGATCTGGTCAAGTTTTAGGAGAGGAAATCTCATTATCGAAGGTAACTCAACTAACGTTATCTCCTGGACTAGTAATAGGAAATCCCCCCCTGTGGAGGTTGGTTGGTATTGCTAGGGATATTTGGAGCTTGTGCAATTGGGGTAACATCTTCATTCATACTCCTCGTTCAGCTAACTGTGTGGAGTGTCTCTTCGCGAAAGCTGGTGTTCATCTTCAGTCTCCGGTGGTGGAATTCTTCTCACCCACGAACCGCGAGAGTTAGGGGGCTCGGATCCTCCTTTGGTTTTTATTTCGGGATGACATTTGGATGTATCTTTTCTTTTTTTTTTCTCATTTTCCTATGTCTTCTTATTTCTATATATCTGTTCCTCTTCTTTGCTCTGAGTATATTCGTCTTATACTCAGACCCTTCTTATGTACTCTTTTCCCTAATTAATAAAATCAAGTGGTTAATGTTTAAAAAAAAAACAGCAAGTATTGGAATGAGACACTCAACACACTAATCATACATTCATTTCCTGTTTTAGAATATGGTTATCGAGCATATGGAAATGAAGTATGATGTTACACACAGCTCTTATGCCTGTTATCATGTTATTACCCAAAACATGATAAACACATTTACCATTCTTTCAAGTATACTCCAATTCCTTGAAAGAGCTGGTACATAAATTGATTTAGACAAGCACTTTTGGTAGGTCACACCAAAGTTAATCCATTTAAGGGCATAGAGCATGTTTCATTCCACATGGGATTCACAAGTTTATGAACTTAGAATGAAACGACACTGTGTATGAATACCATACACACCCTATACATGAGGTAATGCACATACTACATTTATTTCCTAAAGATGCACAAATCACATGGCATATGAAATGAAATGAGACAAATATAATCCAATACTAGAGTGCAAATCTACATGTACAAACAAGTATTTTGTATAAGATCAATCGAACAATCAAACAAAAACATGGATTGAATTCCTTTACACATTTGAACATGATTATTGTGAGACTTGGAATCTAACTTCACAATCCAGTGTTGGCCTTTTCTTAAATCTGGTTTTAATTTTTGGGTGTCTTCCCATTTGATCTTTTGAATCAAAATTTTCAGATTTTGTACCACGATGTTGTCCCCACAAACATATTGGTACATGGCCATAAAGGATACTTGAAGGACATTACCTTCAACAAGTTCCTTTTATCTATCATCTTCTTCTCTTGGAGGATTTAGCTAGGACCTTTTCAATGGATGGACCATTCACCTAAATACTTTGTACACACATTGGTCAAGATAGGTGGTGTCATCCATTGGGCTAAAAGAGGCAATTTTTCAGTGGATTCTTTCACCCTCTTTTATTGTTTCATGTCTTTTAAATATTTTGACAGCTTATCATGAAACAACACTGATGAATGCAACATGTGTTTGATTTACGTGCATAGCTAATTCATCACAAGTCTAAGCATATTTGGTCTTTGGGCAGAGTGATCATGGAAGTTGAGGGTTTATCCAATACCTCTTCCATAGGCACAGATCACTTTTTATTCACCTATTCCCAACCATGTTTAATGATGAAAACATTTTATAGTTCTTCTATTCATTTTTCATCACAAATAGAGGTTTGGAAATATCATGGCTTTCTCTTATAGCCATTGTTCTAGCATGGATCAACTCGGACGGTTAAGTCCTTTCACAAGAGCACGAGACTCTGATACCAAATGAAAGATCCATTTTCCAATGTGCTAGAACAACATGATTGACCCTAGAAGGGGGGTGAATAGGTCAATCCCATTTTTCATGGTGTTTACAAATTTATTGATTAATTTGAGTGCAACAGAACATATATCAAGAGATTTGTTTAATGTGATAATTTTATTAATTGATCACACTAAGATTATGACCCTGCACATAATGTTTGATTATCGATGCTTGTGCACAATATATAAAATAAGATAATCAATGTGCAAAGTGATGTGTGTTGAGAATAGTACTTAAATAATAAATACAAACACACATAGATCAAACACCATAAGACCAATTTAAAATGGTTCGGTTAGCCAACCTACATCCACTGTCAGGACTCACTCAACCTTGATCTATCTCCAAAATCCACTAAGTGGGGACTTACACCCTCACAATTAGAGTAGGAATTCCACCTCACTCAATCGGCTGGGAATTTCACCCACCACTGTCAAATAGGAGTTCCACTTATCCATTTTGCTGGAAATTCCACCCACCACTATGCCGAAGACTTCGCTCCAGATTTTTTATAGTGGTTCCGGAACCAAGCATCTTTGATTTATTTTCGGAACAAAGGTTTTAAAATAAAATTAAAACCAAGAAGCACTTGCCTTTTGAGCTTTTTCTCTTGATGTGTGCTTCATGAAAATCCCACCCAATGTGTGCCGACGCTCCACCTCTTAGCCACCGTATAGCAATCACAATGCAGGATGACAAGGAAACTGGTTATACCGAAGGTTTCCTAGATTATTATGTTCTCCTCCTTTCCAGTTCTCTCTCACAACTTAATCCATTTAATTGGTTGTATTTGATTCCCCAAGTGTAAGCACAAGAGAGAGAGAGTGATCCTTCTGTTGGCCTTCGTTTAAGCTCACTGATAATTATGAGGGTCCAACTGATCCTTCAAAAGGATAACAACTCGTTGCATAAAAATTCTTTTGTATAGAAAGGGAAACCAGTTGCTGCAACGGTAGTGTACCGACAGGTCGGGCGCACCGAGGGGTCGGTGACTAGAAATGTTACTGTTCAACAACCCGACCATTGCGCAATAATGCACTCCCAACGGTAATATTCTTTCTCGGTCCACATGTCGTTGTCGCCGATGTGTCGACAGTAATGGCATCGAGAGATCGGTCCATACAAGAGGCTCACAGTAGTTTCTAGTTTAGAAACTCGTTACCCAGAACGACCTGTCGCCCTTTACCGAGGGGTCAGTCCTGGCTACTCTCGATCTGTCTTGAACTGCCGATATGTCTATTTTCTCGAGAGCCCACCTGAGTTCAAGTTACAGAACTCATAAATCTTGATCGAGGAGTCATTGACGACGAGGGGTCGTTTTAGCCTTTCACCGAGGGGTCGGTGCATATGAGACTCTCGATTAGAGGTTTTTCCAGAATGACAGTTCTATGATCCAAAACCTATGTCAATCGGGTCGACCAGTCCTTGACCACGATGGGTCGATCCTGTCTCCACTGAGGGGTCGGTGAGAACGATTGGTCGAGCTGACAGTGAAACCAAATACATATTTTCAAGTTGGGTCCCAATTCATTGACAAGCTTCCTCTCTAGGTTTTTTTATGATTTAACCATTTGTTTCACTAAACCTAGGGATAGTCCTCTCTAAGGTGTGGGTACCACCTAAAGTCATCTATGGCCATATTACATGTTTTCTGATTGCCATAACGATGAGCTTCAATCCGGTGGATCGTGATCTTCATTCTTGATCACATTGGGTCTTCAAAGTTCTAGCAAATGCTTCTTTCCGAGTCATGGAATTGACAAACTTAGGGACTTGGCCAAGCCGAGGCACTAACACAGGATACTAGAGGACTATAGAGAAGGGTACTAGGTTCTTTACATATTGGAAAGTGACCAATCATTATGTTGATTCGTGTTATAAACTTCATGCTCGGTCCCCCTCTAAGCAGGCTCATCATACTGAAACCCCTTCCTCTGCTAGGTGAAGGTGACATCATTCAATTGTCTAAATATGAAGCAAGACAAGTTGCAACTGAAGAATCTTCAATCCTCTTAGGTCTCCCATGTTGCTACAGACAAGTCATGTACTGCACCACTTTCCCTCCATGCTTCATCTAATAGTTCATGGAATATTGACTCTGGAACTAGCGATCATATGGCTGGTATTTATTTTTCCATACTTTCCCCTATTTCTCTTGGTAAAGTAAAGTTAGCTAATGGTTTTTTCACTAATATCGTTGGTAAAGGGACTATCCCTTTGTCTTCTAATCTTGGTTTATCATTTTCTTACATGTTTCTCATTTCTCTCGCAATCCCGTATCTGTTAGGGCCCTTACTAAGTCATTGAATTGTTCAGTAACTTTTTATCTTACCCATTATGTCTTCAAGGACTTGGTCACGAGGTAGACAATTTGTGGTGGTAGTTAAGCCAACGGCTTATATTTCTTCGATCCTTGGGCTAACAATCACTCTGAAGCTTGTTTTACCTTGTCTTCTTAGGATATGTGGCTTTGGCACTGCCGTTTAGGGTACCCATCAAATAAAGTCTTGAAGCAAGTGGTTTATTTCTTGAATTTTGATAAATTCGAGTTTGAAAGTTGCCAAGACGACAAACATCATAGTTTTAATTTTTTTGTTACTTTCATCGATGATTACTCTCGTATGACTTGGGTATACATGATGAAACACAAGTCTAAGGTTTTTTATCACTTCGTCAAAATCCAATTTGATTGCCATATCAAAATTTTGTTAGGTGATAATAGGGGAGGCGTATTTCTCACATTCATTCTTACAAGTTTTGTATGACCATGGCATTAAATCTCAAACCTCTTGCCCTCACACACCTAACCAACATGGTGTTGATGAAAGGAAAAATAGTCACCTTCTTGTGGTAGCCCGTTCCTTATTATTTACTATGCATGTACCTAAGTCGTATTGGCTAGAAGAAGTTGGGTCTTCAAGTTATCTAATAAATTGCATGCCCCCATGTGTGTTGCATAACAAATCTCCAATTGATATTGTGTCCATGCACAAACATGTTTCCACCATTCCGTTACATGTCTTTCGATATGTTTACTTCATCCATTTGTTTTCTAGTAACGAACTCTCCAAACTTTCTATCAAATGTCTATTTTGGGAATACTCTTCCATAATGGGTATAAGTGTCTAGATCTTGTAGATCTTGTCACTGGTAAGGCGTATGTCTCCATGGATGTCACATTTTTTTTAACACGTTCCCTATTTTGATCAAACTTGTTTTGACTCTTCATTTCCTTCAGTCCTTCCTATTCTAACAGACAATATTGCTACTCCTGAAAAATCCAAGTCTACTCTTGTGTATCAATGAAGAAAGCATTAACCCACGACTCAACATGCTGCTACTCAACCGTCACCCATAGAACCTGAACTTCCTATTGCCCTTCGAAAAGGTTAGCGTGTTGGTACTGACCATCCTATTGATTAATTTGTGTCCTACCATTTTATTTCTCCATCTTATCGCAGCTTTCTAACTACTCTCGACAGCATTCGTATTCCTAAAAATATTATGTTGTAAATGTTATGAGGCGTCGTCTATCTTCTCTTCAGCTCAGGTACTTTCTTTCCTGAACTCTCTCCTTTGTGATCATTTCCCCGGTGTTGTCTCTCCCCCCTCCCATCAGATTTGCATTTGCCTACCCCCAATATGGGTTTTCTCTTGACCATCTGCCTAGCTGTCCTAGATCCCCTTTTGATAAGCTTTCTTCCGCTCATTGACTAACAGAGGTTCACATAGACCTACTTTGGGTTGAATTCAATTTAGGAGGATGAGTCGAGAGAATGCAACAAGTTTGGAAGCGGAGTTCACCATTGAAGAGATCAAATCTACGTTTAAAGATCTAGAGGGGATAAGGCTCCAGGACCGGATGGTTTTAATTTCAATTTTTTCAAAGCATGTTGGGATATTGTGGGTCCAAATTTTCTTTGGGTCTTCAAGGAATTTCACCGCAATGGAATTATTACTAAGAGTTTGAAGAATGCCTTTATCACCCTAATTCCGAAGAGGGAGGGGTCAGCGGAACTCTCTCATTACTGGCCAATTAGTCTGCTCGAGAGTGTGTATAAAACTCTTACAATGGTTCTAGCGGAAAGGTTGAAAAAAGTATTATATGAAATTATAGGTGAATCTCAAGGAGCATTTGTGGAGGATAGACAAATTTTGGATGGGGTTGTTCGGAGCACGATTGGACCGAGTCTATGTATTGTCAATTCCATGACCTAGCGTGACAATGTGTCTTGGACCTTGCCTTGGAAGAATGCAAAGATGTCAGAAGATCTAATGTGCATTGAAGAATCCACACCGAACATGTGATTGGCACGCAGGTAAGTGGACCTTAGGTTAAGCCTAAAATACCTTAGAAGTCCATGGTTATAAAATTGGAAAACTGAAAAATGTTTCACTCTCAGCCTTGAGGCCTCAAGCACTTTCTCGAAGACTCAAAGATTGTCTATATCTGAGTGAAAATTATAACAGCTGGATTTCAGTGTGAAATCTCAAGTCCATTTGTCCATTGACCAAAAATCTCACAAGATATGGTAAGAAAAATCTGGAAAAGGGAAAGGCTCCTTTTGATTTAAAAAAATCGTAACTCTTATCATGATTGGGATTCTTATGGAAATATGGAGAATCTATAAGGGTCTTCTTAGATTATGGAAAGGCTCCTCTTGATTTGAAAAGATTATGAAAACTCTAATTGCCACTTCATGATTTGATTTTATGGAATAAAGTTATGGAAAACGAGATAAGCCACATTGTGATTTGCAATCACATACAAATTTGATGATACGTGTTGAGTATTGGTGAGCTGGCCTTTGACTAAATATCACTCAAATCGAGGTTTGAAATCTGGAAAATCTTGAGTTGTATTACCAAATACAAGCTCGAGGCCTCGAAGGCAATCTGGAGGCCTCGACACTTAACTATTCTAAAACAGTCTTATAAATATACGGCTGACTGAATTCAAAAGATAGATTTGAATATTGAAAAATCCCAACAGTGACCAGAGACCTTCCACATCCCTTATCTCTCTTCTTCATCATCTTTTACTAGGAAAATGAAAAAGCATTCAATGCTTATTTTGTGAAGAAGATGAGGACCTTCCTCTAGGACCTAAAAACCAGTAATATTCTTATCCTAGAACCCATGTTCTGCTGTGCCAAAGCTCACTGGAGAATGGAACAGATCTGAAGGTAGAAGGCACGGAGACATTAACAAGAAGAACACACTTTATGAAGATTTGCTAGGGCCCACGGCAAGTGTTCGTCTTTTACTTTTTATTTGATAAAAGTTGTAAGGTGGATTAGAATAGTGTGTTCGAACCACCCAAAAAAATAGGCATCGAGGATTAGACCATGAGGGTCGAACCTCTATAAAAAATTAGGTTGTACTATCTAGGTGTGAAGCCCATTCATAATTTATTGGGACGACCCTAGAGTTCGGAAGTCTGACAGTAGATGTAAGTTTAAGTGAACCAAACCACTATAAATGATTGTGTAATGTCGTTTGCTTTGATTGTTTGATTCCTTTGTTTATCACTTCCACACACGTTTATTCCGCTGCGCACATATTATTAAATTGATTTATTTTAAAAAGGAAAATAAAATCGGATCAGACCTATTCACCGCCTTAGGTCTTGCATACTTCTAGTAATGGAATTTCAGGGGTCCTTATTGCCAACGAGCTAGTCCACATGAGACGCAAAGAGAAGAAACCGGGTCTCCCTTTTAAAATTGATATGAAAAAGGCTTATGATTTTGTGGACTGGTCATTCATAGAATACCTCTTCGTTAAGAGGGGTTTTGAGAGTTTGTGGTGTAAGGGGATGAAAGCTTGTATTGAGGACACCTCATATTCCATCCTGGTCAACGGTTCTCCGACACAGCCCATACAAGCAAACAGGGGTTTAAGGCAAGGAGATCCTTTATCTCCCTTCATTTTCACTTTAGTGTGGGGAAGCCTGAACAAATTAGTGGAGAAAGCAAGAGAGATGGGAGTAGTCAATGGTTTCAAAGTGACACTGAATGGCCCCATAGTTACACACCTACAATTTTCAGACGACGCCTTTTTTTTTGTGAACTATCTCGTCAGGAGTTATTGGGTAACAAGGCTATTCTTAGATGTTTTGAATTAGCATCGGGTCTTCGAATCAACCAAGGCAAAGGTACCATCATTGGAATCAATTTGGCCGAGGACCTTCTTAAGGACCTTGCAGAAGGATTAGGTTGCAGCGTAGGAAAGCTTCCCTTTCACATATCTGGGATTACCTGTGGGTGGGAACCCTAGAAACAAAACTTTTGGGTCCAAGGATTAAACTTGTGTGGGATACCATTCCTACAGTTATCCTATGGACTATTTGGAAAGAAAGAAACTCTAGAATTTTTTTAAGGAAAATCAACAGAAATGAGTGAACTTTTTCAAATAGCAAAATGGAGACTTTCTGTGTGGCTTTTGTCTAGCAAAGAGTTTAGTGGCCTTAGACTTACAGACCTCTTATCATCTTGGGAAGAATGTATGAAGGGGTTTAGAAAGAAAGTGAAGCCTAAAGATCAATGGAGACATCCAGAACAGAATGTCATGAAGTTCAATGTAGACAGGGCTGCTAGAGGAAAACCAGGGCCTACCGGGATTGGCGGGATGCTTAGGGACCAGCAGGGGACCACATCCATTGTCTTCAATGAGTCAGTGAGAAAAGGAGACTCCAATGAAGTGGAAATCCTTAGCATTAGGAGAGCTTTGTACATCTGGAAAACGTATGGGCAAGGTAAACTCATTATTGAGGGAGATTCGGCAAATGCAATCAAATGAGTTAAGGGACAAAAACGACCGCCCTGGAAACTGATCACTTTGGTGAGGGAGATTAGTGAGTTGGCCTCGGGGATGGATGTGTCCTTTGTCCAGATCGGCCGAGCAATGAATGGAGTGGAAGATTATTTTAGCAAGCTTAGAGTCATCAACCTTCTCTCAGGTGTTTTCCTTCTTTGAATTTGGAGGAACTTTTGCTCTTCTTTTATTGTATTTTCAATTCTTTCTTGTCCTTTACTCTTCTTGCATTTTTTCTTTGGGTCTAACTCTTTTAGACTTTTTATGTCTTCCTGTATTTGTTTTCCTTTTCTAATATATTTTCTTTTCATGGATCAAAAAAAAAAAAATTAAATGTAGAAATGATGCCATTGTTCCATGCCCTCATATAAAGGCTAGGCTAACCACTTTCCACATGCCAAGAAGAAATTCTGAAATGCCAAAACATTCCCAATTTGGTCATTTGCAGATCTAACAAGTTAACACGTTGTTAAAGGTGAAACATGTAGGGAGTCTTTCATTTATGACACAGACTTTTGACCACTTTGATTCTTGCAGGGGCGGGTTGTGATTTGTACTTGTCTTCTAGAGGCGGGATACCTTGTACCTTTTTCTTTCTTTCTCTTTCTATGGGTTCACTTCTCCTGAACCCTTCTCTTTTATCCTTCATGTACTTCCATGTTTTTAATGAATCTTTTCAGTTACCGCTCAAAAAGAAAAAAAAAAAAGGAATTATAAATTAACATTTCAACCGGCACTTGTTTTCCCATCTTTAGCAACTTAACAGCAAATATTTTTACGACATTGGATACATCACTCATGGTGGTACTGAATTGCCGTGACAAACCTCGAATATCCTTGGAATAGTTAGCACTTCGAAGTTAATTGTCTACATTCCTACAAGCTATGATGCCCAGACATGACATGGATATTATAAGGTCTGTTTACTTCCAAGATGAAATACATAAACATTAAAAGAATAACAGAAAAAAACTGAAGCATCCAACATCACCTTCCAAGCAAAGTTCTGTTCGCATGTAGCACTCTGCAGCTGCAGATTTGTTCCTAAAATTCAACTGTAAAAAGAACACATAACAAGTTGAATAGGTAAAAGAAAACATATCCCTAGTGAACAAACTAATGGATTTTCAAATGCATTTAAATGGGCCCAGAAATAGAACTTAGATCTGCAAAACAAAACTAGATGTTTTCACCCCTGAGAAATTGTTAACAATTGATGGAAACATTTAAATAACTACAAACAATTCAATTGGTAGTATGATACTCACAAAAAGGAATCAGTACTATGTGCAAAATGTGGTATGTATTAGCATAACTTTGCAAAAGAAAAAAAAAAAATAGATAAATTGCAAACAAAAATTATACTTCTTTCACAGGTGGTCTACTCCATAACCAAAGCGCTATCAAATCTATTAGTAGTACCTTTGTTGCCTTTGATAATCACCATGTCGGCTAAAGGTTTGAGTAGATTGATGCTGAAAGCTAGGGAGATGAGTATTCAGAGGATTTGTGATTACCAATGGTAGACCAATGGTTTCTCACCTACTATTCAGTGATGGCATACTGCCTATCTTGAAGCTTCAAAGGAGGAATTGATGGGTGTTATGTTAAGGAAGGGTTAAGGTGTTTCAAACTAGTTACAAGGTTAACAATCAATTTGGGCAAGAGTGTGGTGATAGGTATAAAAATAGAGGAGAAATGGTGAGAAAACTGGCTAAGGAACAAGGGTGCATTGTAGGAAACTCAGGGACACGTGTCTAGGTCTTCCTGACAAGGTCATTCCTGGATCTAAAAGGATTTGGAATCCTATCATGAATTGAGAAGAGGTTGGCATCTTGGAAGTTGGACTTATCACTAGGAGGGTTTGTCAGCCTTAGCAAACCTTCCAATTTTCTTTATGTTGTTGTTTGAAAAGCTGATGGGAGTCCTGAATAAGTAAGAAAAGAATTGGATTTCTTGCAGGAAGTTAAGGTGGAGAAAAACGAAAATTCAATTAGTGAAATGTGAGGAGGTGGCAAAAGTTAGGAAGGGGGTCTGGGGATTGTTAGCATGAAGGATATGAATCATGCTTTACTGTGTGAATGCCCTTGGAGATTTGTTAAAGAAGACAACTTTTTGTGGAGGAAATATTTTAGTGCCCACATATAGGCCAAAGGATGAAGGTAGGTAGGGAATTAGGGAGGAAGGTAGAAAAGAAAGGCTGAATAGTAGAGCAATATGCAAAATTAAAAATGGCTGTGGTATGAACCCTGGATTGAACCCTGGTTAGGCTAAGAATCTAGACTAATATTGGTATAATCATAATTGGATTCTATGTGTTTAAATCCAAATATTTGGATTTTTGAAAATCTCAGTTCAGAACACCGATGTTCTGGTTCAGGTCTTCTGAATACTAGCCGTTGGCAAACTTTTGACTTATGAGATATTTTTGGTAATTTCAATCTAGCCGTTGGAGCTAGTTGTCGAAGAGTTGACTCTGAGTTGTCACCAGTGTTCGGTCTACCGAACTTATTGTTCAAAATACCAAAGTGTGTTCGATATTCCGAACTGTACCGTTGGACAAAATATTATTTAATTGCTGCCTCTATTTCTGTGCAATATAGATACAGAAGCACAGAAAGAACTCTGAGAGACTCTAAACTTGTATTGGAAAATCTTTAGTGTTTAATCCATCACTTGATCGTTATTGATCGGTTAATGAGCATTCAGGATCTGTCTTTTGAAAGTGATTGGATCTAGTGGTTTAGATCTAGAGACCACTGAATGAGATTAGATCTAGATACCCTTCCTCTGATCCTTGGTTGTGCAACGTCTTCGGGTGAATAATCATTCAACAAGAACATGTGAAAGAGGAAGATCGAGCAAAGACCATTGAGAAGCTATTAATTGGTGAATCTACAAAGTCAGTGAGGTACTTTGTCTTTTGTGTTTTATGTCTCTTAGTGAGAGTTTTGTATCCTTCTCTTAGTGAGAGTGTATTGTGTGAGATAGTGGGTTGATCTTAGTGATCTACCATCTATCTAGTCCAAGTAGAGGACGTTTTGAGTTGTAGACTCTTAGTGAGTCATTTGTTTCTCTTAATGTGATTTTTCCAGATATCCCAAGTTTGGGAGAGTCTGTAGAGTGGATGTAGGTCAGTAGAACTAAACCACTATAAATCACTTCTTGTGGTGATTGCGTAGTGCATGCATTTATCTGGATTATTTGTTAGACTCTGATATTGTGATTGTTTATTTTACGCTTCCATCATCAAC
Source organism: Chimonanthus salicifolius (assembly GCA_013350335.1). Lineage (NCBI taxonomy): Eukaryota > Viridiplantae > Streptophyta > Magnoliopsida > Laurales > Calycanthaceae > Chimonanthus > Chimonanthus salicifolius. The sequence goes on along the minus strand of CM023539.1, from coordinate 22,558,996 downwards.
CTACGTTTAACTAATCAAAGATTAAAATTGGTCTTGTTACCTTTGTTATTAAAGAACAAAGTTGATTAAGAATTTTGAAATTGGTTAATCACTTGGACCAACTTAGTTAAAAAGGACCAATTAGTTTAACTTCCGCACCATTAGGATGATTGTCCTATTCACCCCCACTCTAGGACTTTAGTAGAGGACACTTGTCACTCTATCCTTCATCGGAAGGTCACTTTCATAAATTGTGCAAATTAGGCAATAAGGTGTACTGTTTCAAATAATATTAGAGTAAGATTAGAGTGTGCCATATGCATGCTAGTTGGCTTTCCTATTCTACACATTTCTCTATCTACTTAAAGACCCATATTGTACTCTTGTATACACAAAACTTCAATATACAAGAAATTTATTTTTCTATTCCAATTTTTCATCTTCATTTTCTTCTCTTCTCCTTGAATTTTCATATTAACATGTGGTGTGGCAAATTAGATCTCAGATGGGAACGAATTTCGTGATAAATTTGTTGAGCGATCTGATGGTCAATTATACAGTTGTGGAGATTGCAGTGTAACTAACTTTATGGATTTTTTTAACAAAAGAGAAAAAATGGGATACATAGAGATCGAGACAAGGATCTGATACCAAATTGTACGAACTCAAATTGAAATGAAGAAAACAATAAAGAAAGAAGGGAAAAAAGTGGGGGTCTTACTTCGAGGAGAAATCAAGCCTCCAACTTGGTTTCAATTTGAAGAGAAACTGACCTCTTATCCAAAAGCTAAATTTTGGGAAAAAACTTTCCTCTTAGACAAAATAACCACTAATTACTTTATTAAACTAGAGTCCTGTCATTAATAATTTAGATTTTTAAGAGGTGGACTCCTTATGTTCCAAATAAAACAATTTATTGTCATCCTTACCATTAGGATGACAGGGTAGGATCATTCTTCATTTAAAAATAAAAAATGCACCTCAATTCAACCTAAATCTAAATTATATAAAATAGATGTCTTGCACTTGTGGACCATGGGCCCCATGTGTGGTCAACTGTTGTGAATCCATCACTAATTAAATTGAAAAGGTCTTGGTGGCACAAGGTGAAAATTTTGACACTTGAGTGCAAAGGTCAAACAGAATGGAGGGTTTGATTTGGGCCTAGCGAAAGGTGAGCTTAGACAAGCCAGTGGCATGCTATGTGATAAAGGGTGTTTTACAAGACAATAGTCAGACTTGCTATACATATAGAGCTGAATGTTTGGCAATGAAGAAAAGACATGTAGAAGCAAAGTAATCATGATGGGGATGCATACATTAAGAAGGATGTGCGATCTACAGATATAAGATAGAATTAACAATGAGTACATTAGAAAGAGGCTAAAGGAGAGGGAATTTCATCAAAGATGGTTTGGGCACATCCAAAGGTCCAAAAATAGTTCCAATATGAAAAAAGGTTACAAGGAGAAGGTACTAGGAAAAAAAGGTTAAAGACATATTTGAGGTGGTAGGGCAGCACATAGTATGATGAGGTACATAACGGAGAAACATGAATGTTAATAAGTTTGTAAGCAAAATTACGACTTGGAAAGGTAAAAGATAATAAAACAACTTGGCTAACAAAATCATCCATCTTTTTTTTTGATAACTGATGAGAACCATGAGGCAAGGGCCGCCCTAAACCCCTCGGGGGAACGCCTCACACCCACAAGACGCCCCCAGTTTACGCTGCTAGGACTCGAACTAGCGACCTCTCGCTTCTTGAGGCGAGAAGTAACCAATTGAGATACCCAACGTTGGGTAACAAAATCATCCATCTTGTTTATGATATCAAGTCCATTCAAGATCCATAAATCCCCAATAATGTGTTGATAGTTAAAATGATAAGAATTGTAAGGGTATACTCACAGAAGAAAGTTCAAGAGTTGAGCAATGGATGTTTTTCCCATGTTTCAGGACCTGATTTTCATCTCATGGTAATAACAGCAGTCAGCAAAAGGGTACTGACAATGTGCATATGAAAATAAACATAACAGTTGGTTATCCAACCTGAATGAATTTGCTAGGAAGCTTTCCACTTATGTCCTTTTGAGGAATGATAAAGTAAAATCCTTGCCGATTGTTGAAAGGCATTTTTAAATTTGGAAGCTTGAATTCTTCACGGTAGGTATTTGCCAGGTTATGCATAGCTGTTACTTCACTCTTGATCAGCATCCAGTAAAGTAATTACAATAACTAAGTTTCAGCTTAGGAATTACAAGAGTTAGAACACCTTCACTAGTATCACAAAATGACCGGCGTGCAACATCAAGTAGTCCATCTATTCCTGCCTTAACAGCAAAACACTGTTGTGTACGTGCAACAAAAGGGACCCTTGCATGAAGTACATCTTCATCAATCACATCATCAATCCTGGAGAAAATGACAGACCTTCAACAAATGTCATTTATCTCAAAGTCTCAAGTAACACAAGACTTTCATATTTTCATTCAATAACATTCAAGGATGCACTGCATATCATGTTTCAGATGGGTTGGAATAATGATGTAGAATCGAATGTGGAAGTTACAGCATCATGTAAGAAATCAGCATAAGTGTCAAATCTTCATAGACAATAGGTACATGACATAACATGAACAACTGATCCATAATGAGTTCCAAAAAGACTGAAATAATCATCAGTAAGAACTATTTATCCACACCAATGATCAAGGATTTATTAAACTGGCTTATTTAAACTTTGAAAGTTCATAGAATAATTCAACTGAAATAAAATAAACAAAAAATGCATGGATATAAATCAAGGATTACACACCTGGACATAAAACAGAAAGAAGATAAGCCAGAATTCTAGAAATAATGCCAAAACACATAACCGACATGCTTGAATAAAGCACCCCACTGCTTGAGCTAAGTTGTGGATAGCAATCATTAAACTGCATCAAAGAAAGCCTCTTCCAATGTATATGTGTTCCAACTCAATAAATTGACATCTGAATTGTCCCAAATAGTACTAGAAGATAGAGCACAGCAGCAGGCAAGTATTTAATGTTCTGATGGTGCACATTATGTACGGGGTTCCTTTGTATATTTCTAACAATGATAGTGCTAGAGGCTAGAGCACAGCAGCAGGTGGGTATTTAATGTTGTGATGGCGCACATTATGCACGGGGTTCCTTTGTATATTTCTAACAATGACATTATCTACTCTATCAATGTTAACATTTAACATTGCACCAAAAATCAGAAAATATTGTTTGCCTTCAAATACAGTATTAAACTATGAAACAAACAAAGAGCTTGAAAAAAGCATGTCGCCAATTGAGCTGAAATGTGGATATTTTATTTTATTTTATTATTTGAAAGGTTGAAATGTGGATATTTTATGTTCAATCACATTCAACAAAGCTCAAATACGTCCCTTCTAATGTGTAAGTACCAATTCCAATCACTGTCTTGAGTTACTCCATACAATGCTAGAGCACAGCTGCAGATAAGAATTTAATTACGTATTTATGTTTTTTTAATAAATGAAGATACTTGTGATTAATGATTGTTGGAATGAAAACAGGGAATAAAAGAAAGTAATGGAGAAAAGAGAAAAATTGAATTGATACGTACTGATACAAAACATAGGATTCCAACAAGGGGACCAAACACAAATCCTCATTCCTCAAAGTTAAAAGAATAAATGCCCTCCATCTGTGACTCCACTCCAAGCTTTGCAAAGAAATCCGCAACACCATTAGCTTACCCTCTTAAGATGCTGAAACAAGATCTCATGACCCTGGCATAATTACTTAATCTACCTAACAACTAGAATCAACGATTCCTATTGCTCATTTAATCATAATTCCTATTGCTCACTTAATCACATTCACAGGGTCCCCCTCAATGATGAGTTCCCCATGACCCATAGCAGCCCACAAAGCCACAGACTTCCTAATTCCTAACAATTCTGCCTCGTTTGCATCTCTCACCCCAAACGATTCCGAGAAAACTAAAGATGATATCCCCTCCGAATTTCGTAAAACCCTTCCTATCTCTATTGGTCCAGCCGTCCAAGTTTGCCTCTTGCTGCCCCGTCCACATTGAATTTAAGGAAACCTGGCAGATGAGAAGACCAATTTACACTAATCCTTGCCTTCCTTGGTCCACCCCTCATGCATCTTTCCCTTGAATTGTACAGGTCCATTACTTTGAGCCTCTTAAAGTCTTTGCTCAATAAGAGACAGGTACAAAGTCTTAACTTTGCCTTTTGAAAGAGCTTGTTTTCCTCCAAAACTTTGCTCTTGAAATATCTAGAGTTTCTTTCCTTCCATACCGATCATAGAATGGCCGCTGGAATAGTGTTTCAAGCTGCCTTCTTCTTAGGTCCAAGACTAGATACTGCCCAACTATCCATGAACCCAACACCTATCAAAAACCCACAAGGCACCCATTAGCTTAACAAAACTATTCCAGTTTGGAAGTACGTGATCAATGCCCTCCTTATTACCGCAAAACACACAAATCGATTCCCTACATATCTAACCATGGATAGCCCAAATTGTGCATAGATATGTGATTAGATTGCTTGGAAGGCTTAATCTGCCCATTCATTTCATCAATCAGGTTTTGAGAGTTGTTTTGTCCGTCAAAATCGCGGTTGGCTTTATTTGAACCGTTAAATGGATCCAGTTTTGTCATAGTAGTTGGCTTAGGAAGTTTATTTTATTTTTATTTGAGTATCAACTTATGGGATATAATAAATGTGTAAGATTTGGAATATCACATTTTACACATGTGGATTGACTTTTAGATATTGTTATATATCATTGATTGTAACTGAATTTTCTTTCCTTTTTCCTCGCCTTGATTGGCTCTTCTGTGCTCTTTATATTCATGTATCCTCCTTTGTTAGAGAGAGAAGCAGTACAATATACAGAGATTTCTCTCTCTCTCTCTCTCTCTCTCTCTCTCTCTCTCTCTCTCTCTCTCTTCTTCCCTTTCCTCCATCTCTTTCTTTTCTTTTCTCCCTATTTTCATTATAATACACGGTTAACTCCACAACTTGGGCAAGGCACTCAACAAATAGCATGGTTGACTTTTTGGCGAAGGTTGGAATTCAAAAGAGGGTGCCAACTGTGGAATTTTTTAATTCAAGTTCATTGGGTGAGGTTGTATTAGGATAAAGATGTCCTCTTGTATGATATTTTGTAGAATAACACAAGAATTTGGTGTGTCTTCCTTAATCAAGGAGAGACTCTGAGATTTTATTTATAAAGAAGGAGAATACAAATATAGAAAGAAAATAATCTAATAGAGGAAAATACTAATTTAAAGAAATCATTAAACATGGAAACACAATATTTAGTAAAATCTAAATTTATTCTAGCACGCCCCTGCAAACTGAAGCGTAGATGGAAAGGAACGCAAAGCTTGGAAAGAAATCCAAGTCTGCAAACATTCGCTCACTGACTGGCCATAGAAGATGCGTTGAAGAAGCAAATACTGATTGACTGTGATAAATTGTTGAAGTGCCAGCGTACTGATTGGCTGCAAAAAAAACATGCGGCGAACATAGATGGCAACCTAAAAAGGAAAAATTGGCACAGACGACGGCAGTAGCCGCAAACAATTGTCCGACAAAAAAATTGGTCGCAATATGCAATAAATACATGCGACTAATGACCTAAAAAATCAAGGGCGTTGTAGACGCTGAAAAAGCTAAAGCCGGCTATGAAATCAATCAATCAGCATTAGAGAGCCAAGATCGAGAAGGCCAACAAAGGGGACGAATCAGAGTCGTCCTAAAAAATGAAGTGGATGAATTCCACGGCTAATGGGACAGGTGTCCATTGGCAAAACAGGTCGTCTTATATTGGAGAAGCGGCGAGAAAATAGCAATGCTCGTCAGAGCAACCGCACGGAAGAAGTCCAAACACAAATTGGTTCTTTACAGATCTCAGTCGAGAAATCAAGGCTGAGACGAAGCAACAGCAATGGCCAAGCTTGAGACAGCAGTACTCAGACGGGCAGCAGCAATTGATCAAGCTGCAACACTGTAGTCCTGAGGGACTATGCGAATTGGTAGTCCTGCTGGACTACCCAAAAAACGGTGGTCCATATACCAGAAAAACGTTGAGGAGAGATAGCCAACTCTTCTTTTTTATCTTCCAAAGCAGAGAGCACTGGGTGGTGTGGACAGCAAAGAGTTTTTTTTTATCTTTTTTATTTTTCATTCTCCTGCTGCAATTGAGACAGTCAGAGAAGTAGCCAAATGAACGGCCGGAGCAGCAACTTTTGTCGTCAGCAGCGAGAGAGGCTGCAGCAGCAGGTGCTCTCGAACAGGTGCAATCGTGCCAGTGCACCGGCACTGCAAAGTCGACTGGGGGCAAAAATTTGGTCAGATTCCGGACAGAAAGAAATGGAATGGAGAATGCAGATCTGGGCGAGATCAGAACTGTTCGGATCTAGCAGACAACAGAAGCGGACGGCTCGCTGTGGATGGAAGGTCCTCCGACTTCTGGCTGCGAACAGGTAACTCAGGCACTGCACAGGAAGGCGACGGTGTCAGTAGAATGGCAACAACAAAAGGCGATTCATCCAGATCTGTCTTTCAAAATTCCCTTTTTTTTTTCTTTCAAAAACAGCGTCTACCATCTGGGCCTTTTCCTTTTCTCATTATCTGCAAGCGGTCCGTCTCGGCGCACACACATGAACAGATTTGCAATCAAATCTGCAAATCAGAGAGACCAGATCTGCAAACAGCAGGGCCGCTCCAACGGAGTGATAGAAGAACGTTGATCTGTTGTAGAGGATGGAGACCATCAAAAAGGGGCAGACGGCCACAAGAAGGGCACTGCAAAGGATGAGATGATGGGCCTGGCTGGTGTTGAGCACACGTTGCAGCGAACAAAACTGCCTGCATAACCAGAGCAGGCAACAGAAGGCGTGCGATGGGCACGGGATGGAACATGGGAAAGAGGAGAGGAAAAAATAAACAAATTCAACATATGTCCCCTCCCTCTACCAGACGAGTCGCCTCTGGTAGAGGGAGAGAGAGGAGGAACGCCTTTGGGGAATCTACTGTCTTGCGGGAGAGGATCGTATCAGGACCAGAATCAATTCACTGCTTTGATGCCATGTAGAATAACACACGGATTTGGTGTGTCTTCCTTAATCAAGGAGAGACACTGAGATTTTATTTATAAAGAAGGGAGAATACAAATATAGAAAGCAAATCATCTAATAGAGGAAAATACTAAAATAAAGAAATCATTAAACATGGAAACACAATATTTAGTAAAATCTAAATATATTCTAACAATTTCTTTCATTTATATACAAGCCATAGACTGCAACTTTGCACTTTATCTTTCATTGAAATCCATCTTTAGTCTCTGTTCAAAAAAAATATATACAGATCCAAGACCCATACATTCAAAATTTCTAGCATTCTTCTGATTTCGTTCCTATTTGTTGCGGTTACACTGATTGAGTTTTAGTTTTTCTTAGATTAGAAACAGTTAGAAGCTGACAATAATGGATCAGGTCATGAAGCACGATTGCCCTATTAGTAGAACATTAGGATCCAAGACTGAAACTATGCATCTTATTTCAGTCATAGGATCCAAGACTGAAACTAAACATCTTACTTCAGTCACTGTCACTAATCTGATACCTTCATTCACTTTTTTGCTTCATTACCCACCAGTTCCATGTGACCGGGCATAAACTTTCATAATGAGGTAACTGCTGCCGTCTTTGTATTCCTGGAGGCTAGTCCACCCTTGCAGCCCATGGTATGTTAGAAGCAATATTTGGGTTCTAAAATTTACCTCATACTGTTAGCAACTTGTGCAAGCAAGCACGTAGGCACGTATACACACACAAACACGAACAGTAATTGTATGCGACTTGAAGTCAAACTGGATTGTACCTTCTGATGAGATAGGAAATAATACCTTTTTCTTATACCAATATATCTTTCATTTTCACAGATGGATTTGTAAACGTTGCAAAGAAGGAAACTTCTTGCATCCTTAAGCACCTGAAATAGTTCTTAGTTTCAGATATTTTACAATAAACTATGACATAAAAATGAAACTATCATACCTTTGAAAGTAAGGGCAGTGCTTGCAGAGCAGTTTTAAGGAGGATAATGCTTGATATCAACATTCGACTCTTTGTAGCGTTTGCAAGTCCCAAAACCTCATTTGAAACCTTTCGAGGCTTGAAGCAGAAGTGGCACAGTACTCTATCTAGATTGCACAAAATCAACTTTCCTTGAACATTAAATGCGGAACATTTTAATGTTTTTTTTAATAGAGACAAATAAAACAAATACTGGAAATAATGAACTGATCTTACCCGTTTCTTTTGGAAACTTTCGAAGAGCTTGTGACAATCCAAAGAAAATCTCCTCATTGCCCATTAATTCATCCTGAAAAGAAAATAAACAAAGAAGGGGTCATAATATCTAACATTTTTGCATATTTGAATCAAAAAGTCATACAACAAAAAATAAGTAACAAGAATAAAAAAGGTGGTTGCATTCTATAGCTATTGAGACCAGGAAAGGAGTGTTTCATCCAAAATCTTTTAGTATCAGCCATCCACACTTCACACTTCATAACCATATCCCAAACATCGTTTAAATTGTATTACCTTAAGTCTGCACTCTCTAGTTATCGAGCTCCAAACTCGCACTAAACATAATAGACTTGTCCAACCAATTGATAGATAAAATTACATGTAGTTGATACTCATTCATATAGGTGATAATCCCTTGAACACTACTCTAAGCCACATCCTTTGGGAGCTCTGTTGTGGGACCCACTTCAAGTAATGGACAAAAGCACAGACCGAAGCCCAAGTTGCCGCAGCAGATCTGAGAAGAAGAGGCGTACGTGGACCCCACAAGGCACAAAGCAATCAAAAAGCCTCATAGAACAATGATGAGGGAGGGGTGATTACAATGGAGGTGATATGAAGGAGATTCACACCAAAACGTTCATACGTTTGTGAAAAAAAAACCTTGTAACTGATCATAGATACAATGGCTACAAATTTTTTAACGGATTAAAAACGCCAAGTGTTAGTGCCCCGGCTTGCCGAGTTACCTATTTGTCAATTCCATGACTGAGGTGAAGCATTGCCTTGAAGATTGAAGCTCAAGAATCAAGACTCAAGTGCTGGTTGAATCAACTTCAAGATTGGAGATTCAACGGATCAACATGTGATGACAATCACCGACGGTAATTGGCCATAGATGACTTTAAGGTGGACCCCACACCTTTAGATATCACATCTGGTTAACCAACAAAGCCTAGGGGATGTTTAACACCAAAATCAGAATATGGACTGAATGATGAAACCATTGATTTTACTGTCATGGCAACACATCGTGTCGGAGATCTATCGCAAAGACAATAGAAGATACTGTCGTGGTATAGCAATCAATCGTCTGGAAAAATGAATGTTCTGGTTTGGAATGGACTGTTAAACAGCTGGTGTCTCAGGACGATACAATCATGGTCACGATCTATCCCTGAGACAGGGCCGATCAATCGGGCGCACAATCAATCGATTGGACTTAACCAAAACCATGATCTGGAAAAACCTGGTCAAAACAGGTGAGCCTCAGGACGATACAATCGTTGGTTGGCAATCTTTCGTGAGGAACATATCACGATCGATCGGTTGCACGACAGATGACAGGGCCAATATATCGGGAGTACGATCAATCAGCAAAATATCTGTTATTGTTCTGGATATGGAACACTATTAAAAATGTATTTGTCCCAAGCTGATACTATCGTCAGACCACGACCAATCGGCACACAGAGAGCACGATCATTCGTGTGTGGCCATTTTTGTACCATTACTGTGCATTTATTGCACAACAGTCGGGTTGATGGAAAGCAGTTTCAAACACAAACGATCGATCGCCAGTACACTATCAATCATGTGTTATTGTGTTTCGAAAAAATTCTTTTTTGCCTTTATAAATACTCCACTATTTGGAGAGTTTAAATATCCCTTGGAGAGTATTAATGATCTGCATCTACCAGAGTTAAACTCTCAAACACCAAAGGCAAATCAGTGGTTATTCTCTCTTGGCATTACACTTGCAAATCATTCAAGTATTCAATCTTAAATTGATTGAGATTAAGAGAGAAGGAAAAACTATTTTCTAGCATAGACATTGGACCTCCAATTTCCTAGATACCCTCCCAAGGATTGTGATTGCTCTACACTCGGCGCGTCTACGTCTACGAACGAGATCACATTGGGAGAGATTCTTCAAGAAGCACATCATCACATTTGCAAATCGTCGAAGGCAAGTGCTTCTTAGATTGATTTACTTTAAAATCATCTTGTGAAGTGGATTAAAGCAAGTACTTGAACCACTATAAAAAATAGAGGGATATGGATTATACCGGGGAGGTCGAACCTTTCAAAATTTAGGTATTGGGTGAAATTCCCAGTCAATTGAGTTAGGTGGAAGTCCTACTCTATTTATGGGTCAGGGGCAGTGTTGATCTAGGTCTCAGAAGACCAGTATCCGTGTGGATCAAAGGAAAAAACCCAGAAAACTGAGTTTTCTACGTCCCAGGCAGCAACGGCAAAGGCTGCATAGTGGAGGGTCCCACGCACTCCAAATAGTAGATTGGCCAGATCAGAACAGTATTACTGGATGAAACTAACTACTTTGAATGGTCTTATTCTGCCAAGATGTTCTTGACTGCAAAGAATTTGTCCTCTTATATCATGATGTGGAAGTGGTTCAGATGGCAGTTGGGTGTGGAAGTGACAATGTGGGGAGGGAAGGAAGGCATGTGAGTTGGGCAGAGATGGCTGGGGAAGAGGAGAACTTGAATTTATCAGATAACTCACAAGATTTTGACGAAGAGAAGTTGTTGATGGAAGGAAATTTGTTTGGCATTTCTTCACAGCAACGTGTTTTACAACTGAACGTGATTTAGAAAGAATTTTGGGAAGTTGAGTAATGAGAATAGAAAGAAGAACAGCAAATGAGATGAAACAGGAAGATTGAGAGGGAATTGAGAAATTTGCAGTCCTCGGTTAATTATGAGCATTCTCTAGTGGTGGTAGATACTTTGAGGGGATTGGCAGTGAATTCATGAATGTTCGGAGGCTTGGTGCAATGCTAAAGCGGGTGATGGTGAAGAAACTGGTGTTATCACAAAAGTCGGATATCCTTCTTCTCCAGGAAATTAAATGTCAAAATCCGGATGATGGTTTTGTCAGATCAGTGTGGGGTAGTGGTAGTATGGGTTGGGTTGGGTGGCAAAACCTTCTTTTGTCAGATCAGTGTGGGGTAGTGGTAGTATGGGTTGGGTGGCAAAACCTTCTGATGGTGCGTTAGGTGGTATGTGGAATTCCGATAAATGGAGTCTTGTTTCAGCTGAGGTTAAGTTTGATTCTATTAATGTGGTGTTGGAAGATATTGTGACAGGAAAGGAGTTTTTGTTTACAAATGTATATGGGCCAAATTCATATTCAAATAGAACGGATTTCTGGGATGAGTTATCTGCTGCTAGGGGATACTCCCCTTCTCCTTGGTGTGTGGGAGGTGATTTTAATGCGGTCTGTCGGATGTCAGAGAGGATGGGTTGCCAGAGATTTTCAGGTCCGATGCAGAAGTTTAGTAATTGAATGATCAAATGGAGTTGTTTGATTTGCCATTGGGTGGAGCCAATTTTAATTGGTCCAACAAGCAAGAAGACTATCCCAGTTTCGCTCATTTGGACATATTTTTGCTAGATGCTACATGAATGGAGTGTTTTCATCAAACTGCTCCGCGAGCAATGCTTTCTCCTGTTTCTGATCACACTCCCATTCTCCTGGATACTTTTTTAGACTCTTGGGGCCCTTCTCCTTTTTTGGTTTGAAATGGCTTAGCTTAAGGAAGAAGGCTTTTCTAAGCTAGTAGAGTGTTGGTGAAGAGAAGTTAATCCTACGGGTTGGAAGGGTTATTGCCTAATGCAGGAACTTAAATATTTGAAGAGAAATACGAGGACTTGGGCTAAAACATGTAAAGAGGAGTCCAACCGTCAGGAGTCTTCATGGATGGAGGAGTTGCAGTCTCTTCATAGTTTAGAGGAGCAAGGTAGCCCTTTCCCAGGATCAGATTAATCAGAGGACAGAGTTGAAGGATTGCCTCAAAAAAAAAAGGCCATTCAAGATGAAATTAAATGGAGGCAGCAATCTAGAGTTCGTTGGTTAGAGGAAGGAGACAAAAATACTAAGTTTTTTCATCAAATGGCAAGTGCTCGAATGCCTAACAATTATATTCACTCTCATCACAGTTGATGGGGAAGTGATGGATAATAGGAGTGATGTTTGCAATGAAGTTGTGGCCTACTTTAGGGGTTTGTATGCTATTTGTTCATGGCCATGTGATCGTTCCGGATTCTCTGCCTTTTAAAGTTTTATCTTCCACTCAAGTGGTGGCTTTGGAGTCTCCTTTTGAGGAGGAGGAGGTGAAGTTTGCGGTTTGGCAGTTGGGGGAAGACAGAGCCCCAGGTCCAGATGGTTGTCCAATCATCTTTTTTAAACATTTTAGGGAGTTGCTCAAGTCGGAGGTGTAAGCTTTTGTCTATGAGTTATTTGATTCCAAAGAAAGCTGGTCCTACAGAGTTAACTGGTTTCGCCCTATTTCTTTGATTGGAAGTCCTTACAAAATCTTAGCAAAAGTTCTGGCTAATCGGTTAAAGGTGGTGCTCCCTTACCTCATTTCCTCTCATTAGAGTGCTTTTATTGAAGGAAGGCAGATTGTTGGTTCCGTGGTCGTAGCTCATGAGTGTCTTCATTCGAGGTTTTTGTCAAGGGAATTTGGTGTAGTTTGTAAATTGGATTTTCAAAAGGCTTATGATAAGGTGGATTTATCATTCCTTGATTATGTGTTGCGTCGAATGAGGTGTGGTGATCGATGGAGAAGTTGGATTCGTTCTTGTGTTGCATCGGCACATTTATCAGTTTTGATTAATGGAAGTCCTAAAGGTTTGTTAGAATGGAGAAGGGAATCAGGCAAGGGGATCCTCTCTCTCCGTATCTCTATGTTATGGTTGCAGAGGCTTTACACCTTATGTTTCATGTTGCGGTTACACAAGGGTTGCTTACTGGGATCCATGTTGAAAATAGTGAAATTAACATCACTCATCTTCAGTATGTTGATGATACCATTTTGGTTCGTAAGGCTGAGGAAGAGGAGTTGAGGACGGTTTGGGCTATTCTGTTATGGTTTCAGATTTGCTCAGGGTTGAAAATTAATTTTCATAAAAGTGAACTGATTGGGATGAATGTGGATCATGATTTGTGTGTAGAGTTGGCTTCTCACTTGGGTTGCAGAGTTTCTTTATTTCCTTCTACTTATCTTGGTCTCCCACTCTACAAGGGTAAACCAAATAAGTGTTGTTGGGATAAGGTTATTGAGAAGTTGGAGAGAAGGTTGTCACTTTGGAAAGGAAAGTACTTGTCAATTGGTGGTAGGATTACTTTAATTAAAGGGTTTTTCGGCAAAAATACCCAACAAATGGCATAATCTGTTCGCCAAACCTGCAGAAACGCTACTTGGGAAAACATGCTTCGAGAGTTCCTTCGATATTTTTTGGACGAATTTACCCTCATTCACCATCTGCCACTCTTTTTTTCTTCTAAGAATGAATCTTTTGGCTACATCACCCAAATCTGCCATATTGTACAACCATTAATGCAGATCCAACGTGACATGCACCCCTCACCATTTTTTTCTTTCTTTTCCTCCTCATTCCCTAAATCATTTTTTTCATATTAAAGCGCTTTTTCTAAGTTAAAGCGGATTTTTTTATGGTAAAATGTTTTTTTGTTAAAGCATTTTTTATGTTAAAGCGTTTTTTTTCATGTTAAAGCGTTTTTTTTTTTTTCATTTTAAAGTGTACTTTTTTTATTTTAAAGCATTTTTTCATACTAAAGCGTTTTTTTTTTTTTTTAAATGGTAAAGCGGATTTTTTTTATGTTAAATCACTTATTTTAGTGTTGAAGCGCTTTTTCACTTTAAAGAGAATCTTTTATGTTAAATCATTTTTTTCATATTAAATAACTTTTTTCTCAGTTAAAGCGGATTTTTATATGTTAAAATATTTTTATTTGTGTTAAAACAGTTTTTTCACGTTAAAACGCTTTTTCTAAGTTAAAGCGGATTTTTTTATTTTAAAATATTTTTTGTGTCGAAGCATTTTTTTATGTTGAAACGCTCTTTTCATGTTAAATCATTTTTCTTTTTCATTTTAAAGCATATTTCTTTATGCTAAAGCACTTTTTTCATATTAAGGCCTTTTTTATATTAAAGTGGATTTTTTTTTTATGTTAAAGCTCTTTTTTCACTTTAAGGAGATTTTTTTATGTTAAATCATTTTTTTCACATTAAAGCATTGTTTTCTAAGTTACAGTGGATTTTTTATGTTAAAATATTTTTTTTGTGTTAAAGCGTTTTTTTTTTTCATTTTAAAGAGTATCTTTTTATGTTAAAGCACTTTTTTCATACTACAGCGTTTTTTCATGTTAAAATGGATTTGTTTATGTTAAAGTGCTTTTTTTCATTTTAAAGCGCTAATTTTCATTTTAAAGCGTTTACTTTCATGTTAAAACACTTATTTTCATTTTAAAGTGTTAATTTTCATTTTAATGCATCTATTTTCATGTTAAAGCGCTAATTTTCGTCTTAAAGTGCTAATGATGTAGCGTACATGAAAATAGACGGTTTAAGATGTAAATGATATTAGATAATGTTTTTTTCAAGTTAAAATGTTTATTTTCATGTTAAAATGTTTATTTTCATGTTTCCGAGCCTACCCGAAGCATTATTTCCAAATTAGACCTCCTTCGGGTACAGGGAACGAATTAGGCCATATGTCGAGTATTTTAACCGAAAAACCCCTTAATTAAATATGTTCTTTCTAGCCTTCTAGTCCATTTCCTGAGTGTGTTTAAATGCCCAGTAGTAGTTGTTGTTAAGAAAATGGAAATCATTAAGAAAAACCTCTTGTGGAAGGATGACAGAGATAAAAGAAAGTTTCATCTGGTGTCTTGGTCCCAGGTGTGCAAATTTGTGGAGGAAGGTGGGCCTGGAATTAGGCCTCTTCGTCCTTTCAATATTGCCCTTTTGGGTAAGTGGTTGTGGAGATTAGGGAGTTCTTCATATGGTTTGCAGAAGTCTAATGTGCAGCACAAGTACGGATTGAATAGTTCAGGATGGTAGGTAATTGCTTCCAATACAAGGGTTTCTGGTTTTTGGAAGGGAATTTGCTCCATTTCAGTGCTTTATGACTTGCATCAGGTATCAGGTTTACTTTGGGACTGATATATTCTTCTGAAAGGATAGATGGTTGGTTGTTGCTCCATTAGCTTCCATTTTTCCTATTTTGTTTTCCCTTGTTGTTGACAAAGAAGCTAAAATTAGGGTGTCTTTTGATATTATTCAGGGTAAAGGTTGTTTGATGTCCTCAGTTTTTTTTTTTTTTTTTTTGGAAACATTAACAACTTGATTCCATTAAAATTAAAAGAGGGTACAAGAGAAGGATCGAAGTATAGGAGAGATATACCCGGATCAAGACGAAGGAGGAAAAGAAAGAAGAGAGATAAGAAAAAACAAGAACAAAAAGAAAAACTACAACGAAACAATCCTATTACACTAAGAGGACCCTAGCTCCCCTAACTCCCAAGGCTGGTGAGATGAAAAGATTTCCAAAGTTACCCTTTGCTTAAGAACACCAACTTTCACCAAGAAGTCTGCTACAATGTTTGATAATCGGGGTGTGTAAGTGAAAGAGATGTCTCCCAACCTGCACAGCCTCTACATGTTGTGGGACCCGACCCAATCCGGATACCATTCTTGTGTTGTGGGTCCCCTAACCCATTTCGGGACAGAATTTGTCAACGTTCAATGTATATTGCAGGGTCAACTAGATTAGTTGTCTAATAGCTTGTAATTAGATTTTAGATTATTGTTTTCGTTTTTTGTCTACATAATTAGCTCATTTACTTGTTATTTATACATGTAAGAAGACATAGTTTCATATACTGAATACAAGATAGAAAGAGAAGAATTCTTCTCCATCTCTTCTCTTCTTTTCTTATTTTCATTCTATTAATCATTATGGTATCATGCCAGAAAGATTTCTAATATTTTTTTGGAACCGTTGTACTACTGTAGCGGATTTCCTCTGTGCCGTTGATTTCTTCAGACAACACATCTGCCGGAGGGACCCTATCACTCTTGTTGTCTTTGCAAGAGCTCTCCTTCCCTCCGCTTGGATCTCGTTTTTGCCACTGTTTTCTCACGTTTTTGCTGCCTTCTACCTCCAGCGGTTCTGGTGACTTTGGAAACCCAATTCTCGGTTTTCTGCTTCGATTTGTTGGCTTAAGGCTTTGTAGGGGTTCGATCTTCCACTATTGGAGTCGCCCCTGCCCCTGTTCTCCATCGCCGCAGCTTGTCCCACCTTTGACCAATGGTGGGACCCACTCGTTTGCACTCCAGCCCTTGTGCATGTGATGTTGCTGCCTTGCATTTTTTTTTCACTTTTTAGGCCAGATGTGCTGGCTTTCTGCTCGTCTTTTCCTGCAATCTACATGGTTGTGTTCGCCCCTTCCTTGTGATCACATCCAACTGATCTTCATCACTACCATCATCAGTGGGCCCTACTTCTGAGCAGTTTTTTCATCTGTGACGCAGCTGCCTTGCAGTTTTTTTTGCATTTAAGGCTAGATCTACTAGCTTTCTACTTGTTTATGTCTGGGATCCACATGGTTGTGTTCGCCCCTCCCTTGTGATCACATCCAACTGATCTTCATCACCTACCATCTTCGGTGGGCCCCACTTCAGCGCAGTGTTTTGTCTGGGATAGTTGTATCTCTCCCTTCTTGTTGTTTTCTAGCTACGAGGACCTCCTTTGCAGACTCTGGAACTTGGCTCACCTGCTAGCTACTGCCATGGGCACTGTTCTGCTTCTGTGATTTCTCCTACGCTTGCGTTTGACAGTTCTACTTCGGGATCATGACCTCCTCTTCAGAACAACCTGAGATTGTGTCTTCTGAGAGATCTTCTGTTGCTTCCCTCCCTGAAATGGCTTCCTCAGGGCCCACCCATATTGGGAAGATCACCACCGTCTTATTGAAAGAGACAAATTACTTTCAATGATCTCATTTAGCGAAAATGTTCCTCACTGCCAAACAATTATCTGATTATAATGATGGCACTGCCCCAGAACCAGCCAAGACGGACTCCTCTTATCGCGCATGGAAAGCCAACAATTCCTTGGTGCAATCTTGGCTCCTTCACTCCATGGAGGATCATGTTCGTGGGACCGTCTATATACTTCCCATAGCCAAAGATGTATGGGACACCATTAAGGCTTTGTATTCAGATGGTGATAATTTTGCCCGCCTCTATGAGTTATATCAGACTGCTTCTCAACCCTGACAGGGGGAGCTCTCACTGATTCAGTACTATTCCAAGATGCGGACATGTTGGCTCGAGTTGGATTAACTTGAAGCTACTAAGTTTGCGTTACCTGGGGATGCAGTTCTCTATCAGCAACTCCTTTCTTGTCGAAGGGTTTTTGAGTTATTGACTGGCCTCGACCATGAGTTTGAACCTATTCGGGCCCAGCTGCTGGGACAACACCCTCTTCCTTCTCTAGAAGAGGTTTACTCTGCCTTACTCCGTGATGATCGGCGTCGCTTAGTCATGACTCATGAGCTTGCTCAATGCTCTGCCTTAGTGACCTCTCATCCTCCCATGCCTTCTCCAGCACGGGGGGCTCCCGGTTCTCCTGGTAAAGGTCCCCAGAAGAAGGGGCCTAGGTTCTGCACTTATTGTAAAATGACAAACCATCATGTGGATTCCTGCTACAAACTACATGGGCGTCCGAAGCAAGCAAATGTCTCTGCTGCCACTCCTATCACTTCCCCCTCTGATGTGGTTAGTGATAGTTCTCCCGTGACTCATTAGAACTTTAACATGTTGTTGAAACGACTGGATTGTCTTGAACTCCCCAAGGTCTCCAATGCAGCCTCCTCTACTCCAGGTATTGGGCAATTGCCAATCATACCTCCTCTCATTCTTGGATCATCTGTTTTGGTGCCACTGATCACATGACTGGTATGTCCACTCTTTTCTCGTCTATTTCTCCTGTTTCATATAGTAATGTTCGATTAGCTAATGACTCCTCTACTACCATTGCTGGTAAAGGGACCATTCCTCTTTCTTCCACCATGTACCTCATTTATCTCATAATTTGCTCTCTGTTAGTGCGCTCACTAAACTGTTTAATTGCTCAGCCACTTTTTTTCCCTCTCATTGTGTCTTTTAGGATCTGACCACGAGGCAGGTGATTGGTGGTGGACGTAAAGTTGGAAGCTTATATCTTTTTGAGCATCCAGCTGGTGCTTCTGAAGTCTGCTCGACCTCATCCTCGTCTAATGTGTGGCTGTAGCATTGCCGGCTTGGCCATCTCTGTGATTCTGTTTTACAGAAACTTGTTCCTTATTTATCATTTCAACATTTTGAGTGTGAACCTTGCCAATATGGCAAACATTAGAACTTGTTTTCCCTCATCTATAAATAAAAGTGCATATTCCATACTTTCTGTTATTCATTCTGACGTTTGGTAATCACCGTTTCTCTCGCACTGGTTTCCGATTTTTTTGTCATTTATTGATGATTTCTCACGAATGACATAGATTTATCTCATGAAACACAAGTCTGAAGTGTTTGATCATTTTCGCACATGTTATAATTGGATTGCCACTCACTTTGATTTGAAAACTAAAAGTCTACGAAGTTATAACGGGGGAGAATATATGTCTCATGACTTTCTTAATTTTTTGCACGAGCATGGTGTTGAATCACAATTATCTTGTCCATCTACCCCACAGTAGAATGGTGCAGTGGGAAGAAAAAATAGACACCTTCTTGAGGTCACTCGATCTCTCCCCTTTACCATGCATGTTCCACAGTTATACTGACCTGAGGCAGTCTTGACATCTTGTTACCTTATAAACCGCATGTCATCCCATGTCAGACAAATCGCCTAATTCAACTTCTCTCACTCCATAAACATATTCCTCTTCTACCATTACATATTTTTTGATGTGCCTGCTTTGTTCACAAATTCTCTGGTGATAAACTTTTCCCTCGTGCAATGCGTTGCATCTTTTTGGGTTACTCACCCTTTCACAAAGGCTACAAGTGTCTTGATCCTACCAATGGAAAAACCTATGTGTCCATAGATGTCACCTTCTTTGAGACAGTCCCATATTTTTCTGCTCCAGCTGGTCCATCTGCCTCTCCTATTTTACCTCTCCTTCCCGCAGATATTACTCCATCTTGCTCTACTCCAACTAGCACTCCCAAGCCTACTTTGGTATATCAACGCCGGCAACACCAGCATCCACCTCCAGCAGACGCCACTACCACATCTGCCTCTGGTCCAGATCCACCCAGCACTGCTGAGTCTGACCTTCCCATAGCCCTTCGGAAAGGTAAACGTACTTGTTCTCTCCATCCACTTGCTCAATTTGTTTCCTATCATGTTGTTTCTCCTTCCTATCACAAATTCCTCACAGCCCTGGACAATATTAAGATTCCCAAAAGGGTTGACACTGCACTTCGAGACCCCTCCTGGAAGGCCACCATGGATGAAGAATTAGCGGCGCTCGAATCAAATCATAATTGGGATATGGTTCCTTTTCCTCCAAGAAAGACTCAAGTTGGATGCAAATGGGTATTTTCTTTAAAACATAATCCAGATAGATCCATTGCTCGCTATAAGGCTCGGATGGTTGCTAAAAGATTCACGCAAACTTATAGGGTGAACTATCATGAAACCTTCTCTCATGTGGCCAAGATTACATCTGTTCGAATTTTGATTTCTATTGCAACCACCAATGCTTGGCACTTCATCAACTAGATGTGAAGAATGACTTCCTTCATGCTGATTTACAGGATGAAATCTATATGCTTCCTCCTCCTGGGTTTGTCAAGCAGGGGGAGTCTCATTCTGTATGCCAACTCCGGAAAGCTCTTTATGGCCTCAAGCAATCTCTAAGGGCCTAGTTTGGGAAATTCAACAGTGTTGTATTGCCATATGGTTTTTTCTAGATGTCAGATGGATCACTCAGTTTTTATCTATCATCATCAAGATGTGGTAATGATTTTAGTAGTATATGTGGGTGATATTGTTCTTACTAGTAATGATGCAACTGCCATCTCTACATTCAAAGTGTATCTTCACCACACATTTGCCATCAAATATCTGGGCCCCTTGCGCTACTTTCTTGGTATTGAGGTTGCTTGTTCATCTCAGGGACTGACTTTATCTCAGCACAAGTATGCTCTTGACCTCCTCCAAAATGTTGGGTACTCGGGTTGCATACCAGCTGACACTCCACTTGATACCAATACCAAGCTCTTTGCTTCAGATGGAACTCTTCTGGATTCTCCTAGATTTTATCAGAAGTTGATTGAGAAATTGATTTATCTCACCATCACCCGTCCTGATTTATCGTACATTGTTGGTGTGGTCAGCTAATTCATGCAGGTTCCACGGGATACTCATCTTCATGTTGTCTTTCGCATCCTTCACTACATTAAATCCCATCCAGGACGGGGATTGTTCTTTGCTCGACAGACTTCACTACCTGTCCATGGTTATTCTGACGTAGATTGGGCTAGCTCGCCTAATGATCGTCGCTCTACCATTAGTTATTGCATCTTCTTGGGCTCCAATTTGGTATACTAACGTAGCAAGAACCAGTCTGTTGTTGCTCGCTCTAGTGCTGAAGCTGAGTATCGGGCCATGGCAAATACTAAGGTTGAACTACTTTGGATTCGTCAGTTTCCCACTGAATTGGGATTTCTTCTAGTTGACCTCCTTATTATGTTCTGTGACAATCAGGCGGCCATCAACATTACTTCCAATCCGGTCTTTCATGAGAGGACTAAGCACATTGAGGTAGATTGTCACTTCCTTCGCCAACATATTTCTGGAGGTCAGCTTGTCATTCCTCATCTAAAGTCATCTGATCAACTTGCCGACATTTTCACGAAGTTTGTTCCCCGAGTTCAACTTGATTCCGTTATTAACAAGATAGGATTACTCGATATCTTCGAACTAGCTTGCGGGGGAGTGTTATGGGACCCGACCCAATTCGGGTACCATTCTTGTGTTGTGGGTCCCCCGACCAATTTTGGGACAGAAATTGTCCATGTTTAATGTATATTGTAGGGTCAACTAGATTAGTTGTCTAATAGCTTGTCATTAGATTTTAGATTATTGTTTTCCTTTTTTTGTCTACATGATTAGCTCATATACTTGTTATTTATACATGTACAAAGACATAGTTTCATGTACTGAATACAAGATAGAAAGAGAAGAATTTTTCTCCATCTCTTCTCTTCTTTTTCTTATTTTCACTCTATTAATCAACACCAAATATCCCTAGCAATACATACCAACCTCCACGAGGGGGATTTCTTAATACTAGCCCAGGAGATGGCATTAGTCGAGTCACCTTGGACAATGAGGTCATCGCTTGTAAACCTAGACCAAACCTAAAGTTCTCTCCTGATTGCTCTCAGTTCTGCGTCGTTTGACTACATTATCCCTACTTATTCAGAAAAGACAACTAAAATCCTACCTCTACCATCATGTAGCATCCTACCTTGTTTGGTGCCCACAGTTTAGAAGGTCTTTGGAGGATTGTGTGTTGGAGGACTGACTATCTTTAATGGATCCATTGAGTAGTGTTTATGTTGTGGGTCATGCAGATGATAAGACATTTTTGGGATCCTAACCTCATGGCATTTTTTTAATGAAGTCTTTTCATAGCAAACTAATATTTGTTGGTTATGTCTCTAGGATGAATCTGAAAATTTGAAAGGGTGTGGCTCCTTTCAAGGTAAAAGTCTTTGGGTGGTTGGTAGGATTAGAGAAGATTTTGACAATTGATAAATTACAAGTGCCGCGAATGCTTATTGTGAATGCATGTCCCCTCTATTTGGCTGATGAAGAGACAGTGAACCATCTTCTTTTTCATTGTTGGTTTGCTTACCAGATTTGGTGTCATTTTCTTCGGTTGTTAGGGATGGCTTTTTGTTTCCCGAATGATTGGTTTGGCTTGTTCACCGAAGAAGTCTTGTTGGTAGGCAGCTCTTTTAGAAGAAATCTTTGGGCAGTGACCGCTCTGAGCATAGTGTGGTCCATCTGATTAGAGAGAAACTCTAGGATATTTAATGGTAATGAATACTCTCTCCGGCATCTAATTGAAGTTATTAAGAGTAGAGTTGTTTGGTGGATGGTTAGATCTGGAAAGTTTCATGGTATTACCATATCAGATATTTGTAGGGGCTAGGAGTCAATGGATCACTTATTGCTTCATTTTGCCTCAAGGAGGTCTATTGATCGGGTTCTACCAGCAATGGGTCTCCTAAAGCTTAACTTTGATGGGTGTTGTATTTGGGAGCTTGGTTTGCCAGGTTATGGGGTGTAATTCGCAATGGATTTGGTGTCATTCTACTCTCCTTTGCAGGTCCTCTTCCGAATGGTTCTGTTCTAGATGTGGAATTATATGCTTTATGAATTTTTGGCTTTGGAAGAGTTGGGGGCGGTTGGGAGTATCTTAGAAGGCGACTCTAAGATTATTGTTGGTTGGGCCTCTGGGTCACTTTGTCCATGGTCGTGTTTAGATAAAGTGGACAAGATTCGTCAGTCCACTAAGTCTCATGGATATTCGGTTTCTTCCTGAACTGCAAATTCAGAAGCAAATGAGTTGACTCGTCAGGGTGTGACCTTACATTCGGAAATTGTAAACAACTTCATTTAATGTGAAGGGAGGGGAGGTTGGTTTTTTCGCTGTTTTTTGGTAGTAGGCTCTACGTGCCTACTTGGATCTATGTTTGTTTTTGTTCTTTTTTTTATATTAATGAAGTTATCTTTCAAAAACAAATTTGTTTCTATGGATGTTGTTTTTTTAAAAAAACACTCCTTATTTTCTACAATCAAATCATAAGTCTTTTTCTTCTCCTCCAGTTCTTCCTACTCTTATAGATTTTTTTGAGCGGTATCATAGAAGAAATATTATCAATGAAAAACGAAAAGTACAAGAGAAGGGTCTAAAAGGTATAGACCAAAAGAAAAAACAAACGACAACAATAAAACAAAACAACAACATATCATAGAGAAAGGCTTCCTACTCTTATAGATACTATTTGATATTGTTGATCCGTCTGCCTCTAAGCATCTCCTTGTTTATCACACAAAGAAAGACAGGCCCCATGCTTCACCCACTACCACTCAATCATCATTGGAATGTCCAGATCCATCACATGAGAATTCTGATCTCCCCATTGCTTTACGAAAAGGTAAACGTGTGTGTACTAGACATCCTATAAACCACTTTGTTTCCTATAATACTATTTATCTCTCCATCATATCACAGTTTTCTCCCCAAAATAGATATCGATTTTCATTTCTAAGAAGATTGATACTGCTCTTCAAGACCTTTCCTGGAAAGTAGTTATGGAAGAAGAATTGGCTGCACTTGAAAAAAGTCAAACTTGGGAGATGATATCCCTACCACAGGATAAGACACTTGTAGAGTAACTCCAAAAGAGAATGTTAAAAGTGACTGCAATAAGGATAGTTTAAAAATAGCCTCAATAGAAAACAAATTGAGAGAATCGTTTAAGATGGTTTGGCCGTGCTAGTAAAAGACTAGAAACAACCCCAATACATAGAGTTGAGAGGCTACAAATTGCAAGTACAAATAGGAATAGCACTGAAACGTGGAACAAAGGGATGAGGAAAGATTTGATAGATGGTGGAGTGACTAAATATATGTTTATGCTAGGGTCAAATGGAGTAGAACTCGGAAACTCAACCCTATATAGATTTCTGGCTTTGATGATGATGGCCATACAAGATCACATACATAGTGCAATATGGCATACATCTACCAACATATGCACATTAAATAAATCTCAACTCTTGGTTCTTAGACTATAGCAAACTCAGACCCAAATATTGAGTATGAATGTGAACATGGGTTGTGTATGGCACTACAAGCAAAACCCAATCTTTACTCTCATATACATCAGCACCATATGCATGGGCTTGTCAGAAAAACCATAACCATGTTGACAATGAAATATGACCTTCATGTAAATAGAGCACCACTCAATGTCTATAGCACAAGCATATGAAAGGATGAGACAGAAACTCCTCGTTCCATTAATGAAAAGAATGAGAGAGAGAGAGAGAGAGAGAGAGAGAGAGAGAGAACTCATAAAACTTATTTGGGATGATTGGATTTGGGATCTCTTGGGATGATTCCCTTTGATACAATAACACATTTATATAAATGACTAAACTTTCTCCACAAGAGTTACTAAAAACAAAAGAGCCTATTCTAATTGGAAATATCCAGATACTAACTGGGCTAACTTGTCCCTAAAAAATCTAAGGTCCAAAAGTATCCTAAATTAAACATCTAGAAATATCTCATTCTAAGTTAGGAAAGATCCACCTAGTGAGTGACTCATAACATCCTATGACTAAAGCCCAAGTGCTGTGAAAAAAATAAATTCCCCAATATCATTAAAGAAAATGAAAGAGTTGTAGGTTAACTTCCTTTCACTTTAAACGGATACAAAGTACATGTATTTATGTATATCTCCAAGTTCTCATGGTTTTATGATACTAGCACCAGAAAAGAAATGGTAATTGATGAATAGTACAAACATTTGTAGGTTCGAGTTCTATAAGTGCCAACCCAAATAGTTGGAACAAATGGCTTTGATTAGGATGATTACAAATACAAAGATAATTGATTAGGGAAATTTTCAAAATAATTGAAAGTAAACAATGTCAGAGATTCATGTGCAGATATTGAGAGAAATCCAAGTTGACAAACAAAAACAATAAAAGGATAAAGAAGTTATCAACTTGAGGTGAAACATGATAATAGTTCTTTAGGATTCTCATATTGAGGTATAAACAAAAATGTTTAGAGATTCCTTAGCAGATACAACTTCTAATTAAAGTACACGGTGAGAATAATCTTCTACGAAGGGAACTTCTAGGCTCTTTGATGCACTACTTTCTAGGTATGCAATGAAAGTAATCTTGAAATAAATTGTAAAATAATTGTCAGCATAATTTGGCAACATCCTGTAGAATAAATCATTGTAAAAAGTAAACAGCAGACTATAAACATGAAATTATTTAACGTAGCAAAGTTTGCACTGAATATGGAACTAAAGATTTAAATTAATGACAGAAAAGAGAACTTATTGGACTTTCAAACTTGTAAAGATACTGAGTTGTAAGTAGGCAACAGAGGAATGTATGTGAAAGTAAATTTATTCTAGCAATTAATAAGAAAAGAAAATTTTAAATGAATGGCAAAAATTAATACTAACGAGGCAATCAAGGCGAGCATTGATAGTCTCAATATCTTTTAAAGGCTGCAATAAATTGGCCCGAAGAAGCCTTGTCCTGGGTGAAAAGTAGAGTTGACCAAAGAAAAGAAACATGAGAAGTTGTTTGGAAGTATTTGAACACTTGCAGTTCATGTATTATAGCGAACATGATGAATGTATGGTCTAGCTATAAACATACAGAACATGCGCAATAAATTAAGTCTACAAAATAAACTAAAATGTGGTCTGGGTTAAGACAGAGAGATGATCACTTTCAAATAGGCAATCACCTTAATAACAGTGAAAAAAATGTCATGTCAAGAATGGAGATGATCACACTAGATAGAATCATGATATACCTATTGCAACTTGCTCTTTCTATTTGTTTTCTTCCTTCCTCTTTTTATACCTTTTTTTGAGCAGGAAAGAATAGTTTTATTAAATTCCTCTTTTTATACCTATAGTTAAGTACAGTGTTCTTGACACTTTTCTCTTTGCATTAGCACATGCTAGCAGGTATAACAATAAGAATCCCTCTGATAAACGTTGTAGACTGTATGTACATTTGTAGAGATTACAAATATGGCAAGAGGATGTATTATTTTGAATAGGGTAGTGATGTAACATAACAGTCCTACGTTGACTTTCCACTTATGTAAATTTCAGCATCTATTTAAAGACACATGTAATCATCTTGGAGACAAAAATCAAGGTTTTTCATTTCTTCCTCGGTCTCTTCTATCTATTCTCTTCTTCCTTCTCTACATTTCACATTGTCCTCTGTTTTATTTTGAACACAACATGGTATTAGCCAGGAATCATCCTCTCTAATTTTCTGCTCTGTCAATCTTTCTTCTCTACATTGAAGTTCTCCAAGAAGGGTTTTCTTTTCCGGATTTTCTTCCTCTTGCATTTCCCAGGATAGGCTTCTGGTATTCTACTGAATTTATTATTGGGTTCATAGGACAATCCCAACATCTGGCCTCAGATTTACTGGCTTTTTTGTTGATTTAGGCCTGCAACTCTACTGCATTTCCAACATTTCTCATCCTTGCTTCCATCCATTTGGTTGGTTTTTTAATACGTCTACAGGTGGGGCCAATTTTCCTAATCTTTGGTTTTCGATAAAGGATGCCCAAAAAAGCCAATTTCTGCATAAAATCATTTGGATCTGTAAAACTAGGCATTGGATCTCTTGAGAACTTTTCATCTGGCCCAATGCCCTCATTCTCGGGGGGAGAGGGGGGTCTTGGGTTTCTTCATCACCAATATATATTATATGTAGAATCAAAAAAGGATCCACTAACATTGTTTTTTTCCATGGATGCTATAAGAAATTTTGTCACCAAAAAAGTATGAAAAAAAGGTGACCAATGTGCAATAGATCAAGACAACAATCATAATAAATGAAAGGAAAAAAAAAACCCACACAATCACTTGAGCACAAACGAGGAGTCCAAGATAATAGATCTAAGGAAAATAATCCCAACAACGGAACTGCACAACGACAGTGTCAAC
This sequence comes from Chimonanthus salicifolius, assembly GCA_013350335.1. Taxonomy (NCBI): domain Eukaryota; kingdom Viridiplantae; phylum Streptophyta; class Magnoliopsida; order Laurales; family Calycanthaceae; genus Chimonanthus; species Chimonanthus salicifolius. Next base: position 22,532,025 of record CM023539.1, on the reverse strand, counting down.
AAAATCTGATAAAATAGGGCCCCACGAATCAAGAAACCAATATCAATCCAATGGGATTGAAAGAACCACTAGGAGAACCTGTAGCAACGCAGTCTCAGCCTAAGATGAGGTCTACAGGAGCAGATCGAACCAAATCTATTAGAAATATCCCTTCTGAAAGTCCTTGTAACAGATCAGAAAAACAGGCAAAAGGGGGTTTTATGATTTAGTTCGATCTGCTCCTATAGACCTCATCTCAGGGAGAGACTTCACTGCTACAGATGCTCCTAGTGGTTCTTCAATCCCATTGGATTGATCTTGGTTTCATGATTTGTGGGGCCCATTTTTATCAAATTTTGCAAACGTTATCACTTTGCAGTTTCTTTGTTGGGATTATTTTCCTTCGATCTGCTATCATGAACTCCTCTTTTGTGCTCAAGTGATTGTGTGGGTTTTTTTTTCATTCATTTAAGGCAATTGTTGTCTTGACCTATTGCACATTGGCCACCTTTTTGCATACTTTTGGTGACAAAACTTCTTATAGCATCCATGGAAAAGAACGATGTTAGTGGATCCTCTTCTGATTCTACATATAAGATATATTGGTGATGAAGAATCCCAAGACCCCCACCTCACCCCGAGTACGAGGGTGTTGGGTAAACCCCGGATGCACGCAGCCCCACAAGCCATGGGCATCAAGTTACTACGAGACTCAAACATAGAACCCCATATTCAGCACATGGTCTATATGCTCCCCACTGCAAATGATACATGGAATATGGTTCGCAATATGTATGATAATTATGGTCGCATCTAAACCATGATGTTGCCCATCTTCGACAGCAGGAGACTTCGATTACCCATTAATATACTCAGATGCGTCGTTTATGGCTTGAAATTGACCATCTTTAACAACCTAAATTCATTTGTTTAGAAGATACTATACTTTGTAAGCAATACATTGAGAAAGGCGGATCTTTGAACTATCAGCAGGTCTTAACCTGAATTTGAGCGTTTCGAGCTCAAATATTCGAGCCTGGGAAGCCTTGAACTAGCAGGAAGGAGTACTCCCTCATATATTCCACATCCCATTCAACTCCTTGGGCAATATGGGACCTCTCTCCCATTGCAGCCTCTCACCAAACAGCCCCCCTCTCTTGGGGCGGGGGTATGAGTTCAGTTTGAATTTCGTGGGCGAAATTCCTTAAAGGGGGTAGTGTTGTAACGACACGACCCGACCCGACCCGACCCAAGTTTTTGGGTTTTTTGGGAGATCTGTGGACCTCTGAAATAGTTTTTGGGGTTTTGATAGCGGGTGTTAGCGTGTGGGCTATCTAACGAGCCCAAGTTTTCCTAAACCCGAGCCTGAGAGCTCGAAGGGCATTTTGGTAATTCTATATTATTATAGTTATTTCCCAAGAAATGTTTGAGAAATCACATAAAAACTTAGAATTTGAACCATTAGATCCCCCAAAGTATGCACACACGTTCTCCTCAGTTAGATACACATGTAGAATGTTGAAAATACTCAATGTTTGGTTTTCGAAATTTTTCTCTGAATTTCTCAATTTTTAAAAGAATATTTTAAATTATTTTCTAGTGTTTATTATTGACAAAAATCATATTTTTAGGCCAATGTTTTGTTAAAGAATTTAATAAAATTTTCAAAAGGCATATTAGAAAAGAAAAATCCAATTTTAAAAAACCCAAGTTTCTTTTAACTTAAACTATTCTTTTCCATTATTTTTATTATTTAAAATAAATATAATAAAAGCTTAGTTTCAAACCTAAAACTTTTTGTTATGATTTATTTGATAGAGTTCAAAAAATATATACATATATTTTGCAACAAAATACTCCAAAAATCGTGTGGGCCCTATGGGACCCACACTCCACTCACCCAAGCCCACTCTTTCTAAAGAAACCCTAGCACTATCTCTTTCCTTATCTCTTTCTTTTCTCCCTCCCTCCTTCAAGAAGCCCTAACCCTAATCTCTATCCTCTCCCTCTCCAAACCCTAGCCGCCACCACACCTTCTTCCTCTCCTAACCCCATTCGGCCATCTTCTTCGTCTTCTACTTCATCTTCTTTTTCTTTTCTTCTTCCTTATCCCTCTCTCTCCGTATCTCTCTCTTCTCCCTCTCTTTCACTTGATTTTTCTCTATATCTTCTTCTCCCTCTTCCCCTCTATCAAAACCCTTTCTTTTCTCTCCCTCTCCCTTCCATTATCCACTCCAATCGGCCACCATGGCCGCTGGCCCAACCCTTGGCCGCCCCCTTTACCTACCCAATAAACCCTATTTTTTTTTTTGGGTTTTTCGACCCACTCCTTTTACAAAAAATGTTTCTCTTGGCTTTTTCCTTATTTTACATTTTTTTTTTGAGTTTTTTGGAAATTCTTCAAAAAACACTTTTTCACCGAGTTGACTCAGTCGAGTCACCACTGAGTTGGGAGTTAGCAAGGCCCAAATTGTTTGTATTTCTAAAAATCCTTCTAACTCCTTCATTTCTTATATTTCTCCCATTCTTTCGAGCTAAAATGGTGCCAACTCAACTCACTCGACTCACCCCAACCAAGTTGACTCAGTCAAGACCCAAGTTCCACAGATTTTTGTACCAGCCACCATTGTACCTGTTTGGACTAGCAGATCTCATCCTGGTCTTCCAGTAGTGATTTGGGGTCGACTTGATTTCGACTCGAACCCGACTCAGTGCTCGACTCGGCATGACTCAGTCACCAACTCAGTGCCCGAATTTTCAATAGGACCTTAGGAGCTCCGTGCACTTTTCACCAACACATCTAGGTGAGGGGACTTATCACTGTTTTAGCATGCATTCGCATCTATTTAACCTTTAACCTTGGACATAGAGTGACTTGACTGGGGCCCTTCGTTTATTAAATCACTCAGTAAGGGAACCGTTGAATGAATCTGTGGCAAGGGATCCATTCGGGTGTACTCATGTCAACTATATGTGATTAAATGGAAAAAATTCTGATCAGACAAATGTATATTGAACATGAAGCATAAAACTTATTGATAACATGTGGCGTATTTAACTATAACATGTGAATAAATTTATGATAAGAATAAGATATGTGTTGGACGTCGAACTTGATGCTTGGGACTTAATGAGATCTTGTCGTGTGTTTATTTATAATATGTGAATGAGATCATGATGAGTATGGGGATTTGTGATTTGAGATCTTGTCATATATTTATATTGTTTTACATGATCATGACATCATGTACATGCATTGGAGGAATTGTTTACATGTATATATGTTTATGATGACGTGATGATTTTGGTTGTTGGGAGGACTTCCCCGTTTCGCTCCGCCAGTCGAGACCCTCATAGGAGATACGGGTTTCCCCGTTGCATTCTGGCGGTTGAGGCAGTTGTGTATTGTATGGTCTCCTGTTTATATTGGTAGGGCGACCAAAGTTGTTAGAGGACCATTGTGAGTTATAGAGGTGATGCCTCAGACTGGTCAGTGGGATCATTGGTTAGTGGGACAGTGGATTACTCATGTACATATGCATCTAACCTATTAAGATGTGGATTACATTTCATACTTGTGATATATAATTATGTTGCTGACATGTGATATGCTTTATCCCTTCACTAGGCTAGTTAGCTCACCCCTTACCTTTCAGGTACCCCAAACACCGAGAGGCCAGGCGGGCCCATTGAGCAGGTGCCTAGGGAGGAGCAGTAGTAGTAGATATTTGCTAATCATGCTTATTCTTAGTTGAGATACTTTGTTTGTATGAACCTTATTCGTATGTTGTTTGTTAGGATGATTATATAACCATATTTTGAACAGTGTATGGTTGTTTGTTATGTTTCCTAGTATTACGAACTTATAGTTTGTCGAGCAGGAGATAGTTACCCGCTTCAAAAAAAAAAATACCCGATATCCGTCATTTTGTGAGGTTTGTGATATTTCGGAGATAATGCGCCTATAGCGAAAAGGGCGTTACACACTACCGGAGAGAAGCCAAACACAAAGCCTCCACTTTGCCTTCTGAAAGAGCTTACTAACCTCAGTTGTTTTTTTTTTCAAAGATTATAGTGTTGGGATTGTGTGGCTCAAATCTACAATCCTAAACAATTGGATAAGACTCCAAATTTAGGCAATGACTATACACGATAGCTTCTTAATACATGTTGGGTTTATTCTCGGCAAGGGACTCGCTGCTTACAGAGGAGATCGGCTGAAACATAGGCAAGGCAGTAAGAATAAAATATACTATTCTACAAAGGAACGGTGTTGGGGGACAGCCAGCGCACACATATAGGCACGGCAATGTTTTAGGCGACCGACTGTAGAGGAAGACAGATAAAGAAGGCCTTTATCGTGGGTTTCCTAATCACATTAGGAATTGCCAAAGTGGGGACGGTCCTGCGTATATAAAAGGGACTAATTGGCTGGTCGTGTAACACACAATTGAGAGCAGCGTGAACAGAGCTCGATCTGTATCTTACACAGAGATCGTGAGAAGGAGAAGGAGAAGGAGAGTGCTCTTGGCTTAGAAAGGTGTCCAAGGAGAGGAGCACCATAAACAGTTCGTGCAGAGCAGAGTGACACCCATAGAAGAACAGCCAGATGCGAGTGAGGATCTGAGAGAGATCTGTTGTACAAAGGACAACCAGCTGTATACATGATCAGAGGCAGCAATCTACAACAAGGTGAGACGCCAGAAACACATACAGAGAGGTGGGTGTTTCTCTAGACAGCAATAATCGGTGGTGGTCTGTATTGTCTGCTGCAGTTTCTCAGGGAACAGAGGACATCAGCGTCGTTCATATATGCTGGTAGAAGGTGTGTACCTGGGCAGCAAAAGGGGTACAAAAGAGAGACTGAGCTGATTACTTCTCTTCGTTTAGAGAGGCTGTCACGGGTTGGGTTAGAACTCAAATCTCATTTGTACAAGTCTATTTTCTTCTCTTAATAAAATTATATCACGCTCCGTGGACGTAGGCCAGGTGGACCGGACCACGTAATATATTGTGTTGTGCTTGTGCTTTATTTCTGCCCTTAAATCCCAACATATAGAATCTCTCCTTCTAGATGGTCCATAAGACTAGCAGTAGGGATCGTGTTCCAAGCCGCCTTCAACCTAAGGCTAAGTCTCAAGAGGAACCATGACCTCACTAACCTAGGTTTTGTCAAAGACCCATGGTACATCCAACAGGTTAGTGAAATTTATCCACAAGTTCCATGCAATAGGGCATCTACAAAAAGGTGATCGATATCTTCCTCCAAAGATCCGCATACGAAGCAGCAAAGTTCCTCCTCAAATCTCAACAACCCTCTCCTCTTGAGGTCCATTCTAGTAAAAACCTTTCCCTTTAGACCCATGGTACATCCAACAAGTTAGTGAAATATATCCACAAGTTCCATGCAACAGGGCATCTACAAAAAGGTGATTGATATCTTCTTCCAAAGATCCACATAGGGAGCAGCAAAGGTCATCCTCCGATCTCAACAACCCTCTCCTCTTGAGGTCCATTCTGGTAAGAACCTGAACCTTTCCCTTTAAAGCGCACCACACAAAAGTTTGGACCCTTGGGATAGCTGGGCCTTTCCAAGCTAAAATAGAGAGAGATTCCACACTGTGTTGCTGAAGCAGGACCAAATCTACCCTTGTCTTAACCAAGTTGGTGCTAGAGGAATCACCCATCCAAACGAATTCGTCCTCATCTTCTAATGACAATGGGATCTTACCTAATTGGGTAAACAAGTCTTCCCTACTCTGCTCTCGAAGGATCTCAGCTCTCTCCTAAGGAAGTTAGGTCCCATTGTCTCCCAATAGGACTTAAAGAAGGTGAAATTGAAATCATTAGGACCCAGGGTTTTGTCTCCTTCGAGGTTGTGTAAGGCAGCCCTAATCTCTTCCAAGGAGAACTCTCTCTCCAACCAAGCAACCCTCTCCTCACCTGCCCTACTCGATCCCATCCATCGTCGGTCGGGGAATCGCCTTTCAATCAAAAAGGCAAAAAAAGGCTCAGTGAAAGGAGAACTAGGACCCTAGGTGTTTGGACAAGTGGCAAACCGGGAAAGAGAGATGGCAAATGCAATGGAAAAGGGGTGGGCGAGAGTGTTTGCCCCCTGAAGGGATTAGAAAGGGAAATAAGGGGGATTCAGAAACGAGAGTACCCGATCTGAGCGTGAGGAAGCATGAGCACCGTCTACTAAAATAGGGAGGAGCATGAATAACCAGAAGTCAAGCACTGCATCTAGAGAGGTGGAGCCCGGAGAAGCCGAAGAACATCTGAAGGTCCTGATGTCGAAACTGAAAGAATGTTGGGATTCTAGTGACTCGGCTTACTTTTTATTTTATTTTTGAGCAGAAACAAATAGAAAAAATATATTAATGATGAAAAGATACAAAAAATGGTATCAAAGAGTCTGAGAGACATAAACTACAAGATAGCCAAAGAGAAAAGAACAAAAGTACAAATAATGTCCTCTAACAAAAGCCAAAACCCCATCCAAAAGATCTCATAGATAAAACATGCCAGTAGTACTAAATTCCACCCTATTTTTGGCGAAAAAGTCAGCGACCCCATTTGCTTATCTTCTGACCGCCATGAAGGACATCTCACTTCCTGAACATAACGCTTTAATTTTTCTTACTATTGTGGTCAATTCCATGGGGGTCTTTTAAACCGTGCCACCCACTTTATTGCATTTGTAGAGTCCCCTTCAATATCAGCTTGGCCCTTCCCATTGAAGACCAAATGGTCAATACTTTCCTAATACTGATAAGTTCTACCTCATTAGAATCTCTCCGTCCTATGGATTTCGAGAAAACTACTGAAGTGACTCGGGTTACTTAGAAAGTAAAGATTGAAAAGCATGTGCTCAAATTGTTTGCAAGTGTAAAACTACTGGATCTTTGGCCCCTTGTGGATTGTAATTACTAAATTCCAGCATCTAATTATTATTAAAATTGGAGACTGTTTAAGTAGCTGCTAAGCTACACATTTCTTGTCCTGATTTCATGCAATAAGTACAGTAAGGATTTTCTTCCTACCAAATGTAATAATTCTATTATTTTTAAATTGGGATTTTATGCATGAACTAAAGCTAGGCATTCTATGACCTCAGACTGCATCTAAAGATTACTGTCAGAATGTTAAGCATGAAGAAAACAGTGAGTAGATGCAACTGGATTATTTTGAAGCAAGTGAATATCAGAATCAAATCCTAAGTGGTACCTAAATGTCTACTGCTGTTTGAAGAAAATAATAGAATCTGAAAACTAGAAGGCTTCATGTCAATTATCATAGTTTCAAGTGCTTTACATATCAAATGATATGAGAAAGAGATTTATCCTCATTCTAGTTATCCAAAAAGTCGATGTCCATATCCATTAGTCTTCATTTGGCTGGTTTTACACTGAAAAGTTGTCATACTAGGTTAGAATACTAGCAGAAAGCAACATGCTTCAGGTAATAATCCTCTGACCATCCATTTGTTGCACAGTGCTGCTTACATAAACATCTCAATGCAGAAATTAAATTTAATACTACCATTAAAGCCTTAAACAGTTCAGGAAAACAAACACTGCAAGAAAGCTTCAGAATAACCAAAGAAATATTTGCCAGCATACCCTCCAATAGTTTTTGTTGTCTTCAGCAACTGGAATAGGCTTTTCTTTTTATTGCTTGTGCCCCAAAGGGAAGAATGTAGTGGCTCAATGATTTCCAAATTTTGAACACTGTAATGTCAATTCTCTCCATAAGATCCATCATGAGGGGGTTAAAAAGGTAGTAAAACATGCAAATCTAGACTATAGCTGAAGACCGAAACCAATTCAATACACTTCCATGGCAAGCCCTCTTATTGTTCAAAAGGGTACCTAGTAGCATCAATATTCATATGGTCAAAAGATCCATTGAAGGTAACCTGTAAAAGTCAAGGACATAAATCAGAGTACATATCAAAGAATTCCACTCTGCAGCAAACCAAAAAAGTTCAAATCTAAAAATGAAAAGGTAGCAATCATCTAAAACATGGTAGCAGAAACATGATGTACAGGATATTTTAAAATGTGTTAAATGGAGATTGTTCACTTGGTTATCTGTTAGTAAGAGCTTTAGAGAGTTCTCTGTCAGATTTCTATAGATCTTAGGAGGGTTGTTTGATAACCGGTTGTTATGTGTTGTTCAAAGAGGCTTAACAACTCCAACAATGATTTATGGAAATCATGTATGGAGTCATTATCTGCTAGGGCAAGAGTTATGGGATATCATACATGATGATAACACGACATTGCCAACAAATGTTGCATAGAAGATGAAGTGGAATGTAAAGGCCAGCAAGGTGATATATGCACTAAAGTAATAAATGGAGGATGACATGCCATTGCAGATCTCTAATGTGATAACACCTAAGCAAGAATGGAATAAGCTTGCATGGTTGTTTTCAAAAAACTCAGATCAGTTACAACTTTTGGAGGAGGAGATTGGGAGCATCGAGTTAAAAAAAAAAAGGGCTCTCCATTTCAATGTACTTTTTACATATGAAAACGGCATGCATGAATTGTTCCTTTAGATCCTGAGAATTGATTCTCAGATTCCATGTTGAGGAGGCTCTTATTCAATTAAATGAAGCTTGACTATGTAGCATACATAATGACAATTGACGAGTGAGTGGCGTAGCCATCTATGGATGAGATTGATAGTTTGCTCATTGGCCACAAGATGGTACTCAACAAGGTCGGCATCCTAAAGCTTGAGGAAAAAGAGGAAGCTATTGTCTCAGAATTTTAAAGGAAGAAAACAGGTAATTCAAAGGAAAAACACAACGAAGGCAAGTCAAAATATGGAGTAGATACCAATTGACACAAGCAAGACAGCTGAGAGAACAAGACAGGATAAGCAAGCTAAGACTTGTTATCGTTGTGAAAAACAAGGTCACTTCACATACAACTGGAAGGTGAAACTAGTGCCTGTAGAAGGTATTGAAGCCATCAATGTTAACAAAGGAGGTTTTAAGATGACGAACATTGGGACCTTGTAAAAAATTGTGTACTGGTTGCTGACCTTGTGAAAATAGAATAGGCCACCAAGAATGCTTTTGACAACTAAATGACAAGTTTGCCATGGTGAAGCCAATGCGGTTACAATGAGTTGTAATACCAATGAAACTGTGGTTATAGATTAAGAGAATCACTATATAGTAGATTCCAATTGTTTCAACGACATGATGGATGAAATGACCCTTGATCAAACATCATCGTGGTGGCCAAATGACAAACTTCCACTACAAGATTCTTTAGATTAGTCCAAAAATATCACCAACAGAAAGAATCAAAGCATGAAAATAGTAACTACCTTTCAAAACAAAAAATAGTGATTAGTCCTGGTTACATCAAGTTCTTATAGAGCCCACACTAATGAAACAAAGTCACTTGAGGGTTCATCAAGCCAACCCAAAAGCCCAATTAACCAAAAAATAAACAACTGAGAAAAGCAATTGCCTTAACTTGAAGATGTAGAGAAAGATCCAATACCTAGAATATGAAGATCTTTGCGTGTGAGAAAATCAAATCAAAATATTTAGATGGAGCTTAGCAGAGAACTTTACCGAGGCATCATAGTCCCTAAATTTAAAATTATTTTTTTATCTCTAAACTTGTGGCCTTTAAAATCAATCAAGGTGATTTTTGTTGGGTGGCTTTGTATTCAAGTATATGTAACACCCCTCCCTCCCAAGAGTGAGATTAGAGTGAAAATTCGCTCATCTTGCAAAATTTTCTTAACTTGTTATTTGTATTTGACTTGGGGAGTTCCCTTATTTTGCTTTTCGATGCTCTTCTGTAATAGGTTAAAAAATTCTTGAGCCTTGGCCTCCTTCTCAATCTTAGGAAAGTAGTTTGCCAGGAATAAGTCTGTGAACTTCTTCCAAGTCATTTCTGCCATCACCTGATTCTCTTTCGTCGACTTCCGCCATTGGCCTGCATCGTTGATGAGTTGCGATGTGGCCAAAAGGATTTTATCCTGATCTTCAGTGATTTTCAATAATTCAAAAATTTGTGTGACGTTTTCGATCCAGTTCTCAGCTTCTATGGGTCCCTCAGTTCCATTAAAGTGAGGGGGGACGTTGTTGTTGAAAATCCTTCACGATAGCCCGGTCTCGCAAGTCAATGGTGAGGGCCGAGCCGGTTCCGTTCTATGCAAACTGCATCACAGTATTCACCAAGCTTTGCAGAAAACTTTGGACCTCGGCCTTTCCAACAAACCCACCATCATGAGATAAGGGGGGCCACATAAGGTACAAAGGTATTACCGTTAGGGATGGCAACGGGCCAGGCTCAGACCGAGGTTATGTCGTGTCGAGAACAAGCCTAATTCACAGCAAAGAAGGCACAAGCTCAAGACCGAGCCCTACTAAGCCTTGAAATGCATACTCAAGCCCAATCCCGACAAGCCCATTGGCATACCTGATTCCAACAAAAAAACTAGAGTGTTTTTTTTTGCATTTTCAATATTTTAAAAAGAACAACATCCTCAATCAAAATGTCATGATATGGTAAATGAATAACCATGTAAATAAAAATAAATTTTGAAAACAATAGCTTTTGCTTTTTAGCTTTGGTTGGGCCAAAGTCCACCTTGAATGTCACCTCTAGATTGAGGAAAGCAAACGGAATTAAGAATTTAGAAGGTGTTGGGAGAAAGAAGTTGAGTGATTTCTCAAGTGCCCAAAACTCCCTTCTCAGACATGCATCAAGTCACCATGTTTTAATCTATAGCATGTAAGAGTTTCACAACCATGAAGACATGCAAGAGTTTCACAATTGAATCTCAATGAAAGCATGAAAGAGTTTCACAACCATGAATCTCCATGAAGGCATGCATGGGTTTTATAGCCATGAATCTCCATGAAGGGATGCAAGAGTTTCACAACAATGAATCTCCATAAAGGCATGCATGAGTTTTATAACCATGAATCTCCACGAAAGCGTGCAAGAGTTTCACAACTATGAATCTCCATGTAGGCATGCATGATCTTGTGGGCTCCATATAATTGGGTTGTATGGCAAATCCTACCCATCAAAGGATGGCATCAAAAACGTACAAGTTATCCATACATCATATCCCCACCCATATCATCTACTTTTAGATCTAACAGGATCAATTTAAAGCTCTCACAATCAATCACTATGATCAATTCATCCATATATCAAAAACTCCAAAATAAATTGGTGAAATCTTGAACTTCAATAGATGGCCACAACAACACAAATAAGGATCAAAACTAAGGGAGCCAAATGAAACCCCATGTAGTAGTGCTAAGGAGCAGCCTAGCCAGGTTAACTAGCAAGAACTCAACCATCTTGTAAAACTAGGATTTTCAAACATAACAGGTCATTGTCTTAAAGCTAAAAAACTTCTAGAAGTTTAATGAAAAGCATTTTGGAAACATGGGAGAGCTGAGAAATTAATACAAAACCCCACAACAAGAAAATGCTAAAATAATAATGAGACGGCATTCGATCCAATTTATCAATAATATGAATCAATGCAAAAACAGTTAAAAACCATAATCATAATTAGTTTTATGACAAATTCCAAATACACATGAAGACCATAAGCAAAAGTGCAAAACATTAGGTAGAAATTACAATAATTGATAGACAGAATTTAAAAGAAAAGAAAACACACCGACAGTGAGCGGTTTGTAACAATTACTCCTTTCTCTGCTTCAGTCCTATACACAATGTCATTCAAAAAGTATATTATATTAACCATTAACTTTGAATAAGATGATGTAATGGAAAACAAGTAAAATCATGAAATATGTAGAAGATAATCTAGGAAATTATATTGAGCAATTACAACAATCACATGAGATAAGATAAGAATAAAAATAAAAGCGTGCAACATCATCATGAAAGTCATTCGTAACATTAACCTAGGGTTAACTTCTTCATTTCTAATTTATACTCATCCCTATCAAAATTCTTTGTTTTTTATTTTGTAAAAAGAAAAGGTTGATTTGTGTTAAAATCGAAACTCAAAAATGAGTAAGAGCAAGGCATTCGAAACAAACGCCAAACCTTAGTACAAAAGTGGATAAAATTACATCAACGAAAATTCAACATGCATAGTATCTTTCACTATTGCATTTTTTGCTAAGATATCCAATACCCCCTTTGCTAAGCACCTTGAATTAAAAGAACAAAAAAAAAAAGCATCCAACAGCTTGCTAAGTCTTTGATTTCCATGTTAACCATCCTCAACTTCCTAGGTGTCTTCTTTTTCCCAACTATCCACTTCAATGCATTCCCTGAGCCCCCATCTATAACTAATCTCCTATGGAAGTGTCTTGAAGACTTCTATTGACTCCCAGATTGCTAATGGTTCTACCTCACTTGGTTGTTTCCTACCCATTGGCCCTAGGAAAGACTGTTTAGACCTCCTCATCAAATTTATGGCAAATCCCTTAAATCCTTGTTAGCCCCTGCTACATTTTTCTCTGTAATACCCACCCACCCAAAGTCCCATATCGGTTGTGTACTTGGGTGATGATGTGGGATTTAAAAGAGGGCGCAGCCCTTCCCTTGTGTGAGATGCGGGCATAAGTAGGCCCAAAGCGGACAATATCACACTCAGGAAATCAAAGCGGGGTGTCACAAGTGGTACCAAAGAATGGTTTAACACTTGGACTGTGTGGGCTCTACCTGCGTGACGTTGCCTGCCTATGTGTGTGGTACCCTCTGTCAGTGTGGCATAATAGGGCCGGGGATGACTCTGGTCTAAGGGGGATGGATTGTAATACTCACCCACCCAAAATCCCACATTGGTTGTGGACTTGGGTGATGTGGGATTTAAAAGAGGGGGCAGCCCTTTCCCTTGTGTGAGGCCATCAGGCCCAAAAACAAAACGGTGGGGGCAGGCCCAAAGCGGACAATATCACACTCGAAAAATCGGGGCGGGTTGTCACATCCTCCCCCATCAATGTTGAAATAAAGCTATCTACCTTCAATCTCTTCCATCAGTCCGTTATCTTATCTTTTTTTGACGAGTCATCCAAGAATTATCTCTACCATGGTTCAAAATATCAGTAGCCAATGTCATACTTGTCTCAACTGAGATGTGATACAAATTGAGAGAGATTTTTTAAGTATCGCTCAAACCAGTCCAGACAATGTGAAATTTCACATCCCTATCCAAAATTTTGAAAAATATCCAAACAATCTAGAATATTGGAAAATTACAAAAAACACTACCCTCCTTTAGGGCAATTACATTATGCATTACTCTATGATAATGATAAACTTAATGATTTCTCACGACTGAGCAACTCCCAAGCAAATGGTCAGCGTCTTCCTCCTAGTGACCATAAAGAGTGAATGTTAGATCATCACTAGAGATCAAGATACTCCTCCTATTAAGTTCCACCTTAAAGAGAATTTCCTTTTTAAGCATGCACCATACAAAAGCTTGAATCCTTGTGTGTGTGTGTGTGTATGGTGGTGGTGGTGGTGGTGGTGGTGGTGGTGGTGGTGGTGGAGGGTGGGGGTGGCACTCATTTTAACCTGAATTACAACCTGCTAGGTACCCATTCAACCCTGGCCTTTTATTAAGTACTTGCATTCAGGTTCAAACAAAGTCTTAAGGTATGAGGCTGGCAACACCTAAGAAGGTAAAATAATTTAATAAAATTACAAAATTTAGAACATTTTAGTTTTTGACATTTTCATATATATTTTCTAATAAATCACCAATTTTGTTATATCTATCAGTTTCTGGACTAGCCAATACAGGGACAAACACTGATTTTTCTTATTCTTGTCCATGGAACTTTAGAAGCAAGTTTTATTCACGAGATTTTCAGCATGCGTAGCATGAAAACTAAAGAAACAATAACTATTAAGAAATAAATGAATCATAAACATGTATTTCATGTCCACCAATGAATGAAATGATTGTAGAGTACCATTTAATGGCAGCAGAAGCAGCAGCCAAGCAAAGGTAATATTGCTTGTGATAACTATCCAAACCAAGAGCAGAAGGCTCATTAGATGCCAAACTCTTAACGAGCACAGCACCCTGTGAAACAATGAGAAAAAGCCTGAATGTAGCAACCAAAGCAATAAACTTGATAATTGGAATAAGATTTTGAAAAGACAAAAAAGGAAGGTTCTCCTATGACCTTGGTATCATCGAAGCAACCACGAGGAATTACAACCTGCACAATGTAGTTCTAGTGAACAACCACTAAAATTAATAGGTACAAGAATGAAATCAAGCACCACCACCTTCTTGGCTGATGCATAATATCTATTGACAAGCTCCGATACTCCAACCATACCATCTGCTGCCAACTTGTTGGGGGGAACAACGATCACCATCGGATCGTAAAAATGCAGCAGTGTCTTTGTATTTTGATATGAACTGCTTGTTTCAATGAATTGAGAGAGATGCAATGAGGCTGACCTCAAGTCAAAGGCAGTCACTCCAACCTAAAGAAAAGAATGAAATCTCAATTGGGCGTTTTAGAGCAAAGAGGATCTTCCTTAATAATAATGCAGCAGCCTAAGCAAGCAAAAAACAGGAACACTTAAAAGGAGACAGTAGAATTCGTTAGTTTAAGTGTTGATAATCAATGAGCAATGAAATGCCACTAAATTTTTAAAACAAATATAGACAATGAGTTAGAACTCAGCAAATTGATCAAAACTAGAAGTAAAACAAGGTAAAAAGAACATGCACATGTACGCAACTAATGATATTCTCTAGAAATATCCAGATTATGATATTTTCCAGAAAGGATGTCTAAGACTTCTCTTAAGAACTAATTTTGGGGTAGCAATAGGACAGATGTTCCTCCTGTATTCTCATATTTAAATAGGGAAGAAGATACTATGATTATAAAAAGACAAAGAAAGCCTTTACTAGTTAATTAAAAAATGTAGTATGAATCCTCTGCAGTCAATGAGAATCCTATAAAGTCCTCTCCAGTATTCGTTCGCAACTACTACAAAATGGTCTCCATAGTTTTCATTAGCAACTACCAAGAAGCTACTAAACGGACACGTGAAAGTCATAAGAGTTCCCAAAACAAGGCAAAATTTAGACAAAAAAAAAAATGTTTGACATTCATTGCCAAAATGTTCACAAATCACAACTACATCATCGAGTATGTTGTTTTTAATAATGGAAAAAAGAAAGAAAGGAAGAAAGAGATGAAGATCAGAGAATAATGATTCTCAGAGTTGTATTTATATGTTTTTCCTCTTAGAGGGTACAGGTATAAATAAGAGAAAAAGAGCCAATTAAAGTGGCCAAAAAGGAAAATACAATCAGTCCAACTTATCTACACTTAATTATACACCTATATAGTTGACTTGCCAAAATAAGCATAGTAGGGTCAGTTTGTCCTGAGTTAGGTCCCATTGGGTCCCACAACACTCCCCCTCAAGCTGGCTTGAAGATATCTAACGAACCAACTTGTCAATAACCGAAGTAAGTTGGTGACGAGGAACAGACTTGGTCAGGATATCTGCCAATTGATCCTTAGATTGCACATGTGGAGCAACAAGTGGGCCTTCAGAAATGTGTTGTCGTAGGAAGTGATAATCAACCTCAATGTGCTTGGTCCGCCCATAAAAGACCGGATTGGAGGCGATGTTGGTAGTTGCCTGATTGTCACAAAACATAATGAGCAGTTCACGTGGAACAAAACCCAATTCCTGAAGAAACTGGCGGACCCAAAGAAGCTCAGTCGTAGTATTGGCCATTGCACAATACTCAACTTCAGCACTGGAGCGAGCAATAATAGATTGTTTCTTACTATGCCAGCCGACTAGATGAGAACCCAAAAAGGCACAGTAGCCAGTTGTTGAGCGGCGATCATCAAGAGAGCCAGCCTAATCAGCATCTGAACATCCACGAACGGAGAGGAAAGGCTGTTGTGCAAAGAACAAACCCTTGCCAGGATGAGCTTTAAGATAGCGAAGGATGCGGAAGATAGCATGAAGATGGATATCCCATGGTTCGTGCATGAACTGACTAACCACACCAACTACATATGAGAGATCTAGTCGTGTGATAGGGAGATAAATAAATTTCACCACCAACTTCTGATAGAATGAAGGACTATCAAGTGGAGTCTCGTCTGCGGCAAAGACTTCCTATTGACATCTAATGGAGTGTCAGCAGGTTTGCACCCAGAGTATTCAGCATCCTAAAGGAAGTCAAGAGCATACTTGCGCTGAGATAAAGAGAATCCTCTAGAAGAACGAGCGACTTCAATACCAAAAAATAATGCAATGGCCCCAGATCTTTAATAGCAAATGTGCGTTGTAGATATTCCTTGAAGGTAGATATGGCAACAGCGTCATTACTGGTGAGGACAATGTCATCAACATACACCACTAGAATCATGACCATAGAGTAAAGACGGTAGATAAAAACTGAGTGATCCATCTCAAACCACACCCGTGGAGACTGCTTGAGGCCATATAAAGCTTTTCGGAGTTTGCAGACCGACTGAGGCTCCCCCTGATTAACAAACCCTAGTGGTGAAAGCATATAACTTTCATCATGGAGATCACCATGAAGGAAGGCCTTCTTCACATCTAACTGATGCAGTAGCCAGTCATAAGTAGTGGCAATGGAAATCAAGATGCGAACAGAAGTAATCTTGGCCACAGGGGAGAAGGTTTCCTGATAGTCCACCCCATAAGTT
Source organism: Chimonanthus salicifolius (assembly GCA_013350335.1). Taxonomy (NCBI): domain Eukaryota; kingdom Viridiplantae; phylum Streptophyta; class Magnoliopsida; order Laurales; family Calycanthaceae; genus Chimonanthus; species Chimonanthus salicifolius. The sequence continues at coordinate 22,515,332 of CM023539.1, read as the reverse complement.
TGTATGAATCCTTTCGCTACGAGACGAGCTTTATACCGGGCGATGGAGCCATCCGGATTATGTTTTAAAGCAAAAACCCATTTACACCCGACTCGAATTTTTTCTTGAGGCAGGGGAACCATGTCCCATGTGTGATTCTTCTCAAGGGCTGTGAGTTCCTCTTCCATGGCTACCTTCCACAAGGGATCACGGAGAGCGGTGTCAATCCGCTTGGGTATCTTAAAGTTGTCCAACGATGCAAGAAAATTGTGATAGGCAGGAGAGACAACATGATAAGACACAAAATGGTCAAAGGGATGCGAGGTACAAGAACGTTTACCTTTTCGGAGTGCAATGGGAAGATCAGATGCATCAGTAAGGGAAAGATCAGGGCTAGGAACAGATGACGTGATGGTGTTCTCGCGGAGTTGAGACCTGATCTGTCTGTGGTCATATACCAGAGTTGGCTTCTCACTGCTAGTGGGACGCACGTCAGAGCTAGTAGGACTCAAGTCAGGAGGGAGGAGAGGAAGAACTAGAGAAGAGATAGATGGTGAAGAGAAGTAAGGGACTGTCTCGAAGAAGGTGACATCCATAGACACATGTTTTGCCAGTAACTTGATCAAGACACTTGTAGCCTTTATGGAATGGGGAATATCCCCAAAAAAAAAACACATCTCACAACATGGGGGGAAAGTTTATCACCGGAGAATTGGTGAACAAAGCAAGCACATCCAAAAATATGTCAGGAAAGGAGGAATATGTTTATGAAGTGAGAGAAGATCAATGGGTGATTTGTCCAACAAAATCCGGGATGGCATGTGATTAATAAGGTAGCATGAGGTTAGGACAGCCTCAAGCCAGTATAACTGTGGGACATGCATGGTAAAGAGGACAGATCGAGCGACTTCAATGTGTCTGTTTTTTAGTTCAGCTACACCATTTTATTGTGGTGTAGATGAACAAAACAATGAGACATATTCTCTCCCATTATCACTATGCAAAACTTTAATTTTAGAACCGAATTGAGTAGCAATCCAATTATAAAATGTGCGAAAGTGATCAAACACTTCAGACTTATGTTTCATGATATAAATCCAGGTCATGCGTGAATAATCATCAATAAATGACACAAAGTATCATAAACCAATGCAAGGAATAGAGAGTGATAGCCAAACATCAGCATGAATAATAAAAAATAAAGAAAATGTACGTTTATTCATAGAAGAAGGAAAAGAAGTTCTTTTATTTTTGCCATATTGGCAAGGTACACACTAAAACTGCTTAAACGGTGAAGAAGGAACAAGTTTCTCTAAGACAGAGTCAGAGGGATGTCTTAGCCGACAATGCCAAAGCCATATATCAGATGAAGATGAGCTAGAGTAGGCTGTAGAGACACGAACAAGACCATCTAGCAAATATAAGCCTCCAACTTCACGACCATCACCAATCACCTGCTTCGTGGTCAGATCCTGAAAGACACAATAAGAGGGAAAGAAAGTAGTTGAGCAATGAAATTGTTTAGTGAGTGCACTAACAGAAAGCAAATTGCGAGGTACATGTAACACAGATGGAAGGTGCAAGTTGGAAGAGAGAGGGATGGTCCATTTTCCAGCGATGGTAGTGGAGGAACCATTCGCTAATTTAACTTGACCATAAGAGGCAGTAGAAATGGAAGAGAAAAGATTAGACATACTCGCCATATGATCAGTAGCCCCAGAATCGATGATCCAAGAATGAGAAGAGGCATGATTGGCAAAGGACTCGTACCTGAAGTAGATGAGACAGCATTGGAAACCTCAGTGTGTTGAAGGCGATCCAGTCATTGTAACAGCATGTTAAAGTCCTGACAAGTGACTAAGGCACTGTTGTGAACCACATCAGGGGAGGAGGTAACAGGCGAGGCAACGAAGGTAGTAGCTTGCTTCGGACGGCCATGCAGTTTATAGCAGGAATCAACATAATGGTTCGTCATCTTACAAAAAGTGCAGAACCGAGACCCCTTCTTTCGGGGACCTTTAGTGTCATGACGAAAGTCAAAAGAAGGGTCCTTGCCATGAGAACTAGAAGCCCCACGTGCTAGAGGATGCATGGAAGGATGAGTGGCCACCAAGGCAAACCGTTCAACCGGCATAGGAGTCATAACCAGGCGGCGACTATCATCTCGAAGTAAGGCAGAGTAGACCTCTTCCAGAGAGGGAAGAGAGAGTTGTCCAAGCAGTTGGGCCTGAATAGGTTCAAAGTCCTGGTTAAGACCAGCCAAGAACTCAAAGGTCCGTCGTCGAGTAAGAAGCTGGCTACAGAGAACAACTTCAGCAAGTCCACAAACTAAACTGATTCAAGTTGATCCAATTCAAGCCAACAGGTCCGCATCTTTGAATAATATGGAATGAGAGAGAGCTCCCCCTGTCGAAGGTGAGAAGCAGTCCGATAGAGCTCATAGAGCTGGACAAAATTATCACCGTCCGAATACAAGGCCTTAATGGTGTCCCAGACATCCTTGGCCATGGGAAGTGTAAAGACAGTCCCACAATATGATCTTCCATGGAATGAAGGAGCCAAGACTACACCAAAGAAGTATTAGCTTTCTAGGTACGGTATGAGGAGTCCTTCTTGTCCGGTTCAAGGGTGGTACCATCAATAAAATCGAATAGCTGTTTGGCAGTAAGAAACATTTTATCTGAATGAGACCATTGGAAGTAATTAGTCTCATTCAAGAACACAACGGTAATTTTGCCAATATGCTGAGGGCCAGAAGAAGCCAAATCAGTGTAAGAAGATTCCAGAGAGGTCTTCGGTGGTTCCGTAGATGAGGTCATTATCCCACGAAGAAAGCTTTCAAGTAGTAGAAACCAAAGATAAAAGTGGCAGAGAGATCAAAGGCAACAAAACTGGCAGAAGAGCAATGTTAACCAAAGAGACGATAGCAGGGCCCACTGATGAAGGATGCAGTAACTGGCAGAAAGGATGAAAGCAGGAGTGGTAGGCGACACCAGCTGGGAGAGAATACTGGACCAAATGCAGCAGAATTGAGCAGAGGAAGCCAAAAACCAGGAAAAAAACTAGTCGCAGATGTTGCAAGCAGCGGAAATGAAGACCAGGAAAATGGGCCCCACCTTGGACCGAAATCCTAGGTCCACCTTTGGCATGAGAAGGTGGGCCAGGGGCGAAGCTAGTAGTGTCGAACCGAGCTGCAAGGAAGTCAGATCCAAATGGATCGAAGTAAAAAACCTCCAAGAATGGGTTCCGGTCACTGTATGCAAAGGTGCAAAAGACGCAGTAGAAATGGGGTCCCACTGTCTCCAAAACCAGATCTGGCAGCACCGATGAAGAGACCCTTGAAAAACAACAAGGGTAGGTGGGGTAACGCCGGGAAATACTTTGTCGTGAAAGAGATGTATGGTAAAGATAGCACTGCAGAAGAACTGTTGCAGCCATGCATAACCGTCAAGGGACAAAAGAAAAAATTTGAAAAAAGCCTTCAAATGACGAGGGAAGAGGAAAATGCGGTCTGCTACAGATATCCTCTGAGATTGGAGTCAAAACAGAACTCTGGAATCCGAGAAGGAACAGGAAAAACAAAAACAAAAACCTCTCATAAAGCGTCCCGAAATTCGTTTTGGCTGATACCATGTTGTTTTTAATAATGGAAAAAAGAAAGAAAGGAAGAAAGAGATGAAGATCAGAAAATAATGATTCTCAGAGTTGTATTGCTATGTTTTTCCTCTTAGAGGGTACAGGTATAAATAAGAAAAAGAGAGCCAATTAAGGTGGCCAAAAAGGAAAATACAATCAGTTCAACTTATCTAACTTAATTATACAACTATACAGTTGACTTGCCAAAATAGGCATAGTCGGGTCAGTTTGTCCTGAGTTGGGTCCCATTGGGTCCCACAACAGTGTGTGCTAGATCAGACAACGCATGAAGCTGTGTTGTGAGTAGTGATTAAAGTAAAGCTTGGAACTTTAAAGCGATTCTTAATTTTTCAAGACTTTGATCAAAAAATGTCCGCCATTTCATTGCCAAAATGTTCACAAATCACATCTACATACATTGAGTTTGCTAGATCAAACAACACATGCAGGTGTACTGTGAGTGATGCTTAAACTAGAGCTTGGAACTTCAAAATCATTCTTAATTTTTCAAGACCTTGATCCTAATCATTCAATTTTTCAAGAATCTTGACCTAATTGGTTGGAAGCATTGAACAAGTCTAGATAATTCATTTAAGAAGTCAAAAGGATACTTGGTTCCCACCATCAAAATCATCACTGCCACCACCACAAGCATCACCGTCATCATTGTTTGTCGCTATCACTGTTATTGCTATCATCATCATTGCCTCCGTTGTCATCATTGGCAATAGAAACACTAATCCTATCCATATAGGGTAAACTTTTTGGGTTCTACCTCCTACTCAGTGAAACCCTTCATTGTTGTTAAAATCTTATAATACATGTGTGGTGACCCTACCCGGAGTAGCGGGTCAATGGAAATGGGTAGAGCTAGTTTAGAAAAAAAAAAAAATCTGATCGTGCTTGTGTGTTATTTTATTTTATTAAAAATGTTTTGGAAAAACGCACAAACACTTAGAATTTAATGATTAGAAATTCCCCAATTGTGGACACACCCTCCTAAATAGATCACACGATTTTAATTCCCTCTTAATTAAATAATTCATTAATGAGAAAATAAAATTAAGTGATAAAGTTTTAATTTAAAATACCTAATTAAAATAAATTTATGATGAATCAAATAAAATTTGAAATTTTATGAAAAGATTGTGTTGCCATGCCTTGGCCGAATATATTTTGTAAAATATTGGGTGCAATGGTCGAATATCGCTTTCCCTATATTTTCTCTCTCTTGTGAAATCCTTGCACACGTTGGAGCCCTAGGAAATTCCTATTAAAATTCGAAAATCAAACTTGCAATCCTTTCAATTTTAGAAAACCAATTTTAGATGAGAAATAAAACAACTTGGCTGACCCTCTCTCCACTCTTTCCTCTCTATACACGTTGGATTGCTTGCAAAGAAAGCCCTTCCATGATTTAGCTTGGAGATAAAATCCTAAAATCTCTCACCTTACACGACTTTGCATTGTCAATTCCTATTTTCCCTCTCCTTGTACATGATTTTTCCTCCTTGTGTATTCTAATTTTGCAAGATGAATGGACCCCTTATCTTTTTGTAAAACCCCAAGTTTAGCAAGACCTACACATTCAAGAGTGTTCCCTCCTATTAAAACCCCTTGGTGTACACGATTTTTCCTCTCTCTCTTATTACACAAACAAAATCCATCTCCTCTCCTTTTTCTCCTTGGTGAACGAAACTCCCTCTCCTTCATCAAGGTCTGAACGAACAAAGCACCACCTTCTCCTCCATCTCTTCAATCTTTGGTCTTCTGATTGGTTTTATCTTCTTAGAGGTAAGTGAAATTTTCTTCTCCTCTCTAAATTTACTCTTTTGTCTTCAAGTCTCAGTCATTTTCTTCCATGATCTCCCCCTCTCTAGTTCAACCAACCATACTGTATGTTCATGTCAGAAAAATTCGAACCAGAAAGAGAGAGACAGACCATGCACCCTATGCTCGAACATACCCTGAGAGAGAGACCATCTCATTATTTTTCATTTTTGTAAAATTTGACCATAGATCCAGATTTTTCATGTTCGACCATGAGAGATGGATTTTTAATCTGTAATTAGGTTGTAGAAGGACAAACAAACCATGCCTAGGTTCGGCCATAGGAGAAAATCAAACCAAGTTAGTAATTGTTGAAGAACTATATATTAGACCCAGATTTGTTCTACTTTATGCACACTGTCGCGAGAAAATTTATAATGGGGCTACCGAACTCAGTTTTTAATCAAATTTATATTATTCGGAAAGTAGGCAGAGAGACCTAGTCACGCCTAAAATTTGAAGGCATTCCTAATAGTATTGATACCTCAAATTGTGTCTGCAAAACAGACCAAATTTCCAGCCTGAGTGTGCACGGCAATTCTGCAGCAATTCAACAAATAATTTATATTTGAACCGGTAGACTTTGGTTTAATGTGAAATTTTATATTTGAGAAGTTAACAAGGAGATATAACTCCAGTAAAATTTTGAGAATGGTTGGATTTGATTTGATGGGCCAAATAAATTTCGTTCGGATTAAATCGGCCATAACTTGGTCCACCGATATCAAAACGATGCAAAATTTGTGCTCATTGTCAAGCTAACCAAGAGACCTATCTGTTGTTAAAATTTGAGAATTTTTCGATTTGTATGGATAGGTCAAAAACCATCTGCAATTTAGACAGACGTCTTAAACTGCAATCTGCTTGGCAGTTCGTAACAGTCTAATAAAAACAGCAATATCTCGGGCTAGGAAACTCCATTTGAGCCAAACGAGATATTTCTGGAATCCTTATAGAACGACCTATTTACTGTATAAATATTAGAATTTATCGATATTCGTACAGATCACAGAAAATTCTCCAATAACGGGTATTTTACATAGTTCTGTTGTATAAAGTTTAGACTTGATTTATATGTTCATAGCCTTAAGTTTTAGGTTGATTGGTGCCTAGTAGCTGGACCAGCAAACCTAGACCCTGGTTTAATGATGCTTATGACCATAAGAGGCTTAGAAATAAATTAGAGTTGTAGATTAACCCGCACGTCAGCTCATGGTAATTTCATGTTTTAAAAACTTTCAAAAAAATGGTATTGAATAATACGAATTTTTATTTGACACTGTTTTCGAATATTATTTGCAGCAAACCTTGGGTTTTGAGCTTTAAGATCATGAAAGGATTTTTGAATCTTTCAAAACACTTCACGCAATTTTAGGTGAGGAGGACAATACACTACATATTTTGTTATGCAATACACTGATATGAACTTGTTAGATTGTGTTGTATTCAAATTGTGCATGGGTTGTTGTGTTGACTAGAATGTAAGTGTTGGACCTAAAAATAGACTGAGTATTCGTTAAAATAATAGTTAAAATCTAGTGCAAACTCACAGTAATGTAAGGGAAATTGGGGCTAAAATGTTTGGATAGCCATGAGGAGACTCGTTCCACCTGGATTTGTGGAAACTAACTGTTAACCTTGTTGGAAGGTCTAGCACTCATATTTGATTAAATATGGTCTTGATGACCTATAGTATGGTATGTCTTGTTGTGATAGATGAATTTGAGAGATGCGGTGTGTTTAATGGAATTTTTGGATTGTATTTAGCATGCTATGGGACTGTGAATTGTTTATAGCTTAATTGTAATAATAGGCGATATTATGCAAATAATGCTTGTGATATGTTGCTACGTTGTATAACGAGATGCATGCTATAGTGATGAAAACATGACATTTATGTTGGTGAACATGTAGAGATGATGTAGACCATGCTTAGAATAAATTATGATTCTTATCGCATGATGTTGGAGATTATGGCATAAAGGTAGAGACTAATGCATGTTAGGCATTGTATTGAACATGGCATTCTCATATTCATGAGCTTGAGTGTGGGAATGAGGTTTGGAACAGTAGGCTAGTCACTTGTAGATTGATGGGTTTTGATTTGCCGTAGTTTTACCATGATAGCAATTACATGGGTAACTACATGAGTTTGTATTCCGTGGTTTGTCATGATGGTCACTTCAGTGAAAGGTAGCATGCCTCGACTTGTCAGGATGGCCACCTTTGGGTGGAAGTCTTGTATTTCATGACAAATCCATGATGGCTATCTGATGCATGACAGGGGATAGGGTACCCTAAATGCCTAATATGGTTCCCTAAAGATTAAAGGGGGTGAAAATAATGCTCTCTAAATATTAAAATGGACTGAAATTAAATTCCAATTAATATAAGAAATTAATTAATATAAAATTTACCACACATAATCATGCCAAATATCTTGGAATCTAATGGACTAATTAATAGATGAATGAGGTTTGGATAATGAACTAATTGAGTTAATGAGTATTAAATGGATAAGTGGAATGAGTCAAAAAGGAATTGGGTTTCGATTAAAAAGGAAGAGGGGAATACGAATGGTTCCCTAAGGTCTTAAATATGGGAAACTAAAGTAAAGGAAAATAAAGGGCATGGATAGAAACGAAATAGGGAAAATAGGAAGAAGGGCTTGCGGCAATGGGGTCACATGGGTTACGGAAGGCACAGAGGATGGAAATACGAGTTACAGCAAAGGGGAAAGGGATTAGAGAGAGAGGCAACAAGGTTATTGAGACCTGAAGGGGGTGGCGATGGCCTTAGGAGAGAGTTGGGGAGGTGCGGAAGTAAGCACAGGGGAGGAAGAGGTTTGCAAGGGGTCACGGCAGCACTAGGGTGGCTTTTGGAGAAGAAAAGAAAAGGAAAAAAGAGATGAAGAAGATAGATAGAAGAGGAATACATGGCTTCTCACCGTCTTCGATTTCTCACCAAAGTTCCATGGATTCCACCATCACACCATACGCATAGCAGGCAAGCAAATTTCTTTATTTTCCATTAATCATCGGTTCAAATACAATGAGAGGGCCTTATATAAGCTTACAAACACACGTTCCCACTTTTCCCTTACTAAAAAAAATAAACAACTAAAAATAAACTAAAACAAAAGCATGAAAATAAACAGACAGCCATAATAGGTAGGTGGCGCATGGTATGCTCCGCATCACTGTCACTTGGTGGAAGGTAATATGCCTCGAATTGACCGGATGGCCACCTTTGGGTGGAAGTTTAGTATTTTGTAATGGGTCATAATGGCCACCAATTGGGAAAAGGGGTGCTAGTGGGTTGAGTTGCATTATGCATTGAGCATTGAGCATGGTGTATTGGCATGTAGTGTGGAGCATAGAGCATTGATTATTTGTGATAGGATTATGTTATATTTTAGTTGAGTTGGAAATATGAGATATGTTGTATTTTGTTGATGGATTTTGCTATATGCTAGTTATCTTGGATAGATGAAGCATGCTTAGTGAAATCTTTAGATATATGCATGTGTTATTGTTTTCTTCACTGGGCATGGAGCTCACTCCCTTACATTGCAGGAAACCATATGGGATGGGTCTTGACGAGACTCAAAACCAAGATTAGACATTCGAGTGTTGAGCATGGCGTTGATAGAGTTATTATTAGATGAAGAACAATGAGTTTAGAGTACTTTGATTTGTGATGTCTATGTTTGAGACCTTTGAGAATATTTGCTGGTTTATTATTTGGTTTGATGAAACTTGAATAATATATTCAAGTAGTAAGTATTTGCGGATTTTATTTTATTATGGTTTGGGTTTGTGAGCAAACACTAAGGCTAGAATGATGACATGATTTTCTTAAACTATGTAGAATGTTGTTTTCGATTTTATGTAGCTTAGTTGATGGTGGACATGAATTCTGGTTTTTCAATTATTATTGATGTATTTATTTAAGAAAAAAAAAATATAGCTACAAATTTGTGATGGAAGACTCGTTGGATTATATATTGTAGAATAGTAAATCACGCCCTTTCGGGTTGGCAGAGGGAGGGGTGTGCCAACATGTTTCATATCTTATGAGTCGCACAATACGCCAAGACAAATGATTCGTATAGGTTTAAAAATCTTACAATCCTAGGAGAATAGAAATATGGGGCCATTTGGAATGTCAAAGAATGAAACTTTTGGTTTTGATGGCTTTTAAGACTTGACTTTTTAGGTACCTAGGACCCTTGGATTTTTCAAAGATTTTCAGCATACTGTTAACTTTTAAATATCAATTGGAGTATACATACTAGTATTATACTTTTTGAAGTTGGAACTTTGAAATTTGTGCTCCAATGAAATACTTGTATTGTTAACTTCAAACATCAATTGGAGTATATTCACTAGTATTACACTTTTGGAAGTTGGAACTTTGAAGTTTGTGCTCCAGAAGAAAATTGGAAAGTTGCTCATATTATTACTTTTTACATATCTTTCATGTCATTTTATTATTATATTTTTTAGGGAACATATTTATAAATCTTTTGATTCTAAGGCATACAATAATTGATTAGTGATTCAATACATAAAACAATTTTATGATACGATTCAATTTTGACAAAGTTGATGCTAATAGTATTTCAATTATTCCTGCCAGAAAAGTATTATTTCAATTAAGATTAACAACTATATAATCTAACGAGCAAAATCCATTTCATGGTCACCCTTTCATTTGTCAAATATAAATTTACAAGGGCAGGGTGTGAAAGCTAACACTATATTATGGAGAAAGGCCTTTGGAAAATGGGGTTTATTCCTTACAGAAGGACCATTGAGTAGGCAAGAGCCACAAAGAATACCTATCCTTCCCATCCTTACCACATTATATAGATTGCCTTTATCTTGCAATGGGTAGCAAAATGCCTAGTTTGATGTAATCTGGTAGAAACATCCATCGTGCAGGTTCCTGGTGAACAATTGGCATCATCCAGCTATGACGAGGAAAACAGAGCCTAGAGTCCAACTTGGACATTCCTATCCAACCATGCATTTGTTTTAAGGCCCCATTAACCAATGTAAAAACCTAACACCATAACGGCAGAGAGAAAATCATAACATCTTAGTTTACGAAATCAATTCTTATAACAAATATGTAATCGATGTGTATTATATGCTTATGTTTAACCAATGTATGAATTCTGCTACCAAAAAAAAAAATTCATGGTGTTAATGCTATGGATCCACAATGAAAGAAATTTCAACTTCCAACAGGTAGAAGTGAGTATTTCACTTTCAAAGGTGAATTCAAATTCAAAATATCAAATCGCTTCTGCTCATAAGCTTCTACTTTCAGAAAAGAATAACATCATAACACAGAAGAAATATGAAATTAAAACCTAAATTATTGATGGAAATTCCATAGGCAGAAATGGAGAAACACGAATTTATCATTCTAAAATATCTGAGAATGAAAAAAAACTCTCATATATGCAACAGAGAGATCATTGTTTCAGGAATCCACAAATAACAAACCCTATAATTTTGACAGAAATTTAATAGATTCCTTCAAATATATGCAGACAGATCAAACATCAAATGTTTTAAAATTTCCAGATGAGAAATTCGGAGAATCACTCAAGGACGAAAATGTTGCATAAAGCAGATAAGATCATGCCCCTGGAATGAAACGGAACTGAAGTTTTGGAGAATTCGGGGGCGAGGGCGAAAACGAAATAATGAGAATTGAAATTCAGAGATGTCGGAAGAGAAGAAGAAGAAGAAAAGGAAGAAGAAGAGAACCTCTTTGGCTCTGTTCTCAATGAGAGCGATGACGAAGCTGGACCTCTCACCTTCATTTTCCATTTTCTTCTACTCACTGTTCTTTCCTCGGCAACTGACAATGAAAATGAAAATGAAAATGCCCGCCACCTGACATGAGTACCTTTTATATACGGCGTATGCTCCCGATTCCACTTCCAGTTCGGTACATTAATCAATTTCTTTTCCTGACTGGGACACGTGTTTTTGCTATAGTCTATGATGACTAATATAATTAAAATATTTTGATATTTATATAATTTTATTTAAAAAAACTTAAACTTTGATATGAATTTAGGATAATAAGTCTTGAGGCTATTTACTTTAATCAAAAGCTGTCTTTATATTTGATCATCTTTGTTATAACATATGAATATGATTTTCTCTCATCAATAAAATAAAATTTAATAGATGACAAATGAAAATTTCATTTAACATGATTAATGAGCCTTTAGTTCATGAAATATAAATTTATTGTAATGGGAACTAATTTTAACTAATGGCATATTTTATATTGTAACATAGTTAAAATATAAATCACAATTAACATTAATATTCGCAATATACTCAAAGAAAATCTTTAAGATTAATATTTTTTAATAAAATTGATGGTCAATATATTATTATTCTATTTTATATGTGTGGAGAGTTTATCACCACTTCTACAGAGAAAAGTAACCCATCCAAATATATTTATAGAAGGACATAGGTAAAGTTGTCGACACTCATTAATATGTTTGCTTCTTTTCTCTCTTCCTTCTCATATTCTCTTCTATTTTGTGTAATTGATCATATTGTTTTATCATATGCACATTCATTTTGTGAAAATTAATAAATTATAAAAAGTATATTTTCACGCAATTCACTCTCCAGTTGAATTAATATCTACACAACACATGTATATAATATGTATAACGACACATGTATATAATATGTATAACGTATGGTTGGATGTGATATGTATGACGTGGATGTTTTTCTTCATTGGACATATATGGTTCACCCTTGCATTTCAGACACCCTGTTGGATGAGAGGTTAAGTGGACCTCAGGAGCTAGCTTAGACGGTTGAGCTAATAGTCCGATATGATAGATGTTATTTGTTTTTGGAGAGATGTATAATTTTGAGATTAGTTGTTTAAATCTTTAAACTATGTTACGATGAGACTGATGTTTATAAACATAAATTGTATGTTGAGTATGTTTTAAATTCCAATTGTGTTTGACAGAGTATTAATTATGTTGATGTTGGACGTGATGTAATGTGATTTACATTTATAAGATGTGGGATGGGATAGATATGATTGAAGGGACGAGTGTTGTTCTTAAATGACTTAGAGCAAGCAGTGTAGTGGCCATATGGCCAGCGGTATGGCAGTGGCTAAACGTGGAGCCCACACCATTTGTGGTTAAATAGCTGGCTACATGTAGCAAACATGTAGCCAGCTATTCTCTCTCTCTTCTCTTTTTTATATTATATATATATATATATATATATATATATATATATATATATATATATATATATATATATATATATGTGTGTATACACATATATATGTGTATACACATATATGTGTATATATGTATATGTATATGTGTATATGTATATGTGTATGTGTATATGTATATATGTGTGTATGTGTATGTGTGTATGTGTATGTGTATATGTATATGTGTATGTGTATGTGTATGTGTATGTGTATGTGTATGTGTATGTGTATGTGTGTATGTGTATGTGTATATGTGTATGTGTATGTGTATGTGTATATATATAACTTGTATATAGTTTTTGATTTTTTTGATTTTCTTTTTTATTTATTTATTTGATTATTTTGAATTTTTTGTTTTGTTTTTGGGTATAATTTGTATATTAGGGCAAATAATTATTTTTTCTTTACTTTATTATTTTATTTTTTATAAAAAAATAAAAAATAACTCTTTACCTTTTGATTTTTTTTTCCTTTACATTTATAAACAAAATATATGAGAAACAAAAAATTAAAATTATTCTTTTAATTTATTTAATTACTTGTGAGAAAATATATATGTTTTGTTAATTTATTTAATTACTTGTGAAAAAAAATTGTAATGTCTTTATATTTATTTTTTTAAATTTATTAAAAAAAGTACATAAAAAAATAGTAATAAAATATTAAAAAATAACCATTGTAGTTAATACTATACTGTGTGATGAGACTGACTAAAAATTATAGCCAGCCATGTCATAAAAAAATACTATTTAATTATATGACTGACTATATTTAGTGACATAACCAGTCATATATAGCCATTCCACACCACTTACCCTTATATTTAGACAGAACTTTATCACTTCTGGCGAAATTTCAGAAGGAATGGCCGGCCTTATGCGGAACTGGACATGATAGGTTTTCCAATGTGTGCGCGCATGGAACCTGATCTAGTTGAGTGTGATTAGAATGAGATTCACTGCGTCTCATTTAAAAAAATTGTCACATGTTTCAAAGGTCGGAATGTGATGAGACTTAAAATGCTCTGACATTTTTGGCCATTGGGCAAAATTACTGTAGATTCCACTAGATTGGAATATTTTTTTTTTAATTTAACTTTTTTTTATAATTTTTATTTGGTGCTTCCTCACCATTGAATTAATTTTAATAGTACAAAATATTTATCCAATAACTTATTTCCAATCTTAAAACATTAAATGCTAATATGATTAATAGTTTCAATTTTTACAATATAATAACCCTCTTAATAATTTATCAATCTATATAATTTTTGTGATTATCAAATAGAAATCAGTATTTAAAAAAACTAATTAGAATCCTACAACTATTCAGTCATAGTGTTTGCTAACAACAAAAAGGCACTACAGTTTTAGTTTCTTAACTTTGAAGTGTTCTTCAATAATAAGTATACTGTTAAATAGTTTAGCCAACCAATCCAAGTTATATCATTTAACGAAGAAAAAAAAAGAAGAGAGAAGCGAAACTTATATTAGAACACCATTGGGTTCTAATACTTTTTCCCATTATCTTAAAAACGCTATATTACCGTTTTCTTTTTTCTAAATGCATTGTATATAGTATTTTCTCTTTATTTACTTATACTTTAACATTCAATTTCAACAACATAATTTATACTTTAAAAAAATTTAAATATTTTTTACATTTGCTCCTCTTTTTCTAACATTATTTGATCTTCAACTGGGGTGCCCATATAGACACCGACAGTTTCTGCCAGCAGACACCGAAATTTAGATTTTAAGTGAAAATTATCATTCTGCCCTTCCGTCCTTCCGTGCGGAATTGATATGAAGAAATCGATCGATCGATTGATCCTGAGAATGAAAATCAATCGATCGATTGATCCTGCGAAACTCAAATCAGCTTAAAAAACCGATCGCACCATCGTGCGATCGATTCTGTTAATGATCCTACAGTTAACATATTATTTAAATAATAAAATTTCTTTTAAAATTTTAAAGTTTTTTTTTAAACACTGTGTATTTTCAAAATTTCTCAAATTTAATATCTGGACTAATTACGATAACCTAATAAAAAATACTTTAAGACTTCAAGGTCTTTTGACACTCCCAAATGCTTAAAACATAGTGTTTTACAAATAAGGGTATCTCTAGGGTGTGCCGAAAATACATTTAAGAGTGTCAAAAGACCTTGAAGTTTTAAAGTATTTTTATCACGTTATCGTAATTAGTCTGGATATTCAATTTGAGAAATTTTGAAAATACACAGTATTTTCAAAATTTCGTTAAAGTTTTATCTTTCCTTTAAAACTTTAACATTATTTTTTAAGCACTGTGTATTTTCAAAATTTCTCAAATTGAATATCCGGACTAATTAAAATAATTTGATAAAAATACTTTTAGACTTCAAAGTCTTTTGACACTCCTAAATGTGTTTTCGGCTCACCCTAGGGATACCCTTATTTGTAAAATACTCTGTTTTAAGCATTTGGGAGTGTCAAAAGACTTTAAAGTCTTAAAGTATTTTTATCAGGTTATCGTAATTAGTCCGGATATTTAATTTGAGAAATTTTGAAAATATACAGTGCTTAAAAAATAACTTTAAAGTTTTAAAGGAAAGATAAAACTTTAACGTTATTTTTTAAGCACTGTGTATTTTCAAAATTTCTTAAATGAAATATCCGGGCTAATTACGATAACTTGATAAAAATACTTTAAGACTTCAACGTCTTTTGACACTCTTAAATGTGTTTTCGGCACACCCTAGGGATACCCTTATTTGTAAAACACTCTATTTTAAGTATTTGGGAGTTTCAAAAGACTTTAAAATCTTAAAGTATTTTTATCAGGTTATCATAATTAGTCCTGATATTCAATTTAAGAAATTTTGAAAATATACAGTGCTTAAAAAATAACTTTAAAATTTTAATTATTTATTTATTTAATTACTATATAAATCGATCGATTGATAGCATGCTATCAATCGATCGATAGAATCAATCACACATTTTTGACATCGTTTTCATGCGAAAAATGCAGTGCACAGTCGATCGATCGATTCTGCACGGAAGGGCAGAATGGTAATTTCTACTTAAAATCTAAAAAATGGTGTCTGCTGACAGGTTTTTGCAGTGTCTTTATGGGCACCCCTTCAACTGTAATATACTTTATGTGATCAATGTCTCTAATTTCTTTTTCATCTGAAAAAAAATTAGAAAAAATACATCTAATTAATATTGAAAAGGTGATGACTGAAGAAGTTAAAAAAAAAAAATCATTCTTTCGTTTTCGTTTCCTTGTAACATTTCAGCATTATTTTGTGTAATTTGATATTTTAAGTATCATAATAATATCATATACAAATACGAAATATGCTTTTTGGTAACATATGAGACAATAATATGCCTGAATCTAACTGGGGTTCGCGGTGGTGGAGGAACCAGATCGGAAAAAAAAGGAATTCTAGTTGTAAGATATCTAATGAAACCGTAGCTGTCAAAGAGAAATAATATCATCAAATGAAAAAAATAAATAACATCACTGTCACCTATTTTACAAATACTCGCAAGATGGGGGGAAGGTTTGCAGTGTCTTCAATGCAGGGGTTTAAATTTGATTTCTCTCAGTTTCACAAAGTTGAGACTAATTCTACTTGTATATATAAAAAAAATACTACTTGAAAGTAATATCTAGACTCAAAAAATCTAATTTAATTTTAAAAATGTCGATTAATTAAATTATGGATAGTAATTTTTATATCAAAATGGTGTACCCCTTAAAAAGAAATTTCAATTTTATCGTTACTTTTGAAAAAGAAAAGAGAAAGAGAAAAGTAAGAACAAAATTAAAATTTTCTTTTAAACAGGTTTAAGAGAGAAAATGGTGGTACAAAAATCACTGCCCCTAAATTATCTGTACAGTTTATAAAACAAAAATTTTAGTTTTTATAAAAAATATATATATATATATATATATATATATATATAAATTAATAAAAAATAAGAAAATGTAAAAAACCTACCATAATATATATTAAGTTGAAAAAAATTCTTTTTTTATAAAGTATTATACGCTAAATTAAAAAATAAAAAATAAAATGCATAACATGTAATACTACGCCTACATTAATAATATTAATTTCTTTTAGTCAAATATTTAAAATACTTTAAATTTTGAGAGTTTTAAAATATTTTAATTTTTACATCATATTTAATTTAATAGTTTTAAAATATTTTAATTTTTACATCATATTTAATTTAATGTGATGACTCCATTGGGTGAATAGGAAAAAACAAAGTTAACTTAAATACATAATTATAGTAAAAAAATTTAACTCCTCTAATTTAAAATTTTTGATTTATAATTATTTTCCAATACTTACTAATTTATACAAAAGATAGATTTAATATCAATAATTAATATCAATAATTTATACTTCGTACATAAATTTTTATATTGGGTCCCCATTTACACACCAGGTTTTTCTGCCTCTACACACCCGTTTCCGGGTGCGGGTGGCAAATTACCATTTTGCCCCCATGTTCCCATTCATTCGAACGAATGCTCAGTTCATTTTTCCATTCGTTCGAACGAATGGACGCATACCCCCTCTGCTTTCATTCATTCGAACGAATTCATAGTTCATTTCGGATTCGTTCGAATGAATACATGAATACTGCCGAGATTTTCACTGATTCGAACGAGTGGCCATGTGCACAATCCATTCCTTCGAATGAAAAATTCATTCGAATGAATTCCCCAGTGTAAATTCCATTCATTCGAATGAATTGTTCGGAAATGTTCATTCATTCGAATGAATGGATGGATTCGTTTAAACGAATGAATGAGAGGGGACTGGAAAATGCAGTCCTTCGATCGAATGAATTCGTTCGAATGAATCAGTCCATTCATTCGAACAAATGGCAAATAGAAGTGCATTCATTCGAATGAATGGCTTGATTCATTCGAACGAATGTATCAGAGAGGACTGGAAAATGACAGTGTTTCTCTCGGGTGCCATTCGTTCGAATGAATCAAGCCATTCATTCGAATGAATGCACTTCTATTTGCCATTCGTTCGAATAAACTGGAATGATTCATTCGAACCAATGACATATAGACGTCCATTCGTTCGAATGAATTGACTGATTCATTCGAACAAATGTATCAGAGAGGACTAGAAAATGACAGTCTTTCCCTCGGATGTCATTCGTTCGAATGAATCGAGCCATTCATTCGAACGAATTGAAGTCTAATATGCCATTCGTTCGAATGAATGGCTTGATTCATTCGATCGAATCCATTTAAGTTGTCATTCGTTCGAATGAATCAAGCCATTCATTCGAATGAATGTATCAGAGAGGAATGGAAAATGACAGTCCCTCCCTCAGATGTCATTCGTTCGAATGAATCGAGCCATTCATTCGAACGAATGGACGTTTATATGTCATTAGTTCGAATGAATGGCTCGATTCATTCAAACGAATTCCATTTAAGTCTCCATTCGTTCGAATGAATCAAGTCATTCATTCGAACGAATGACAACTTATATATATAAGTCGCGAATCCACAAAATTCCACTCGTTTCATTACATTCTAAACCCTAAACCGTGGTTTCTCTCTTCCTCTCCCTTCGCCCTTGAACCCCTTTCTGAATCCCTTCTCCCTTAAACCCCATTTTCAACCCCCTTTTCAATCCGAAACCCTTGAACTCCATTTCAAGCCTTAAACCCCCTTTTCAATCCCTTCTCTTTTATCTCGGTTCGAAGTTGTCTCTCTCAAGCTATTGTCTGGATCTCTTATCTCGAATCGGAGGTAACTCTCTCTTTCTCTCTTATCTCATTATTATTAGTGTTTTAGTGGTAGTTTTTAATCCTCAAGTGGCATGGAGTTTGTTGATGGATGTTTTGAAAGTTGTGAGGACCTTATAAATTATGTTAAGAATATTGCTTATGGAAAAGGATTTGTAACTACCATAAAGAGGTCATGTAATAAGGAAAAGAAAGTAGTCATTGGCTGCGATAGAGGAGGTAAATACCGCAACACGATTAGCGTGGAAGATGTTGCGAGAAAAAGGAAAGCATACTCCCGCCAATGCAATTGTCCTTTTCAAGTGAAAGGTAAACAGATTGTTGATGGGTCATGGAAGTTGACCATAAAAAATTTGGATCACAATCATGATATATCGGAGGTATTATTAGGTCATCCAAGTACAAGATGTTTTTCAGATGCTGAAAAAAAAATGATCATTGAAATGAGGAGTTGCAATATACCACAACGGCAAATTTTGACGACTCTTAGAAAGCAAAATCCAGATATTGGAATATCAGCGGGTGATTTATACAACTTTTGTTCTGCGCTTCGGAAAGAGCAACTAAGGGGTCGAACTACAATTCAAGATTTTATAGATGATCTTCAAGAAGGTGGTTACCAATATTTTCTTAATCATGACAATGATGGTCATTTGTCCCATCTCTTTTTTGCACATCCAAAGTCCATTTTTCTTACCAAGACTACCGTAATGTCCTTCTAATGGATTGCACGTATAAAACCAACAAATATCATATGCCATTGCTTCATATTGTTGGTGTAACAAGTTTCAATAAGAATTTCTGCTCATGCTTTGCATTTCTATGAAATGAGAAATTTGAAAATTATGTATGGGCATTACAGATGTTTAAAAAGGTCTTTGGAGTGGAGCATGATCGACTAGTTCTTTTGACTGATAGGGAATTGGCGTTAAAGAATGCCATTGATTTGGAGTTCCCTAATGCTGTACATATTTTGTGTTCTTGGCACATCAACAAGAATATTATTGCTCGTTATAAACCTATGTTTAAGAGAAACGAGGATTGGAATGCATTTTTTACCGAATGGAATGACCTGATTGAGTCCCCAACTGAAGAAGTATTGAATACAGCGTTTGAGACATTCAAACAAAATTTCAGAGATGATTCGCAAGCAGTGAACTACTTAACAAGGACATGGATCCCACTTAGAAAATAATTCGTCAAGGCATGGACCGGATGGAGTTTATATTTTAAGAATCGAGCTACTTCAAGGGTTGAGGGTACACATGCTATTCTGAAAAGTTATATATCTACATCTACAAGTGATCTAGATGTTGTCCGAAGAAAGATAACCCATGTCATTGAAAATCAATTTGAAGAGTTCAAGATTCAACTTGAGGATGAGAAGATTCGGTTTGCATGTGATGTGTCTATTCCTTTCTTTGATGAATTGAATAGCAAAGTTATTTATTTCGCAATAAATGAGATTTACAACGAATATGAGATGGTTATGAACCGATCATTTTCACCCATTTGTACAGAAGAGTTTACAGCTTCAATGGGCCTACCATGTGCGCACAAAATGCAATGGATGGAAAAAATACATTTGGATGATATACACCCACAATGGAGAATAGATTTAATCTCATTGGATGGCTTAAATGTTGTAAGGCAGAGGCCTGGGGATGTATTAGACGTACATTTTGAAGGTATTAAGAACAAATATAGACAATTGTATTCGTATGATCAAGACGTGCTTCTAAATCATCTCCAAAATCTTGCCATCCATGATAAACCAATCAGTCACCCTATTATGCAATATTCTAGAGGACGTCATCCAAGTTCAAGGAATTCTACACAAGGACAAACATCTACACATCGAGATCCTTCTGCATTTAAGATTGTAGAGAATCAACTAAATGGAAGAAGATGTGGGTTATGCAAAAATACTGGTCATACAAGGAGAGCTTGTCCGAATATGCCACCTTCTTCACAGCCATCTACAAGTGTAGATTTAAATGTTGATTATAATGTAGGTGATTTCCATGAATCACAAATAACGAGTTTTCCACAGGATAGTGGATCTTACAACTTTGGTGATGATTCAACATATAACTCTATAGAAATGACCGAAGTAAGTTCATTCCTTAAAGAGCTCATATGTATTTGCCAATCGACATATAACTTTTCCATATGTTATAATGTGATTTTCTTAAATGTTATGCAGTGGTCTGGTGATCTTAGAGATAATGACGACTTCATACAATGGTGGAATCAATGAAGTGAAGATAGGAGTGTCAATGTATTTTCTCTTTGTTATTATCATGTTCCTCGATTTCAGAGCAGATATTTAGTTTTAGAGAGTTATGAATTGCTCAAGGTTAATGGTTTGTGAAGTGGGTTTAATTGTAAAGCCTATGTTTTACAATTTTCAAGTTGATTTGGCACACTATTTTGCATTTAAAATGCATAATTAACTCAATTTTCTGCATAAATCTCAAGAAATCATGCCATAGAAGGAAAGTACACTTAATTTTAAATACGAAATCAAGATTGCCTATTTTAGGTCATAAAACAGGCACCTAGAATTCTTCTAGGCTTATGTTTAGGTCTTGTTTCCCATTTCATTGAACAAATCCTCCGTGTTATGCTGAGTGCCTGAGTTTTATTCTCCATAACACTGGTTCTGAAAGATGCTTGCCCTGAAAAACACATACGTTTCTTATCCACCAAACAATCCATTCATAATGCCAAAGGTACCAATTTCCATGAAATTTTACTTTTCTATGGGACGGATGCGCGAACCCCATCATTCCAAGAGAGCTTGTAAAGAGGTGGCAAGCACCCATGAAACATTCGTGGTAGTCCCTTTGATGAAAGACCCATCCATCAGCTTTCCCTCGAAAGGGCTTTGTTCTCACATGGTTCCTATGCTAGTAATTATTCTTACTCAAGTAGAATATCAACTTCTACTCAAGCATCCAAACATTGCAGGTTATTATAATTGTGCAAACGATTCCCTATGAAGTAACAAGGACCCAATGCCAATATATTACCAAAAAAATCATAACCAGTTTTCTTTCTTTCTTTTTTTTGACTTGCATCAGTAGCATCATCATTGAAGTTAATGCATCTGTCTCCGGTTGGCAACTTCACTCTGCATCGCTATGTACTAGAGAATTCCTTCTTCGCATCTATTTGGAGTTGGCTAATTGATTTTTCTGCACAGTGAACTAATAGAGCTCTGGTGGAGCTACACTGGAGTGACTACAAAATTAGGACTACATCAAGATTGCCTATTTTAGGTCATAAATACAAGGAAATCAGTGGTATTTATTTTAACCTCTAGAATTAAATAATTATTCAGTCACTTTAAATCTAAAAATTATTAATTAATCATATACTCTCATAACTGGATCTAAATTAATTAATTTACATAAAAATCCCAGAAAGTGACATGAAATAATTATAATAATCCTACGTCTTCTCTTTAAAGCTCTAATCTTGTAATCTTTTGTTGTTTTAACTTGATTTTCCTTAACTTTCTATTTTTCACTGCAAAACTGACAAACTACATTAAATGCATCATTATATACAAAATTGAGGATTAACTGACTCAATAATTAGGGGTAAAAATGTAAGATTTCAGTGCTCAACAATGTCCATCTTGGAAATTATTTCTACAGTTTTTCTCATTTTTGTCACGCCCTGACCCTAACCCAAAATATAGGCACGTGACGCGGAATAATTTTACTTTTTCGAATATCACACGTGGTAAACACACGTGTACTCACAACTTAATCATCGAGATCATAAATGAACTCAAATACCATTAATTTATCAAAAGGATATAATTTTCTACTATAAATGTTATCAAACATTCTAAAATTTATTATAACCAAATCTAAAAAAATAAAATGTTGAAAACAACATCACCAACTCAAATAAAATAAATAACGCAATTAACTCAATATGTATGGCGTATCAAACATCATAATAAACTAAGCACTTCATCGGGGTCCCTGGGACCCAGCCGGTGCAACATTACCTAAAATTGCAAGGACGTAAGTATAAACAATACTCAGTGATGAAATATGCATACTACACACTCACGCACCCACATAATAATAATATGTGAAATGGAATATAAATAAGACTATGCTATCATGTCATGCTATCAATCTCATCAATATAAATACAATGTCCACCTAAGGACACCAATATCATCAATGTGAACACAATGTCCACCCAAGGATACCTCTATGGAATGGGCTGTGTAACATTATGATCCCTTGAGGAATATAGGCCACGACTTACAACTGAGAGATCTCCATACAATATATATAATCTACATTACCCTGCGTCCCTTCACAACTCGGGTGATTAAGTCTGTAACACCCCGCCCTTTTCACTCTAATTTTCAGAGTTTGTTTTTTTTTTATTTTTATTTTTTTTTAAAATATAATAATCATGTGATCGGGGCGGAGTGTCACGACGCGAGTTAAGTTCGGATCTCTAAACCCGACCCTTAACTGGCCAAGCCCATGTGCGTATGAACTAAGTCCATAAAACTGATCCGCACATGGTACATATATAACTTGCGGAATTAACTTAGTTTTAATCTAACTGAGGTTATAATAGAACCTATGACTAATCCTATTTTCCATTCTTAGATAGCAAAGTACATAACTTATTATCCAAAATTACTAATCAATCTTAACTAATCGTTCAATCAAACCATCCAACATAAAACAAACCATTGCATCTATCTTAACTACTTATTACAAGTCAACATAACTAATTACCAAATCACATTGTCCAAATATATCAAATATCAAGTCCATAAAACAGTCCATGGGGTTCGGCCATACATATGGCCGAACCCTATGGTTCTCTTGGTGTAATTTTATATTGGTGATTTCACCAGTGGTTCATACTTCTAACCAGCTGAGACAAAGGAAGAAAGAAGGAAGGAAACAAGAGGGAAGAAGGCAATGATCAAAGGCATAAGAAAAGCTTGGAATTTGGTAAGTATTTCCATGGACTTTTGGTTAATAAAATGGGTGTGTGTTGGGCCATGGTGATGGCCGATTACACCAGGGTTTTAACCTTGATTTGTAGAGGATTTAAAATGGTAAAAATAACCATTGGGTTCGGCCACCATGGAGGGCCGAACCCCATGTAAGAGATGGCTTGGTTTTCATGTTTTGAAACATGAAAACCATGGATTTTGTGGACTGTTTTTGGGTTTTCATTTAAGATGTAAATACATGTTTTAGAATGATTAAAAATCATGGATCTGAATGGCATAGGGACTGAAGTTTATATGGTCTAAAATCAGTGGAATAAAAGATGGAAATTGACCATGTCGGCCACTTAGCATGGCCGAACCCCATGGAAACAAGTGGTTAGTTTTGATGGTTTTTAGAAGTTAAAACCATATAAGTTAGGACTGATGTTAGATGGTTGTAATAGATTTAAAATGCATGATTAAAGAAGGTTAAAACATGGATTTGGATGTTTGGTTCAGACCCAAGGTGAATGAGTAAATGTTTCAAAAACCAAAGGTCATAGTGTTCGGCCAATGAGCATGGCCGAACCCTATGAAATTGGGTTGGTTTTTAGATGAATTTCTAAAGGGTTGAACTTGGTAATAATATGTTGTTTATTACATGAAGATTGGAAGTTTAAAAATAGTGAAAGAAATCATTGGGTTCGGCCACCATGGAGGGCCGAACCCCATGCAAAGTATTGTTGGTTTTCATGTTGTGAAACATGGAAACCATGTACTTTATGGACTGTTTGGGTGAATTTAATTAGATGGTTTTTAAGTGGTTTAAGGGCAGCAATATAATACTGATATTGCATGGTTAAATAACACCTAAAGCATGTATGAAAGACCAAAACTTGGACATTGGGTTCGGCCACCTTGAATGGCCGAACCCCATGTAAGTAATTGATATGATTTGGTGAGGTTAATTTACTGTTTTGGTTGATGTTTATGCGGCTGAACCATGTGTAATTCATGATTGGGTTAACATGTTAAATCATGAATAATCATGGGAAGTTGAGGGTTTAATCAGATCAAGAGAACCATTGGGTTCGGCCATGTGCATGGCCCAACCCAATGGGGCTAGTTTTGGGATGAATGGACCAAGATTTATGGGTTTTCCTATGTATGTTAAATGAAATAAGCTTGCTGTTTTGGGTTGGCCATGGGATGGCTGAACCTTGTAGTTAATATGGCTAAATGGTAGAGCCTAACTTGTAAACAAATGATGGGATCATTGTGTAGGAGGATCATAGGGTTCAGCCATATGAATGGCCGAACCCCATAGATTGTTTTGTTGGAGATTATGACTTGGTTGTATGAGTTGGATTAAGTAAACATATGGATTTATCTTTGGACTTAGTGATAAGTAAATAACCAGCCACTAAGGTAGATTACTTTTATGAACTTTGATTATGAGCAAGATTAGACATTGGTTATACCAATGGCAAATCTGTGAATACAAGTCAAACGAAGGGATTGATCAAAGGACTCACATGATGTAGTTGGGTCTTAGATATGAATGAACAAGTAAGTGATAGTATGATTTATTGATTGTTATATGGATAAGGTACCGGAAGTTGAACGACGTGCGAGTCGTGACTCGGTGACGCGAAAGAAAGATCAAGTACTGAAGTGAATCTTCAGTAGGTTTCCTACCTTTATTGTAACCACTATTCCATATGCTGTTTTACGTTGATTTCGACAACTTATATGTTTGTAAAGTTATGTTTCTAAATGACATGTTTGCATAGACATCTCATGCATGACATGGGATAATGGTGTGTAACCGGAGGCCACACTCCCTCGGGGCGTCCGAAAGACCACTGTGGGGTACCCTGATGATGAGAATCCCATCAGGAGGAATCCGGAGGCCACACTCCGTCGGGGCGTCCGAAAGACCACTGTGGGTTACCTTGACGATGAGAATCCCGTCAAGTGATGGCTATGTTGAATGGTGATGGGTGGGACTCATTACATGTTCATTTCATACATAGCATATTTTTATAGAATTTTGTCACACATGTATTACTATTATACTATTTGCATGTTTTTGACTAACCATGTGGTAGCCCTATTCGGAAACACTACTGGGCGCGTTGATCTAACGCCCTATCTATATCCTTAGTGGATGATGCAGGGAAAGGGAAGAACGTGGATCGAGAAGAGGACCAAGTTCGGAAACTTGGGCGATTTGAATGATTGGAATGGATTATGAATGGACTATTTTATGGACTTGATATTTGATATACTTGGACAATGTAATTTGTTAGCTAGATGTTGTGGGCATGTAATAATGTAGTTAATTAGATGCTATGGTTTGTTGTATGTTGGATGTTTTGATTAAACGATTAGTTAAGATTGATTAGCAATTTTGGAAAACAAGTTATGTACTTTGCTATCTAAGAATGGAAAATTGGATTAGTCATAGGTTCTATTATAACCTCAGTTAGATTTAGACTAAGTTAATTCCGCAAGTTATATATATACCATGTGCGGATCAGTTTTATGGACTTAGTTCATACGCACATGGGCTTGGCCAGTTAAGGGTCGGATTTAGAGATCCGAACTTAACTTGCGTCGTGACACTTCGCCCCGATCACATGATTATTATATTAAAAAAAAAAAAAATAAACTCTGAAAATTAGAGTGAAAAGGGCGGGGTGTTACAAAGTCAGCTCTAAGATGATCAATATATAACTTACCAAGTTAGTTCTGTCCAAGTAGGGCTCACAAGTATCTAACCGTGCGCAATCCATCTTATTAAGTTAGTACCGCCCTCATAGGCTCACGAATATCTGACCCTACGCAATGCGTTTTATTAAGTTAGTACCGCCCACATAGGCTCACGAGTATCTAACCCTGTGCAATGCGTCTTACTAAGTTAGTACCGTCCATATAGGCTCACGAGTATCTGACCCTACACAATCCGTCTTACTAAGTCAGTACTGTCAGCATAGACTCACGAATATCTAACCCTGCGTAATGCGTCTTACTAAGTCAGTACCGTCCACATAGGCTCACGAGTATGTGCCCCTATGTGAACTATACAATAAGTGTACAAAATAGTAGTGAAAGTGACCTACAACGCGAAGCATGTGAGGGGCTATACTCTTCAACGACAACCACAAACAACCGTGAGATCGACCTACAACGTGAAGCATGATAGGAGCTATACTCCTCGACGGCAACCCTACATGACCAAGTCTCATAGCTGACGCCACTGTTCCAATAGAGTTTATTAAACCAAACCATTATCCTGTCACACCAGCTTCCTCTAGGGAGTGGAGACTCATACTAGTGGGGCCCAAACAAGAGAAAGATACATCATCAAGTCTTATAAACTCTTTGAGTCTCATCCCAACACTAGTAATTCTCAATATCGTCATGCATATTAACACATTATCCCATACTCACGTCCTACATAACCTCTTAGGCACATATCAGTGACTGATACAAAAATTATCATATTTACAATTAGATAAACAATATATATGTCATAATCACATAATAACCATAATTTCACAATTATACCAGCATAACACATTCCATTATGTTTCATACATTCAACATAATTATCACATTGAGTTATTTTAGGGACATGGACTACACACCAACCTTGAGATACACATGTTGGATTTATTTACACAAATTCTTAGTCCTTACAACTTCATCAATAAATCATTTTAGCCTTTCAAAAGGGTCTCCAATAAATATCACAATTTTCAATCATCATGACAAGATAATAGACATGCTACAAATCACATAATAGGGAATTAATAAAATCTCATGCATAGCATAGGGCACATCCATCCTATTTATCAAGCATTAAACACATCTATAACACACTACATTCCCTAAATCAAGGAAATAGCATACATGCATTTATACAATATGTGTGTAGCAATTCCTCACCTCAAAATCACGATGTCTCAGGTTGATCTTCGGATCGTACCTCAACGGGTTCGGAGTTCAAAGTTCTAATAAATAAAAAAGAATATAATATATCCCTATTAGTTCATCGATTAGGCCAAATCAAAACTTAAAAGCAAAATCTCCAAATCTAGGACCCAAGATTTACCCATAATCTAGATTAATCCCTTCAATCTAAGGGCAATCTCCAAATCTCCTCCCATGAATCATCTCCAAAAATTAGCATATACACTTTGCCTCAATTTACTTCCCTTCCCATGGGTTCAAAACTCAATTTCAATTCAGATCTACATCCAAACAAGGTTCCATAACAAAAATCTCCGATTACTTCTATGGATTCCTCTCCAAATAAGGCCTAAAAGTCATCACATACTCCATTCTCAACACATTCCATTAAGATCTCATCAAATAAGAAGAAAATGAAAGAAAATGATCATAGATCTTACTTTTGGAGAGAAGGAACCGTCTAAAGGGGCGCTCCAAGCATATAAAATCTGAATCCAATGCCTTAGTGGGTGAAAATTTATAGAGGGAAGGTAGAGGAAGCAAGGGTTTGCTGTTAGGGAAGAAGGGTTGGCTGTTTGGAAGAGGAAAGATGTGAAATAAGCCCAATTTCGTGCAAACACGGACTTAATATTTTAAGTATATTTTTTTTTAGGGTTGGGCCATTACAGTTTTTCTACATTTTTTTATTATAAATTTTCACCATTTTATTATTAATTATATAAATTTATGATATCGTAATTCCAAAATTATATTAGAAGATGTAAATGCTCGATATTTTATTAAAAAGTTACATATTCAATGAACAAATAGTTATAAGCATTTTCTGTATTTGTTTTGGAATTTTTTTTAAAAAAAAGGCCTTGGAGAGACGAAAACATAACAATGAAACTCTATGTTTCATAAAACCAAAAAATCAATTGTCATTAGTATTACTTTTAAAATAGCATCAAGTAAATATTTACTTTGTTTAATTAACTTGAAAAACAAGTTACATGATAAGGTACATAAACAAATTAATTTACATAATTAACATTTACTTAATTGAAGTAATCATAGTGAAAACAATTCAATCAATTTTGAAGGAACAACGTTCCATCATGTTTATGTAAGACACTAATTTGGGTCGGGATATTACAAATTCTACCTATTTTCACTGTCTAAAATTTCTTAGGCGGCAAAACCCCACTTTGATAAGAGAGAAAAAATCCTAAAAATATACGGAGAGAGTCAGTACTCAATCTGTAATATAAGTGAGCCTTTTGTATCTTCAGATTTCCAAAATATTGAATTTTTAATAGTTATTTTACATTGAGAAATGTGAACCGTTGATCACTCTTTCGTTTAGATTGAGTGGTTTTTTTTACTTCAAAATAGTTTGGAACTTTATAATATTTTTATCAAACTAATTTACTCTACCTAATTTTAAAGTTGGATCTTTTTAAAGAGATTCTTCAAAATTAGGAAATTTTGACAAAACAGTGATTTTTTGGCTTAAACACCAGGTTTTCGACTTCGATTTTTCTCCAAATTGTAATACCATGTTCAGTTTTTAATACCTGACCTAGTGGCTATTTAGATCAGTCAAATGGGATCCTGGAATACTTAGACTTTATAAAGGACGTGAAAGAAATTAGTTAAATTTTTTTTTTTAATAAAATAATAATAAAATCTAAAGATTTTCATTGCACATGGCATGTTGATGTCATTTCTTGGGTGCCAAGCTTGAAAAATCTACAAATTGGATTGAAGTGAGTCCCATTCCATGCGATTCTCTTCATTTTTCTTTCTTTATTTCATTGGTTCCATCGTCCACTAACAGCAACAGAAACACTCAAAGTCTTTCTTTCTTCCGTCGCTTCATTTTCTTCCATTTCTTTTTCTTTCGTTCATTAGCAGTAAGTAGTAGAAGCTTCCTCGCGTTACTTAGGTTTTCATACTGAGCCTATTCTTAGTGGAATTTTGCACCCAAGATATTGAAATGATCATTTCCTCATTTATATTAATTATAGAGCAACGTAGGAGTAGAAAGGGATAGTTACAGACTTTAAAATTGAGATTTTCAAAATGGAAGGCAAAATAGGCTTCCTCTTAAATTTAAATTATACTCTTTAAATCAGTTTTATTTTACATTTAAAAATCAGTTTTATTTTACATTTAAAATTCAGTTTATTGACCCTAAGTAAAATAGGGAAAAATATTAACCCCAGCTGACTATTGTGTGTTTTCTTTTCCGCCTTTTATGTTTAAATTCTAATACTGTAACCTCTGGGCCACACTATCATCTGTAGTGGCGCTAGTCGCTGGATGATACCATTTGAGGTGGCGCTTAGTCATCCGGTGGATCATTAGTAGTGGCACTTAGTCTTTCGATGATACCATCTGAGGAGGCGCTTAGTCACTCGATGGTCTTGAAGTGGGGCCACTGAGTACTTTATTTACATTTCTCGCACTGTACCCTCTGGGCCGGAATCCCCCATGAGTAACACAGCGGAAACGCCGCTCAGTGACCATCATAGCGCAGCGGAAAACGCCACTCGATGGTAAAAGGGGTTGGGTACTGAGTATTTTATTTATTTTACCCTCTGGGCACCATCTCAATATGTCTCCTTAACTGGAAAACAATACGAGATGGGGCACTGAGTACTTTACATTTTTATTTTATTGTAGTGTTTTGGATGGCTGACAGTTAACCCTCTGACATAATTTAAAGAAGTAGTAAGAGTTAGGTGACTCACTACACTTATCACGTTTTTGTTGGAAAATGCATTGAATTGGGTAGATAATTGGTGAATGTTCTGAAATTTATATTATTATTTTATTCTTATAGATTTTTGTGATAATCACTGCAGGTAAAGGTGAGGAGACTCGAATTGAATTGGTATTGTATTGTATGATATTTAAACCCACTAACACCAGACTAAAATGGGACTCATGTTCATTTAAGGATGGAAAATGCTATATAGGTTTAGAAAGCGAGACACACTGCCTACATGTAAGGGATGGAAATTATGTTCTCGCTATTTAGAACGTAGGTGTAAAATGGTGTCGGGGAGTCGAGGAATTTGTAGCATCTAACACATTATGGACCCAGTTAGGTGAGAAACTAGATGAATGCACCAGTGTTAGTACTCTAGTTTGATTGATTTCATAGTTGGTAGTTTGGTAATTTGGATGGTAAGTTTGGATTTCATTGGTGGTTCTCTCAGAATAAGTCCCTGTGTAAGGAGGGCACTAGAAATCATGCATTATCATGCATTTGACATTTGCATGTAAGAATTATGGTTATAAGTTAAATCTGTGGAAGATAATAACTTTACAAAGTCTGATATTAGCCATTAGGCTATAATTGCTGAGATTAGTCTAACACCGTTTGAGAATCGTTGGGTTGGACGTGTTACTAGGCTGTGGTCGACTGCCATCTTGAACCGTTGGGTTGGATGTGCTAGTAGACCGGGTTGTGGAGACCTTGAGATATTAGGCTGAGTGCCGTTTGCAAACCATTGAGACCTTATGCACATACAAGTTGCTATATTATTTCCAGTGGATGGATTTAGTACTACCGAAGCTTAGTGGCAATCTTCAGTGAGGTTCAACTTAGGACCTCAATACGTGGGATATAGCTTGGTGGGAGATCCCCGTATGAACAATGAGATGTATCTTAGTGAGTTACTGGGATATGACTAGGTGAATGATTACCCCAGTAGATAAATGGGATATGACTAGGTGAATGATCACCCTAGTGGAAAAATGGGATTTG
Source organism: Chimonanthus salicifolius (assembly GCA_013350335.1). Taxonomy (NCBI): domain Eukaryota; kingdom Viridiplantae; phylum Streptophyta; class Magnoliopsida; order Laurales; family Calycanthaceae; genus Chimonanthus; species Chimonanthus salicifolius. The sequence continues at coordinate 22,484,081 of CM023539.1, read as the reverse complement.
ACTTGGTGAATGATTATCCCTAGTTGATTAGCAAAGTATGACTTGGTGAATGATTCTTCTAATTGTTTATAACTTGATGGTTAATGCCAGTATGTCATGATGAGATAGGACTTGGTGGTAAATATTGGTATAGGACAATAAACGTAAAAGTGTCCTAGAAGATAATCCTAAGGTAAAATGGATCATAGGTTGATAAGTTACATGTTCATTTGCATTGATACATGCATGCATTGGTTTCTGATTTGTTTGAATTCTCCTCCTGGGCTAGTAGCTCATGTCTCTTACAATGCAGGGTGTGAGCCAGAAGATGAAGTGGAGGAACCAATGGTGCCTCGTTAGGAGTCGGAACTTGAGAATTGTCTGTAGTTTTCCGCACGTGGAAACAAAGCGAACCTTGGAATGTTTTGTATATTTTATTATAAATATGCCTCATATGGCATAGAAACTTATGGTTGTAAGTTTAAACATTTATATATATTATGCTGGTGTGCTAGTGTGATTATGATAATAGAGAGTTATTGGATTATTATGGTGTTATAGTTTTAAAAAAAAAAATTAGTCGTGTTTTGGACCCACATCTGGGTTCGGGGCATGACAAAACCTTAGTAACTTAAATTCAACACTTACAATCTAAGTTCTAACTATTTCATGTCCAATTAAATAAACAAAGAATACAAACTTAAAATCAAGTCAAAACAATCATAAAAGAAATATGAAAATTGGATGTTCCAGGATTTTAAAGGAGTATCTTATATTTATTTCATGAAAGAATTAAAGTACAAGATTTTTGGGAAAAATAAATACAAGAAAGACAAATAAAAATAAAAATTACAATATGATTGCTCACTTGTAAAATTCGTGTAGGCTCCTTGTCTTCTTGTTTTTCCTCCAATCTTTGGTCCTCTTGAGCTCTTAATCGATTTCAATTTTTACCTTGGGTTAAAGGGGTATTTATAGGACTTGGGATTGGAATGAAAGGTGTTAATGCATGAAAGGCTTGGATTAAATCTGACTTAATTTGAATGGATGGGATTTAAAATGGAAAAAGGCTAGGGTTTAATAGGCATACATGAAGTTAGGAGAGGGTGGCTTAGTGGCTAAGCCAAGAATGAGAGAAATGAGGGATTTTTATAAAATGTAGGACATGGCTTAATTTTACATGTGTGTTTCAGGGTTAATGCAATGTAATGGATGATTATGAATGGTTAGGATTGAAACTACATCTAAATGGATAGTTACGATGATGAGTGATGACATGGAGGGATAAAATTGGAATGAGATAAGAGAGGATATTGAAAATCGTGTGTGACATGGAGAAGATTTGTAAAAAACGTGTGAGAGGTGGAGGGATAGATGATGGTGAGGTTTACATGATCTTATGGGCAATGAATCTAGATGGGATTAAGGATTAATGCATGGAGAAATTTTTGTGCAAAAATCGTGTATGGTGTGGAGAGGATGAGGGATGACGTGTGTAAGGTGGCTTGGGTTCTATGTTAATCTAGATCTAGGGTTTTATTAATGAACGGCTATGATTAAATGGGTTAAGATCTAATGGTTCTAAAATTGAATGGATGAGATAAATGATGAAAATATGAGATGATGCATGGATGATTAAGATTCTAAAGTTAATCTACATGATGGACGATGAATTGGATGACCTAGATCTAATATGATAGATGTATGGGTTGGATTTGGTAGGTGGCTCTAGGGTTTCCTAATTTTATCCATGTGATGGATGGTCTGGATTAATGGATGGCTGATGAATGGTATGGATGATAGGTGCATGGACAAAGCTTTGGGCGTGTGGACTTAGGGTTTACAATGTAAAATTCGAATATGGATCATAGAGCAATTGGATTTTGGACTTGGACTTCTTGGACTTTGAGTAGAGTGGACTTGGGCTTGCCAGACTTGGATTTCTCATTGGCCTAGCTCACTTTGTAGAATGCACATGAATCACTGGAGCTTGGCCCAATGCTTGACATTTGAAACATAGCTTGGCCCATTCGAAGTGGATTTTTGGCCCATGAAACTTGAAATTCAAACTCTTGTTATCTTCTGGCCTCTTTAATTGCAAACTCTCTTTCCAAGGATTAAATAATTAACCACCAACTTTAAATCTAAAATATTGAATTAACCTAGACTCTCATAAATGAGCCAGATTAATCAATTTATATTGAAAATCCTAAAAGTAATATGAATTAATTATTAAATTCCATGTCTTCCAAATTAAGCTCAAATCTTGTAATAATCCATTGATTTATGACTGTTTCCTATATTTCCTAAATTTTATCTACAAAACTAGAAAATTACATTAACTGCATCTTTTATTTACAAAATAAAGACTAACTAATTTAAAATTGAAGGGCAAAAATGTCATTTTTTGGACTCAACAAGGGCTTTCTCACTCTCCTTTAACTTAATGATTTCTTCATTAGAGGTTTTTAATTGAGAAGTGAGGAGTGTGTTGTCATCTATTACATATATTAATTGGCTTGTTAATTGAGAATTTACAATTTTAAGTTTATATAATTTCTTAGTCGATTGTTCACTCTCCAAGCATAAGCCATTGAAAGAGGATTGAAGATCATCATCTTCATCACTATCACTTTCAATTTCTACCATTGTTTCAATTATGGGTGCTTCCTCATTTTCAACAATTGAAGCGATGAAATTCTTATGTGTTCATCATTCACTTGAATTTCCTCATTTGAATCACTCTCAGATTCCGTGGTGTCCTCATATGTGGCATTTATAACCTTCTTGGCTTTTTCTGATGAACATACATTTGAGTAATGTCCTCTCCCACCACAATTGAAGCATTCTTGTTCCTTGGCCTTTTTCTTAACTTTATCTTTTTGAGGTTCACGTCTTTTAGGGAATTTCTCACTTGATTCTCCCTTCTTAAATTTTCGCATCTTATTGGACCTTTTAAAGTTTTTTAAGTACTTTTTAGCAATCATGGCCATTTCTTCACTAGGGTCTTCTCCTTCCAATTCCGGTTCCTTTTCCTTAAGCATTGGAAGTTTGACGGAAGATTTTAAGGTAATAGGCTTCTCATTTGTTAGTTCAAGTTTGAGTTCAAAGGTTTGCAATGATGCCACCAAATCATCAATTTTCTTTTGGGCAACATTCCGGTATTTCTCAATTGCCACCTTTTTAGAGTCAAACCTCTTGGCAAGATTTCTAAGAATTTTTGTGCACACCTTAGCATCGAGAATTTCTCACCAGGAGACCACATAGAGTTGACAATGTCATTAACTTTAGAGTAGAAATCCATGAAGGTTTCTTCTTCCTTCATTTTTTAGGCATCAAATTGAGCTTCCAATAATTGGAGCTTTGATCTTTTTACAACCGATTTGCCTTCGTGGGTTCACTCGAGAATTTCTCAGGCCTCTTGTGCGGTGTCACACATCATTATCCTTTTGTGTTCAGTAGGTGAGTGTACAATTCAAAGCATTTAGTGCTCTACCATTAGCGGTGCTAAGGCCTTTTCCTCTTTAGTCCATTGAAAGAAAGGTCTTAGCTCAACGGATGTGGAGGTAGTTTCCGTCCCCGTTTTCTCAACCACGGGCTGTGTTTAACCGGTATACACAAAATCCCATATGGATGAATCGATGGAGATAAAGAAACTTTTTATTTTTGCTTTCCAAGAAGCATAGTTTGATCCATCGAAATAAGGTGGTTTAGAAATGGCAAAGCTATCTCCCATGGTTCTAGCACTTTGATTACTCAGACGGTTAAGTCTCTCAAATGAGCATGAGGCTCTGATACCAATTGAAAGTTCCATGAGTGCTTAGAATCAGATAATCCCTAGAAAGGGAGTGAATAAGATAATCACAAATTTTGGGCCTTTTCAAATTTTACTTGATTAATTTGAATTGATTGCGGAATTAATAATAATTAATCAAGTGTGTCAAATATCAAGTGTACAAAATATTAACCAATCACACAAAAGGCTTTAAAACCATGAACCTAATGTTTATAGTGGTTCGGTTAAACAACCTACATCCACTGATGAGACTCACCCAACCTTGATCTATCTCCAAATTCACTAAGCGTTGGAATTACACCAACACAATAGATTAGGACTTCTACCTAACCAATTGATTGGGAATTTCACCCAATTCCTATCCCACTATATTTATAGTGGTTCAAGAGAAAATCTATCTCTTTAATCCACTTCACATTCGACAAATGATTTTTAAAAGTAAAAATCTAAAACTACGAAGCACTTGCCTTTGAAGATCTTTGCAAATATACATGTGCTCCGTGAATCATTCCCAATGTGAGCTCGTACAATCCCGATGATCCACCGTGTAGAACAATCACAATCTTTGGGAGACTCTTTAGAAGATTGGGTTCTCAATCTTTATCCTAAAGGATGACTTGTTCCTTCTCTCTTAATCTCAAACACAAAAGATTGGATACTTGAATGATTTGCTTTTGATTTGGCAAGAGAGAACAAGTCCAAGATTTTGCCTTTGGTACTTGGGGGATTTCCTCATTGGTAGATGACTCAATTAATTGCTATCCACTCCTCTACCAACTCCCAAAACAATGTTTGTATTTTTAGGCAACACTAAAAATTTCATAAGGCCGAAACAGACTATCGACCTTGTACAAGCGATAGATCATCCGTGTTTGAAATCTTGTTCACCAACCCGCCTGATGAGCATTTAATGCACAGTAACAGTAACAAAACGGTAACCTCACGATTGATCGTGCCACACGATTGATCGTTAGTGTTTCTGGAGACGGATCGTGGGTTGGCGAAAGCATCAGCCTGAGACTAACTGTATTTTCCAGCGTCAAGTTACATCTAGGCCTAGGACGATTGGTCGTGCGCCCGATATGTTATTGCCATGTCTTGGTGATTGGTCGTGCGACCAATTGATTATGTTATACCACACGAAGGGTCGCCACCAGACCCAAGTATTGTCCTGAGCCTGACTGTATTTTTCAGTGGGTGTCTGACCCAGGCTCCATGCGATTGATCGTGTGGGCATTTGGTCGGACCTGTACCCAGACGAGGCATTGTCTGCATGATCGGTTGTCTGAGAGTTGACTGTAAATGATAGTCCAAATTTGTTTAAGCCCAGGGAGATCGATCGTATGCACGATTGGATCAGTCCTATCCCAGCAATACATCGTGAACACAAATGTTTCGTCCTGAGACCTGAAGTGTCTGATAGTTCATTCCAACTAGAACCTTTGATTTTCCAAACGATGGGTCGTATGACCACAATTGATCGTCTCTGCCATATGGTGATTGGTCATCGACATGATGTGTCATCCATGACAACAGATTTACATATTTCCAAGTTGGGTTCCACTTGGTGTTAAACACTTTTTAGGCTATATTAGTTATCTAGATATGATGTCTAAGCCTAGGGATGGTCACCTAATGGTCATCTATGGCCAATTACCTTCTGTGATTGCCATACACATGTTTATCCGTTGAGTCTTCATGTTTCAATCAACACTTGAGTCTTGAGTCTTGAGCTTTTTCTCTTCAAGGCATTGCTTCAACTAAGTCACGGAATTGACAAAGAGGTGACTCGGCAACCGGGCACTAACAGTATGAGTTACTCATGTTTGAATGATGGCTTTGATTGGTTGTTCACCCATGTATTAATTGAATTGTTAGCCCCAAGGATTCAACTCAAGGGAATATGGGTAATTTTGATGATAACAAACCAATGACTTAAAGAATCTAATATTTTAAATGAATACTAAAGTGAGCCAGTATCACAAAGAAAGAACTTGAAGTTAAAAAAGAAGACATGCATTGAATATCAAGCCACTTAAAGTTGAAGATTGAATGGTTGATGGACTGAGAAGACTCAAAGTAAAGATCCATGAAGATTGAAGATCACTGTTGATCAAGTTTGCGTCAATAGGCTTAGGTCATGAGTGTTAGATTCTATATGTAAAAGTTACTCACTGTGTTGGAACACCATAGCTCTAACCCAACCATAAGTGGACCTAAGGACCTCGAAGTAAAAACTATGGATAGGAAAGTTGTCACTCCTTGACCCGATGTGGGCCCAAAACGCGACTGATTTTTTTCCTTTTTAATAAAACTTACTTAACAAACTTCATGAGCCTCGAAGAGAGCTCAACTAAAATCCATAGAAAATGTTACACATGCCAATCTTATGGAGATTCAAAAATGTACCATAACTTCCTCCCAAAACACACCTAGATATTTGGGCTACACATCCAAAGTTTCAAAACTGGAAATTTCCCAACTGTCAAAGTCGAGCCCCTCTATCTGTAACCCATTCTGTATTTCGGTGTAATGCCCCGTCCCGCAACAGGCGTGTTATCTTCGAAATATCTCAAAAGTCGCAAAAGACAGATACCGGGTGATTTTTTTTTTTTTTTGAAACGGGGTAACTACCTCCCGCTCAACAAACCATAAGCTCTGCAGTGCTAAGAAAACATAACCAACAACCATATACTAATCAAATATGGTTATACAGTCATCCAAACCAGCATTTAATAACAAGTTCATGCAACTAAAGTCTCTCAAATTTAGAACATAAGTATGAACATATATGTCTAACTACTAGTACTCCTCCTTAGGTGTTTGCTCAAAGGGCCCGCCAGGCCCAACCCAGTGCAGGGATAAAAGATATCACATATCAACCATATAACATGTATCGCATGTATGAAATATAGTGGACATAATAATATAAATAATGTTTCTGTACAAGAGTACCCAAAAATACTACTAACTAATGGTCCCACTGACCAGTCCAAGACATCACCTCCATAACTCATAATAGTCCTCCAACAACTCCAGTCTCCCTACCAATATAAATGGGAGACCATACAATATACAACCGCCTCAACCGCCGGAATGCAACGGGAAAACCTGCATCTCTTATGGGGGTCTCGACTGCCGGAGCATAATGGGGAAGCCAATCTCAAGGGAAGGTACCTCAACCGTCGGTACGCAACAGGGAAACCCGCATCTCCTATGGGGGTCTCGACCGCCGGAGTGTAACGGGGAAGTCCTCCCAACCCTCAAACCATCATATCATTATGAACATATACACATGTAAATAACTCATCCATCTCAACACCCAACGGCACATCGTCCGAGGTGGGTTACCTCCCATGCAGGTACAAGACATCAAGGTCATATCTAACAATATAATCATGCCTTGATATAATTAATCAAGATCAACGACACATGCATCGTGCGTAACAAGGGCATATAACAGGTTATTTAGACATATATCTCCATGTTCATCATGATCATGTTCACATGTTGTAATTAAACACACAATATTTTATCAATAAACTTTCAAGCATCGTACTTAATATCCGACGCACATCTCATTCCATCATGAATTCACATACACGTTATGATTGAACACAAACATATTATCTGCAATTTCCGAACATCATGTCCAATATCCAACACATACTTTACTCATTAGAAGTTCATTCCCATGTAATAATTAAGCAAACATGTTATCAGCAAGTTTCCAAGTTCAAATAATCATCCATCCGATTACAATTCTCCATTAATTGCTTATGGTTGACATGAGTGCACCTGAACGGATCCCTTGCCACATGTTTATTTTGACAGTTCCCTTACCTAGTGGCTTAATAAAGGAAGGGTCACATTCAAGTGATTACATATCCATGTCTAAAGGTTAAGTAGATGAGAATGCATGCTAAAACAGTGATAAGTCCCTTTACAGTGTAGAGTCGAAAATCCAAAGCGAATAAGCGGCTTGGTAGATTAAAGGGAACTCAACCTGTTAAAATAAAGAAGAACGAATGAGTAAAAAGCAAAACGGGCTAAAAAGAGGCCGGATAGAAAACGGGCCTAAAACTGGGTCGGGTCCCAAACGGGCAGGGCCGAAAGGGCTGGGCCCACTAGAAATGGGCCAGTCAAGTTGGTTGGGCCGGGTACAAGACTGGCTGGGCCAGATCAAGGATTGAGCCCACGGTTGGGTTGGACCCAATAGGACTCTAGCTCGGGTTTGGGCCTCGACTGGGCTTACTAGAGCTGGGCCGGGCTAGACCAGGGGTTGGGTCGACTCAGAGACCTCATCTGAGTTGACTCGGCCGAGTAACTCGGTCACCCGGCTGAGTCAGAGAAAGGGATAACAGAGGGAAAAAAAAGAGGGAAAAACTTGAAAAATAGGAAAAATCGAGGAAAAGGGAAAGGGGGAAACTAGAGAGAGAAGGAGGAGAGAGGGATAAGAAGAGGGTACCTGATGAAAGGGCGGGAATGGAAGGAAATCCGACTGCTGCGAGCGGAAATTGAATTCAGGCGGCCTCGGGCTCGGTCAATTGGAGCGGCTGCTTGCACCGACCGAGAGGAAGGAGATGGGAGAAGGAAGAAACTGAGAGGGAGAGAGAGAGGTCGCGAAGAGAGGAAGGAGATGGGGAGGGACACGGCGGCTGGTGCAAAAGAGGGGGGTCTCCTAGGGTTTTCAAAGAGAGAAACGAGAGAGGAGAAGAATCAGGAAAGAGAGGGTTGCGGCACTGTAGCAATTCGCTACAGTGCTGCAAAAAATAGGTAGTTTTAGGGGGTTAGGGTTTAGAGGACTTAAGGGGAAAAGGGGCTTTAGTTATTATAATTTTTTTTTTGGGAATAAATTAAATACCAAGGTCCTGAAATAATCCAGTTTTTTTTTTTTTTTTTGAAAATAAAGAAATCAAAAGCCCGAACAAAATCTCGAGTGCCAAACATCGAGTGAGAAAATGTGTGATTTTCAACAATCCTTTTTATTTTTTTTTTTCTTTTTCTTTTCATGACAACTTATATGATAATTTACAAAATTACCAAAATGTCCTTTGAGTTTCCGAAGTCGAAATCATGTAAACTGGGGCCCACCACGGCGCCCACACTCTCTTCATTGCTACCAAGGTCCCGAAGACAACTCGAAGATTCAAAAAAATCTCTCCAAAATCAGGTAAATCAGAACGGGTCATTACATTCTGTCTCACTCCTAGTTTGAGCCCATAGAGATCTTTCAAGGCCCTCGAAGTACGAAGGATTTGTTTCGAGCCCCTCGACCTGAGGCCCGACTGTTATTCTGTGCTGCTCTCAGTATTAGGCCCTTGAAGCCGTCGCCCTAAAAAATGACAGCATTTGTAAAAACATATTTCATTTTTTAATCCAAACTTCCACATTTCCATACACAAATGCTCCATAATGCATCATTTACATATTAAAACACCCCAACGTAGCATACAAAAACTTAACGGTTCATACATGCTTAGGTTTTTCATGCCACAGGCGGCCTAATCATTACAATATCATGAAAACAGGTAAAAAATACAAGTCTCCCATTCATGGGAAAATATATTGGAATCTACAGATTCAATCTCTTAGGATAGCACTGGAGGTTCCTCAGTTCCTTCATCAGATACATTTTCTACATTGTAAGGGACGTGAGCTAACAATCTAGTGAAGAGAGCTCAACAAATAATATTTTTGTACAATAAATATGAGAATAGAAATACAATTCAGTTTTATTTAAACATTAAAAAGGAATACTAGTTTAGCCATGGTCTATTTCCACCATTTGTTCTTTTCTTTCCTTTCAATATTGTCTGCCATTCATGCAACACAAATTGAGGTTCCCCATTAAACCTCATTGCAAATCAAGGTTCCCCACTAAGCCTCGTCAAGCACTAAACCTCGAATGCATTAGGTCTCGACATGGACAAGATGCAACATCTTGCAAGAGATTTAGGACCCAACGGTCATGTACATGATGGCAGTTTATTAAATTTCAAGTTTTATTAACTTCCAAGAATAATTTCCCTCAACCCAGGGACAGTTCACAACCTGTGGTTGTTCTTTCACCACTCCTTGTGCCCTTTTTACATAGGGTTTCACACTGGAGATTACTTATCATCATCTGGCTCCGCAACTAGAGTCTCTAGACCCTGAAGATTTAAATTTCCTAACCCTGTACCAATGTTTAATAACAAAATATACCATATATAACAACTTTGAATTAATGATTAATACTTTCGCGTCTTCATCCACTTCATGAAACCTATTACCTCTAGACATCTAAATGGGTTCCATACTGCGTTTATAGACTACTAGAGCTCGGCTCCCATGGAGGAGCGCTGGAAATCTTCTCCATAGTCACATATCACCAATAGCCTTGAAATCTCTCCGGTATATAAAGTCTTGGCTTCCTTCTTCAAGCAGAAGGCATTTTGGGTGCATTTATTGGGTCTACTCGCCAGAACTAAAGTTGTGTGGGCCTGAGTAAGGGTCCAAAGTGAACAATATTATGTTGGAGGAACGGAGCATTACAGTTGTTATTGGGGCAGAACCCTATCGATCTTAATTGATGGACTCATATGATTCTAAAGGACTAAATAAATAATTCTTAATTGTTTTAAAACTTAAATTTAATTGCAGCAAATTTGGAGTTTAAGGGTGATTGTTAAATCTTGGATTTTTGGCGTTTGTTGCACTCACAAATCTTAGGTGAGGGAAACAATACACTTACATATTTTGTTACATGTGAGGAGAACAATTCACTTCATGTTTATTTACTGATTTAAGGATTCTTAGTTGATTATTTTTTGATTTGCTTGAATGCATAGATTGGGTTTAGGAAAAATAACAGAGACATTGTAGTTTGAATGGGTAAAGTGCCGGTGCCACTCACATAATGTAATGGGGAATTTTTTTGGCTAAATATATTAAGCTAGTGAGTGTCTCAGTCTGTGCGAACTTGTGGTCTATACCTGTTTACCTCATTGAAAACCCCAAAGTATGTATTCAGAATTTGTATTGGCATAGTGTGTGCCATATTTTAGAATTTTGGCGGATTCCTTGATAATTGATATTTTGATTATTGGTGTTATTGATATGCCTTATATAGTAAGCCATATTTGCATGCACATGTTTATTTTATAATATATGTGCTTTTGGATTTAATTTAGTATTGTGGGCATACTAAATTAATTTATGGTTTATTTATGGCATTATGGGCATATTTCTATGTGATAAATTGGTCATGGCATTCATGCATGGATTTATACGCTTGAAGTCATGCATGAGCATCCACAGATGTGTGGGTAATGAAGATTTAGTTGTGGGTCCATGTGACTAGTGATTGATGACTAATGGGGTCTGAAAGTCAATCGATGGTTGGTGACCACTAACGTTTGATAGTTGTTGATGTGCAAATTTTACATTTATAATCTTTCAAGCCATGAACCATGTATAGTATAACAGTATGAGTGCGAGGTCGAACCCAAAAGAAATCCACAAAATATATGTTTAAATTAAATCGGTACCTTTAAAAAGATGTAATTTTAAGAAATATAATACATGTAGTTACAATTTTAATTTAGAAATCGAAAGTAACACCCTCATTATCTAACTTATGAATTTAAGAAGTTGAGAATCAAATCCATCTTCTTTTTATTAAAATGGTGAAACAAGAATATGCAGTCTCATTTTAATTTAAATTTGAATGTTTTAAGATTAAAATATCATATCTCCAACCTAAGTTATTTGAATCTTGAGAGGGAGAGAAAATAAATTGAACATTAAAAATACAACACACAAACAAAGGAACTAACATAATAAAAGACTGAAATTGAAATTGCAAGTAAAGTAAACGGCAGAATTTAAAAGGTTGTTGTGGAATAGACCGCTCATCGCCCAAAATGTGTAAACAAATACAAAACCTAGATCTGAAATGCAATTCATCCTCACTAATATAAACAAGATTCACAAATTATAATTTAATTAATTATCTTAGTAATCAAGATTCAACATTTACAATCAAGATCCTAAGTATTGCATTTGCTCATGTTTAATTAAAGAAACAAAAGTTGCAAACTTGAAATTTAAAGCAAAATAACCCAAAAGAGTTCTAGAACTTGGATGTTTCAGGATTCTAAATGGATGCTTTGTATTTATTTCATGGAAGAATTCAGTACAAACACTTATAAATTAAAAACAAGAAAGACAACATAAAAATAAAAACCTACAACTCTCACTTGTAAATTCGAATGGTGCTCCTATCTTCTTGTCTTTTGCTCCAGACTTGGTCCTCTCAAGCTCCAGGTCAAATTCGAATTCTATGGTGTGCCTCAGTGCTCAATTTATAGGCTTATGGTTGGAATGGACGGTTGGGATTAAATATGGGTTAAGTTGTGAATTGATGGCTTGGATTAGATCTCATTTAGAAGTGGATGGAAGAGATTTTAAGTTGAAAAGGCTAGGGTTACAAGGCATAGACGAATTTTGGAGTGTCTTAGCTTGGTGGCTAAAAAGAGAATGAGAGAAGATAGGAATTTGGAGAAAAAATTGGGATTTAGTGCAAATCCCATTTTTCTACACATGTACCATCTTGCAGCTCCATTTTTACCTAGCAAACGTCCGAATCTTTAAATTTTGTAACAACAGCATTGTAGCCCTTGAAGTCTTATTTCCAACGCAATAAGAATGAATGCAATTGGATATCGGAGTGGAAAGTTATAGTCAAAATACCAAGGCTGTGTCCAAACTTGTCTTCCAAATCCCATTTTTTCCTCTATTTCTTCCTCCACAAGGCTTCATACGAAATTGACAAGGTGATGTGGCATGAACCTAGATGGGATTTTAGCTTTATTCTTAATCCTAGGGTTTTTATGAATGAAGGACTTAGATTACTTTGGGTTAAGATCTAATGGCTCTAAAGATAATTAGATGAAATAAAATATATGAATAATGAGGTACCTAATGGAGGGTTGTGATTCAAAGGTTGAGATGGATAAATGATATGATGAATGGACTAGGTTAAATGCAAAGTATGTTATGAGATAGATTAGCATGGAGGCTCTAGGGTTTTGCCTAATATGTATGTATGAGATAGATGGTTGTAATGAAATGTCCTAAAATCTAATGGCTTAACTAATGGATGAATGATCTAATTGGATGGATGATGAGATAATGCATGGATGATCATGATCCTAGGTTAATCTACATGATGAATGGTTTGGATGACCTAGATCTAATCATGATGCATGAATGGTTTGGATTTGATAGGTGGATCTAGGGTTTCCTAAGTTAATAATATGAAATGAATGGTATGGATGGAATGTATGGAACGAATGGTTACGATTGCATAGAGAGAGGATTGGATGGTGTGGATTGATAAGGAAATGGATAAGGCTTAGGCGTGTGAATGGTTTATGGACTTGGGTTTTGGACCTATAAATGAGCACATGGGCCTCTAGTGGATCTTTGACTTGAGCTTGAGGACTTGGGCCTTTGTTGGACTTTAGAGTGCACATTGGTATGGCCCATCTTGTAATATGCGCATGGACTGCCCGTGGCCTCGCCCAATTGAAGTAGATCTCTGGCCCATTTGATCTTGATGTTCAGTCTTTGGCACTTGAATTGCATGTTCTTTCTCTTGGAATTAAATAATGAACTCCACCACTTTAAGATCTAAAATATTGATTAAGTCTAGACTCTCATAACCAGATCTAGACTAACCAATTTACATGAAAAACCTAAAAGTGGCCCGAATTAATTACTAAAATTCCAGATCTTCTATTTTAGGCTCAAAACAAGCAATTATCCATTGACTTAGCTTGATTTCCTGTATTCTCCATTTTTAGTCTACAAAACTAACAAAATGTATTAAATGCACTAATATACACAAAATTGAGAGCTAACTGGTCCAATAATTAGGGGTAGAAATGTAAGATTTCAGCGCTCAACAATAGTCAACCTATAGTTGATTACCAATGGGGTTTGATAGTCAATTATGATCATTGGGGTCAAGTCCATGGGTGGTGATGGTGACCAATTAGTTCCCCGACTTGACCGAGTCACCTTGTTGTCAATTCCGTGACTTAGAAGAGCATTGCCTTGGAAGATTGGAGACAATGAGTCAAGACTCATGTATGGTGAAGACTAAATCAAGTGTTCAAGATTGGAAGATCAAGTTCAAATATTCAACCATTACCATGTGTATGGTAATGAGAAAGGTAAAATGGACATTAAAGACTTTAGGGTGGACCAAACACACCTAGGAAGACCTTGACAAGGCTTAGAGACCAAATTGGTAAAATATAGTCAAGCCTCTTGGACCAAGACCAAGCTACAGAACTTATGGACTTAAACTGTAATACCCCTGCCCTATTGAGGAGGTCTTTACCCAGAGAGGGCCCCAGCCTTGGACTAGAGGGGTGTCAAGGAGAGAGAAAAGAGCCAGGCTGGGCGCTTGGCGTGTGGAGAAGTCTCACATTGCCCAGTGAAGACATGGGGCGATGTTATATAAGATGGGATGTTACTTCCATAAAGCACAAGGCCTCTTGAGGGCTCCTCTTTAGTATGGTCCCTAGAACTAGGGTTCGAAAAATTGGCCTTGCCGAGATTTTTTCTCTCTCCTCAATTTTTTTGTTAAAAATCTTGATGACCTTTTTTTAAAAAAAAACCATTTAAAAAAAATAAAAAAAGCTATTTTTTTTTAAAATATAAATATAGTCCGATATCTAGGCTGATATTCGTTTGATATGGGAAAATATCGGCCGAGATATTGGCTGGGCCCACAACTGATATTCTTTTTTTTTTTTTAAAAAAAAGAAAGAAATCGGCCGAATTATTTTATCTTTGGCTGATACGCACAGTATCGGCCATGATTTATACCCCTGCTCAAAGCAAAGTCGTGCGGGCTCAAAGCGGACAATATTGTGCTAGCGGGAGTGGGTCGGTACATAAACTTGGAAAAACTGGATTTCTGTCAGGACGATGCATTGTGAGTGGTGACCCATCGCCAGAGACAGTGAAGACCCATCGTGGCACGATGCATCGCCTGAAGAAACCAAGGTTCTGGTTGGAAAATTCTGTCAAATTGGTATGCTCTCAAGACGAGCCTATTGTGGTTGGCGACCCATTGCCATGGTACCGTGCGACTTGTCGCAGGTCACGATCCCTCGCTTGGGTTATTTAGAGTTTTGGTTAAGAAGACTGTATTTTTAAGTTGGTCTATAACGACCCGTCCCAACTGTGGGCAAGGAACGTTACTGATTTTTTTTTTTTTTTTATCTCCAATCAACTAACATCCTAATTGGGCTGGATCAGCAGAGTAACAATTAAGCCCAATAAATAAAATGTCACACATGTTCTTCACATGTGGACTCAAACATGCACCATATATCTACCCATATACAATACATATCATACAAATAAATATTTTCATAGCATGATCAAAACATCATTATTCATATTAGAGTTGCTAACAGTAGCACAACGATCTAATACATGCTTAGAATAAGAGTACCACATGTGGTACTTAAACAAAACGTTGTCATAAAGACATGGATAAACTAAGTGAAATTTCCATCTGTAGGAAATACAGTCAACGTCATCCACTTTCACACCCTAAGTCTGCATTGGAGGTTCTTCCTCCTCAGGTACTAATCCTGAAATGTGAGGACTGTGAGCTACAGGCCCACTGAAGAGAACTGAATAATGGAATGGAGAAGAAGAAACTGAAAGAAAGAAAGGTAGTGGGCAATTGCAAAAGGGGATTTAAACTTCAGATTGGAGGAGGAGGAACTAATTGCCAAAGGTATGCTTTAAATAGAGATTGGAAGGGAGCCATCAATGGACATGTAGCTGCTGCGTGGGTTGCTTGAATCACTTGAAGGTTATTCATGAGCACGCAGTAGCTTCGTTACAAGCAACGAATGATTTATTTTAAATGATTTTTTTAATATATTTTCATTTCCAAAATCTTATCTTCATTTATTAGATATAAAAGGGGTTCAATTAACTTGATCCAATTGATCGAAAGTGTCGGGTTTTAAAAATATAAACACGGTAGAAATCTAGAGTAAAATACACTTTTGAAATCGGTCAATCTAAGCGAAAATGACATGTAGTTAGATTTTTGCCAAAAAATATAGTATTTGTTTAAGTATTTTTAAATCTTACTTTGTAAATATGTAAAATAAACTAATTGGTCAGAACACAAATTAAACACTGGTTATTTTTATGTAATTTTCTGACTTTAATAATTATTTTGTAAATAGGGACCTAATCGGGTTATAAAGATTAACATTTCAGAAACTCAAAAATACAAATTAAATTATCTATTCATAATTTAAAATAGTTAAAAGTGTGTGAACTTGAAATTTATTAAAATATATTCACACAAACATAATTTAATATTGCTAATAAATAATATTAATGAGAAATTGTCATTTTGCCTTCCTAATCCCATTGAGCTATAGAACTCCAATTGGGCCGATTCTTGACTTTTCTAAAAGCTTAAACCGTAATCTTCATGATTAACGATTCAAAACATAATTTATTAATAAAAATCACACAATTTAGTTTTAATTTGGGTCGAGGTATTACATGGTCTCTGGCCGACACACTCACCAATGGTGACCCATCGCCCATGGGTTCTGCGATCCATCATGGGTGACCGTTTTATATCCGTTGAGGTGCATTAAATGTGCAACCGTCTTATGGTTGGGAAGCTTTTTTGAAATGACACGATCCATTGAAGGGTGTGACCCATCGCCAACTTATAGTTTGGAAAAATTCTAGTTTGTCTATAAATACTCCGAATTTTGGAGAGTTTGAAGAGAGCATTTAATTGGAAAATCTTGAGGCAACACCAGAGAATGCCAACCTCTCTCTAAGCACTTCACATTGGTGAATCATTTGAAATCCAATCAAACCTTTGATTGAGATAAAGAGAAAGAGAAAACCAAATCTAGGATTCCATAGGAAAATCTCATATCTTAGAACCTCTTCCTAGCTGTGATAGTGCATACATTGGTGAACTTCATCAATAAAGGATTCACTTAGAAGAGGTCTTCAAGAAGCACAACATATACATCAAGTGAGTTAAAATGGCAAGTGCTTCTTCTTGCGTTTAATTTTCATATCATCTTTGTGAAGTGGATTAAAACAAGGAGCTTGAACCACTATAAAAAATAAAAATAAAGGGATATGGATTAGACCAAGGTGGTTGAACCTTTCAAATCTAGGTGGGATTGTGTGGGTGAAATTCCCACTCTATTGTGTAGGCATAATTCATACTCTATGTGTATGGACGTAATTCCCATACCTAGTGAATTTGGGATAACCCAAGATTAGATGAGTCCATCAGTGGATGTAGAAGGGATTTACTCCGAACCACTATATATCTGGTGTTTGGCTTGTTGTTGTGATTGCTTATTTATCTTGTACACTCTTCTATCACACAACACTTGATTAATCTTGTTATTCTGTTGCATTCATTTTGATTAATCAAGAAATTGTAAAGGCCAGAAAAACCGGGCATTATCCTATTCACCCCCCCCCCCCCTCTCCTCTCTAGGACCAATCTTGTTTTGGCACTAGGAACTTTCAATTGGTATCAGAGCCTCATTGCACTTCATAAGGATCTAATCATCCGAGTTGATCCAAGAGCTAGAACAATGTCTATGGGTGCCAAAAAAAATCATCTCCAGATCTCCATTCTTTGCATACTCAAAAATTGTTTCATGGAAAACAAAAATGGAAAAATCTTTTGACGGAGAGGTTTGGAAATCAGTAAAAATAGGGTGGACTAAATCTATTGGAAAAATTTCAGATGTTGTGGATGGTTCTACCTCCTATAGTCCAGTGGATTGTGATTCTTGTGACTCCAATGAAAAATAAAAGGAAATATCAATCTGAAAGTATTTCGAATATGGAGAATCAAGAAAGAGGTGAAAATCTAAAATGTTTTATTACCTCCATTGTACCCAATCAAGAAGAAGCCTCTAGTGAATTTGAGAATGATGAGGATAATGAAGAGGATGATGATCTTCAAGAATCCTACAATTCATTGTACCTTGAAATCTTAAGTTTGGCTAAAAAGCTTCATAAAATAAAATCTGAAAATGCCAAATTCTCTTGTTTGCTTGAAACTGAAAAAATCTGAGAAAGAATCTCTCTCAACCAATTTGAAAACTTTTAATGATAAAATCATGAAGTTGAGAGAATATGAAAAAGAGCTCAAGAAACAATAAAAATATATGAAAATGATATTAAGAAGCACATGAAACAAGAAGCTGTCTTGAAGAAAAGAATCTGAAACAAATCTCGTATTTGGAAAACCACAAGTTAAAGGCTACCCAAGGTGAACAGAATTTGGGTAAAACTCATAGTGAAAAGTCTGGTATGGGGTTTGTTAAGGAACCCATGAACCAAAGATGTGTTAAAGATCTGATTGTACATGCTTCTTTGAAGTCCAATTCTCTTGATGACAAGAGGGAAAATGTTAAGATGCCCATTTTGACATCCAAGACTCAAAAGGAGAAAAGACAATTGACTTGTTTCTACTGTAATAAAACTGGACATTTCAAACATGAATGCAAGTTAATGAGGATGCAATTTGAAAATACGATTGCTAAGAATGCTTCTCAAAATGCAAAGAAGAGAAAGAATGAGTTCAATGGAAATTCGCACCTTGCAAAGAAGAAAAGTAAATCAATTTGAATGTGTGAATTTTCCTAAGAGACACAAAGCACATCACCACATGCATCATCCCTACAATGGAAAATCTAATAGGGATAAGTCAGACCTCTAGATTCTATGAATTGGAATATCCCAATGAGGTTCTTATCTCAATCCATCGAACTTGGTCAAATGTTCAAATTGAAAAAATTAAAATGGCCAACTTTCTAAGATTTGAGGAATAAGGTCCGGATCAAAATTTCAAATAGACCCCTAAGGCTTAGGACCTTACTCATGCCCTGCATTGCTATTAGCTTGAACCTGATTGGAGTATCTATAGACCAATGTAGTTGAACTCCATCTTCATTCAAGTGAGTTCAAACAGTTCTTGAGTTGTGGCATGGAACATTTGACTCAAGAAGCCTTGATTGTACTTTTCTTGGCTATAGTGTATGTCATGCTTGAAGAGTCATACAGTTTTGTCTTAGATTCCAAGTCCTACAATGTTAGCTCAGATGTGTTAAGTTTTCCATTGTTGTTAACACATTTGAATCATGTTTGGAATCTTAGCTTGTATCTTGTGAATCATTCCATGTACTTCATCAGTATATACTTTGTGGTTTGAACCTATGCAAGATGTTTGTATGGCATAATCATTTCATATTTGTATAAGTGTATTATTCATATGCTATGCAAAACCAAGAGGGAGACTTCAAAAGGAGAAAGATTTTCAAAGGAAAATTTGTTTTGTCTCTGGCGATACATCGCCATCAATGATGGATCGTGGTGAGCCATTGCAAAAGACGAGGAATCGCCATCTTAAGGCAAGTTTTAAAGTTAAAACCCCCTCTTTTGAAAATTTTACTTCATTCCATGATCTTAAACTTGTTGTATGTTTATGTGGAATGGTTGCCTTCATGAGGATTTTCACTTGATGCATTTTTAATCCTTCTCATTCCATTTGTCAATTAGATTGTATATCTTTTTGGACTGAATGAATATTGTGTATTTCCTCATGTATTGCAAATGTATATGCATGCATTATGAGTTTTCATGTCTGTTTTTATTTGGTAGTATCTTGTTTGGGAGATGGCTTTGTGCACATACATAGTATTGTTTCATTCCATGTTCTTTTAAAATTTGTGAATCTCATGTGGAATGAACTTTGGTCCATGCTTTGCTTTCTGAATGGTAATGGCGTTCATCATATATTGAAAAGCATGGGAACTGAACTTGTGAAAGAAAAACACTTGTATGTTTTATATAGATCATTTCTCTTGCACCATTCCTTGATCTAATATAGGTATATCTCGTGTGATATGTTGGTGCATCTGAACTTGTCTTTGCAAAGTGTGTGTTCATTATGGCATCTCAGAAGCTCTTATCATTGTTGTACATTTTTTAATGCCATATTTCTCTCATACTTCATTTCCATGCATCTAGTTGGAACATATCTTATGGAAAGAATTTATGATTTGTGTGCTTTTGCTCTCATTCCTATACTCATCATTGGTATTTATATCATGAGGAATGTTTTTAGTTCATTAGCACCAAGTTTTGCTAAAACCTGAGAATGCTTGTGGATGCCTTCACACACAAGGGCAATGGACTTTGAAATGGTAAACTGAAAAATGCCCACGATTATTGGAGTAGTCTGGATCAAAATTTTAGTTGGACTCATAAAGGTACATTGATCCAGAATCCAAGGATTTGTGCAAGTGTTAGTGAATTCGTTTAAATCTTCGAATGGCAGAAATTGGTGTGTGAATGTTTCGACATTTATTGGCATGAGACATTCATTTCTAAGACCTTATATGGTGGTATCTTGATTAGAAATGAATATGTGCATTATATGGAATCATTATATGACTGATTTTACCATATCTTGCATTCAAAGGTTGAAGTGTAGAACTTGTTGTCTTATGAACTTGCATGCATCACAAGCACACACTCCCTCATCCTTCAAATGGTAAATCTTATAGGGATGCAGTTGTGTTGTTTCCAATGTAAAGCACTATCTTGGAAAATCTCTTAAACATTGGAAATATGGTTGGAAAAATGTTCAGATTCGGAAAATTATTTTTCTCCAAGACGGTTTTGCATTCTACATTAAACCTTCAAATGTATATTGGTAAAATATCAAGGTTTGAATGCAACTTGAATGGAAAATGCACCTTAAAGGCATGACTTTCAAAGAACTCTCAAAGGTAAATCTTTAAGCCAAAACTCAGAGATATTGGCATAGTGAAAGCCAACTGGTTCAATGGTCCAATTGTTAAAAGGACTTGGTGCTTGTGCTCTAAAAAATGGTGATGATGGGAAAGCAAGCCTTGGAAAGTTTAAAGGAGAAAATAAGGCTTCCATTTTCCAGTGCATAATGGATTTCCAAGGATAGAATGTTGGTTCATTCATAATCTCTTTATTGGAACATGATTGTATGAATGAATCTGTTGTATTGGTTGTCATTGTTTAATGCATTTATGCTTATTGGTGAATATTTTTGCATCATCTTTGCTTTGTGGAGATCAACCAGAACTCTTAATAGTTATATTTGCTTTAAACCCATTTTTGAATACCATGCATAATTGGTTTCATATTGGCATTCACTTGGATTGGCTAGATCTCTTGTGCATTCATGAACTATGTGATCTATTGGTGTATGAATTATATAGTTTATAATGTTTCCAGATCTTCTTGTTGAATATCTGAAATTGCCCACTCATAAACTCTTCTCATAGTAAAATTCTTGTATGAGTGATACCCTTTCCAGAGCCTGCGTGAGCTGATTTGAAATTGGCATATTTTTTTAAAAAAAAGGCAGTTGGCTCCAGTTCCTTACTTACAAGGAATTTAGTCCCTCCTCAGATGCATGTATTGGTTTCAAAAATGGAATATTTTTGAAAATGCATATGCCCCTGGCTACTCTATATCCAGTCCAACTGATGGGACTTGTATAAGCTCACTGAAATTTGTATATCTGTGCTTAGAACCATTTGTCAATTTATGACAAAAAAAAACAAGAGAAGCTTAGAGAAAGCGAGAGAGAATATTTGGAGAACTTTTGGGGAGTTAGTCCATGAATTAAGAGGGAGAAAAATTGTGTTTAACGAACTAATGTTTGAGGGGGAGATCTCTATGCTTCCACCTAGTGCCATATTTTGTATACAGGTAAATCTGTGTTGCAAACACACCTTGAGGGGGAGCAAGATGGAGAAAGCATATGAAGCATAGAGTCCTAGGATTTGTCATTTGAATTTGTAGTTATAATTGTTGTAATAATTGTATTCAAATAAGATGTAAAGGGTTGGGTTATGTCATCGAGTTTGTATTCATTAGCTTCTAGGTTTTGTCATGAAATTGACAAAAGGGGAGATTGTTAGTGCTACGGCTTGACCGAGTTACCTTATTGTCAATTCCATGACCTAGAAGAGCATTGCCTTGGAAGATTGAAGAGAATGAATCAAGACTCATGTATGGTGAAGACTAAATCAAGTGTTCAAGATTGGAAGATCAAGTTCAAATATTCAAGCATCACCATGTGTATGGAAATCACAAAGGTAAAATGGCCATAGAAGACTCTAGGGTGGACCCAACACACATAGGAAGACCTTGACTAGGCTTAGAGATCAAATTGGTAAAATATAATCAAGCCTAGTGGACCAAGACCAAGCTACAGAACCTATGGACTTAAACTTGGAAAAACTGGATTTATGTCAGAACGACACATCGTGAGTGGCGACCCATCGCCAGAGACAGGGAAGACCTATCGTGGTTCACGATGCATCGCCTGATGAAACCAAGGTTCTGGTTGGAAAATTTTGTCAAACTGGTCTGCTCTTAGGACGAGCTTATCGTGGTTGGTGACCCATAGCCATGGTACCTTGCGACCCATTGTAAGTCACGATCCATCGCCTGGGTTTTCCAGAGTTCTGGTTGAGAAGACTCTGTATTTTTAAGTTGGTCTCTAGGCGATACACTCGCCAATGGCGACCCATCGCCAATGGGTTCTGCGATACATCATGGGTGACCATTTTATATCCGTTGAGGTGCATTAGATGTGCAACCATCTTATGGTTGGGAAGGCTTTTTGAAATGCCACGATCCATTGAAGGGTGAGACCCATCGCCAACTTATAGTTTGGAAAATTTTTTATTTGTCTATAAATACTTTGGATTTTGAGAGTTTGAAAAGAGCTTTTACTTGGAAAATCTTAAGGCAACACTAGAGAATCCCAACCTCTCTCTAAGCACTTCACATTGGTGAATCATTTGAAATCCAATCAAACCTTTGAATTGACGATTAACGCTTTTGCGCCTTCGTCCAATTCATGAAACCTATCACCTCTAGACGTCTAAATGAGTTCCATACTGCGTTTATAGACTACTAGGGCTCGACTCCCATGGAGGAGCACTGGGCGAGTTCTCCATAGTCCCATATCACCAATAGCCTTGAAATCTCTTTGGTATATAAAGTCTTGGCTTTCTCTTTTAAGCAAAAGGTCTTTTGGGAGCATTCCTTGGGTTTTCTCGTCAGAAACAAAGTCGTGCAGGCCCGAGTGTGGGCCCAAAGCCGACAATATTGTGCTGGAGGAACGGGGTGTTACAGTTGTTGTTGGGACAGAACCCTATCGATCTTAATTGATGGACTCATATGATTCCAAAGGTCTAAATAAAACAATTTTTAATTGTTCGAAACCTTAAATTTAATTGCAGCAAATTTGGAGTTTAAGGGTGATTGTGAAAGCTTGGATTTTTGGGCGTTTGTTGCACTCACAAATCTTAGACGAGGGAAACAATACACTCATATATTTTGTTTATACATGTAAGGAGAACAATTCACTTCATGTTTATTTAATGATTTAAGGATTCCTTGTGAATTATTTTTTGAATTGCTTGAATGCATATGAAAGTTCCCTTGGGAGCTAGAACAACACGATTGACCCTAGAGAGAGGGAGGGGGGGAGGAGGTGAATAGGTCAATCTAATATCGTTGGTCCTTTTTAAAATTTTCTTGATTGATTAATTAAGTGCAATGGATATACCAATCAAGTGAGTGTGTGTTAGCAAATTTGATTAAACAATCAATACAAGAAAATAGCTCTAACACCACAAAAAAAGGATACAAGATATAAAATTGTTCGGTTCACCAACCTACATCCACTGGTAGGACTCGCTCAACCTTGAGCTATCCCCAAATTCACCATGTGAGGACTTACATCCTCACAATTAGAGTAAGAATTCCACCACACTCAATCGGCTGAGGATTCCACCCACCACTGTGCCAGAAACGACCCTCCAGAGTTTTTTATAGTGGTTCCGGAGCAAATCCCCCTTAATCCACTTTTAGATCAAAGGTTTTAAAATAAAATAAAACCAAGAATCACTTGCCTTGAAGCTCTTTCTCGCTGATGTGTGCTTCTTGAAGATTCCACCCAATGAGTGCCGAAGCTCCTCCTTGTAGCCGTCGTATAGCATTCACAACCTCAGGGTGACAAGGAAACTTGGCCGACCAATGCTTTCCTAGGTTAGTTCGTTTCTGCCTCTTTTCCTCACTGAAAAACTCAATCAATAGATTCGTTGATAAAGGTTTTTCTTTCCTCCTCTCTTTTCCACAAGAGTGTTGATCGTTTCTTTGTATTAACTCTTTTCAGGTCAAGGAAGATGGTAAAACTATCACCCAACACTGATATTTATAGAGGAGTCTTAACGGTCTTTCTGACTGTCGAGGACCGACAGGTCGGTGGCACCGATGGGTCGGTGCTCATATTTATTCATTAAATGCACTCCCAACGGCATAATTACATCCCGGTCGACATGTCGGTGTCGCCGATGGGTTGACAATTATGACACCGATAGGTGGGTCCATAAAAGAGGCTAGGTCTGGGGCAAATATATGCTGACAGTAGTTTATAGTTTAGAAACCTGTTACCCAGAACAACCTGTCGCCCTTTACCGATGGGTCGGTCCTGTTACTCTCGATCGGTCTTGATGTACCAATATGTTTGTTTATTCAAGAGCCCATTTGAGTTCACAGTCCAGAGCTCATAAGTCTTTTACCGACGAGTAGTCGACCATGAGGGGTCGTTTAAGTTCGTCACTGAGGGTCGGTGCATACAAGACTCTCGGTCAGAGGCATACCCAGAATGACAGTTCTTTGATCTAGAACTTCTTTCAATCTGGCCGACCAGTCCTTGACCACGATAGGTCGATCCTGTCTCCACTGAGGGGTAGGTGAGAACTACTGGTCGAGCTGTCAGTGAACATAATTCATATTTCCAAGTTCACTGTCCAGCAACCTCTCTAGGTTTTATTATGTCCATTACCAACATATGCAAGTAAACCTAGGAATAGTCCTCTCTTAGGTGTGGGTACCACCTAAGGTTATCTATGGCCAATTACCTGTTTTTGTGATTGCATTTCGATGAGCTTGAACTTGGTGGAGCATGATCTCACTCTTGATCATCTTGAGCCTTCAAGCTTCTTAGCAAGTGCTTTTTCCCGAGTCATGAAATTGACAAATATGGACTCGGCCAAGTCGGGGTACTAACAATCTTTCCCTTTGTCAATTTCATGAAAAAACTAGAAGCTAACCCAATTACAAGCCCACCATTTATTACAACATATTTGAATACAAAAAAACATTACGTCACGTGTACATATTCAAATGGACAACAAGACTATGGTTTTCGCATAATCTTGATCAGTTTGCTTCTTATACATGTGTTTCCTATTCAAGCACACAAGCAGCAACACTCGACAAATTATTAGTGGGGTTAGTCCTAAAACACCAATTTTGCATCCATGGACTAAACAAGCTAACTATTCATTCTCCCCCACACACTAATGATTTCCTAGCCAACAACATTGCTTAGTGTTGAGAAGATTTTCTCCCCCAATCTTCTTGAGGGACAAGCATAGAGACTTCATCATATTCCTCCCCTTTATGACTCTCTCTTTATAGAGGCCAACCACTTCGGCTTTACCATGCAGTCCCCCATGCTTGTAGCTTCTACTAATTTTCTCCCCCATTTTGTCATTCAATTGACATAGATTTAGTAGATAGCCATCGAGTTCAAGCACTCTCCCATGATTCTTGCATTTAGTGCTTAACAAGTTGTGCTCCAACTCATGGTTCTCCCCCATGGTTCAGTGCACACTTTTCGTGCATCAAGGTTTATTTGCCCCTGCTCAAACTGAGTTCCAGCTGATTTCTTCATGGGTTAAGCTAATGTACCTAGCTTCCTTTGAGTTTCCTCCTCCATACTCTAAGCTATCTTCGTAGCCTTTTGTCCTCAGCTTCCCCATATACTTAACTGGCCCTAAGTTCGAGCTTCCTTTTAAACTTACATTCACCTTCCTCTATGAACTGTCCTGACTAGTGACGGCAGCTAATCAACACATATTTTGTGCTCTCCAAACTCCCAGGATGTGTATATCATCACAGGCTGAACCCTATCTCCCTAACATACCAATACAAAACCAACTCATTCAAACTTGCATGTTAGTCTATTCAACAAGAACCATGTTAACTATAGACAAGAGATATAAGGCATTCAAATACAACAATACACTCATCATACCAAACCATATCATTTCATTAAAGCAAAATGTGCATTCAGTACATATGGTTTATATAGGGACATCATGGATGCTTAGTCAAAATATCAAAAAGTATAGTTTTTCCAAAAATAGAGAACATGAAAAACTACCCTAACCAAAGCCATCTTGAGGAGGTGGAGGAGGAGGAGGAGATAGGGTGTCTGAGACTCTGTCCGAGAGGGATACAGCAGAAGCTAGATCCCAGACAGTCAACACAAGACGAACTAGACTTTTTTCAAGGCAGTCTATTCTCCTTTCTAGTCCGAAGACTCTCCTACCCTGAGTGACATCTTCTTGAGGAGGATATTGAAATTCTTCTTCCTCAGAACTGTGACTTTCCTCCTCACTGGTGTCATCAGGGATATTTACATGGTTTTTATTACCAGTTTGTCTCCTTTCTTCATGTCTCTCTTCGACGAAGATGACACATTTTGTCAACGATGGGTTCGTCTTCCACCTCGGGTTGGGTTTCATGTTGGTTCTGAACATGCTCAGGAATTTCAGAGCTCGACCCAGGGCAAAATCGAGAGGCTGTCATTTTGGTTCATTTGGCCCATCGATTTGCACGACTAGATTCTCCTCGTTCCATAGTGGTCATGGGACGTGTTTGAGATGACATCCTCTTAGGCATGGATTTTCTTAGAGGGGATCCTCAACAAGTGACACGGAGATGAAATAGACGAAGACTGAGCCTAACCTGATGTTGGAGAATCACATAAACAACGATTTTTTGGCTTCTGAGGACTGAGGAACGAAAGCCCTATGGTTTCAGGCATGGAAATCGCTCCGAGAGGTCCTATCACATGGTCTAGGGATGGGAGGAGAATGAGGGACCACTAGACCTTCGTAGGAGGGGAGACAATGAATTCGAATGAATTGTCGCTTTCGCAGAAAGAGTCTCTTTTTAATTCAAACTTTCTGTCTCACCGACATGTCGGTTCCATCGACAGGTTGATTTTTTTGACGTTTTCCCCCCTTTTCAACAGTGCTTGATTTCGCACAGTATCGACATGTCTGTCACACAGACCGGTCTTATTCACCGACATGTCGATTACACCGAGAGGTTCCATTTTGCAGTGCAATCATTCTTGATATGTGCAACTTGCTGAAGTCCTATTCTAAACGTGACATTCATGGATTTATTCCAATGCATAGACATATCAAGCATGACTCATCAAAACAACAAATGCACATACAAAAATTCACATTCCAAAACATACAATTCAATAATATTTTGAATAGAATTTATGGTTTTCGAAGTATAATATGTACTATAGCCAGGAAAAGTACATTCTAGACTTGTATTTAGCCAATTTCTCTCCTCATATCATAGCACTTTTATGCTATGTGAACTCACATAGTCTCTTGTTAGTCCATTTGAAGTGATCTAAGATATGGAATTGAATCTTAAACCACAACAAAGCATGATTAATGGTCTATCTCCTAGGTACGAAGATTGTGGCATTTGGTGTTGTATACACACCCCTACGATTGTACCTTTGATGACCAGCCTTGGGATTCATCAACTCTCTTAAGACATGATTCATTTGTCTTAACAAAGAGCCTTGCCTTGTTTCCACCTTCCTTAGGTTTCTTTTAAGGTTAGGTGTTAGTGGATGTCTTTTAAACAAAGGCTATATTTGATTTTGCCTTTGTGCTTTCTTTTCCAAGTATCTCTTTAGATGATGTCAATTTCTTCTAAAATTTCCATCCTTGTGACAAAAATTGCACTGACCCTTTGAAGGGTGAGAGAAACTTGTTTTTCTGAACACACCTATGAAAAACACACCATGGTTCATAGGTACTTTGGTGGATGAGGCACCAAGTCCAGACCTACTACCATACTGTCTACCTGTACCAAGGAGTCTTTTAAGCATTTTATCTCCTTGGGTAAATTTGTCTTGGAATTTTTCTTTATGAGTTTTTAATTCTTTAACTTCCAGAGACAGTTTTTTAACAGTTTCTTCAAGAGGTTTGTTGTGATGCTATAAATTTTCGACATCCTTGCAATGTATACTCATTTCTTTTTGAAGACTTTTGTTATCTTCCTTAAGCATAGTGTTTTTAACATTTGAGAGATTAAAAGAGATTTGTCTATCTTTCAACTCTTCCACTTGATTGGAGAGGTCAAGGTTTTCGTTTTTAACCTTGTCGAGTTTTTTAGCGAACCACTCACTTTCAAAGAACAAGGCACTGTAAGAGGCTTGAAGATTTTCATCTTCTTCACTTTCATCCTCTATTTCAATTATGGGATATTCTTGATCACATACGATCGAGGCTATAAGACCTTTTAATGTATCAACTTTTCGTTGGGTCTCATCATCTGAATCACTTTCTGATTCAGAAGTTTTAACTTGGGTCACACCCACATTCATAGCCTTCTTTAGTTTATCTGAGGGACATTCATTCATGAAGTGTCCTCTCCCCCCATAATTGAAACAAGTCTGTTCCTTGAAATCCTCTCTTTCTCTCCCTTTCCCTCTAATTTCATCTTGCCTTCTTGGCTAATTTTTACTTGGTTCACCCTTACCCATTCTTCTCAAGTTATTTCTTTTTACAAACTTTTTGTAAAACTTCTTGGAAAAAATTCCCATTTCATCACTTGAGAGTTCATCATTTGATGAATTTTCTTTAATCTTTTTCTGTTTTAGGGAAGATTTTAAGCCAATTGATTTATCCTTTGGTAGTTTAAAGTGAACTTCATAGGTTTGCAATGAACCAACCAAATCGTCTATTCATTAATGACACATCTCTATTGTCACATTCTTGGGCTTGAATCTTTCTGTAAGATTCCAGACAATTTTGGTACATACCTTTTCTTTTAGTATCCCTTCCCCTCAAGCGTACATCTGATTTACAATGTCGCTTATCTTGGAATAGAAATCCATGAAGACTTCATCCTCCCTCATCTTAAGAGTATCAAACTGATTCTGGAGGATCTGAAGTTTGGACCTCTTTACTATTGAGGTACCATCATGGGTTCTCTCAAGAAGTTCCCATGCTTCCTTAGCATTTTTATAGGTCATGATCCGCCTGTATTCAGTGTCAGAAACTGCACAATTAAGTCATTCATGGCTTTGCCATCAGCTGCCTGAGCAGCTTTTTCAGTGAGGCTCCAAGAGGAAAAAGGTTTGGGTGTCAACAACACGGTTGTGGCGGATGCTACCATTTTTCTCTTCCATCGGTTCCTGCCACCCAGTCTTTACAGTATCCTAGACTGATGAGTCGATGGAAACAAAGAAACACCTCATTTTAGCCTTCCATGAGGCATAGTTTGTTCCATCGAAATATGGAGGTTTGGATATTGCATGACTATCTCCCATGGTGTTCTAACTTGGATCAACTCGGATAGTTAAATCCTTGTAATTGAGCACTAGGCTCTGATACCAATTGAAAGTTCTATTGGGAGTTAGAACAATATGATTGACCATAGAGGGGGGTGAATAGGTCAATCTAATATCGTTGGTCATCTTTAAAATTATCTTGATTGATTAATTAAGTGCAACGGATATACCAATCTAGTGAGTGTGTGTTAGCAAATGTGATTAAACAATCAACACAAGAGAATAGCTCTAACACCACAAACAAAGAACACAAAATATAAAGTAGTTTGGTTCGCCAACCTACATCCACTGTTAGGACTCGCTCAACCTTGAGCTATCCCCAAATTCACAATGCAGGGACTTACACGCTCACAATTAGCTTAGGAATTCCACCTCACTCAATCGGCTGAGAACTCCACCCACTACTGTGTCAGAGACGACGCTCTAGAGTTTTTTATAGTGGTTTCGGAACAAATCCCCCTTAATCCACTTTTGGATCAAAGGTTTTAAAATAAAATAAAACCAAGAATCACTTGCCTTGAAGCTCTTTCTTGCTGATGTGTGCTTCTTGAAGATTCCACCCATTGAGTGCCAACGCTCCTCCTTATAGCCGTCGTATAACAATCACAAACTCAGGGTGACAAGGAAACTTGACCGAACCAAAGCCTTCCTAGATTAGTTATTTTCTTCCTCTTTTCCTCATTGACAAATTCAATCAATAGATTGGCTGATAAAGGCTTTTCTTTCATCCCCTCTTTCTCACAAGAGTGTCGATCGTTCCTTAGAGTGTATTAACTTTTTTCAGCTCAAGGAAGATGGTAAAACGATCACCCAACGCTCATATTTATACAGGAGTCTTAACGGTCTTTCTGACTGTCGAGGACCAACAAGTCGGTAGCACCGATGGGTCGGTGCTCATATTTATTACCATTTAACCACTCGACCGTTACGCATTAAATGCACTCCCAATGGCATAATTAATCTCAGTCGACATGTCGGTGTCGCCGATGGGTCGACAGTTATGACACCGATAGGTCAGTCCATAAAAGAGGCTCGGTCTAGGGCAAAGATATACTGACAGTAGTTTATAGTTTAGAAACCTGTTACCCAGAACGACCTCTAGCCCTTTACCGATGGGTCGGTCCTATTACTCTCGATCGGTCTTGATGTACCATTATGTTTGTTTCTTTGAGAGCCCATTTGAGTTCACAGCCCAGAGCTCATAAGTCTTTTATCGACAAGTCGTCGACCATGAGGGGTCGTTTAAGTTCATCATCAAGGGGTCGGTGCGTACGAGACTCTTGGTCAGAGGCATACCCAGAATGACCGTTCTTTGATCCAAAACTTTTGTCAATCTAGCGGACTAGTCCTTGACCACGATGGGTCGATCCTGTCTCCACTGAGGGATGGGTGAGAACGACTGGTTGAGCTGTCAGTGAACATAATTCATATTTCGAAGTTCACTGTCCAACAACCTCTCTAGGATTTATTATGTTCATTACCAACATATGCAACTAAGCATAGGAATAGTCATCTCTCAGGTGTGGGTACTACCTAAGGTCATCTATGGCCAATTACCTGTTTTTGTGATTACCATATCGATGAGCTTGAACTTGGTGGAGCATGATCTTCACTCTTGATCATCTTGAGGCTTCAAGCTTCTTAGCAAGTACTTCTTCCCAAGTCATTGAATTGACAAATAAGGGCCCGGCTAAGCCAGGGAACTAACAACATAGATTGGGTTTAGGAAAATAATAGAGAAATTGTAGTTTGAACGGGTAAAGTGCTTATGCCACTCACATAATGTAATGCGGAATTTTTTTGGCTAAATATCTTAAGCCAGTGATTGTTTCAGTTTGTCCGGACTTGTTGTCAGTACCTGTTTACCTCATTGAAAAACCTAAAGTATGTATTCGAAATTTGCATTGGTATAGTGTGTGCCATATTTTTGAATTTTGGCGGATTCCTTGATAATTGATATTTTGATTATTGGTGTTATGGATATGCCTTATATAGTAAGCCATATTTGCATGCACGTGTTTATTTTATAATATATGTGCTTTGGATTTAATTTAGTATTGTGGGCATACTAAATTAACTTATGGTTTATTTATGGCATTATGGGCATATTTCTATGTGATAAATCTCCATATTTATATTTATTGGTCATGGCATTCATGTATGGATTTACATGCTTGAAATCATGCATGAGCATCCACAGATGGGTGGGTAATGGAGATTTAGTTGTGGGTCCATGTGACTAGTGATTGATGACTAATGGGGTCTGAAAGTCAACCGATGGTTGGTGACCACTAGGGTTTTATAGTCAACCTATAGTTGATGACTAATGGGTTTTGATAGTCAACTGTGATCATTGGGGTCAAGTCTATGGATGGTGATGGTGACCAATTTGGGCTTGATAGCCAGTTGCTGGTGGCCAATTTGGGCATGTTAGTTCCCCGACTCGACAGTGTTCACTAATGATACTTAAGGCAATTTGAGTTATGAAAGCCAAATCAATTTCTCAATGTGAACCAAAGGTTTATAGAAGGGTCCACCAATGTGAATCATTGGGCCATTAGGCCTCATGCCCACATCATTCTTTTAATTATAGGGTGAGTCCTAACATTGAATTTTCAATATGAGCATTCATGCTCAAAATTATAGGATAATTTATGATTTAAAAAAATAATTATAAAATAAATAAATACAAAAAAATTAAGACTAACGTGCTTGAGAAGTTTAAAGTTTACATTAAAAGCCTAAGTAGAAAGTATCCAATACTATTGCAATTATTTACAAATACATCAAAATAAGTCTAAGTAATAAATACTTAGGTTGAACCATCAATAAGTTTAAACATATATTTGACCAACGGATTGATTTCTAAATATTAATCTAAGTTGAGCATGAGCTTGACCAAAGCGGACAAATTAGATCAGGGCCTTATAAATACAAATTAGAGGCTGACCCAAGGTTGAGATGGACCCACTTAAATTGAGCTTAGAAGCATCTCATTTTATGGCATGTTCCCATATTCTTCAGTGGGTGGTGGGCCGCACAAGATGCACATTTCCTTAACATTTGGACAAGGCACATATATGTTTGTATGTATGATCGAGATAGGAAGGTACGTGTCTTTGAGGAGTAGGAACTTACGTTGCTCCTGCGGAGTAACAAATAAACCTCCTTTCTTTCTCAAAGTTTCAAAATATTGAAAAACGGCGCTGCTACGGTACTCTCCAATCTAATGTTTTAAATGACCATAATACCCTCAAATTTTATTATTTATTATATATTTAATTAAAACAAAATAAAGAATTCCAACAGTATTAACGTTCATGTTAATTAAATATGTTCAATGAGGTGTAATAAATTTAAGGTACAAGGTGAGTGATAATAACAACTTAAGGATGACATTATAAAATATTTTTTTATTTAAATTCTAATATAAATAAATTGGCCACATGCTCATTGATGGTTTAGGAGGTTCTTATTTTCTTTTAATCTATATATTTATTTAGTGATAATTTTTAGAGGGTTCTGATTTATACATCGATGTTTGTTATAATATTGCATATTAATTTACAATAAAATAAAATAAATCATTTTTTCATTTTCATCTTACATAATTAAGTGAAATACTAACTTTATAATTATAAAACAAATTTATTATAGAAAGTTAAAATTGAAAAGACTATTACAATTTTTCATTTTCTTGTAAATCAATACTTGGTATTCTTAAAAATACGGATGTTGGAATCAAAGCCTTTTAAAAATTAGAGAAAATTAAAGTGTTTTTTAAACAAATCCAAAGCAAAATACACTTTTTAGTTTCAGAAAAGGGTACTTGCTAGCTTTTTAGTGTTATAAATAATGACAATTATAAAATATGAATTTATTTTTATAAATTTTTGACATATTAAACTAATAAAAATTGTGATCCTAATTGCATATTGTGCTCCTTTATTTCAAAATTCTAACAAGTTCATGCTAGTCAATATTAATTTAATACACTAGACATAAGGTTAAAATCGGGCCCGAGTTACTAATATATGGAACCCAACCCGACCCGACTTGACCCGAACTTTAGACCCGGACGTCTTAACCCGACCCGACCTGAATTATAACCCGACTCAACCCGAAACTCGACCCGATCCACATTTTGAACCTACTTTAGCCTACTTTTTACTTGGTCGGGTCAGGTTTTATCGGGTCGAGTCAGGTTCACTTAAAAATCTCTCAACCCAACCCGACCCTAATTCAATGCGGGTTTCTGACTTCTCAACCCGACCTGGCCCGTTGACCCAACTTTTGTGATCCAACCCACATGATTTTCGGGTCGGGTCATGCGGGTTCGGGCCAAAACCCGACCCGAGTTTCACCCCTAACTAGACCATAGGTCTTCTTTCATTATCATGACAAAATCCTAGATTAAAAAAATATTAATATCTATGTTTGAAGAAAATACCCTTTCTATACTTTAAAGTTTAAACAACTTAGATGGTAAAAAAGTAAGATCCATTAAATAATCAAATTAAGTTTCGCTTATTAACCATCTAAAGCTTCTCTAGGGGTGCAACTCAGGCCGACCCGACCCAAATTCTCAACTCAAACTTCACAACCCGTCCCGACCCGAATTCTAACCTAAGTCAACCCGAATTTTGACTCGACCTGTATTCTGAACCCATTTTAGCAGAGTCGGGTCGGGTTGGGTCGAGTCGGGTCAGGTTAACTTATAAAATCCTCGACCCGAATTCCATGTTGGTTTTTATCTTCTCAATCCAACCCGACCCGCATGATTTCTCAGGTCGGGTCATGCGGGTCAGGTCAAAACCCAAACCGAGTTGCAACCTTAAGCCTCTCAAATGTAAATCAATTAGGGGTTGTTAGTGCCCCAGCTTGAGTGAGTCTCTATTTGTCAATTACATGACTCGGGTAGAAGCACTTGCCAAGAAGCTTGAAGACTCAAGATGATCGAGGAAGAAGATCATGCTCCACGAAGCTCAAAGCTCGTCGTCATGGCAATCACAAGAACAGGTATATGGCCATAGATGACCCTAGGTGGAACCCACACCTGAGAGATGACTAATAGGCTTAATTGCATATGTTGGTAATAAACATAAAATGCATAGAGAGGATGCTGAACAGTGAATTGGAATTGAACTTGGAAACGTGAATTATGTTCACTGTCAGCACGATCAGTCTATCTCATCGACCCCTCGGTGCAATCAGGATCAACGCATCGTGGTCAAAGACTGGTCGGCCAAATTGACATTGGTTCTGGAACTTCGAACTGTCATTCTGAAAATGCCTTTGACCGAGAGTCTCGTATGCAACTACCCCTCGGTGATAAACTTGAACGACCCCTCGTGGTCAACGACTCGTCGGTACAAAGCTTATAAGTTCTGGACTGGGAACTTATAAAGGCTCTCGACAAAACAGACATATCGGCAATCAAAGACCGATCGAGAGATACAAGACAGACCCCTTGGCAAAGGGTGACAGGTCGTTCTGGGTAATAGGTTTCCAAAATGGAAACTACTGTCAAGCATGCTTTCCAAAGTGTTGACCCATCGGCGACAACGACAAGTCGGTCGGGAAGTAATAATGTTGTTGAGGGTGCATTTAATGCACAATGATCGGGTGGTTTAAAAGGTAACAAATATGAACACCGACCCATCGATGCCACCGATCTGTCGGTCCTCGACAGTCAATATGATCGTTAAAACTCCTTTATAAATATGAGTGTTGGGTGATCCTTTTACTTTCTTCCTTGAGCTTAAAAGAGTTAAACACTCTAAAGAACAATCAACACGCTTGAGAGAAAGATCATAAACAACCAATTTTCGGATTGTGTTTGCAAGTGAGAAAGATAGGAGGAGAGAAAGATCATAAACAACTAATCTTTGGATTGAGTTTGCAAGTGAGAAAACTATAAACTAGGAAAGCTTTGGTTTAGCCAAGTTTCCTTGTCACCTACAGATTGCGATTGCTACATGACGACTGGAAGAATGAGTGTCGATACAACTCTGGTGGGATCTTCAAGAAGCACACATCAGCGAGAAAGAACTTTAAGGCAAGTGCTTCTTGGTTTTTAATTTTCTTTTTAAAAACCTGTAACCCGATAGTGGATTAAAGGAAGGTACCCTAGAACCACTATAAAAAAACTCTAGAGCGTCATGCATTTAGTGCTTCTTGCATTTAATGCTTAACGAAGTTCTGCTCTAACTCATGGTTCTTCCCTATGGTTTAATGCACACTTCTCATGCATCAAGGTTTGTTCGCCCCTGCAGAAACTAAGTTCCAGCTTAGCTGATTTCTTCCATAAGTCAGGCTAATATCCTAGCTTCCCTAAGTCATTTCCCCTATGGAGTAAGCTATATTTTCTAGCTTCTCCATATTATCTTTCCCATAAACTTAGCTGCCTCTAAGTTTACTTTTCTCCAAGCTTCTTTTCAAACTTGCATCAGCCTTCCTTCTTATACTGTCATGACTAGTAACATAAGCTAATTAGCACATATTTTGTGCTTTCCCCAAACTCCAAGGATGTGTGCAATCTTAGCCTGATCCCTATCTCCCTAACAACCTGCATGTTAGTCTTTTTAACAAAATCTATATTAATAACAGATATGAGATAGAAGACAATTCCATCAAATTAGCACACACATTAAACCAAACCATATCATTTCATTGATACACTAATCAGTACATATGGTTTAGGAGAGGGGGCAACAATGATGCTAAGTTTTAATACTGAAACTATAGTTTTTCAAAAGTATAAAGCATAAAGCATGAAAAACTACCCTAAGCAGAGCCATCCGAAGGAGGTGATGCTGGAGGAGAAGGGGATTTTCATCGGAAACTCTCTTTGAGTTTCTCATGTATGTGGAAAGGTTCTGAATTAATTCATTCATGATCGTTGCAAATGCACCAATCTTACTTTCCAACTTCCAATGTTTTTCAAGGAAGAAATAGACTCTTCTTATAAGAGCTCTGTCAAACTTGGCTTTAGTATCTTCCATCTACTCTTTTCCTTTCTCCTCTTTTACTTTACCAGTAGCAGGCCTCCTAACATGTGTATCCTCATCACTGTTTGCCGTTGTTGTCGCAGCTTTGGCTGCTGCAGCTTGGATGTCTTTGGGTGACGCTGAGGCCGGGCGGGGAGTTGTTGTGCTAGCTCGGGAAAATTGAGGTACGCCTCTTGGCCTTTGATTGTTAGTGCAGTTACGTCGTGTGCTCGAGCTGCCATCTCCGGCGTGGGGAATGTCCCAAGCCAAATTCGTGACTTCTTCCTAGGTTCCTGGATTTCCGACACCCATTTCCCCCAATTACGCATTCTGACACCACGGTATATTGGATGTTTCCATCGTTGCAGATCGGCCACCTCTTCTTGGTCTTATTGGCATTGGAATTCAGGGCGGAAGGACCCAAGTGGGCAATGGAAGAGGAAGTGGAAGTTGTGGGCTTGGAAGAGGAACAAGATTTGAGCACACATTGTTGAAGGGATGATTGATCCATGATGGAGAGAGTGGGATTGGAAAGAGCTTAGCTTTTATTGACTCTTGAAAATTAGAGCAATGGGCCCTTCATTTGAGTTGTTCTGCTTTGACATCATGTTTTACCTTCCTTTCTTCTTTGCTTTGGACTATTCTCCTGTCAATGATTGATGAATGCACAGCGAGGCAATCTTTTTTATGTCTTTCGGCCACAACATGGCCCTTTTTCTAGAGTTTAGAAATGGGGGGCCCTAAACGGTCTCCAACAACATTACCAGCCCCAAGAGAGAGACAAATGAGAGATGACCTCAGTTAGGTCCTCCGTGGCTGGTTCCTGTGGCGATTTCCCGGTGCTAGAAACTGAAACAATTCAATCAACGTCGGAGAGCAGTCTGGGACTGCAAATCAATGATTTCGTCCGTTAGGAAATAAGAGATTTCATAATAAACTTGAGTTATATTTTCATTCATTAAAAGACTAATATTTATAGACACATGCAAAATCTAACTTTAAACTAATCTTATTGCTTCATCAGAGATTAAGATAAACTTATTAGAATCCTAAAAGCCTTTTTTAGCATTCCATTAAGTCAATATTATATACAAAGAAACCTTAACAGAAACATACATAAAAGACTAAGTTACCCCTATATAAATAATATAATCCAATCTAACACCGGCCGTCAAACTCACGATGTTACACTGGTAAGCATCGAGAGTTTGCTAAGAAGAAATGCAAAGTGTGAAATGGTATGAGATTTCGTGAAAAAGTCAGCCAGCTGCAAGGTAGAAAGGATAAATGGAAGAGAAACAGTGTCAAGCTGAAGATGATGACGCACAAAGTGACAGTCCAACTCAATATGCTTGGTGCGCTCATGAAAAACTGAGTTATGTGCTATTTGAATAGCACTCTTATATTACAATACATAGGCGTGGGTGCAGAGAGAGAGACACCCATGTCTGCAAGTAACCAAAGAAGGCAAACGATCTCAGCTGTGGTAGAAGCTATAGCCTTACACTCAGCTTCAGTAGATGAATGAGCAACAACATCTTGTTTTTTGCTTCTCCATGAAATGAGAGAGTCACCCAAGAAAACACAGAAGCAAGTAGTAGATTTACGATTAGAAGGATCACTTGCCCAGCCAGCATTAGAAAATGCACGGAGCTCCAAGGTAGATGACGAAGGAAATAACAAACTCTGTTATAAAGTGCCTCTAAGATATCGCAAAATATGAAGGATGGCTGCCCAATGAACAGTGGTTGGTGAAGAGATAAACTGACTCACAATATGAACGACATAGGCAATGTCAGGCCCCGTAATGGTGAGATAAACTAAACTTCCCAATGTATTGCGATATAGTGTTGGATCTGACAAATGCACACCATCAGAAGAAGTGTAATGAACATTGAGCTCTAAAGGCAATGCAACCGGTCTGGTGTCAGTAATACGAGCTCTGCGAAGAACATCTGCAACATACTTAAATTGAGAGAGAAGATAACCCCTGGACGAAGAGGCAACTTCTATCCCGAGAAAATATTGCAAGGGCCCCAAGTCTTTCATGTCAAACTTGGTGTGCAACTGTAACTTTATCAGGGCAATACCATCAAGATCATCATCTGTCAAGATCATGTCATCAACATATAAAAGTAAAAGGATAAGACCAGTAGAGGTGGAGCGAACAAATAAAGCAGAGTCATGAGCACTGGAGTGAAAGCCAAGAGACTCAATCACTGTGGAGAACTTGTCAAACCAAGCACGCAGTGCTTGTTTGAGACCATATAATGCCTTGCGAAGTAGGCAAACGTCCCTAGGACGATGAACAACGCCAAGAGGAGGAAGCATATAAACTTCTTCAGAGAGATCACCATTCAGAAAGGCAGTTTTAACATCCGTCTGCGACAAGGGCCATTGACAGGTGGAAGAAACTGCAAGTAAAGTGCGAACAGATGTCATTTTCGCAACAGGGGCAAAAGTCTCCTCGTAATCAATACCATATTCCTGACTAAAACCCTTAGCAACTAATCGGGCCTTATATCGCTCTATAGAACCATCAGACTTGGTCTTAATCTTATACACTCATTTACAACCAATGGCACGTTTGTTTGGAGGAAGAGCTACCAACTCCCACGTACCAGTTTTGTGCAATGCAGAAAGTTCCTCATCCATAACCTGCTGCCTTAAAGGATCAAATAGCCTCCTTATAGGAAGTTGGTTCAGAGAGAGTATGAATAGATGTGAGAAACGAAGAAAATGAAGAAGAATAACAAGAATAAGTAAAATCATCAAAAGAATAACCAAATCGAGTAGGAGGCTTACGAACTCGTGAAGGATAATGAGAAGTAGCAAGATCTACATCAGCAGAGGTCGAAGGAGAGGCAGTTGTAGGAGATGGAGGATCAACATCTGTAGAGGGCAAAGCTTCAACATGAGGAGAATAAATAGAAGAAACAGAGGTAGGCAAAGCAGGGATAGGATCAAACACAGACAAATCATCAATATAAGAGAAAATGGTCAATATATAGAAGCTCAGACTTATTAAAAATACTAGAATGGGAAGGAACATAATAGAAAGGAATATGTTCAATAAAAACAACATGACGTGAGACATACAATTTCTGTGCAGTAGGATCATAATAGCGATATCCCTTTTGACCGTCACCATAACCAAGAAAAACACACAACACCGTCCGTGCAGATAATTTGGTGCGCTCATTGTGGGGACGAAGAACAAAACATGCACAACCAAAAACTTTCGAGGAGAAATAATCGGAAATTGTACCATATAAACGTTCAAAAGGAGATTTCCCAGAAGTGATGGCAGAAGGGATTCTATTAATCACATGAGTTGCGGTGAGAACCGCTTCTCCCCAAAAGATACAAGGAACACTAGCAGAAAGTAACATATATCGAGTAGTTTCAATGATGTGCTTATGTTTTCTTTCTGCAACTCCATTCTTCTCTGGAGTGTCGGTACGAGAAGACTGATGAACCGTCCCATCCAAGGCAAGCAAGTCAGAGAAAGCACTAGAGGTATACTCGCCACCCAAATCACCTCAAAAGCATTTAATAGTTGCAGAGAACTGTGTGCGAATGAGTGTACGAAACGTTTGAAAGATAGTAAGAAATTCAGAACGACGTTTCATCAAATAAATCCAACAAAAACGATAATAGTCATCAATAAAAGATACATAATATCGAGACCCCTCTTTTGTGGGAATAGGTGCTGGACCCCACACATCAGAATGGACTAAAACAAAAGGAGCTAGAGATATAGATAAACTTTTATTAAAAGCCAATGCAGAAAACTTTGCAAGCTTACAACCACTGCAATAAGAAATATCATTAATATGTAAATTTCCTAAAGCTCATGTAGAAGTTAAATACTTTAAACGGGAGCTAGAAACATGTCCAAGACAAGAATGCAACAAATAAAAATTAGAGGAAGTGAGACCCAAACGAAAAGATAATAAATCAACTGAAGATGTAGCGACAGCCGGAACGCGAAGCTGCTCTAAGACATATAATCCTCCTTCTCTACTGCCGGTCCCAATCAACCTCTTTGAATGAGGATCCTACACGGAACACGAAATAGGATAAAAGTTAACAATATAACCAGAATCACATAGTTGACTGATAGAAATCAAATTCAGAGTAAGATGATGTATGCAATAAACATCAGAAAGATGCAAAGAAGATGACATAATGGAACCAAGCCCTGCCAGTGGCAAAGAAGCACCATTAGCAATTAAAACAGAAATATGTGATGAAGAGGGAGAAGATGTGAATAGAGAAACATCATTAGTCATATGATGAGTAGCTCCTGATTCAAAGACCCAGGTAGAAGGAGAAATACCTGAAGAAGTTGAATGAGGCAAACCTAGTGAAGGAGAAACAGTAGAAGCAGTAGATAATGCATTAGGCTGCTGAGAAGAGAGGAAGTGCTGCAACTAGTCTGCAAGGGTGGATAGGTTAGAAGTCGAAGGTGATGCCGCAGTCGCAAGTGTAGATAGTGAAGGTGATGCTGCATCCCCATAAGAGACAACAGTGGCAATGCGATGTGGCTTCGGTGGCGGCACATGTTGTTGTTGTCTTCTCAATAACAGAGGACATTGAGTCTTCCAGTGACCTTTCTGTTTACAATAACTACAATCAGTAGTAGCAAGTCTCCCACCTTGGCGCTGCCGACTCCTGTGAACAAGAGAAAGACCTGGATGGCACTGCCAAAACAGTCTGACTAGGCAGAGAAAGAAGACGATGGTCACCATGTGACTTCAAACAAACTTCTTTAGCTAGGAGTTCATGGACCACTGCATCAACAGAGGGAAGGGGACTACGATGAAGAATAGAGCCCCGAAGTGCTTCAAAGTCATCCCGAAGAGCAGTAAAAAATTGCACGAATCGCCCTTCTTCTCGATAAGTGCAATAAACTGCAATGGAACTAAGGCCTACGGGCTCAGTTAATGCAAGTTGATCCCAAAAACCAGTCATGACTGAATAAAACTGCTGAATGCTCATATCCCCCTGTCGACCGGACCGAATATAATTCTCAAGTTGATATCGCTTTAGCCGTAGAGAATTTCGCAAGTTGCATCCCTATAGAGAGCTGTACAGAATTATTGATCCAAAGTGATGATTTTCAAATTATTGGTGGCCCAAGTAACCAGTGAAGGAGCATAGTCGGCAGCCTTGGTGTCTGTAGGAATAACA
Organism: Chimonanthus salicifolius; assembly: GCA_013350335.1. NCBI lineage: Eukaryota > Viridiplantae > Streptophyta > Magnoliopsida > Laurales > Calycanthaceae > Chimonanthus > Chimonanthus salicifolius. Next base: position 22,442,503 of record CM023539.1, on the reverse strand, counting down.
ATATCCCTAGAGACATAACCCCACATGTTCTTGCCGGTTAGAAAGTTTTTCATAACATATGCCCAATAAGTATAGGTGCTCTCATTGAGCTTCACACCAATTGCCTGAAGGGAATCATCACGTTCACCAGCCATTTGAAAACGAAAGGGAACCCAAATTGATTGTGTGGGGTCGGTGCAGATGGACTAGGTTGTCCCAAACAAAGTCAAACACGTCAATCGTGTGTAGACAAAAGCCTGAAGATCCACGTCAAAGGCCAAAATCCAAAGTCCAAACAAGGACAAAGTGGAACGTATATAGTCAATCCCAGTTCAAAACCGCAAAAGATCTGTTCACCAAAGTCTCAACAAAATTCCACGACCCAAACCTTAACAAAGCAAAGCCCATTTACAAAAACCGACCTTTTTGACGAGAACCAACGACTCCAATGGTGCAAGGCGTACTGAGTGATGAATGGTTCGAACAGATCAAAGCTGGAGATGACGGTGGTGATGGCAAGTGAAGCATGGTGCGGAAGGAGGGAAAACTCAGGCGAGATCTGCTAGGGACAGAGAAGTAACAAGATTTGATCGTATGTTATCGCAACAAATGCCGCCCCTCTCGTGATCCAAACTCGAACAAAAATCAACTAGCCCACCAAAAATTCAATCAGATGCGTAAAATCCAAATCCTTTCCCGAATAGAGCTTAATCAGAAATCTTAAAAAAAAAAAAAAAAAAAGTCATCACTATCGATCAAGACAAGGTCACGAAGGGAAAATTCGCCACCGCTCCGCAGGCAAACCCAAACGATATTCAAAATCCCTAAAATCACCACCGCCAAACCGAAGAGTGCAAAAATCACCGCCGCCAAATCGATATCCCACTGCCGTAGGAATGCGATCTATCCCACAACTCCAATGAGAAATCACGATCAATATCCAGAGGCAATAACCTGATCCTTTCTTCTAGAACAAATCACCGAATAGAAAAGAAAGAGCAAAGTCTAAGGTCTCTAGACGTGAGGTGGGTTTCTCTTCCCTTTAGATGAAAAAACAAACCAGAGACCAAATCCAGATCAGGCCGAGATCGGGAACCCGTTCAAAAATTTCAAAACGGAACCCACAAGATCCAAATCGAAAATAAACAGATGATCTTCAGATCCGTGCTTCTGGGATTGCAGATCCGTGCAGAAGGAAGAAACCGATCGGCGAAAGTGGGAAGAGATGATCGATGCAAAACCGTTGACTCTTGATACCATATTAGAATCCTAAAAGCCTTTTTTAGCATTCCATTAAGTCAATATTATATACAAAGAAACCCTAACAGAAACATACATAAAAGACTAAGTTACCCCTATACAAAGAATATAATCCAATCTAACAAAACTAAACTCTTAATCTTATCAGACCTCTAATCGATCTTAGTATCTCCCCTCAACTCAAGTGGGTTCGTCAGTTGAGTTTAAAATTATTGGATTTGATAATCCAATGATCAAATGAAGTCAATCTGATGGAGTAAAAATAGATCAAGAGTGGTGCTACGACAATGAAGTAGATCAATGTGTCATGTTTGTAAATCGAACAGTGGAGAAGCAAAGGATGATAGAGATCAACATTTTGACCCATGATATAGACAGATCTGGATGATCACAAAGGCTGAAAACACAATCAATGGCAAAAAAAAAAAAAACAGATCTAACCATTGACACAACAATCAGATTAAAAAAAAAAAATCAATAGCACTAGTGGTGGCAGCGACTATAGTGGCAACAGAGAATAGTGGTGATGAAGGGAGTAACAATGACGAATATAGTAGTAAAATGATGACGGTGGCAACCTGTCAGTTTGGTACCATGTTTGCTCGAGTCTGCCTAATTTCTGTTACGCCTTTATTGATTTCTCATGTTGTTGCTCCCTACTACTATTGCTAGCCTTCCTCTCAATTTTCAGCATACTACCTCACTTCTGAGAATGCCTTCGCTCAGGTTCGTAATTGTTTTTGTCCTTCAGGAGAGGGAGATAGGATATGTCTTTGATTAGACTAAGTATCTTAAGAACGAGTGACTCTGATACCATGTTAAGATAAAAGAAATTTCATAAACTTGTGTTATATTTTCATTCATTAAACGACTGATAGATATAGAGACATACAATAATCATAGATAATCTTCTCTAAGATAATCTCATCTCTGATGTCAAGGATTCTGAAGAAATAATACTCATCTGTGTCTCTCACAAAAAGATAGATCACATCATTTATTTACAATTAAATTCAATACATCTGAATAAGAGAAATTCAAATAAGAAGATGAGTGGAAATTCAAAAATAGAGAAAAAGATAAAACAAAATTACATTCAAAATCTAAATTCAAAATCTAGATCTAGACAGATTCTATCACGTCCCTACAAGTTGTAGCGTGTATGGAATAACGCTAAGCTCGGAAACAATAGGAATGACAGATGAAATGTGACACACTGACTGGCCAGATGAAGTGACGGAGCAGCACACTGATGGACTGCTAATTGAATGAACTGACAACACACTGACTGAATGTGGAGAGGAAATGAATTGGCAACACACTGACTGACTGCGAAAATTGATTAAATTGGCAGTACACTGACTAGTTGTGAAAATTGGAGGAAATGGCAACGCATTGACTGGCTGCAAATTGATAAGCGGCGAAAAAGGATGGCGGCCTGAACTAAAAGAAGGTGGTGGTGGCTAGGTGGTGGACTGAAAGAATATGTCGTGTGGCTCCTTCCTATGCCGAAAAATGGTCACCTACAGAGGGAGAGAAGAATTGTTGAATCTAAGTCGGAATCCTATGATCGAACAACCCTCTGATACCATGTCAAGAACTAATACTCCTCAGTGTCTCTCACAAAAGGAGATATCACATCATTTATTTATAATTAAATTTAATACATCTAGATAAGGGAAATTAAAATAACAAGATGAGTGGAAATTCCAAATAGAGATAAAGATAAAACAAAATTAAATTTAAAATATAAATTCAAAATCTAGATCTAAATAAATTCTATCAGAGATTAAAATAAACTAGATTCCTAATTTTATGAGACTTCCTATCTATCTTAACATCGTCAATGACCAATCTTCAAAAAATGGCTTGAGAAATTCATGAATTTCTAATACAAAATGGCCCATACCACACCGTACATAAGGTGCTTGAAATGCAATTTACAATTCGGACTGCAACAGAAAGATCAGGTCCTCTGCTCAATAGTTTAAAAGAAAACCAATTAAAATGGAGTTTGTAGCGCCATGCATTTTAGGCATAAAATGAAGTGTCCAATACAACAAATGAGACAATGCCGAACTTTGGAGTGTATAAGCCTCACAGGCCCTATCAAGGAATATCCATGTTTTGCATTTGAAATTAAGTTATATCTTTCATTTATCGGTTAATAGTAAGGTTAATAGAGAAATAGAACTTGAAAAGTAGATGTAAAATAGATGGAATTGTGACTACGATAATGATTATGATGGAGAAAATTGAGCATAGGCATACAGCTTCCAATTATTCAATTAATCAATAAGAGATGCACAAATTATATTGAAACATATAACCCTAATAAACTTAAGAAAAAAGGACTAAACTACCCTTACTAATAAAAGGACTAAACTACCCTTATACAACATAGTACAAACTCTAACACCCTCTTTCAAACTCGCGATGTTATAGCGTTAAGCATCGAGAGTTTGCCAAGAATAAATTGGAAGCGTGTAATGGTGTGTGACTTCGTGAAGAAGTCAGCCAGTTGCATTGCAAAAAACACAAACGGGAGAGAAATCGTGCTAGTTGAAGACGATGTTACACAAAGTGATAGTCCAACTCGATATGCTTTTTGCGCTCATGAAAAACTGAGCTATGTGCTATTTAAATAACATTCTTATTATCAAATATATAGGAGTGGGGCAGAAAAAGAGACTCTCATGTCTGCAAGTAACCAACGAAGAGAAATGATCTCAGCAGGGTAGAAGCCATAGCGCGATACTCAGCCTCAGCAGATGAACGAGCAATAACATCCTGCTTTTTTCTTCTCTAGGAAATGAGAGAGTCACCTAGAAAGACACAAAAGTCAGTAGTAGATTTGCGATCAGAAAAATCACTCGCCTAGTTAGCATTAGAGAATGCATGGAACAATTGATATAAAGTGCCACGAACATATCGCAAAATACGAACAATAGCTGTGCAATGAACAATTGTTGATGAGGAGACAAACTGACTTATAATATGAACTGCATATGTGATGTCAAGCCGTGTAATAGTGAGATAGACCAAACTCCCAACTATAGTGTGATATAGTGTAGGATCGGCTAAAGCCACACCATCAGATGAAGTGTAATGAACATTAAGCTCTAAAGGTGTCGCAGTCGGTCTGGTGTCACACTATACGAGCTCTCTGAAAAACATATGCAACATACTTATATTGAGAGAATAGCCTTTGGGAGAAAAGTCAACTTCTATCCCATGAAAGTATCGTAAGGGCCCTGATGAACACTGAGAAATTACCTTTTTACCCTTTAATATTAGATTTATTAGTCTTTATTTGTAAATATTAGATATGTTTAATGTTGTTTGTGAGTTTTGCAGTTTATTTTGAGAAATACAAAGAAAGAAAATAAAAATGATGAAAATGCAGCATGTGGGCCATAATTCCTATTTTTGGAAAGTGTGTGATTTACCGCTAATTTTGGAAATTATTGTAAAAATATCATAATTCAAATCCAGCTATGAGAGTTTGGATTATGATGACCCATTGATCCAACCCAAAGTTCATCCTGAAGTTCAAAGCCTAAAGTCCATGCTCATGATCCAAAGCCCATCAAGAAGCCCATGATTGAAGCCCATTAATATTTGAATTTTGCATGCAAAAGGATATGATGTGGAAGAAGCATGCAATGGAAATTCATGCAAAACCATGCACATAAAAAATTATTCAAGATAAGTATACGTTGGTAATGGATGGATAGAAGGTGATAGATGTGAAGACAATCACCTCCAACGTGTAACATTAGGAGATTAGGCACAAGGTGGCAAGATTATCAATAACGTGTAAAGCTTAGGGGATTGGATAAAAATAAATTTGTTTCAAATGTGTACATGGGATTTGGGCCTGATTTTTAGTGATGTATTGCTTGGCAAAAAGGCATTACAAACGGCAGCAGAGGATAAAGGAGAAAATGGAAAATAAATATAAAGGAAGGTTGGTTGGAAGAAATCAGAAGGCACCTAAGCAATGAAATAAAGAAGTGCCGAGTAAACTTGCTTCAATCGTTGGCGGTGCTAACAATAGTGGAGAAAATTAAGATGAGAATGGAAAGAAAGAGAAAAAGAAAGCAAAGGAGTGGGTGCCGAGAATCAACTGAAATTGTGAGGGGCCCATGCGACATCGGAAGGATTATCAACGTGGAAATATAGAGAGAAGATAGGAAAGCCCATGTACGAAAATCAATGGGATATTATTCAAGAGCCGGCCAATCCTATTATAAATAGAGGAGCTTTATCATAAAAAAAAAAAAATTGAATTTGGGCAAGGCATTAAAAGGGGCTGAAATTTGGACGTCTAAGGACACACAGAAAAAAAAAATTAGATTTCTTCTAAGTCTTTTATTTTTTTTATGCAATAAGTTCCAAAGCATTGTATTTTCTTATATTCTAATTTTTTTTAATGAAATTCATGATAGCTTATTTAGACGTATGGTCTTCCAATTATTTGATATGCCATGATGATGGTTTTAATTTTATTTTAATTCTTCTTATCCATGTATGGAAAAAATTATTTTAAGAGTTTTTCAAGGAAAAATAGAACCAATGTTAGGATTGGTGGAACTTGATCTACCCAATCTAAGGTTCTTTTTAAGAACAATTTTTTTTTTTTAAGATTTGGAGAGACAAGTATAAATTTCTGCCCAAGGCTAAGGCTTGAATTGAAAAAATGTAATTTCATTGACCTCATAATTTTTCTAATTAGAATTTTAATAAATGATAAACTTGAATTAATATTTAATAACTCTAGAGGATTTCATAGTCTAGGCCATGATTTTATTTTTAAATGAGATAACATGTCACCTTAGGTACTTGTCTCAATTCCATTGTAAACTATGTAAATAATTTAATTTTTTTATTTTATTCATAAAAATCCTTGAAATGATGGAACTAGATAAGAAATATTTATTTCTTTCTTAACTTTGCATTTTAAATTAGATTGCGGTTATTTAAATTCACTCCACCATTTTAATTAAATCTATAAGTCATTGGTTTGTATGATAAAATTAGATCTCATATTTTGTTAAATTCTAAAGTTAGATAATTATTTAAAGATCGGTTTTCTACATCTAGAATTTTGCTAAATTAAGATTATAACTCCATGTTTTAGAAAATTTATCATTCTTATCGTAAATCCCAAAATTTTATTTTCTTAAATCACGTTATTTTAATGGTACCATTTTTATTTCTATACATATATTTTGTTGATTTCCCTTGGGTACGACCTCGCACTCATTCGCTACACTATTAACTGGTTTGTGCGCCTGCGAATTAAATTTAAAACACAACAGGCCCCAAGTCATTTATTTCAAATTGTCTGTGCAACTGTGCAATGCCATCAAGATCATCATTGATCAATATGATATCATTAACATACCAAAGCAAGAGAATATGACCAGCGGAGGTGGAACAAACAAAGAGGGCTACGTCATGAGCACTGCATTGAAAACCAAGAGAACCAATAATTGTGGAGAACTTTTCAAACCAAGCACGAGGTACCTATTTGAGACCATATAATGTCTTTCGAAGTCTACATTCTTCCCCAAGATTATGAAGAACACCTAGGAGAAGAATCATATAAACTTCTTCAGAGAGATCTCCATTCAGAAATGCATTTTTAACATTCATCTACGACAAGCTCCACTTGTGAACTAATGCAATTGCAATCAAAGTGCAAACAGAAGTCATCTTTTCAACAAGGCAAAAGTCTCCTCGTAATCAATACTATAAAGCTCTACAAACCCTTAGCAACTAATCGGGTTTTATATCGCTCAACGGAACCATCATACTTGCTTCTAATTTTATAAACCCATTTGCAGTCAATTGCATGTTTGTCTGGAAGAAGAGGTACCAAGTCCCATGTGCTAGTCTTATGCAATACAGAAAGCTCTTCATCCATAGCTTATTGGAGGAGAGGATTACAAATAGCCTCCTCATAGGAGGTTGGTTCAGATAGAGCATGAATGGAAACTAAAAACGAAGAAATAGAATAACCAAAATCATCAAGAGAATAATCAAAACGATTAAGAGGCTTATGAAATCGTAAGGGATAACGGGGAGTAGCAAGATCCACGTTATCAGAAGTTGAAGGAGAGTCAGCCGGAGGAGATGGAGGATTCATTTCTATAGAGGACACAACTTCAACAAAAGTAGAAAAAGTAGAAAAAAAAATTAGGCAATGCATTCACATTATCAGACACAAACAAATCATCAACATCAAAGAAATGATCAATGTACAAAAGCTCAGATTTAGTAAAAGTACTAGAACTAGAAGGAACATAATAGAAATGAATATGTTCAATAAAAATAATATGATGGGAGACATACAATTTTTGTGCATTAGGATCATAAAATGCTATAATATCTGTTGTTTTCTCTTCACTGGTTCGTGTAGCTCATATCCCTTACGTTGTAGGGAACTTGATTGAGGAGGGGATGGAAGAACCTCCGTTATTGTAGGGATGTGACCCCTATTATTTCCCGTGGAGGGGAACTTATTCGATTTATGTATTTCTACAAACTTTATTTTGTAATAATTATTGTGCCCTGTCAAGGAACAACTAAACTTGTAATAAAACCACTATGGTTTTGATGTGCTATTTTGATGTTGTGTGTTCTTCGTGGGTCTTATGGTACATGTTTGAGTCTACATGATTAGAGCATGTGTGACATTTTATGTTTAGATTTCTGTTGTATGTTAAGGAAGGGTAAACATAGAAAGCCCTCAGGTAGCTCTTGCATGATCAGTTAGAAAAAAAAATTTTATCCTCGCATTTCGGCCTTAGTGGGGTGGAGCGTCATAGCCTAATATCAGAGCATTAGGTGCAACCACCTTTGACTGTTTTAAGGAATTACATGTTTATAGAGATAAGTAGAGATAGCTTAGAGACAACTTGGTACTAGAAACCCTAGAATTGAGATGGAGCATTGGGTAATATAACTTTGCTGCGTGCTTGTATCATCAGACTCTATGTGATTTGAAAGATGTCATATTTTTTGTGTGAATTGATATTTGTTTTAACAACTATGTCTGATGTACCCAATCATCGCCATGGAAACGAGGCATCTTGTAATGACCTCCCTTTTTCCATCTATAAAATCAGAGTAAATTTTCTTTTTATAGAAAAGGGACGGAGACGTCACGATGCGAGTCAAGTCGGAGTCCGAAAACCCAATCCTTGACTGGCCGAACCTAGTACATGCGTGGTACAAGCCTATGATTACATTTTGCACGTGCTAGCATAACCTACGGAATATTTAAGCATTTACGTTGCATGACTAGCAAATCACGATTCAAGCAAAGATAAGGTAATTCCCAACAATTATATGAGTCAAAGACAAAACAAGAATATTAACTGTCCAAGGTCACAATATTACATTCCCCAAAAAGAAGACCTTCTTACAATTCACATTATTCTCAAAAGATAACAATTTAACAAAGCTATTCAAGTTTTTTTTTTGCATCTATACTTTGATCAGACTTGGTTACCGCTAGGCCCAGCATCTTTTCTTTTGTTATGATTTGCATTAAATTCTGAGGCGAAAAATGTATGGGCTTAGTCAACTTGCCCTATAGGAAATTCCGATTACAAAGTGCACTAGGTGTGAAATCTCATAATAACATATATTAGAAATAATAAATGAGGAAAATCACAGGTAAAATCAATACATGTTTCTCAAAATACGATAAGAGAATACCGAAGTCTTATAACTTAGAACTAATAAAAATAAGATGCCATGGGTGCCATGCATCAATGATATGCCCACCCATTTCCATGCATCAGATCATAACTATCACTTCAAATAATGATTCTCAATATTGGCCACTTATGTCTACAATATTTGAGGCAGCGACCACCAGGGTGTTGTTATACATCCACAAATTAACTGAGACTATCGGTGGAGTGTGGACTCCTCCCTCTGCGCAGGGTTTTTAGACCTACCCGGGAGCTCTTTGGCCCAATTTTTGCCTTAGGATTTATACACAAGGACGGGGCCAACGTCTAATATTTGACTTATTGTACACGAGACCAAGCAAAGTCCGGACAATTCCTTCTTGGCTCAATACTGCAAATCACTCTCATGTGAAACCAAGCAAAGTCCGGACAATTCCTTCTTGGCTCAATACTGCAAATCACTCTCATGCGAAACCAAGCAAAGTCCAAACATTTCCTTCTTGGTTTGCTAATGTCAACCCTCCCATGCAACCATGCATGAGGTAATGTGTGCAATCATGATGACAAAATCATAAATCAAATAATTTCTCATCAAAATCATTTCCATGTACATAATAAAATCATAATCTCATAAATCCATATTTATGCTTATAAAAGATATAACATATAATAAAATCATTCACCTCATTGTGCTTCAATAAAGGAAGAACTCTTACTTGATTGAAAGTGATCAACCAAAGAAAACTCAAATGTCCGTTCGAATGGCGTCGGAATTAACCTCGACTCCTTTTGTCCATGTACATGTTTCAAATCACAATTTATAGATTATTAACACATAAAATCCTTGTCTAATCGAGGTAGGTCTAAACTAGACCTAAAGGTCTACTGTATGATTTCCAAGACGTAAAAGATTCCATTCATATTTGATTTTAACAACAGATATATTAACCTTGTTAAATCGTCTTTGTTTTAGGTCGACATATTGACATCGCCGATACATTGCCACTAAACAAAGTCGACACATCAACAATCTCGATATGTCTTCTGGTTTCTGTCTGTTCTAGTGTAAGTTTTCCAGTTTCTCTTCTGGTCATATATGTATATCTCGACACAGTCGATATATCCAATGGTTCATACAGTCGATATGTCGAGTCTGTCGACATATCCTCCTGATTTGATTTATCAATTTCTTAAGTTGTCCTCTATTTCCCGATTATATGTTTCGATCCACTCGATACGTCTATACATGCATATATTCATACTGTGTTCTTCTGCCGATACATTGATATAGTCGATGCATAGGTTTTGAATCGGTTCATTGCCTTTAATCTCATTTTCAGTTTACTCAGGCTGATATGTCCATAGATTCCTTCCCCCCGTCTTTTCAATTGTTCATTTTCATTTCCATGCCGACATATCGATCTAGTCGATACATCGTACAAAAATCAGTCCCTTATTCCTTTTTTGTCATACCTAGGTCGATGCATTGATCTGGTCGATACATCGTCCTGGCATAAGTTCATCATCTTCTTATCTCTTTTGTAGTTCAGTCATGCCCAGACCAACACATCGATTTTGTCGATGGGTCGCTACAGAATCTATTCATCGTCCCCTTGTTCCATTTTTCATTTCTGTCATATCCAGACTGATACATCGACACAGGCGATGTGTCGTCCTAGGTTTCAGTTCCATACTTATCATTTTCTATTCGCTGGATTATCACCCCAAATGACACATCGATGAAGTCGATATGTCGACTGGGTTGAGTCAAAAGTCATGGACCCATTATCCATGGATTCCCTTTACTCACCAGTTCATAATTATTGGGTTCTTTCTTTCCAAACCCATGCACACATATTTTCTAATTACCCTAGTAATATTATTTTATTGAAGGAGGCCATAGATTCACCTACCTCTAGTGATTCATAGGTGTACCCAAAATGAGTACAGAGAGATATCCCTTGTCTCCTTGATTTCCTCCCACCTTGCTAGGTCGATTTCTCTTTCCCCTTGCTTTGTTTCTCCTTCTTTTTCAAGAATAGAGGAAGTCCGTGGGGAGGTAAAAAGGTTTCCAGTCGAGTTAGGGTTGAGATATGAGTGAGAGGGTGCGCTCGGATGAGCAAAAAAAGGTAGTCGGACACTCTCCTTCTCTGTTTTTCTCTTCTTTTCTTTTATTTCTTTCTTTCTTTTTCCTTCATTTTCTCTTCTTTTTATCTTCATCTCTTGATATCCCTAGACTCTTAATTGATTCCTTGAAAATGGAAGAGGCATGGTGATTGCCCATGCATGGAAAAGTGAAAGTTTTGGACGGTGGTTGACAAAGCGTTTACTGAAGACGTTCGGGCTACTTAGACACATCGACTTTGTCAATGTGTTGACCAATTTGATTTTCTTCTCCCCGATACATCGACCCAGTCTATGCATCGTCCAGAAATATTCAGCCTTTCCGACACATTGACCATGCCAATGTGTCGCCTGAGGGAAATTTAGTTTCCCTTATTTCTTTTAATATATACTTACATTATTTGGACAAAAAACCATATATTTCATTTATATGATAAAGAAATTACATAAAAGAGGGAGTTAAAACTCCGAGTCCTTACACATCCTGGGGAAAACCCGAGTATATCAAGGAAGTGACGGATCTGGGGACAAATTTGATAGCGTTCACACTCATTCTCTTGGATGGAGTGGCTAATCAAAATAAGCTGATAGAGGATTATGGTATTCCTAGTCCAACAAGGACACAACCCTCGACCCGTGTGATTGAGCGGAGCATCCGAAGGGGAATTAGATCGATACAGATCTCTTTTGATAGTGATTCTGACACCTTGGAGTGGACACCCTCAGGACCACCTCCACCCGAAGTCGTGATTTCCTTTTCTGATTGTCGGTTGGAATCTCTTGTATAGAATCCTCTCCAACAACCGAGGGCAAACAACGCTGGACCCTCCGAATGAACACTGTGTGTAATTTGCAAACAACCAAGGCATACAAAGGAGTATTGTACCTATCCTCCTAATTAGGTGTGTCCCAAATGCAAGATTATGGGACATGCAAGAAGAAATTGTCTGTATTCAAAGGGCAATGGGTGTTACGGGTGCTAGGGTTGTGGTCAGCATGACCATGTGATGAGGATGTGTCCCTATTACAACAATTTTTTCATGTCTTCTTCTTCTAGGGAGTAGGAAGAAGGAAGTGCAAGGTCTAGAGTGGGGGAAAGGTTTGTTAAGATAGGATAGTTTCTTTCTGAAATAGTAGAAATGGTGTGTTAAGTAGTCACAATTTAAGACCGTCAAAGTTATGTGTATATGATGTGAATATATGTTTGTAAATACGTGTGAACTTGGCTTCTGTAACAGTTAAGGAAATATAATAAAGCACTGACTTTGTTTTCCTTGTCATATGATGTGTTATATCTGTGAGATTTACATATGATGGTTACTAATATGGTCCACAGGAAAATGCCACCAAGAATGAACACGAGGAGTCAATGGGAAAATGCTACACCAATTCTCCACGACACACTATATGAAACAGTGAGGATAGCCATGGAAGTATTCAAGAAGGCTACTGAAGATCGATGACCACCTCCGATTAGGACTCTTGAGGAAAGAGCAACTGCGACCCTAAGAGAGTTCAGACGGTTAAACCCATCAACCTTTTCAAGTGAATCACACCCAGCAACTGCAGAGAATTGGCTAATTCAGACGGGTAGAATGCTTGATACCCTCGCAATTGCTGATGAATTGTGAGTAACATTGGCAACCTACTAATTGATTGGAAACGCTTACAAATGGTGAGATGTGAAGAATATTGCTCGAAATCGAGAACCCATGATTTGGGCGGATATCTCGACTGCATTTCTTGCGCGTTACTATCCAACAATCGAAAAGGAAGCCAGGTAGCAGCAGTTCATAAATCTGTAGCAGGGTAGTGAAACAGTCGCCCAATATGCAAGTAAGTTAGACCTCTCCCAGTATGTGCCTCAAATCTTGGACGATGAGACAGAAAAACTTCAACACTTCGAGCACGAACTTCGTCCTTTCCTTCAGCTCCAAGTGATGGTCTAAGGCATACCAGTCTACATGAGGTAATTGAACGAGCTTCATTGATAGAGTCTATGGACGGGACAAGTCACAACCAAGGTTCATCCCAGCAAGGAAGTGCTTAGAGACCACCTCAGTTTGGAAACAAGAAGATAAAGTTTCAGGCCAAGAGAACTCTGTTCAGGAGAAGCCAATCATCGACAAGGCAGACAAGCGGATCTGGACCAAGGCAGTTGGTGTGTTACTCTTGTGATCAACCAGGGCATACTTCGAGGCAGTGCCCAAACCATACACTCTATCAGAATGGAGAACGAATGTGTTACAACTGCAGGAAGCCAGGACATTTGGCAAAGGAGTGCCCATATCCTGAAAATGCAAGTAGTGCGGGGCCATCTCAGAGTGCAAGACCAGTGCAATCCTTTGTGCAGACTACGTATGGTAGGGGTTCGCTTCAGATTCCCAGGCAGTTGGTAGCGCCTGGTAGTACGTAGCAGAGGCCCAGACATGGCAGAGGACATGGACGTCCTCAGACAACTCAGGAAGAGTCTATACAATGAGGCTATCGACGGATGAGCCTATGGAACACGTTGTGATGTAAGGTTCTTTACCATTTTTTTGCTCTTTGGCCCATGTGTTGTTTGACACTGATGCCTCCCATTCTTTCATTTCTATTTCATGTGTTGAAATTTTGGGTTTGAAATCAATGGTTGCAAATAAACCATTGAAGATAAAGTCACCATTATGACAGGAAGTATTACTAAGTCGTATGTGTAAGTCCTGTGTGATAAGACTAGGTGGAATAAATTTGAGTTTTAACCTGCTAGTATTAGAAATGACAGGATTTGATGTCATTTTGGGTATGGATTGGATTTCTACCCATCGGATTGTGATAGAATGTCACAAGAGAACTATGTTAGGGCATTCTCGAAATGATAAACTTTTTGGGAAATTGAAACCTTACCAAGGACAGGGTGTTAGAAACTCTGGCTTGAATGTACATCCTGGTAATGTGGTAGCTAGTATGAGTTGGGATGACGTAGGAGGCATAGACTTAGTGATACTTTTGGTGCTGAGTGAGTTTATGGACGTGTTTCCTGATCAGCTTAGTGGACTACCTCTACACCAAGAGAGTTTGTTATCTACAGCCTAGAATGTTACTTATCTCCATAGCACCCTATAGGATGGCACCTACAGAACAAATGGAATTGTTTAATCAACTGGTTGAGATTTTTCGTGTTGGTTTATACTCCCAAGTAGTTCACCTTGGGGCGTGCAAGCTCTTTTACCTAAAAAAGAAGACGAATCTCTGAAAATGTGTATAGATTACCAGTAGTTAAATCGGGTAACTATAAAGAATAAGTATCCCTTGTCAAGGATAGATGATATGTTTGATCAGTTGAAATGATCTAAGTGTTTCTCGAAGATTGATTTGAGATCCGGTTACTACCAACTGAGGGTTAGAGATGATGATATCTCCAAAACTACTTTTCGTACCTAGTATGGTCATTATGAGTTTTTGGTAATGCCATTTGGGGAACAAACGTGCTAGCTACATTTATGGTTTGATAAATCGAATCTTTCAACCGTATTTAGGGATCTTTGTGGTGGTATTTATTGATTATATTTTGCTATTTTCATTGACGGAAATGGAACATGAGCAGCACTTGCATATTGTGTTGAATTTTTTTTAGAGAAAATCAGTTGTACGCCAAGTTCAGCAAGTGTGAATTTTGGCTAACACAAGTCCAGTTTTTCGGACATGTGGTAACTACAAATGGAATTGCAGTAGATCCTTCCAAGGTTGAGGCAATGATGAATTGGGAAAGATCAATGAACGTCTTTGAGATAAGTAGCATTTTGGGATTTGCAGGGTATTACAGGAGATTTATACCAAGTTTCTCCTAGATTGCTATTCCAATAACAAGGTTGACTCGAAAATACATGGAATTTGAATGGAATGAAGCTTGTGAGCAAGCATTCCTTGATTTGAAAGAGAAGTTGACCACCTCTCCTATGTTGATAGTACCCGAGCAAGGACGTTGTTATGCATTATATTATGACGTTTTCAGGAACAGATTGGGATGTGTACTGATGCAGGATGACAGAGTTGTAGCATATGGCTCTAGGCAGTTGAAAGGACATGAGCAGAATTATCCGACTTATGATTTAGAACTAGTAGTCGTGGTTTTTGCATTGAAGCTCTGGCGGCATCATTTGTATGGTGAGAAATTTAATGTGTTCTTCGACCACCATACCTCAAGTACCTGTTTAGTCATAAAGAGTTGAACATGAGGTAGAGAAGATGGATGGAGTATCTAGGAGATTATGATTTTGAGCTCTCTTACCATTCTAGAAAACCAATATGGTAGTAGATGCCTTGAGTATGAAGTTGCATTGCAGTTTGGTTCATATGGCATCACTACAGTGGAATAAGTTAAGTACAATGGGTGATTATGACCTACATCTAGTTGAGGATAATGGATCAATACAAGTCCAAAATGAGGTGAAACAACCCGAGTTGATGAAAATAGTGTTGGAAACACAACAGAAAGATCCAGAATCCACCAAACTGCAGACTTAGTTGGTAGATGGAATTGAATTGAAGGACTGGAAGATCAAGACCGATGGAGGTCTTGTAAGGGCCTCGGTCTGACCGAGTCTATGTATTGTCAATTCCATGACCAAGTTTGTGTCCTTGCCTTGGAAGTTTGAGGATTGAAGATTCAAGATCAAGATCAAGCCGCAGACATCTCACCATGTGTTTGGCAACCACACAAGTAAAATCACCTTAGAGGACCATATGATTGAACCAAACACCATAGGCTCATAGACCAAGCATTATGATCTTAAACTAGAAAATTAGAACATGCCCATCTCGAGCCCCTCGGATCAGGCCGAGCCCCTCGTCCTAAGCTCTAAGTATTTAAACTGAGAAAATATACCTGAGCTCCCAACTAGCCCCTCGAGGTCTCCTGACCCCCTCGAGGCTAGCCATTAATGATCCAGTTGTACCTTCCATATTTGACCACTAGTTGACCCTTTGTTGGCATTTCCAAAAATGGTGGTCGAGCCCCTCGAGGACGCTCTCGAGTCCCTTGGGAACACGCTCCTGAGGCCCTCGGGTACTAGTTGTTAGTTTAAGTTGAAACTCTATATATAACTGGCCGCTTTTAGTTTTAAATATAACACTGAAATTAGAATCGTAACCCTAGTCTTTCTTAGGGTATTCCAATCCATCTCTCTCACATCTCTTCTATCAAAGCCTCCATGGAAAACCAGTAAGATGATCAATCCTTCAATGAGGGAGAGACATTTAAGAAAATATCTAGGACACCCTGTAATATCTATTTGTCCTAGCCTACCATCTCTGTTGCGGTTGCCTACATCGATGAGCTCCAGATTTGAAGACCAATGCAACGAGCTTTCTGCAGAAGCACATCTACTCAGTTCAGCACATTCCAAGGCAAGTGTTCTTTTTTTATTTTATTTATTTATCATCATTGTAAGGTGGACAAGAGATTTGTGTCCAAACCACCATAAAAAATAGAAGTCAAGGATTAGATGAGGGCAGTCGAATTGTTTTGATGGATTGCTTATTCCTCACTCACACACTTTAATATTTTCTGCTGCACATAAGTCTAATAATCATTCTATTTAAAAGGTTAATAAAAATTGTTAAAAGATCCCGTGCATTAGTCTAGCCCGGAGTTACAGGTCTGACTATCCAAGATAAGTTGTTTGTGCTTGACACAAAAGGGTGTAGAAGGAAGTGCTTCGTCATTTTCATCACTCCCGTTTTGTGGTACATCCCGATGGTACAAATATGTATCACGACTTACACCGACAGTTTGGTTGAGTGGAATGAAGCGTGAAGTGGCATAGTTTGTATCTAGGTGCTTGACTTGTCAGCAAGTGAAATCTGAGCACCAAAGACCAAGTGGGAAATTGCAACCTCTCCCAATGGCTAAGTGGAAATGGAAGTATATCATTATGGATTTTGTAAAATAGAGAGAACAAGTCCATTAGCAAGGAAATGGTCTGTTTGGCTCCTTGTATTTTTGGGTAAAACAAGGGAAGGGCTTGAAATTCAGTGAGTGCAAAGATTTAAATGAGAAATCTTGCAAGGAAGGCACTCTAAGGTTAGAATGATGGGATTATCTTGCACCTAATGCAAGAAAATCAACACATGAGGCTCATATTTGAGAAAACCCCCAAAAAGAAATAGCTAGATTTGAAGAAAGAGGGGGAAAACTGTAGAAACTTGGGATTGGGTAAGAGTTTTGGCAGAGAACTTACTTTAATCCACTGATGGTGGAGTTGTGATGACCCGCCCTCTCCCACCTTGGTCAGAGTGAAAGTTAATGAACATTTATTAGGAAGATGGCAGAGTGTCACGACGTGAGCCTAAGTCCAAGTCCGTAGACCCGATCCTCAACTGGCCCAACCTAGTACATGCGTGGTACAAGTCCACGATAACATTTTGCACGTGCTAGCACAACCTGCAGAAACTTTGATCATTTAATACATGAACAAAATTATTCATAACTTAAGCAAAAACATAAAGATTCCCATAAGTCAATTACAAATAATATCAAATCCCACAACTAGGAGTTAATCAAAATATTACATTTCAACGTTCACACTCCTATGAATTACATCATTTTCCCAAAATATCAAAAATGAAATTATGCTATTCAAATTTTCTCTTTGTATGCAATCACGCTCATAATTTTTTTTTTTTCCGCATTTATCCTACTCATGCTTGGCTACCACTGGCTCCCATCTCACCTTCTTGCATTTCATCTGTATTTGTACCTAAAGGGGGGAAATATGGGCTTAGTCAACACGTCCAGTAGGTGCTCCGATTAAAGGGAAAAGGGGGTGCACATAGGAGTGTTATAGTAAAATCATATAATAAGCATATAATTGTAAAATCATCATATTTTCCTAAATGAACTCATAATAGAAAATCTCATATCAAACCATCTCCATTTACTTATAAAAATATCATATTCACAATTAAACTTCACATTTATAATGAAATGTCATGCCATGAGTGTCATGATCGACGTAAGCCATTATCATGCCCCATGCAGGTTTTCAGGACTTCATTGACCCAGGAGCACTATGGCCCAATATTGTGTTTTCGTGACTTCTTTCTGACCCGGGAGCTTTTTTGCCCAATATTCATGCAATTCTCATCCCATGCAATCATGCATGAGGTATATGAATGTTTCCTTGATGACAAAACTATCGATCATATAATTCCAACATTCCTTCAACATATGAAACATATAGAAAAATATCTCAATAAATCATGTTGAAATCACATTATTCTCATCGTATATAAATCAACTCCTATATCTCATAAGTGGAGTAAATACCATTTCAAGAAGCAATATGCATGGTTTTATAAAGCATCAACTCATAATTTTCATAAGAGTAAGATCACACTCAAGTGCATTAAAAAATGTAGGAAAACCTACTTGTTTGTCGGAATTCAACGAATGAGAGGAATACACAATGGCACGCACAATGACGGGGTTACTCTCAAGCTCTTCGGTCATTTCCATGCATGTTTAACATAATAATTCATTCAACTTAAATAAATCCATATGTGAACTAAAAATCTTAGAAATCCAATTAGAACTATATAATGCAATCTCAGTTGCTTCGGAAATTCCAAAGCTTGGACCGAACCCTCGTAACATGCTTATGCCTTCGAATCTTCCGCACTAACAAGTGCTTAGGAACTTGGTCTCGGAACCTGACAGGTTCTGAAGCAGGTTCCGAGGCAGACAATTTGTTGTAGCATTCACAGTTGTTTCAGAACTTAGTCTCCAAGGTTCTGAGGTAGGTTCCGAGGTCTGTCTTTTTGAGACAAACAGTTGTAGAAAACTACAAAAACGTCTGGATTTTCCAATTTTCGAAACTTACAGTGGTTGGGTCATTGGTCTTGATTTCCAAATATATCCAGTCAGATTAGTTCTAAATTTAATTAGTTACATTTTTGAAAAATAATATATACAACTCGGTTAAGAAAATCCATTGATCTTCACCTTATAAGGGTTATGTGTGTGGAAACCCATGAGTTTCAACTTTCTTCCAATTTCCATATTTCTTAACCAAATTCAGTCCAAGGTTGATTCTAAACTATTCTAAACTTCAAAATAAGTCCTAATACTAAGTTAGAGGGGACCAACTTGGTATTCGTAGAGAAATCCAGATGAAAGAAGATTTTGGAGGTTGCTTGAGAGGGAGAGTGGAAGAGTGGAGCTTGCCCTTTGCTTTAGATTTTCCTTCCTCTTACTTCTTCCTTGTTTTCTTCTCTTTCTTGAAGCCTCAAATATGAAGATGAAGAAGATAGGAATAAATAATGGGTACCACCGTGTGAAATGAGAGAGGAGGAAGAGGGTGCCACATGGAGAGGGAAGGAGAGAGTGAGAGAAATGTCTAGAGGAGGGAGAAGAGAGAGAGAAATGAGCATCAGCTCATTCTTCTCTCTTCTTGTCTTGGTCAATACACCACACTCAAGTTTGAGTGTCGTGTTGCCTCATCCATTCAATGCATGAGGTGAGAAGAGGAGATGGTGGGTGGAGGTCTTCTATGCTATGTGGCATGCCACCTCACCACCTACTGCCATGTCATCGTTTATGTGGCGTGTTGCCACATCACCAATAAAAATAATTATAATTTAAATTCCACTTCTTCTTCAACCTTATGTAATTAAATTCTCACTTAATTTACTCTCTCTTAAATCTCACTTAATTACTTAATCACCTCTCTAATTTTTGTTAATTAACATCAAGATTTCCATAAATCTCAAAATTGAGTTTAAATCTCCAAAATCCATTTAAAAGATTCCAAGATAAATACAATGGGCCCCAGAGTTAGAACTCTGGGTCGTTACAGGAGTCCTCTTGCATCAAATGTAATAAAACTCAGCTCTAGGGTTTGGATTTTATAAAATCCCCAAAAAGAAAACCTAGATTCTTTCTTGAAAAATGGGGAAAAACTGCAAGAGCATGATAATGGATGAGATCTTTTGGAAAAATCACATTAATCCATCAAGGACAAAGTTTCCTTCCACCCAATGCAAGAGAAATTGACAGAACAATTTGGTTTTGATGGAGATCCCCAAAAAAGAGTAATTAGAATAAGAAAACGAGTAAAGGAAACGGAAGAAGAAAGAGAGAATCAAATCTTACCGGAGTAAATCCAGAGAAAATGTGGAATGAAGGTGAAGAGAATACGAGATTTGATGCCCTAGCAGAGGAGAAATCACAAGGTGAATGCTGGAGGGAGGAAGAGGTGAGTGAAATGAAAAAGTGGGGTTTTCGAGTGAAAATAAATGTTCGCGAAATTTTAGTTTTCGCACATTGGTCCGAACGACGTTAGTTGTCGGTTCGACTGACATTTGATCCAACTTTTGACCAGCGTCGGTGCGACAGGTCCAGTGTGTCGGTTCAACCGATGAAAGCAAATGTTTGACTATTTTAAGCACTAAACTAATTTTCTTTGGATTTTTGAGTCCCAAACAATTTTTAGGTGTTTTTAGCATGTTTTAGGAACAATAACCAACATAATAGGAACCCAAATTTATATTTTGATATAACCTTGGATTTCATGGGTTCAAAGATTTAACCACACAATATGTTTTCTTAAAAACATATGGTTTTAAGGTATAACTAAACACTTGTTGTTGCCAAGATTACAAATCAATCATTTTAACTCCACTTAAACAACATGACATCATGATTCAAGCATACACCATTGCAAGATAAATACATACATTTTTTCATTTCAATCACATGATACCATAATGTTCTTCCATATTTAAGATAGGGTTCCATGATTGAAACATTTATTTCACAATCAAACTTTTGGGCTCAGGAAAAATTCAAGTCCACATATTTGTGACTCTTTGAGCATGATTTATGTTATAGCCAGGAACAACATTATCACAGCTTTAAAAGGTCAAGAGTACTATGCCATATTGAATACACAAATCAATTTTACAATTACATAGGCATGGAAACATACAGCTAGCGCACAGACATGATAGGTTCTAAATAAGGAATAGTAAATTTTAAATGCATAAAATTTGATAGAGATCCAACACTAAGATCTAACCTACTCCTCTAACCTTGGGTACCCATTGGGTTGATGAGGAAGGTCTATAGGGGTCCACCGGTGTCAAACAAATGAAAATTTGATTTTCTCCTTTTAGTACCTTGACTTGTTTGACATAATTTTGAAAGTTCTTTTAACATTTCAGATAATTTATGAGTTAAAGGGCATGAAATATATTTCCTCTTAAAACATTAGGTCTATAATTCTTATTTTGAAACCTTGGTGGATTTTTCTTCTGATTTTTATATTCTTTTTTCTTCTCCAAATTTTCTTTATAAATCCTTTGAGGAGTTGAGAGAGACTCACTCATTACAAAAATGGTTGGTTTTACAGGTTCTTTAACATTGTTCTTGTCATAACCAAGACCCGTCTTATCTCGAAATGATTTACTAGATTTCAAGAGTTTTTCAAGTTTCTCTTCTCCTTTAGTGAACTTCAATTCAATTTTTTCTTTATAACTTTTTAAATCATTTACTTATTGTATGAACTTTTGATTGTCAACACTTAGAATTTATTGTGCTTGTGGAGTATGGCCATTTAGCTTTTTGAGTTAATTTTCAATTCTAGAATTTTCTTCTTCTTCACCACTTAGCACAATTTTCAATATTTGTAATCTTAAAACAAACCGATCAACAGACCTAAAACAAAAATCCTAAACTAGACCAACTCAATAAAAATCTTAGACTGACTGACTCTAAACTGACTCAACCTAAAAGAAACCTACAAAGGATGCATTGTAACGGCCCATCCCGCTACGGGCACGTTAGAGCTGATACAAACTCCCCAAATCCAATCAAATACTATCTCGGGTATTAGGTTTTTTTTTTTAAAAAAAAGGCGACACCTCTATTGGCAGCCTCGCCAACCATGGGCCACCCACAAAATAAACCAATAACCAATAGTACAAAAGTACTAATCATAATTGGAAACAATAACATTATCCCATTATTACATTCCTCAAGCTCAAAAAAAAAAAAAAAAAAATACACATATCTCAAACACATTAATAAGTCCTCAATTACAAAATGGAACTATGACAGAATATAAAGCTGAAGCTCCACATCCAACGCCCGATTGAGGATCCCCTCGACCCTTCCTCCAAGAAACACCTATAAGGCAAGGGGTGAGCTCTACATGCCCAGGGAGGGTAATACATGCATCATATTTCACCAAGCATACACTACATATAATCATATGGATACATCAATGTCTAGGATGTCTGCATGCACGACCAAGCAAACGGGTGCCCTACCCCTAGCACACGGGCCCACATCCACCAGGCCTCCAACACATCCTGTAACCAACCCAATGCAATTATAGGCCAACTCCCTCATATACCCATCCGCTGCGGTCCACCCACCCACGGGTATACAGACCGATCCTCAACCAAGTCAGGATCCCTAGCCCTCAACCAAACCTATGACTCTCTCAGGACAACCCGTACATACACCACAACCAACCCATGAATCGGGCGGGCTCACTGGAGTCCCCAAACAGTCTATCACACGGGAGTAACCACCGCGGCAGTCCTCAACGGTTTGCCAACCAGACCCGTCTGAGGTCTGAAGTCACACCTATAACCTCGAGCCCCATCTGCTGGTCTCCACACAACTGGTACACCCACCCCTCATGGAATTCCATAGGCTTTCTACCGAGTGAGCCAGTCGAACTCACTCGTTAGGCACCCATAAACTCCCAGTGAGTCAACACCCATAACACAAGCTTCAACAATGAACCCCATGGTCATAACCACTAGTAATCACACTACCACACCCCTCAGCCAAAAATGTGGGCGAACAGACGCTTAACCCACCTGGTTCCCATGGAGACTCAGTACGTACTCAATGTACTCCATGACCACCCTACCTCTACGGTCACCTCCACAAGAATCCACACACACCACAGACTGGTAGCACAAGTCATGAATCATAACCTGGCCATAAGGCCCACGGGATCTGTCCTCCATCGCACTATGCCTCGACCAATGAGTGGGCAAAACACCATCAACCCACTCGGTCATCCGGGATCACAAACCATACCAGCAGGAGTTGTCCTCCACTGCGCCATCCCTCGACTAATGAGTGGGCGAAACACCCTCAACCCACTAGGTCATCCGGGGATGACAAACCATACCAGCGAGAGCTGTCCTCCATCGCTATAAACAACCACAGGAGCTATCCTTCACCGTCCTAATAACCACAGGAGATGTCCTCCACCGTGCCAGCGGGAGCTGTCCTTCACCGCTGCAAACAACCACAGGAGCTATCCTCCACTGTGCTAATAACCACGCACTCTGGTACCGTGTCTGTGATCACCTCTAAGTCGGCCTTGGGCGAGCTAACACTCAACCTAGAACTTCTGAGAGGTTTCCATGACCACCTCACAACATGTTCCTCCAAGGACTCTCGGCTACCTCGCCCTCCAAACCAGACCACACCTCCCTCATAGGCGTGTTTGAAGATTACACCTGACAATCTATCCCATGTCAGGAAATACTTCAACCCATGTCCAACCACTGGGTAGCCCATAATCCAACCACGCTTCCATTGCACGGTCCCACATAACATCTCCCCCCCCCCCCCCCCCCCCCCAAACTACTTGACAAGCTAGGGGGAGTCTCTAGATCCTGATGTAGCCTATTACCCATGCCCCACCGGCATCCCACATATGCTATCTATATGCATGCACAATTACCTCTACACATGCTATTAACATAATAATCAGGTGTATACATCACTATCTATCACGGGCTGGCATGTTAACATCCAAACATGTTATAATGTCTAACAGTCCAGACTAATTATCACATGATCATATAGCATGTTATCAACAGAATATATCACACCATAATCAAGCATATACCACCACACGTCACATATTCGTATGTAGGCATCTCAACATATTATCAAGAAAAATAAACTCCAATCATGTCACCATACAATCAATCAATCATGACATCAGATAAGCAACTCATATATGCCTTTACGGGCATCGGATACGAATACACCCAGATGGGGACCAGCCACATAATGGTATCAACAATTCCCTTGCCGAATGGCTCATAGTACCGGGGACCCCGATTCACTGCATTCTGTACCCGCATATTTGATAGAGTAGTAATATGCATAGATGCATGCTAAGAGCAGTGGTTAGTTCCCTTACCTGTGTGTGCCTTTGAAATCCAAAGCGAGAAAGCGGGTCCGAGGGGTTGAAGGAAGCTCTATCTGTTGAAAAATGAACATAAAAAAAAATGAACGGGTAAAAACGACCAAAATAAATATGGGCTGAAAACGGGTAGGGCCCAAACCGAATCAAAGATGGACCAAAACTGAAAACTGGGTCTAAATCTGAAAACAGGACCTAAAAATAGGACATGCCTGGAAATTGGGCTGAGTTGTGCTGGGCCAGAGCAAAGGCTGGGCCGAACAGAGTTGGGCCGGACCAGATCCGTCAAAATGAACCAGACCATGTTTGGGCCAACCCAAACTGAGCTTGAAATTGGTCGGGCACAAAACTGGGCCAAAGTTGGCAAGCTGGGTCAGACCAGGTTTGGGCTGGACCCCAAAATTGGGTCAGGCCTAAGGCTAGGCCTAGTTAGGCCAGACCAGCTCTTGGCCTGACATTCAGGTCTGGCTGAAGGGCCTGGTCCGCTAGGCTGCTGAGGTCTAGAACTGAATTCGACCGAGTCAACCCACTAGGGAAACCGAGGGAAAATAGAGGAAAAGGAGAGGAAAATGAAGGAAAATAAAAGAAAACCAGAGAGATAGAAGGGGATAGAGAAAGAGGAAGGTCAAGGAGAAGAGAAAAGAGTAAACTCGAGTACCTGAGATCAGCGAGCACGGCTGAAAATGGGTGGGAAATTCGACGGTTGAAGACCAGAGATCACGACTAGAGATCAGCTGCAAAGGATGGTTTCGATTGGAGAGGTTGGGAATGCTTAGGGTTTCGAGTTGCAATAAGGAGGAAAATAAGAGAGGAGATGGGAAGATATTGAATATTGGCGGCGGCGGTGGAAGAGGAAAGTTTACATTTAGGATTTTGAGAGAAGAGATAAAGAGGGAAAAAGGTAAGGGGCAAGGCGGCGGCTTAGGGTTTCATGGGTTAGGGTTTGGCTTGGCAAAATGGAAGGAATAAGAGAATATATGAGAAGAGAAGAGGAGAGGGAAAAAAGAAGGAGAGATCTCAAGGGATAGGGCAACGGATGAAGGATGGCAGCACTATAGCAATGGAAGCTACATTGCTGTGGAAAGATGGGTTAAAAGGGTTGGGATTTAGGGTTTTAAGTTATTTCCTTTCTCTACTTTAAAGAAATCATAAAAAAATCAAAATCTTAAATTTTCAAAAATAAATTGGAATCCATTAAAATTGAGTGCCGAACGTCGATGAAGGAAAATAGTGAAATTCTCAAATATTTTGAATGAAAAAATATTTAATAATCCCAAAATTACCAAAACACCTTCCGAGTCTCCAAACTCAAAACCAGGTAAACCAGGACCCACCACGGGTTCCTCACTCTACACTGCTACTAAGGCCCTAAAATCTCGAAGAATCGGGTCGGGTCATTACATGCGTACTCAATTATTTTTTCACAAATTTCACATCCTTAACATTCTTGAGTGAGTTCCATTCGATTCGGTAGATGGTGGTGGTGAATATGCTCCAATGAGTACATAATGTCATGGGTATAGTATCTCTTTTCCCAAGCATTATCACCCACCACCATCATGAAAGCCCATGGATCATTTAAATCAAACGGGATACAGTCCGGTGCGGGTTGTTCCTCAATATCAAGTTTTTCATCATTCATATGCTCTTTCTTGATCTCTTCCTTAACTTCAGGATTTTCCTCAATTTTAACTTTGATGTTCGAACTATCACCTACCTGAGTTAGACTCTCCTCACCTCGGGTGCAACTCTCGAGATTTGATGAAGATGCTAGTGTTGAAGCTGACATGACCTCAAATACCCTACTGTTATCCAAAGTGGATTGATGACTAACTTGGGGTCACCAATTGGGGACATAACTCTAACTAAATGCTTTGTTGAATCACGCCTCCAACTACTCATTGTTACTCAAATAAGACCAAACAAGACAAAACAAAATTCAAACAAAATAAATGACTTAAATCTAAAAATTCCTAAAACTAATCCTAAAACTCTAGACAACTCCTAATCTTTTCTCCAAAAAATTTAAATCTCCAATAGAAGTTTAACCTCAATCGTGGCCAAGTAAGTTCCTAGGTAAATGGGGAAGCATAGACGACATCTCGTCCCAACTTATCCTTAGTCGTGCTCTACCTCACGCCTTGGTAATAGAGCTAGCCGTAGACACCGTAATTGAAGAAAAAACTGTAGACAGGTGACTAAAAATTAATTTGAATTGAAAATGGTCCTAATGAGCATTAATGACTCTAAAACTAACTAATGGTTGCTACTTTGATTTTACTTTAAAGTGCATGAACCATCTTATTTACTACTCTCTCTTTTTTCTATTTTTTTTAAAACAAACCTAAGTTTAACAATGCAAGATACACAAGCAAATATGCAAACAATTAATCAAACAATCTACACTAATGCATGAGCCTAGCAACCTAAATGCATGATTGAAGTAAATGTGCAATAGTTTTTTTTAAATGCAAACAACCTAGAATAAAAGTCTATATACGTGTATGAGAAAGATAAAATTGAAAGAAGGTAGTTATGCACTCACCTTAGCCTATGCGCGTATTTTTCAACAATCTCAACTCATGATTTAAAATTCCTGAAAAATAAAACACATAAACCTAGGTGAAGATTCTAACTAAAAAATGAATGAACTTCTAAATGCAAAGTCCTAAACTACAACTAGAAAGAGATTAAAATAATGGAATTCTAATTAAGTATGCTAATCTAGTGTGAGATTATAAATAAATTAATGTCGTTACTTAATAAAAATTTAAATGATGATTTAAAATTAGAAACATTCTAAAAGTAGAGAATTTCCAAAATTAGACGTCTCCAAAATCGAGCAATTTTCTAAAAATAGAATGTTTCCAAAATAAGATAATTTAAACTTTCCATAGGCAGAAGATCTAAAACCTTCCAAAAATAAATTTATTTCCAAAATTAGAATATTACTAAAATCGATTATATTTATAAGATTAGAAAGAAGCTAAAAGAAGAAAGTAATTGAATTTATTTGATTTCCAAAAGTAGAAATTTCCTAGAAAAATAAAAACTTCTAAATTCAACAAGTGTCTAAGTTTAACAAAATTTCCAAAATTAGAAAATTCTAAGATCTCTTCTATTTTAAAGAAAATTTTTAATTTTATGTAACCTTCCAAAATTAGAGTTTCTAAAAAGAAAATTTCCAACTTTAAAAATTTGTCTAAGTTAGAAGATTCCAAAAATAGAAGTATTTTCTAAAACAATAAAATTCAAAACATATACTTTAAATGTTCCCCAGCAACAGTACCAAAAACTTGTTGATTTTCAAATTTTACATTTATAAATCTCGTAAGTGCACGAACCATTTATTGTATAGCGTTGTGAGTGCAAGGTCGATCCCACAAGGAACAAGAAAAATGTATGCAAAAACAAATATATGATTTTGAATTATTATGTTTTTAGAGAATATAGATCTTAAACTAGTCTAATTCCAAAAAATCAGTTCTATTCTCATGAATATATCTCTAAGTTAACAAAACTTTAGTATTAATAAATAGATCTAGAAATTAAAATATTAATTAAATCCAATTAAGATAATGGATTAATATAGAATTTATAAATAATCTCACATCCAAATTTAAGACAACAAAATAAAGTTCAACTAGATTAAATCTCAAACTAGTTAACACATCTTTGAGAGGGTGGTTGGAATACAAGAAATAAAATACATGAACAAACAAAGAAAAATACATTGAACAAAAATACATTGGAAAATAAATCAAACAGATAAAATACAATACATAACAAAATAAAGTAAGCAATGGAAATAAATTGACAATTAAAGTAAACGAAATAACAAAATAGTGCATAATTTAAAGGTGGTTGTAGGAAAAGATCATTCATCGCCCAAGATAAATAAATAAATATAAAATCTAGATCTGAGATTCGCTTAAAAATCCATATTTCAATTCATGCTCGTCATCAAAATTACAGTTCATAAAATTTAATTTAACTAACCGAACCTTAGTAACTTAGATTCAACACTTGCAAACTAAGTTCTAACTGTTTCATGTCCAATTAAATAAACAAAGATTGCAAACTTAAAATTATATCAAAACGATCATAAAAGAAATCTGAAAATTGGATGTTTCAGGATTCTAAAGGAATATCTCACATTTATTTTATGAAAGAATTAAAGTACAAGATTTTTGAGAAAATAAACACAAGAAAGACAAATAAAAATAAAAATTACAATAATTGTTCACTTGTAAAATTCAAATGATGCTCCTTGTCTTCTTGTTTTTCTTCTCCAATCTATGTTCCTCTTGAATTCTTGATCAAATTTGATTTTTACATTGGGTTAATGGGGTATTTATAGGACTTGGGATTGGAATGAAGGGTGGCGATTAAATCTTGGTTTAAGTTAATGCACGAAAGGCTAAGATTGGATCTAACTAAAGGTGGATGGATGAGATTTAAGATGAGAAATTAGGGCTCCAATAGGGTATACACGAATTAAGGGAGGGTGGCTTGAGATCTAGCTAGAGAAAATCGTGTGATGGAGAGATTATAGGTGTTGGCTGATTTTTGGAGATGTATTTTAGGGTTAATGCAATGTAATGCATGTTTATGGATGGTTGGGATTGAACGTTAGAATGCATTGATGGATCAGATGATGAGTGATGACATGGAGGGTTCACATATGGCAAAATTCGAATGGGATCTAGGAGATATGGGAAAATCGTGTGGGGTTGAAAGAGGATATGTGATGAGGTGTTGGTGATGTTTAAAATTCGAATGGATAGGTGGATGTGGCTTGGGTTCCAAGTTATATTCTAGATCTAGGATTTTATGAATGGATGGCCATGATTAAATGGGTTAGGATCTAATGGTCCTAATGTTGGATGGTTAAGATGAATTATGAAAATGATGGGATAATGCATGGAGGTTTAAGATTATGAGGTTAATCTAGACGGATGATGAGATGGATGGCCTAGATCTAATATGATAGATGTATGGATTGGATTTGGAAAGGTGGCGCTAGTGTTTACCTAATTTTATGAATGAAATGAATGGTTTGGATTTAATGTATGAAATTGAGGGTTAAGGATTGCATAGGTGATGGGCGTGTGAAAGAACTAGGCTTTAGGGTTTGTGTGGACTTAGGGTTTCATTGCAAAATTCGAATATGGATCATAGAGCAATTGGACTTGAAATTTGGACTCCTTGGACTTTGACTGGAGCACATGGACTTGGGCTTGCACATTGGGTTTTGGCCTGGCTCACGTTGTAAAATGCGCATGGACTTCTTACACCTGACCCAATGTCTGACACTTGAAACAAAACTTGGCCCAATTAATTGGATTTTTGGCCCACGGACTTGAAATTCAAACTCTTGTTTTCTTCTGGCCTCTCTAATTGCAGATTCACTTTTCTAGAATTAAATAATTAACCATCAACTTAAAATCTAAAATATTGAATTAATTTAGACTCTCATAAATGAATCCAGATTAATTAATTTACATTGAAAATCCCAAAAGTGGTATGAATTAATTATTAAATTTCAGATCCTCCAAATTAAGCTCAATTCTTACAATAAGCCACTGATTTATGATTGTTTCCTATAATTCCCAAATGTAAAACCCTGACCCGTTTAGTGGACCCAGATTGTTACTAATTTTTTTTTTTATATAATCCCCAATCAGATAAACTCCTAACTGGGCTGGATCATTAAGGTCTAAGGTAAAGCCCAGAAATGAAATTTCACACATGCTTTTTTACATGCGAACTCAAACAAATACCATGTGTCTACACATATATAAGATATATCATACAAACAAATATTTCCATCACATAACTTAACGTAATCATATTCATATTAAACTAGAGTTGCTAACAGAAACATAGTGGTTTAGTACATGTCTAGACTAAGTACCACAGGTGGTACTTAATACAAAATATGGTTGAATAACCGCAAAACAAAAAAGAAAGGTATTCCCCATCTGTGGGAGATACAAATAACAACAACAAATTTAACATTCTAAGCTTGAAATACATCTCCTGAAATGTGAGTGGTGTGAGGTAACCAACCCAGTGAAGAGAACATAACAATATACAAAAATAATCATAAGTTTAGTATGTCACCATTTTCATAATTGAAATCGTAATTGGTCTACCATGCCAATATATTAAGTCATCAGTATTTCTGCCAATATCCATCGTAACACCTAAGCATTACACCGACTATAAATGCATTAAGTCCCGACACGGTCAAAATGTAACATATTGTAATAGCATAACCGACACACCTGGGCTGGTAACTGACACACCTAGGCCAGTAGAAGCAAACCGACACAACTGGGTCGATAATAGCATAACATATGACCTTCTTTGGTCAACAATAGTTCAGCAGCTGAGTGTACGTGGAGGCACTATCAACATCATAGATTCATCATCACAATGCTCAAGTTTACAGTATGGAGCATTTCATGGTCAATATCATAAAACATCAATAGTTTCCATAAGCACACATCATAACAATTTATCATGTCTAGGCATATAAGTGGGTTCATCATAAGAAACCACTTATTGCACTGGATCCATTTAACCTTATTTACCCATATTACATTTTTAAGTCTTTTCACCGTAAAATGTAGAGTATCGCAGATATCTGTTACACAAATAGGAATACAAAATGAATATACATTCATAATCAAACATAATACACATTTATAGACAGTACAATATACAATAAAAGATACATCCATATTATTTTAAATCTTTATATCTTATTTTCCGGAAAAACTCCAAGGGAAATAGTTGTGAGTCTCTTAGTGGGTTACTACTCTTTTTTAATTACAATAATCTAGCAATCAATAAAATACTCAGTGCCCAGTCTCATATTTCATCCTGGCCAGGGTAGAGTATTGAGACTCTGCCCAAATGGTACACTACACGTATTGTCTTCTGGAATGAACCATGAATACATATTGGTTTAGGCCTAGAGAGATATGTGCTCAGGCCACGGCTCATATTATTGAGTTAGGCCTAGCGAAATAAAATAAAATCACTCAGTGCCCAATCCCTTCTTTTCTATCGAGTGGCAAAGTTAATCGCTCAACTACTAATAGCTATCGGGCGGCATTTCCGCTGCCCCACTAATAGAGGGTATCGACCTATATATATATATATATATATATATATATATAGTATAATAAGACAAACAAGGGTTAATATCATTTTTAAATAAAACTCAGGTCTCTGCAAATAAACATTATAATTTTGAATTAAAATAATAACTAATAAAAATACAAATAAAAGACATAATTACAAACACAAGTAAGCTTGTTAGGTGAAAATAACACCTATAGTAGGATTTAAAATAAGTATTTTCGCTATTTTCAATATTTTAAAATAATTAGGTAAAATGACCATTTTGCACTTATGCTTTTCTAAAATTACATTTGTATCCTTTTGATTAAATCCTAAAATCAAATTTTCTAACTAAAATACCACCCAAATAATTTACAATTAGAAACTATCTTCTAAACATAATTGTATACAAATAAATTTTGACTCAAGTAAGACTTATAAAAATCAATTTTCAAAACTAAACCTTTAATTAACTAATTTAAATAAAATAATTAAAATAACTAATTTGAGTATAATACCTACTTAAAACATTGGTAGAAAAAGCTTGAAGAGAGGGCCTTCATTTTTAGAGAGAAAATTCTAGAGAGAGAAAACTTAACGAGAGAAAACTTAGAGAGAGAAATTTAGAGAGAAAGTGATAGGCTGAAGAAAAATACAGCAACCCTCACCCCTATTTATAGTTGGGGTGAAGCGGTTTGGGAGAGTTTTAAAATATATTATTATTATTAAATCATTTAATATAATATATAAAATATGTGTTGACCAAGCAAGAGGACACCTTAGATGTCTAGAGGGTATACCCTCCACTCCTAGTGTATAGCCTTTTCAAAAATTATTATTTTTAATATTTTCTTAATTATTTTTATTATTTTCTATTATTTTATAGTAATTATTATTATCATATATTTTTTTATTCATTACCATAGGCATGCAAGCCTACATGTTGACACAACTCATGCTTGTGGCTTTATGAGTCACATGCAAGGATAATATATTTAAATGATTTTTATAATATTTTCATTTCTAAAATCTTATCTTCATTTATTAGATATAAAAATAGTTTAAATAAATTAATCCATCCAGTCTAAAATGTCAGGTCTTAAAAATCATAAGCACTGTTGAAATCTGGAGAAATATACAGTTTGGAAATCAGTCGATCTAAGCGAAAACGACGCATAGGTAGATTTTTATTAAAAATACAGTATTTGTTTAAGTATTTTCAAATATTATTTTGGAACTCTGAAAAATAAACTAATTGGCAAGAACACAGATTAAACACCGGCTATTTTTCTAAAATTTTATGACTTCTATAATTATTTTTAAAAAAATAGGGACCTTTTCGGGTCAAATTATAAATATTTCTGAAAATCAAAAATACAAATTATAGGATCTTATAAACTCTAAATTTAAAATAATTAACAAAGTGTGAATTTGAAAATCTAATTAGCTTAGTTGAAAAATGTTTCAACTAAACAATGATTAACACCAATAAATAGTAATAATTGTGCAAAATTACAATTTTCCCTTCTAACTTAGACGAGTTGGATCGATGAGCTACCAAGTTCTGATTGGGCTGATCCTGGACTTTTCTAAAAGCCCAAACCGTAATCTTCATGATTAACTGCAACGCCCCGCCCTTTTTCACTCGCTTTCCGAAAATCAAAGTCTATTTTTTTTTTTATAAATAGAAGAGTGAGCGAGAGCGGGATGTCATGACGCGAGCTAAGTCCGAGCTTCCAAAGCCCGACCCTTAACTGGCCAAGCATACGTGTGCGTGGACCAAGTCCACTAAAATGGTTCACACGTACTCAAGATAACTTGTGGAATAAATCATACATGCGGAATAACAATAGGATAACAATTCTATTCCATTTTAGATAGCAAAGTAGTCCAACACTTAATAATAATTATCATAACTTAAATATCCAAACATTAACCATCCAATCCATAGCAAATAATTCTACATTATTACAATTTCGAATAACATAAACAACATATAGCTTAATCATCCAAGCTCCTAAGCTTAGCTCCAATCACGTCCTTGTTCCGTTCCCTTCCTGTGTCATCAACTAGGGTAGAAGTAGGGCGTTAGAACAACGCGCCCAGTAGGTATTCCAATTAGGGCTAACACATGGGTTAGTATATAAAATCCAGATATAATATACCATATCATATTCGTAAAGCATCATATCCAAAACAGTGTATGATAATAAAGATCCAATCATACAGATAAAAACCAGAAACCTTGCATGATAATAAAGATCATAATCATGCCGATTCAATGTCATGTCATGCTATCATATGCAATGAGTCCCACCCATCACAAACTCATAGTATCCTCTTGATGGAATTCTCCTCATCAAGGTATCCCCTGATGGAATGCTCATCACCAGGGTCTTCATACATAGTATCCTCTTGATGGAATTCTCCTCATCAAGGTATCCCCCACTAGTGCTTTATAGACGCCTCGATGGAGTGTGGGTCCCCGGATAAAATACCCCTCACGACTTACGGACGTCCCGATGGAGCGTGGGTCTCCGGTTACATTCCATCCCTCCCATGCCATGCATGAGATGCAAATGCCAACATGTTTTAGAATATTACAAAACATAGCATGAAAATCCCATAATTGCAACATATCGTTTGATACCAAAATAACTTATCAAACATGAAATAAAATCACCATAAGTACATAATACATATCCATGGTTTCAATGATGTAGGAATCCTACCAAGACCACTAAGTGTCCTTGCTTCTTAAACCGTCGACTGCTTACGATCGCGTCCCACTTGTAAGGTCTCGTTACCTTATTTACACAACAATCAATCAAACCAACAACCCATTTGATTCACATTAATGTCTAAAATCATATACACACCTTGTGGGGTTCGGCCATACACCATGGAATCTATATACTTATCTCTTCAATATCACGTGAGGGACGCACCCATACCATATCTCAATCATCAATATCATGTGAGGGATGCACCCATACCACGTCTCAATCATCAATATCATGTGAGGACACACCCATACCACATCTCAGTCATCAATATCACGTGAGGGACGCACCCATACCACGTCTCAATATAATCAAGTGACCTCGTCACATACATCTCAATGTCAAAATCCTCATAAACTCTTAAGTTTGCATACTTTATTAAAAGTCATTCAAACTTCCATCACAATACAAGGGTTGGTAGGGTTAGAACAAACCCTTCAAAACGTACCCACAACCCTTACAAAATCTTTCCCTTTTCCCCGACATTTTCTTACCCTTTCTTAGCCTAATCTTCCGTAGAAGACTCTGCATCATCATAAAAATCGAAGAAGCTGTCAGGGCATGTCGTCGACGTGTGCCCCAAAACTCCACAAGTCAAATAGGGTATTATTCCCGGTCCCCCAATGTAAGGACAATTAGTCCTCTCCTTCTTGTGCCCGTGAAGTCCACAAGCAGGGCAAATAACCTCAAGGGGGTAGGGGCAGAAAGTACAGTTGTGCCCCTCTTGATTGCACAACTCGCACATATACCTGGACGCTATCTCCCCTACTGATTCTCCTATCATTGGGATATCTCCCATATACTCTTCTGGAATCCCATGGGGAAAATTGGTTGTTGAATCAGTCTTTTCAATGGAAAGAATGGATCATAAGGTTCGGCCATGGTGCATGGCCGAACCCCAAGAAAAACTTGGTTATTTTTATGGGTTTTTGAGGGATAAAGATCATGGAACATTATGAATGTCTTAAAAGGATTTTTAAATGGATATATGGGTAAAGCATGGGTCGGCCATTGCATGGCCAAACCTGTAACGCCCGCCCCTTGTCACCGAAATCAGAGTCTATTTTTTTTTTTTTTTTTGAAATGAAGAGTGACAAAGGGCGCGGACGTCACGACGCGAGTTAAGTCCGAGCTTCTAAAGCCCGGCCCTTAACTGGCCAACCCTACGTGTGCGTGGAACGGAGTCCACGGAGAACAGTTCACACGTAGACGTAAGCTTGTGGAATATGAACTAAGTGCGGAAATTACCATAGAGACTATCCTACAAATTGGAGATAACAGGGAAGATACATTCATTTAATTACTAACATACATTAAAATGATAACGTCCAAAAATAACATCCAAACATTGCAAGTAAGCTAAATTATTACATTTTGACAAACTAAATTACTCAATTTACATTTTCCAAAATAAACATAAGTAAACTATCTAGCACGCCTTCCCAAGCTCCTACGCTTGGCTCCCGTCTCGTCCTTCGTTTCCTCCGTCTCCTGCTTCATCAGCTAAGGTAGAAGTAGGGCGTTAGACAACGCGCCCAGTAGGACTCCGAGTCGGGCTAACATATGGATTAGTAATAACAACATGCAGATAATAATATAATAAAAACTGGTAGATTATTATATAATGAAATTATGAAGTGAATGCCATGCCATGGGTGTCTGTGTTATGAATCCCACCCATCATCCCTACCATCATGATGTCATATCCCCCTTGACGGCAAGACCTCGTCAAGGTATCCCCATGCCTGTTTTCGGTTGCCCCGACAGAGCATGGACTCCTGTTATAGCCTATCAGGCTATCCCCATGCCTGTTCTCGGTTGCCCCGATGGAGCATGGACTTCGGTTTCATTTCATCCTTCCCCTACCATATCCCTCCCATGTCATGCATGAGATATAGATGCCATATACCATGTAAATATATGTAACTCATAGTCACAAAATCCATCTTAAAACAATCCCATGATTATCAAAATAAATCAAAGGAAACCCATCACACAATACTAAATCCAAAACCCATCTTAAAAACAACCACTTGATTTCCAAAATAAATTAAAGGAAAACATCACATAATACTTAATCCAAAACCCATCTTAAAACAAATCATATAATTTCCAAAATATTTCAAAGAAACCATCACTCAATCCATGGCTTACAAAAAGGTAGGAATCCTACCGAATACCGACTAGCGTCCTTTCTCGCTTCCATCCAATAATTCGGTCGCTGATCACGCATTGCTTGCGATATCCAATACCTTATTACATACACATAATCAGTCCACATTTTACTATTTCTAAGCCCATTAATCATTTCCAAGTCCATATGAAAAATTGGTCACTATTTAGGTTTTGTGGGTCCCATTTAATATATTACATATTTTAATTACATGAGTCTAAAAATCAGCCTCCTAGGCTTTATTTAACCATACATAAACTTATTATTTAGTGCCCCTAAGTCCATGGTCCTCTCCCATGGAGTTCTTGAATTTGGCCATTAATTACGGTTTTGCCACTACCTCTTCTCCATGGTTAATCAATCATTCACCCTTGCCTAACTAAGTTCATAATTGATCCATACACTTAAGTCCATTAGTGACCCCTTTAATCATGCCATAATATCATTAAAACAACCCTTTTTCTTAACTTAACCTACATTAATTAGCCACATACATAAACCCTTTCTTAGCCCATGAAAATAACTTATTATTAAATCATTCTTAGCCATATCTTAGGTCCATAATTGACCCATCACCCATATCACAAAATCATTTACATCAACCATTTAATTTAACCTAAACTCCATTCATTTCAATATATACACACACATTAGTCTTAGTCCTTAATTGGTTCACAAAATGGGTCCATTGATGTCTCATTAAGCATAACATAACAACACTAGAAATTAGCCATTTAAACACTCTAATCCTCATTTATTTCTCACATACATCATACCAAAATTTATCCATAAGTTTACCCACAAATGGGTCATGGGTTCGGCCATACACCATGGCCGAACCCATGATGTCTTTATCCCATTTTTTTCTTCGGTCTAATTACACATTTGAAACCATCATAATTCCATAATTCCACACCCATTAAATCCATCACTACACCACCATAGGGTTCGGCCATACACCATGGCTGAACCCATGGTTCATGACCCATCATTCCATTGGTGCCCTTTTACACCATAAAGACACTTACTTTTATTCATGGATTCCATCATAATAAACCTCCTCAAACATTACCTACATTTAATCATTAAGCACTTAAAATCCTAAACCATTCTCCATGCTTCCATTCTTACAAACCCTACTAAAATTAATTCAATCATCTACCATGGGGTTCATCCCCCGCTACCATTCTTTTTGAGGTCATTAAAATCATTTTCCATCTCCTATGATTCTCTCATTTAAAACCTCTTTACAAAACTTACCACATTCAATCATCTACAACCCTAAAAATCATAGACATTCTCCATGCTTCTATTTTTACAAAACCCTAACAAAAACAAACATTACCTAACCACCCACCATGGGGTTCGGCCATACTACATGGCCGAACCCTATGGCCCATAATTTTTCTTCCAATTACATAATTCCATGCTTAATCCATTTAATTACATAACCCCCTTAATCCATTTATTTACTTTTTTTTTCCTTTCCCTAACCCTAATTTACCCATTAGGGTTTTGTCCACTCTCCATCCTTCCATTTGATGGATTTAAAATCCAAAGCCTATGATCATTTGGCCACCATCAATTTTAACAAAAATGAATCCCAAATCTTAAACCCTAAAAAAATCCAAATCTCTTCTTTAGGAATCACTTACAATCCGTTGTCTCCTCCGACTTTCGCCACTCCCGTCGACTTCTTAGCCTCCTTTCTCATTCCTTTTGATCTTTGGTCGGCCAAGATGCTTGATCAACGGTGAAAACCTCCAAGCTTAGGGTCGGCTAAGGTAGGGTTTGCTTGAGAGAGGGAGAGGGGAAGATGATGAGAGGGAAGATAGTAGGCCTTGATCTTAGAGTGGTGGACTAAAAATTGCACTTCTTTCTTCTCTCCTTCTCTTCTTTTCTCCCTAGCTTTCTTCTTCTTTAGTTTTCTTCTTCTTCTCCCTTCCTAGTGTGGGACGGCCATGAGAGAGTACAAGAGAGGAAAAGAATGAAATGAGAGTGAAAAGAGAGAGAAAAGAAAAGATAAGACTTATCCCATTTGGTTACTTAAATTACACTTTACATTAATTCTCCCAACCACCCCACATGAGGTATTTCTCATGCTTTTTGACCCAACACAACTAGCCAACGTTTTTTTTTTTTTTTTTTTATGCCTTAAGATATTTTTCATACTTTAATGGTTTATGCTTTATGCTTTAAGATTCATGGTGGTGGTTGAGATAAACCACCACCCAACGTTTTATGTGTTATAGATAAATGGCTTTTGGTCTTCTACCTTTTGACCATTTGACCACCCTTTTGGATAATTTAAACATTTAATTAATTAGATAATTAGGTTAATTTAATTCCCATTTTAACTTAATTCCATTTACTTAAACTCCTACATATATCTACCCATGGTTGACCAATTCAACCATGGTGGACGGCCCCACCAATCCTTGGTCGACATGCCACCTCATCTGGTGAGGTGGAGGTGGGTCCCAATTGGCCACATCACCTTGGCCATTCCACCACCAACTTAGGTGATTTTTAAATTTAACTAAGTCCATTCCAACCAATTGGATCACCATTGGGCCCATGGCCCAATTACATTTTCCTCTTACCCACTTACCTTAGAGCTTACATCACCTTGATCCATTGGGTCCCAAATGAGTATTGGGCCCAATTTGACCATCCTTGGCCCAATTGACCATCTTTGACCCTTTAAGTAAACTTAAATCCAATCCATAGTCCATTGGGCCCTAGTTGGGCCTTTGTCCATATTTCGATCCATTCACCATTTATTCCATCAAATTTCTAATTTCCACCATTAAAAATAAATAATAACACATATATATTGATTTACAAATTCTGGGCCATTACAAAACCATAATGTTATAATGGCTAAGATGTTAAAGGGGGACAAAAGCTAAATGAGTGAGGTTCGGACATGGTGAATGGCCGAACCCCATTCGAGTGTATATTATGAACATGAAAATGGGGGATGAATGTTAAAGAATGTTAATCATTCTACATGGTATAAAAATGATATGGGATGAAAGAACCATGAACCATGGGTTCGGCCATAGTGTAAGGCTGAACACCATGGAAGGTTGCCAAGGACTTGGATATGGGATTGGACTTCATTATTAATATTTTGATAAGTTTACATGGACATGTAATGTGAAGTAGTTAGATGTTGGCATGTAATAACTTAGTTAATATTTGCTATGGTTTGGAATGGTTGGATTGAATGATTAAGTTAAGATAACTTTGGATAAATGACTATGTACTTTGCTGTCTAATAAAATGGAGTAGATTTAGGTTCCATTATAATCCGCAGTTAGATTAAGTAATATTCCGCAAAGATTATACAGTACTATGTGTGAACCGTTCTCATGGACTTAGTCCATGCACACATAGGTTTGGCCAGTTAAGGGTCGGACTTTAGAAGTCCGGACTTAACTTGCATTGTGACACTCCGCTCTTATCACACTTGTTTTATTTTTTTTAAAACAAATAGACTCTGATTTCGAGTGAAAAAGGGCGGGGTGTTACATTAACTGGTCAAAACATAATTTATTAACATAAATCACACAATTTAGTTTTAATTTGGGTCAGGGTATTACATCCCACCCTCCTTAAAGAAAATTCATCCTGAATTTTAAAATAAAACCTCGTACCTCTAATCTGCGAATAGGCTAGGGTATAGTTTCCGAATTGCTGACTCCGGTTCCCATGTCACATAATGAACATCACGATTAAACTAGTGGTATAGTCTTCCTTCTGAATACTTGTGTCCGGGAACCTTGTATCTCTATAGGAACTTCTTCAAAAGTCAGATCCTCCGAGACCTCAATGTCTTCATTGTTCAACCCATGAGAGGGATCAGGTTCGTACTTCTTCAACATAGACACATGGAATGTACTATGTACTCTTTCCATAATCGGAGTGAGTTCCAACTAATAGGTGACTTCTCCTATTTTCTTCAGAATTTCAAAGGTTCCAACATATCGATGTGATAGTTTTCCCTTGTGACCAAACCGTTGTACTCCATGGCGTGGTACCACACGTAAGAATACTTAGTCACCGACCGTAAATTCCAATGGTCTTTGCCTTTTGTCAACATAACTTTTCTGTCTGCTCTGAGCTGTCATGAGACGTTGTCTTATCACTTCAACTTGTTCAGACGTCTCACGTACGAAATATGGTCCTAACAGTGCTTTGTCTCTTACTTCTGTCCAACACAGAGGTGATCTACAGTGTCTACCATACAAGGTTTCATAGGGTGCCATTTCTATACTATAATGATAACTGTTATTGTATACAAACAAAATCAATGCTAAATGGTCTTCCCAACTTCCCTGCAGGTCCATGACACATTCTCTTAGCATATCCTCCAATGTTTGGATGGTTCTTTCTGATTGACCATCAGTTTGAGGTGAAAAGCAGTGCTAAAACATAGCTTAGTTCCCATTTCTCTTTATAATCCCTACAAAAATCTTGACACAAATCTAGGGTCTCTATCAGATACAATAGATATAGGTACTCCATGTAATCTAACTATATTTTTAAGATACAATCTACTCAAAGTAGTCAATGAATCCTTCCTTTCGATAGCCAAGAAATGGACTGATTTTGTCAATTGATCAACAATTACCCAAATAGCATCATTCTTCTTAGCGGATTTGGAAAACCTGTCACAAAATCCATAGTGATATGCTCCCACTTCCATTTAGCCACCAGAAGAGATTGCGTTTTACCACCAGGTCTTTGATGTTCGGCTTTAACCTATTGACAAGTTAGACATTTAGATACGAAATCTACCACTTCACGTTTCATATCTCTCCACCAGAATAGTCGACGCAGATCGTGATACATCTTTGTACCACCAGGATGTTCTGCAAACCAGGAACGATGAAAGTGGTCAAGTACTTTTTCCCTACATCCGTCAAATTCTGGTACAAAAATTTTGTCTTTGAAAGTCAGACCTCCATCAATTCTGATCTTCCATTCTTCCAAAGTAGCTCCACCGGAGAGCTGAGTTACCATATCATTTGCTTCTGGATCAGTCTGCTGTATTCCCAACACTAATCCGACTATTTCGGATTGCAGCACTAAGTTCTGAATTTGTGTTGGTCTGTTTCGTTCAATCAGCTCCAAATCATAGTCAGATAAGATTTCCAACATCTTCCATTGTAAGGATGCCATACATCCTATATTGCCATGTGACTTCCTGCTCAAGGCATCTACCACTACATTAGCCATTCCCGGATGGTAGGAGATACTGAAATCATAATCTCCTAGATATTCCATCCATCTCAGCTGTCTCATATTCAGATCCTTTTGAGTAAACAAATATTTGAGACTATGGTGATCAGAAAACACATTAAATTTCTCTCCATACAAGTAATGCCTTAAGAGTTTTAATGAGAAGACAACAACTGCCAAATCATGTGTTGGATAGGTTTGCTCATGTTCCTTCAGTTGTCTGAAACCGTAAGCCACCACCTTCCCTTCATGCATTAAGACACATCCCAACCCAAACTTAGAAGCATTACAATATATATTATAACCTCGTCCTTGTTCAGGTACTATCAGCACTGGAGAGGTAGTCAATCTCTTCTTTAAATCCTGAAATGCTTTCTCACAAGCATTACTCCATTTGAACTTAACATTCTTCCTCGTCAATTGAGTCATTGGCACAGCAATCTGGGAAAAGTATGGGACAAATTTCCTATAGTATCCGGCTAATCCCAAAAAGCTTCAGATTTCAAACACATTCTTGGGTCTTTCCCAATTCTTCAATGTTTCTACCGTTGCTGGATCTACTGAGATTACCTCTGTAGACACTACGTATCCAAGAAATTGCACTTGATTTAACCAAAACTCGCACTTGCTCAGTTTATCATACAGTTGGTGATCTCTAAGGGTTTGAAGAACAATGCGTAGATGATGCTTATGTTCTTCCTCAAATGAAGAACATATCAAGATATCTTCTATAAAGACTATCGTGAATTCCCTCAAGTACTGCCGGAAGACACGATTTATCAAATCCATAAACATGGCTGGTACATTGGTTAAACCAAACAACATCACCAGGAACTCATACAGACCATACTACGTTCTGAAAGCAGTCTTAGGAATTTGTTTTTCCCGAATCTGCAACTTTGATATCCCGACCTCAAGTTGATCTTAGAGAAACATTTTGATCCTCTCAACAAATCAAAGAGATCATCTATTCTAGGCAATGGATACTTGGTCTTTATAATCACCTGATTGAGTCATCTGTAAACTATACACATTCTCATCAATCCATCTTTCTTTTTCACAAAGAGAGTTGATGCACCCCAATGCGAATTACTTTGTCGAATAAAACCAAGTCTGAGAAGCTCATCTACCTGTGTAGCTAGCTCTCTCTGTTCAGCTAGCGCCATCTTGTAAGGTGCCATGGAAATAGGACATGTCCCTGGATGTAGATCAATAACAAACTTTATCTCTTGGAGTAGAGGTAGCCCATCAAGCTGATCATGAAACACATCCATAAACTCACACACCACCTGAGGTGTAACACCCGGCCCTTTTGACTCTAATTTTCAGAGTTTAATTTTTTTTTTAAATATAATAATCATGTGATCGGGGCGGTGTGTCACGACGCGAGTTAAGTTCGGATCTCTAAATCCGACCCTTAACTGGCCAAGCCCATGTGCGTATGAACTAAGTCCATAAAACTGATCCGCACATGGTACATATATAACTTGCGGAATTAACTTAGTTTTAATCTAACTGAGGTTATAATAGAACCTATGACTATTCCAATTTTCCATTCTTAGATAGCAA
Organism: Chimonanthus salicifolius; assembly: GCA_013350335.1. Lineage (NCBI taxonomy): Eukaryota > Viridiplantae > Streptophyta > Magnoliopsida > Laurales > Calycanthaceae > Chimonanthus > Chimonanthus salicifolius. The sequence continues at coordinate 22,399,299 of CM023539.1, read as the reverse complement.
AGTACATAACTTATTCTCCAAAATTACTACTCAATCTTAACTAATCGTTCAATCAAACCATCCAACTTAAAACAAACCATAGCATCTATCTTAACTACTTATTAAAACCAACAAATCTAGTTACCAAATTACAGTGTCCACATAATTCAAATAACACATCCATGAATAGTCCATTCAAGTCCATTCAAAATCATTCAAACCGCCCAAGTTTCCTTGCTTGGTCCTCTTCTCGATCCACGTTCTTCCCTTTCCTTGCGTCATCCACTAAGGATATAGATAGGGCGTTAGATCAACGCGCCCAGTAGTGTTTCCGAATAGGGCTACCACATGGTTAGTCAAAAACATGCAAATAATATAATAATAACACATGCGTGACAAAATTCCATAAAAACATGCTATGTATGAAATGAACATGTAATGAGTCCCACCCATCACCATTCAACACAGCCATCACTTGACGGGATTCTCATCATCAAGGTAACCCACAGTGGTCTTTCGGACGCCTCGACGGAGTGTGGCCTCTGGATTCCTCCTGATGGGATTCTCATCATCAGGGTACCCCACAAGTGGTCTTTCGGACGCCCCGACGGAGTGTGGCCTCCGGTTACAACACCATCATCCCATGCCATGCATGAGATGTCTATGCAAACATGCCATTTAGAAACATAACTTTACATTCATATAACTTATCGAAATCAACATAAAACAGTAAATAGAAATGTGGTTACAATAAAGGTAGGAAACCTACTCTTGTTTACTTTGTTCGACCCTTCCTTTGAACCGTCTTCCGATCACGGCTTGTACGTCGTTCTAGAAATTCCAAAACCTTATTTACATAACAGCAAGTTAAGCATTCATTCATGTGATTCTAACTTAGTCTAAGTCCCAAAAATCCACTTAAACTTCCATGTCTTATCTTAGCCATAGAACCCCATAGTTTTGGTCCTTTTAAACATGTTTTTAGTCTCATTTAGACATAGGATAACAGTATAATGTTATCATGTTTTTACCTTTCAAAACCATCCAATAAAACTTAACATTCATAATGTGCTCATATGATCTTAATTTGAGCAATGGGCCCCACCATTTCCTTAACATCATAAAATAATTAATTTAACACATCAGGGGCATTTTCGTAATTATCCACTTCATTGAGAAATTGCCCATCCACTCAAACTTGACATTCCTAATGTGTTCATATGACCTTAATTTTAGCAATGGGCCCCACCATTTTCTCATTTAACATCATAATTATTAAATTCACCAAATCCAGGGGCATTTTTGTAATTATCCATTTCATTGAGAAATTGGGGTGTTACATGAGGTACTTCAGATTCTATGCCCTCTACATCTTCCCATCCCATACTAGCCACCACACTACTAGGGTATACCCTAAGGCCAGAAAATTTACTTCTCACACTCTCATAGGGTATTAACCTCTCTATGAACCCTTCATTAGTTGGAGAGACCCTGAAAATTCTCATCTGAGAACAATCAATCAAGATTTGATATACTGCTAACCAATCCATGCCTAAGATGATGTCAAAGTCCGTCATTTCTAAGGCTAGAAAGTCATAGGACAAATATACACAACAAATTCTCAGAATGCATGATTTGCATTTTTTGTTTACTAACGCCTTTTTACCCAAAGGTGATACTACTGTCAAAGGTTTACATACTTCTACCGGTTGTAAATCCAATTTATCACAGCAAGATCTAGAATAAAGTAATGCAAAACACCGGTATCAAACAATAGTCGTTCCAATAGGCTGAAAAGAGTTAGTGTACCTTCCATCACTGTATTCTCCATCTGCTCTTCCATCTAAGTCCCAATTGTGTAGACTCTCCTCTATGTGGTCTGAGGACGTCCTTGTCGCCTTCCCTGTCTGTTCCGTGGTGGTCCATTTCTAAGTGCCACCGAGCCTCTGGAAGTTTGCTGAGATCCTCTGCCACAAGATGATTATGTAACAGACTGAGTTGGCCCCGTGTTCTGTGAAGGTACAACCCTGCCAAGATAGGGGCAATCCCTAAGTGCATGTCATGTCTGCTTGTAGTGATAGCACGTCCTTTCCCTTGGTGTTAGGCAAGTTCTAGTTGTATGCTCCGACTGGTTGCAAAAATAACACACCAGCTATCGCGCACCCGATGGACTTGGCCTTCTTATTAGGAGAGGCTTTTTAATGAATGGCCTCTTGTGGTTGAACTTGGCCTTCTTATTAGGAGAGGATTTTTGGAAACCTTCGGTACTCCTGTTGGTGGAGTCTACAACTTCCACCTGTGAAGCCCGCTCGATGATTTCTTCCAATGTATTGAAAGTCAGCCCAGCAATTTGCGCTTGTAGAAATGGACGGAGTCCATTCTCAAAGTGTTGAATTCTCTCTGTTTCGTTAGCTGCACCAAGGCACATACTGCATCAGTTCAATGAATTTTGTGGTATATTGTGCCACGGTATCGGATCCTTGTTGTAAGTTGAGAAACTATCTTTTATTTGTTTCCTTCGCATCTTTAGGGTAATAGCGAGCGAGGAAAGTAGTTGAGAATTCTTCCCAAGTCATGGTCTCATGATTCCGAGCTAGACTTTTAGTTTCCCACCATTCGTAGGTGTTTCCTTCCAACTAATGGGTGGCCAAAGTCACCCGCAAGTCATTTGCAATGGCCAGAATATTGAGGATCCAATCAATCTGGGTGATCCAATTCTTCGCTGCACTAGAAATAAAGTAATGCAAAACACCGGTATCAAACAATAGTCGTTCCAATAGGCTGAAAAGAGTTAGTGTACCTTCCATCACTGTATTATCCATCTGCTCTTCCATCTAAGTCCCAATTGTGTAGACTCTCCTCTATGTGGTCTGTGGACGTCCTTGTCCCCTTCCCTGTCTGTTCCGTGGTGGTCCATTCCTAAGTGCCACTGAGCCTCTGGAAGTTTGCTGAGATCCTCTGCCATAAGATGATTCTGTAACAGACTGAGTTGGCCCCGTGTTCTGTGAAGGTACAGCCTTGCCAAGATAGGGGCAATCCCTAAGTGCATGTCATGTCTGCTTGTAGTGATAGCACGTCCTTTCCCTTGGTGTTGGGCAAGTTCTAGTTGTATGCTCCGACTGGTTGAAAAAATAACACACCAGCTATCGCGTACCCGATGGACTTGGCCTTCTTATTAGGAGAGGCTTTTTAAAGAATGGCCTCTTGTGGTTGCACTTGGCCTTCTTATTAGGAGAGGCTTTTTGGAAACCTTCGGTACTCCTATTGGTGGAGTCTACAACTTCCACCTGTGAAGCCCGCTCGATGATTTCTTCCAATGTATTGAAAGTCAGCCCAGCAACTTGCGCTTGTAGAAATGGACGGAGTCCATTCTCAAAGTGTTGAATTCTCTCTGTTTCGTTAGCTGCACCAAGGCACATACTGCATCAGTTTAATGAATTTTGTGGTATATTGTGCCACGGTATCAGATCCTTGTTGTAAGTTGAGAAACTATCTCTTATTTGCTTCCTTTGCCGCTTTAGGGTAATAGCGTGCGAGGAAAGTAGTTGAGAATTCTTCCCAAGTCATGGTCTCATGATTCCGAGCTAGACTTTTAGTTTCCCACCATTCGTAGGTGTTTCCTTCCAACTAATGGGTGGCCAAAGTCACCCGCAAGTCATCTGCAATGGCCAGAATATTAAGGATCCAGTCAATCTGGGTGATCCAATTCTTCGCTGCTCGTCGTGTTCAACCCTTTAAACTCCTTCAGAGTTGTAGTGGATCTCTCTTCTAGGGTCCTAGGGGGAGGATGTCGTATATCCTCGGCAATCCTCTGGAATGCCTCCATTACTATGCGCATAGCCTCATAGGGTACATCTTAATTGGTGCGGGGTTGAGGACATGTCCTCCTTCCTTGGCCTCTGTTATTTTCGAATGGTCCTGATATTTTCCTGTCATTCACATTCATAAATATCACATATAATTCAAAACTTTACCAAGACATACCATATGAGTTGTGTAAAAATACAAACATGCATTACCCATCACAGTCCTAGAGTTTGAGCCAACGCTCTGATACCAAATGTAAAGCCCCGACCAGTTTAGTGGGCCCGGATTGTTACTAATTATTTTTTTATATAATCCCCAATCAGATAAACTCCTAAATGGGCTGGATCATTAAGGTCTATGGTGAAGCTCGGAAATTAAATGTCACACATGTTATTTACATGCGGACTCAAACATATACCATATTTCTACCCATATATAAGACATATCATACAAACAAATATTTCCATCTCATAACTTAACGTAATCTTATTCATATTAAACCAGAGTTGCTAACAGAAACATTGCAGTTTAGTACATGTTTAGACTAAGTACCACAGACGGTACTTAATACAAAATATGGTTGAACAACCGCAAAACAAAAGAGAAAGGTATTGCCCATCCGTCGGAAGTACAAATAACAGCAACAACTTTAACATTCTAAGCTTGAAATGGAGGTTCCTCCTCCTCGGGTACATCTCCTAAAATGTTAGAGGTGTGACTGACCAACCCAGTGAAGAGAACATAACAGTATACAATAATAATCATCAGGTTAGTATGTGCACATAATTCAATATCATCACAATAGTCTACTGTCACCATTTTCATAATTGAAATCATAATTGGTCTATCATGCCAATATATTAAGTCATCAGTATTTCTGTCAATATCCACTGTAACACCTATGCAATACATTAACTATTAATGCATTAAGTCCCGACACGATCAAAATGCAGAATCTTGAAAGAGCATAACCGACACACCTGAGCCGGTAACTGACACACCTGGGCCAGTAGAAGCAAACTGACACACATGGGTCGATAATAGCATAACATATGACCGTATTTGGTCTACAATAGTTCAACAGCTGAGTGTACATGGAGGCAGTATCAACATCATAGATTCATCATCATAATGCTCAAGTTTACATAATGGAGCATTTCATGGTCAACATCACAAAACATCATTAGTTTCCATAAGCACGCACCATAACAATTTATCATATTTAGGCATATAAGTGGGTTCATCATAAGAAATGACTCATTGCACTAGATCCATTTAACATGATTTACCCATATTGTATTGTTAAGTCTCCTCGCCGTAAAACGTAGAGTATCGCGGATATCTTTTACACAAATAGGAATACAAAATGAATATACATTCTGAAAGTTCTCCCTTGGTGCTAGAACACGATTGACAGGGAAGGGGGGGGGGGGGTGAATAAGTCAATCTTAAAAACGTTGATCCTTTTAAAATTTCTTGATTGATTAATTTGAATTGGTTGGGAATTCCACCCACCACATGTGCCAGAGACTACGCTCTAGATTTTTTATAGTGGTTATGGATCCAAGCCTCCTTAATCCACTTTCACACGAAAAAAGTTTAACAAAAAAAGTTAAAACTAAGAAGCACTTGCTTTTGTAGCTCTTTCTCGATATGTTTGCTTCTCAAAGATCCACCCAATGTGTGCCCGAGTTAATCCCGGCGTTCTACCTCGTAGCCGTCTTTGAGCAATCACAATCTCAGGGTGACTAGGAAATTGGTTCTACCAATATCTATCCTAGTTGTATACCATTTCCCCTCTATCTCTTTTCACAACCTCAATCATTATGATTGGTCGTATTAGATTTCCCAAGTGTAAGCCCAAGAGAGAAAGTGATCATTTTATTGGCCCTTGTTTAAGCTCACTGATAATGATGAAGGTCCAACGAATTTTCCAAAGAATGTGAAACAGTTACACAAAGATTGGTATTTATAGAGAAGGCAACCTATTTCAGAAACTATCATGTACCGACAAGTCGGGCGCACCGAGGGGTTGGTGACTAAGAATATTACCGTTCAACCACCCGATCGTTGTGCATTAAATGCACTCCCAACGGCATAATACTCGGCCGACACGTCTGTGTTGCCGATGGGTCGACAGTCATGGCACCGAGAGGTTAGTCCATACGAGGGTCTCGATATGGGGCAACACCATGCAGACAGAGTTTCATGTCTTGAAATTTGTCCTGCCTAGAACGACACGTTGCCTTTTACCTAGGGGTCGGTCTTGGTACTATCGATCGGTCTTGAATTACCGAGATGTCTATTTTCTCGAGAGAACAGATGAGTTCTAGGTTCCAGAACTCATAAGTTATCATCGACGAGTCGTTGACCACGAGGGGTCGTTAAGTTCATCACCGAGGGTCGATGCATACGAGACTTTCGATCAAAGGCATACCCAGAATGACAGTTCAATGTTCCAGAACCTTTGTCAATATGGCCGACCAGTCTTTGACCACGATGGGTAGTGTAACACCCCGCCCTTTTCTGCTCACTGAAAATCAGAGTATATTTTTTTTTTTTATAAAAGAGAGAGAGAGCAGGAACGTCACGACGCGAGCTAAGTCCGAGTTTCCAAACCTCGACCCTTAACTAGCCACCCTTACGTGTGAGTGGACAAAGTCCACTAGAACATTTCACATGCTCTAAGAATACTTGCAGAATTATCATATGAATATAATATCATTCATATACATGACAACATTAAGCAAGGAAGCCAATCACCATATAATTAACTGAAATGTAATTATCATCAAACCATAGCAAAATATTACTAAGCTATTACAATCCAATATATCAGTCCTCCCAATACATCTTTCAAAATCAACATAAGTAATATAATCATAAAATTGTCCAAGCTCCTATGCTTGACTCCCTTCATGTCTCATGGCTTTGTCATTCCATGTTCCATCATCTATCGGTTAGAAGTAGGGCGTTAGTCAACACGCCCAGTAGGAATTCCAAGTAGGGTTATGTACACATAGGATCAATATAAAATCAATATAGAAACATTATATAATGTTTGTAAAACATCCCATAAGTAGTAAACTAAACCATGTATGATATCCATATCAAATCATGCTTACTTATGCAACATGTCATGGGTGTCAATGCCAAATGATCACTCACCCAAATCCATATCCAATCACATCATAAATAAATAGTTTCCTTGATAAATCATCTTATCAAGGTGTTCCCTTGGCCAATTATGTCCACAGTATTTTGTGACGGCACCACCAGGTCACTGTTATACCTCCCCACATATGTTAATCGGAATTACCTATGGAGTGTGGACTATAACGCCTCGCCCTTTTATACCCGCCGAAAATCAGAGTCTATTTTTTTTTTTAATCAAAGAGTGAGAGAGAGCGGGACGCCACGACGCGAGCTAAATCTGAGCTTCCAAAGCCCAGCTCTTAACAGGCCAACCATACGTGTGCATGGACTAAGTTCACTAAAACAGTCCACAAGCAATAAGGCTATACTTGCAGAATAAACGTAATGCGGAATTAACATATGATCAAATTTAACTTATCCATTTTAAGCAAGGAAGTCCATCACAATATTTAACTTAAGATCAAATGTTCAAAAATATAACCAAACCATAGCAAGATAGTTCTAAGTTATTACAGTCCTAAAATGCGAATAACTCAAATTACATTGTCCGAAATAAAACTTAAATAAAGTAACTCTAAATTATCCAAGCTCCTACGCTTGGCTCCTTTCGCGTCCTTCGTTCCGTCCATTCCATCTATCATCATCTAAGGTAGAAGTTGGGCGTTAGTCAACGCACTCAGTAGGTATTCCGAGTAGGGTCAAACACATGGATTAGTATAAAAATCATAATAGATACATAATATCAAAACATGCTAAATCAATGCCATGCCATGGGTGTCATATGCCATGATTTCCCACCCATCAACCATATCTCAAACACATAGATAATCCTCTTGATGAACAAGCCACATCAAGGTATTCATTGTCATGACTCCCTACGTATGCCTTATCGGTCCCTCCCCACGTCTCAATCAGAATCAGTGCGGATCCCTCCCCACATTTGTTTATCAAATACCCTAAATGGCGTGCACTCCTCTCATATATTCCCTCCCATGCCATGCATGAGATGTGAGTGCAAACATGCTATTTCATATTAAACATAATAGCATTGAAATTCCATCCTTAAAACATAAGCATTTGATACCAAAAATAGATCATCAATAATGGGAATAAAAACCATTACATATACATAGTCCAAGTGTTTCAACAAGGTAGGAATCCTACCCACGTCCAAATATTGTATCCTTGCGTTTCCGTCAAAAACCGATCACCGATCACCGATCACGTCAAGTACATCGTACACCCGTTTTGTGAAATCCCGTTACCTTAAATTAATTCCATCATATAACATGGTCAAATTAATTATCCAATTAATTCAAGTGATACCTTACATCCTTCCATTTAAATTTAACCATTTGGAAAAGGAAGATCATATAAAAATTTAACTTTTTAAAAAAAATCAGTCGGTGACCCATCCGCAGCCCCTCCTGCGGATGCCAGAAACCCTCCGTGGAGGCAAAAACCCGTCCTGCGGACGGCAGAATCCTTCCTACAGACAGTGAACCCGTCTGCAGACAGCACCATACACCTGTCCGCGGACGATCGAAACCCGTCCGCAGACAGCGCACAGTCAAGGTCTGATACCCGTTGTCCGCTACCTGTTGTACAGTTCATTATCCGTTAGCCGTCATGCGGACGGTCCACACCCCTCTGCGGACGATAAAAACCTGTCCCACGGACGGTAGGCACCCGTCCCACAGAGAGTGTCCCCCATCCTAAGTCATCCAACCCGTCCGCAGAAACCCATGTCTTAGTCCATCATCCGTCCGCGGATGGTCGAAACCCGTCCCGCGGACGGTGATACCCGTCCACAGAAAACTTATGTTCAATTCATTATCCGTCCGCGGACGGTGCCATCCGAGACCAATCCTTATTTCATTTGATGTTTGGCTTGGCCTTTCTTCATGAAATTTATTCCTCATATTTAACATATATGTTGTCATCCATTAATCATGTATAACCATAGTCCTCATCATCACAACTCATTTGTACAACTTATCTTACCCACCAACAAGGTTAGGATCTTGTCCATTTTTCAATCTCTAAAACCATATTTCGAATTTGAACAATACTTTACTTTTATGTTCATGTCATTGCTATTCCTTGAATGGATTTTTACATTCTATGGCCCATAATACTTTGGCCATTCTTTTCAATCTGATATGGAACCCCATGGTTTCGGCCATTTCATAGCCGAAACCATGTTTCCCTTAGCTTCTTTTAACCACTAAACTCTCGTTGAATATTACATACCTTTCTTGCGTCTCCTCCTTTTCTTTAGGTCTGATTTTTGCTCCTCCATCCTTCTCCTTCCTTAGTCCTTGTTCTTCCTCCTTCGTTCTTCAGTTTCTCTAAGTCTAGAGCCGAAAATGTGTGAGAGAGAGAGATGAGAAGAGGCAATGCAACCTTTTGTTCCACCTTGAGAATTCGGCCAAGTATGATGAGAGAGGGAAAGAGATTAAGATAAAAAACTCCTAATGGAGGGTTCGGCCAAGGAGGTGAAGGTTGAGAGAGGGAGAAAGAGAGAGGATGAGATGGAACTCTATATTTTCTTTGTCTCAAAGAGAGGATTGGCCAAGGAGGGTTTGTTGTGTGTCTTGTGTAAGCCCTAACGTCCCAACCACCCTCTTTACATCTTGGTCTTTCCCATGTGTCCCTTAGTTAACCAAGGAGACACATGGCTTACACTTGGAGCCTTCTCCCCACTCCCAACGGTTTTGTCTAGGGCTTATCTCCCATGAGATGGAAACCCTCCACCTCCCTTTGACTCATTTCAAATGAGAGTCTCTTCACATCCCTTTCAACTCAACTCACTTTAAATGAACTCATTCCCCTAACTCAAACACTTGAACTCATCCATACAACTCGAACTTGAATTTATTTCTTAATTAAATAATTCCTTAACTCAACTCACTTCACTTAACCCTCTTGAACTCACCCATGAACTCACCCTTGAACTAAACGATGGTTGACCAAGTCAACCATGGTAGCCGACCCTACATGTGACCTTTGACCACTCGCCACCTCACTTGATGCAGTGGATTTGGGTCCCACATGGTTATGCCATTACATGTCACCTCTTACACTTGCCACCTCACTCGATGAGGTGGATCTCAAGCCTTGGGTCTTAATTGGGTACATGACCCGATTAAATCCATTCTTTACCCATTTACCTTAAACATCAATTCATCTTGACCCATTGGGTCCCAATTGGGTAATTGACTACATTTACCCTGTAACACCTCGGATTTTCAAGTTATTAATTTATATGAAAATTATCCATTTAATTTGTGAATTTTTAGATATGGATCTTATATGGGTAATGTATTGGGTCATTGGCCCAATTAGGACCCAACGGTTTTGGAATTGGTTTCAATAAAAATTAAATGGAGTTGAATTTAATTAGTAATGCAGGGTAATTGTGCATGGCTGAATATTCTTAATGCAATCTAATGAGATATGCGCATAAGGGGATTACTAAATAATAAGATGTCTAGAGATAAATATAGATGGCTTGGTCGCATGAAGAGATGTGAAATATCTAAGTGATGCACATAAGATCATTTAAAAGAGGCAACATGGGGCGCAAGGCAAGGGCTAGAATAGAAGGTCGGCAACATCTAATTAAGGAAGCAAGGGGCGCACGGCCCTAAGGGGAAATTGTATCTTAAGCACCTTCTAAACTAGGATCAAGAGGGAGTTATTAAAAAAAAAAAAAAAGAGCAAGGGCGCACGGCACACACCATAGCCGAATCCTCTCTCTCTCTCTCTCTCAATTCTCATTCTCGGCAAAACAAAGAGGAGGAGAAGGCAGCCAGCAAGAGCTGTTCTCAGTTTTGGAGAAAAATCAAGAAGAAAGGAGAAGAATTGGAAGAGTAAGAATCAATCGGAACCGGTTAGTATTTTATAATTTTTGTTTAAAAAGAAAAGAACCATAGGCTTCGGCCATGGTATATGGCCGAACCCCAAGGAAGAAGATTGGGAGAGGACTTTCATAATTTTAATGGAAGTATGAACCATAGGGTTCGGCCACAGTGCATGACCGAACTCCATGAAAGAAGATATGGTTAATGTATGGATTTTAATGAGGAAAAGCCATGGGAGTTGGTTAATAAATTTATATGGTTTTAATTGGATGTATGGTTGATGGTTTTTGGATACATGGAGTATTATTGATAAATTTTAAAGAGAGGATCTTAAACCACAGGGTTCAGCCATGGTGTATGGCCGAACCCCATGGAAGTTGTCATTAATTTTAGAAGGGTGTTAATGGATGATTTTGTGAATATTCCTAGACCCCTCATGGCTGAACCCCATAAATAATTATGGAATTATGTTTATGTATCATAGTTAAATAATGTTCAAGAGGAAATTAAAGAACCATAGGGTTCGGCCATGGTGTATGGCCGAACCCCATGAAGTTGTATTGATATTTTTGGTGTTTGTTAATTGATTAAAATGGAGAATTGTTATTAAATGGGAAACTTTCTAATTATGGAAGGTGGAGACTAAATTTAGAAAGTTTCTATAATTGGGAAGTTATGCATCATAGGGTTCAGCCAAGGTGTATGGCCGAACCCCATGAACCAACTAAGGGATCATATGGGTTTTATGGATCGGTTTTGGACATAAATCTAATAAGATTAAAGGAATGGCAAAAATGTAAATATGGTCTAAGATGAGGAATCATGGGTTCGGCCATGGTGTATGGCCGTACCCCATGATGAATGTTTGATGGACTAAGTGTTTAAATAAATTAACTTAGAGATTTGTATAAGTGGCAAAGAAGTAAATAAGAGTGGAAGTGGTAGACCATGGGTTCGGCCATGGTGTATGGCCGAACCCCATGGGAAATGATTTAGGGATTTAATTATAGACCTATGCTCATGGTTTATGTATTGGCTATAAATAAGACAATGGCAATGACATAAATAGGTGAAAAATAATGGACATAGGGTTCGGCCATGGTGTATGGCTGAACCCCATGAATTATATGATGGATCATGTGTTGGAATATTTTAAGGGACACTTAGATTGGATATGCATGTTTAAGGTAATGAGGGATTTAATTAAATATAAACCTATGTTCATGGTTTATGTTATTGGTTATATTATTAGGTATAATGGCATATTAAAATGAATGGAAGGTTTGAAATGATTAGACCAATGGCAAAGTTGTAATAAAGGGTGAAAGTGAGGAATCATGGGTTCAGCCATGGTGTATGGCCGAACCCCATGAGAAGTGTTTTATGGATTTGAACAATGGCAATTCGGTAATCAAGTGAAAATAAGGGACCATGGGTTCAGCCATGGTGTATGGCTGAACCCCATGGGGATTGGTTTATGGACTTAAACATTGTAAATCAAGTGGGACTTGGTTTTGATTGATTGTTATATTATAAGGTAACGGGACCTCACAAGGTGTTTACGATCGTGAGCGGTTACCGAACGAAAGACGCAAGGACACGTTAGCGGTCTTTGGTAGGATTCCACCTCTTTGAAACCATGGGTTTATGTACATGGTTTTATCTTATTTTTGATGAATATATGTTGCAAAGGATATGTTTTAAATTGTGATTTTAATGCTATGTTTATATGATAAAATAGCATGTGTTGGTTATGTTTCAAAATGTGATTTTAATGCTATGTTTATATGAGAAAATAGCATGTGTTTCATTGGCATCTCATGCATGGCATGGAGTGAAGGATTTGTAACCGGAGGGGTCACATTCCGTTGGGGCGTCCAAAAAACCTATGTGGGATACCTTGATGTGTTTTTCCATCAAGAAGAAACCGGAGGGTCCACACTCCATCAGGGCATCTGAAAGACCAATGTGGTGGGTACTTTTATGTACATGTGATGCGTGGGACTCAATGCATTTGTCATCATTGCATGGCATGGATTTATATGGTTTTTGACATTACGATATTATATATGTTATGTACTAACCATGTGTTAGCCCTAATTGGAATACCTATTGGGCGTGTTGTTCTAACGCCCTACTTCTACCCTAGTGGATGACACAGGAAATCAGGGGAACGATGAACGCAAGACGGGCCAGTCATAGGAGCTTGGATGATTTAGTTTATATTTTTAATAAAGTTACTCATGGACTTGTATTTTGAGTATCTAGATGTCGGAATGTAATAACTTAGATGGTTGGATGTTTATTTGGATAATTATGATATTTGAATGATGATTAAGGACTCGACGTACTTTGCTATCTGAATGGAATAGAACTTGGTTCTATTATAATTCCGCATGTTATGATTTTTATTCCACATGTTGATATTGCTATGTGTGAACCATTTCTGTGTACTTAGTCCATGCACACATAGGGTTGCCAATTAAGGGTCGGACTTTGGAAGTTCGGACTTAGCCTTGCGTCGTGATGTCCCGTTCTCTATCACTCTACTCTGTTATAAAAAAAAAAATAGACTCTGATTTACAGGAAGAAGCAAGTGAAAAAGGGCGGGGCGTTACAGTAGAGTCTATTTTTTCTTTTTAACAGAGTAGAGTGATAGAGAGCGGGACATCACGACGCGAGTGATAGAGTGCATCCGCCACCTTGTTCGCCTTGCCAGGGTGATAACGAAGTACGAACTCATAATCTGCCAGATATTCCATCCATCTGCGCTGCCTTAGGTTGAGCTCTTTCTGATCAAACAAGTATTTCAAGCTCTTATGATCTGAAAACACTTCAAATTTCTCGCCATATAGATAATGTCTCTAGCTTTTGAGAGCGAAGACCACCGCGGCTAGTTCAAGATCGTGTGTAGGATATAGGCGTTCATGTATTTTCAATTGTCTTGAACCATAAGCCACCACACGATGATCTTGACTGAGGACGTACCCCAGTCCCTCTCCTGAAGCATCGCATTCTACCTCATAAACCTTCCTGAAGCGTCGCATTCTACCTCATAAACCCTTGCCTCTTTCCGGCAAAATTAAGATAGTTGCCGTTGTAAGTCTATTTTTCAGCTCTTCAAATCGCTGGTTGCACAAGTTTGACCACTAAAATTTGACTCCTTTCTGAATGAGTCGGGTCAGTGGAGATGCAATCTTGGAGAAATCCATAATAAACTTTTTGTAATAACCAGCCAATCCCAGAAACTACGGATTTTGGTTACATTCTTTGGCGCTTTCCATTCTCCCACTGCCGCCACTTTAGCTGGGTCCACAGCTATACCGTCTTCTGATATAACATGTCCCAAAAAATTGACCTTGGGTAGCCAGAATTCACATTTGCTGGCTTTAGCACATAACTGGTTTTTCCTCAAAGTGTCCAAAACTATCCTCAGGTGCTTAGCATGTTCTTCCTGAGTTGTGGAATAAATCAAAATGTCATCAATAAATACAATGACAAATTGGTCCAAGTAAGGACGGAAAATCTGTTCATAAGATCCATGAACATAGCCGGTGCATTGGTGAGTCCAAATGGCATGACTACAAACTCAAATAGTCCATACCGCGTTCTGAAGGCTGTCTTTTCTATGTCCTCCTCCCTAACCCAGAATTGGTGATATCCGGACATCAAATCAATCTTAGAAAAATAACTAGAACCTCTAAGTTGATCAAATAAAGGGTAGAGGGTACTTGTTTCTGACTGTCAGCTGATTCAATTTTCGATAATCCACACACATACGGAGTGAACCATCCTTCTTCTTCACAAATAAAACCGGAGCTCCCCAAGCCGATGTACTGTTCTGAATGCACCACAGTCTAAGCAGTTCATCAATCTGCTTCTTTAACTCGGACATCTCCGCTGGTGCCATCCGGTAGTGTGGTAATGACACTGGTGCAGTGCCAGGGTACAACTTGATTTCAAAATTGATCTCCCTCATGGGAGGCAAACTAGGGAGTTCTTTTGGAAATACGTCCGCATAGTCCTTTATATTTCCAGTAGTTCAGTCACCGATTCCTTGTTGATTCTGATATTGTTCAATACTAGGTGATTTAACCCTTCATGCAGTCTGCTTTGTTTGTCAGTACGCACCACATGTTGTTTTCCCTTGGGTGACCAAAATGTCACTCTTCGACGATAACAATCAATGTTGGCCTTAAAGCTAGCCAACCAGTCCATGCCGAAAATAATATCATACTCGGTCATGTCGAGTACCAAATAATTGAACTCAAATCTGAGTCCAGCGAGTTCAGTATTCACTGCTGTGCATATAAGCCCCAATGATTTGTCTCCGACGGGGGATACAATGGTGAGTGATGTGGACAGTTTTTGTACTAAAGTTCCAGTTGCAGATATGAATGCAGCAGATATGAAAGAGTGGGATGCTCCCGAATCAAATAATGCAAAGGCGTAGGAACTACTGACTACTGCCATACCTTGAATCACAGAATGATCCTCTGTTGCTGAAGATGCTAAGGTGAATAACCGTCCAGATCCTGTAGGCGGCCGTCCCGTCTGGTTAAATGTTCTACCTCCACGTGAATTAGCTAGCCTAGCTGGTGGGCGAAATGAACCTCTGGTATTAGAGGATTTGTTGAGTTGTGGACATTCCCTCTTAAAATGGCCCGGCTGATCACAATGGAAGCAGTTGTTCACACCTCTGGGTGCCTGAGTGACTGATACAGATGGGGAGGGATGATTGGGATGGAAGCCCCCTATTGACCCAGTGGATGGTGAGGGTCTGCTAGAGTTCGGTCGGAACCTCTTATTGGGCTGAAATGTACCCCTCCCACTCTGAGCTCGGCGATTATCAAAACGCATTAACTCAGCCATCTCCTGCTCTGCTATAGTGGCCCTGCTGACCACCTCTGCCAATGTGGCTAGCTTTAAATATGGTGACCTTAGCCCTTATACTAGGCCGAAGGCCCCGCTCAAACTTGCGTGCCCTCCAATATTCTGTATCCACCATATAAAATGCATATACAGACAAACTGAGAAACTCCTGGTAGTACTCTGCCACCATCATGGTATCCTGTACCAAAGATAGAAAAGCCTGAGTCTGGCGCTCCTTCTCCTCCTCAGAAAAATAATGTTCCAGGAAGGTAGTTAAGAACTGCTCCCAAGTCATTACAGTCCTCTCTCCTTCCGGAAGGAGCGCTCACTGCTTCTCTACCACCTCCCACCATTTACTGGAATCATTGATCAGTTGTGACGTGGCCAGTAAAATTTTGTCAGCATGACTCTTGATCTTGAGTAGGGTCAGGATCTGTGTAATCTTCTTAAGCCAATTTTCCGCTCCGACAGCCCCTTCTCTCCCTTTGAAGTAAGGAGGGCACTATTGCTGGAAGTCCCTGACCATGCTCCTGTCATTTGTCTCTTTGGTGGTTCCATTCTCGTTCAAGTGATGTTGAAGCACCGAAGTGACCACCGCTTGAACCAAGGTTTTGCAATTCAGGAGGTACCACCGGTATATTCACTCTACTTTGTGCCTCCTCCTCTTGGTGGGATGGTTGTTCCTCCTCATGGTGAGATTGTCATTCCTCCTCATTTCGAGGGTGTTCTACCTCCTCTTCACCCCCATTTGGGTTTTGTCAGGTATTTCTCCTTGGCCTTCCCCTTGGAGGCATTTTTCCCTAAGCCATTAAAAAAAATATCAAGACTTAGTTTCCATCATAAAAATTTGTATTTCGTACTTTGGGGAAATTTCCAAATAAGCACTCTTGATTTTTGTTTTGTTTCTGGGGAAATACATCATATGTTGCTATGTTTGATAATCCGATTATTTTGACTGTACTTCCTTTGCTATCATCCGTCTGAGTCTAACGAAGTAAATTAATGTACGGAGACTGGATTAATTTACTCCGAAAGATTCAATGTTTCTGGTTCACTCTGATACCAACTGTAACGTCCCGCTCTCTATCACTCTACTTTGTTATAAAAAAAAATAGACTCTGATTTACGAGAAGAAGCGAGTGAAAAAGGGCGGGGCGTTACATACCCAATTAATTAGAATCAAACTCTATCCATGATCCGTTGGATCATAATTATGCCATTGCCCCAATTTTTATCCATCTAACATTCATTCCATCTATAAATCTTAAATTTAACAATTAAAATAGATAATATCCAATATAATAATTGCATTGAAAATCCGAAATGTTACAATATTACCCTCTTTTGAAATTTTCATCCTGAAAATCGAGTGAAGTAGGGTTTCTAACAACTCAGTACAAAAAGTTCAGGATGAGTTGCTCTCATTTCTGATTCAATTCCCAAGTGGCTTCCTCATTACCATGTCGATCCCATACCACCTTGACGAATTGAATAGTTCGGTTCCGTAACACCCTTTGTTCTTTCCCGATCACTCTGACCGGCCTTTCAACATAGGTCACGTCGCTTTGCACATCAATATCTTTCACATTCAGCACGTGCGAAGGATCAGGATTGTATTTCCTTAACATAGAAATGTGGAATACATCGTGCAAAGATAACAACTGTGGAGGAAGTGCCAATTGATAAGCCACCTCCCCCACCTCTTTTGGATTTGAAACAGTCCCACAAATCTAGACGACAGTTTCCCTTTCTTCCCAAATCGCATGTGTCCCTTTCGTGGTGAGACTTTCAAGAACACTAAGTCTCCCACTTCAAACTCAAGGAACCTCCTTCTCTTGTCAGCGTAGCTCTTCTGATGACTCTGTGCAGTAAGTAGATGCTGACGTATCAACTTAATTTGTTTCATGGTCTCTGCAACTAGCTCGAGTCCAATAAGTGTAGGCTCACCGGCCTCTGTCCAACACACTGGTGATCTACAGGGTCTACCATACAACGCATCAAATGGAGCCATCTGGAGGTTTGCTTGGTAACTGGTGTTGTAAGAGAACTCAACCAGTGGTAAGTGGTCCTCCCATCCACCCTTGAAGTCTAACATACATCCTCTTAGCATATCCTCTAATGTCTGTATTGTCCTCTCTGACTGACCATCAGTTTGTGGATGGAAAGCTATGCTAATCAATAAATTCGTCCCCATAGCCATCCACATGCTCTGCCACACCCTGCCGGTGAATCGGCCATCTCTGTCAGACACAATAGTCCTGGGGATACCATGTAGTCTGATGACATCCTTGATGTATCGTCGTCCCAAAGTCTCAGATGAATCTGTCATCTTGATGGGAATGAAGTGTGCAGACTTGGTCAATCGATCTACCACGACCCATATTGCATCGTTGCCCTTTGATGACCTTGGCAATCCTGTCACAAAATCCATGGAAATGTGTTCCCATTTCCACTCCGGCACTGGTAAGGGTTTGAGTAATCCTGGTGGCTTCTGATGTTCATTCTTAACTTGCTGACAAGTCAGGCAGTGAGCAACAAACTCTGCCACATCTCTTTTAAGTCCATGTCACCAATAGTGTCTCTTCAGATCATGATACATCTTGGTGTACCTGGATTAATAGAGGGTTTGGTTTGGGGTGCCTCGATCAATCTCTTTTCTGCAGCTCTGAGGCACATATGTCCTGCCTCGGAAAAAAAGACCCTGTCCCAGTCGTAATTCCCATTCCGGTACAACCTCACCAGTAGACATTTTAGTCCATATCTCTTCCACTTCCGGATCTGCCCGTTGTTTCTGTTCAATCTTGGAAACCATGTTGGACCGTACGATCAGATTATACATACTCTCATGGTTCTTGACGTACAAATTGAACTCTCGAATGGTATTCAACATTTCCCATTCCTTCCTAATCAAACTGGCCACTGTTGCATGTGACATACAACTGAGGGCATCCGCCACTTTGTTCGCCTTGCCAAGATGACATCGAAGCGCAAACTCATAATCCTGCAGATATTCCACCCATCTGCGCTGCCTCATGTTGAGTTCCTTCTGATTAAATAAATATTTCAAAATTTTGTGATCTGAAAATACCTCAAACTTCTCACCATAAAGATAGTGTCTCCAGCTTTTGAGAGCGAAGACCACTGCGGCTAATTCCAGATCATGCGTGGGATAGTGGCGGTCATGAATTTTCAACTGTCCTGAATCATAAGCCACCACGTGTTGACTTTGAGTGAGAGAACACCCAAGTCTTTCTCCTGAAGCATCACAATTAACTTCATAGCCCTTGCCTCTTTTCGACAAAATCAGGATAGGAGCAGTCGTAAGCCTCTCCTTCAGTTCTTCGAATCTTCCGTTGCATACATCAGATCATTCAAATTTGACTCCTTTCTGAGTGAGTCGGGTAAGTGGAGATGCAATCTTGGAGAAGTCCATAATAAACTTCCTATAATAACCTGCCAATCCCAGAAAGCTGCGAATTTCGGTCACATTCTTTGGAGCATTCCAGTCTCTAACTACCGCCACTTTAGCCGGGTCCACGGCTATTCCTTCCGCTGATATGACATGCCCTAAGAAGTTAACCTCAGATAGCCAGAATTCGCACTTGCTTGCTTTGGCATACAACTGATTCTTTTTCAGGTTGTCCAGAACTATCTGCAAATGCTCGGCATGCTCCTCCCGACTTTTAGAATAAATTAGGATGTCATCAATGAAAACAATTACAAACTTGTCCAAGCAAGGACGGAAGATCCTGTTCATCAGATCCATGAACACAGCTGGTGCATTGGTAAGTCCAAACGGCATGACCACATACTCATACAGTCCATACCGTGTTCTGAAAGCCGTCTTCTCTATGTCTTCATCCCTGACCCGGATTTGATGGTCGCCTGACATCAGATCAATCTTGGGGAAGTGACTGGAACCCCTGAGTTGATCAAATAGTCATCAATCCTGGGTAGAGGGTACTTGTTTCTGATGGTTAGCTGATTCAACTTCCGATAATCTACACACATTCGAAGCGTGCCATCCTTCTTCTATACAAATAATACCGGTGCTCCCCAAGATGATGTGTTGTTTCGGATGCATCCTAGTCTGAGCAATTCATCAATTTGTTTCTTTAGCTCTGACATCTCAGATGGGGTCATCCGGTAATGCGGCAATGACACTGGTGCAGTGTCAGGATATAGCTTAATCTCAAAATCAATCTCCCTTTTTGGTGGTAAACCAGGGAGTTCTGTTGGAAATACCTCAGCGTAGTCTTTCACTACCGCAGGTAGTTCAACCACCGGTGCCTTGTCCATTCTGATGCAGCTCAATACAAGGTGGTTCAATGTTTCATGCAGTCTCTTGGTCATAAGAATGCTCTGTTTGTCGGCATGTACCACATATCGCTTTCCCTCTGGTGACCAAAATATCACCATGAGGAGATGGCAGTCAATGCTAGCCTGGAAGTTAGCCAACCAATCCATGCCAAAAATGATGTCGTACTCAATCATCTCGAGTACCAGATAATTGAACTCAAATATGAATCCAGCAAGCTTAGTGTTTACCGCTGTGTATATAAGTCCCAGTGATGTGTCTCCAATGGGGGATACAATAGTGAGTGCGGTGGACAATTGTTGTACTAGAGTGCCAGTAGCAGATATCAAAGCAGCAGATACAAACGAGTGGGATGCTCCGAAATCAAATAATGCAAAAACATAG
Organism: Chimonanthus salicifolius; assembly: GCA_013350335.1. Taxonomy (NCBI): domain Eukaryota; kingdom Viridiplantae; phylum Streptophyta; class Magnoliopsida; order Laurales; family Calycanthaceae; genus Chimonanthus; species Chimonanthus salicifolius. Next base: position 22,378,917 of record CM023539.1, on the reverse strand, counting down.
GAACTACCAACTACTGCCATACCTTGAATCACTGAGTGATCCACCGTCTCTGGATGAGGGGCCAAAGTATACAGTCGTCCAGTTCCTGTCGGATTAGGTGCCCGTCCAGTCTGGTTATATGCCCTGGATACTTGTGAATGAGTTGATCAAGTTGGAGGACGAAATGAACCCTTGGAGTTTGAAGGTCTACTGTTCTGCGGACACTCCCTCTTGAAATGGCCCTGCTGGCCACACTGAAAACAGGTGCTCCCACCTCAAGGGACCTGAGAGACAGATACTGATGTGGAGGGCTGATTGGGACGAAAGCCTCCAGTTTACCCAGTAGAAGGTGATGGTCTCCCAAAATTGGGTCGGAATCTCTTGTTTGGGCGAAAAACACTTCCCCCGCTTTGGCCTTGGCGGTTGTCCACAAACCGCACTGTCTCTGTCAGCTCTTGCTCAGCTATGGTAGCTCGACTGACCACTTCCGCCAATGTAGGTGACTTGAAGATAGTCACTTTGACCCTGATGCTTGGTCGAAGGCCCCGCTCAAATTTACGAGCCTTTCTGTATTCTGTATCCACCATGTATAAAGCATAACATGATAAACGGAGAAACTCCTGATGATACTCAGCCACAGTCATGGTGCCCTGCACCAAAGATATCAACGCTTGTGTCTAGCTCTCCTTCTCCTCTTCTGGGAAATAGTGTTCCAAGAACATTACAGAGAACTGGTCCCATGTCATCTCAATCCTTTCCCCTTCTGGAATCTGTACCCGTTATCGCTCAATCACTTCCCACCACTTGCCGGCATCATCGATCAACTGCGAAGTAGCCAGTAGTATTCTATCTTCATTTCTGGAGATCTTCAATAATGTCAAGATCTTAGTGATGTTCCTCAGCCAATTCTCCTCCCCGGCAGGTCCTTTCCCTTTGAAATGAGGGGGACACTGCTGTTGGAAGTCTCTAATCATGCTTCGATCATGTGCTTCATTGGTGGTCGCACTTCCATTGCTGTTCATATGTTGCTGTGGAACGGAAGTGACCACAGCCTGCACTAAGTTCTGCAGCTCGGGAGGTACCACTGGAATATTCACGCTATTCTGCGCCTCCTCCTGGTGCAGTTGTTGTACCTCTTCCTCCACGTGCGGGTTTTATCGAGTTTTTCTTCTCGGAGGCATTTTCCTAAGTCATTGAAACATCGTTTGACTTAGTTTCCTCATAAAGTTTTGTGTTTTCATAATTTGAGGAAATTACCAAATAAGCATCTTGTATTTCTTGTTTTTGGGGAACTTTCCTATGTATCAAGTATTGTTTCTCAATTTGGGGAAATCCTAATGTTTTCTTGTTTCGGGGGAAATATGTCCTATTTTGCTATGTTTGATAAATCTATTTTTTTAGTGATTGTCATTCCTTTACTATCATTCCTTTTTTGTCAAGTGTTGCTCTCAGATTGAATGCTTCAGTCTGAGTCTTAACAAAGTAAATTAATCCGACCCCCGTGCAGCGGACTCCGAAGAGTCAGTCAGTTGGGATTCTTATCTTGTCAGTGAGACATGATACCGTCTTATTCTTACTTCGAAAGATTCATACTTCCGGTTTCGCTTTGATACCAACTGTAACGCCCCGCCCTTTTTCACTTGCCGAAAATCAGAATCTATTTTTTTTTTTTTGAAACAAAGAGTGAGAGAGAGCGAGAAGCCACGATGCGAGTTAAGTCCGAGCTTCCAAACCCCGGCCCTTAACTGGCCAACCATACGTGTGCGTGGACTAAGTCCACTAAAGCGGTTCACACGCAATAAGGCTATACTTGCGGAATAAATGTAATGCAAAATTAACATATGATTAAAGTTACTATCCCTATCCATTTTAAGCAAGGAAGTCCATCACAATATTTAACTTAAGATCAAATGTTCAAAAATATAACCAAAACCATAGCAAGATAGTTCTAAGTTATTACAGTCCCAAAATGCGAATAACTCAAATTACATTGTCTGAAATAAAACTTAAATAAAGTAAGTCTAAATTATCCAAGCTCCTAAGCTTGGCTCCTTTCGCGTCCTTCACTCCGTCCATTCCTTCTATCATCATCTAAGGTAGAAGTAGGGCGTTAGTCAACGCGCCCAGTAGGTATTCCGAGTAGGGTCAAACACATGGATTAGTATAAAAATCATAATAGATACATAATATCAAAACTTGCTAAATCAATGCCATGCCATGGGTGTCATATGCCATGATTTCCCACCCATCAACCATATCTCAAACACATAGATAATCCTCTTGATGAACAAGCCACATCAAGGTATTCATTGTCATGACTCCCTACGTATGCCTTATCGGTCCCTCCACGTCTCAATCAGAATCAGTGCGGATCCCTCCCCACGTTTGTTTATCAAATACCCTGAATGGCGTGCACTCCTCTCATATGTTCCCTCCCATGCCATGCATGAGATGTGAGTGCAAACATGCTATTTCATATTAAACATAATAGCATTGAAATTCCATCCTTAAAACATAAGCATTTGCTACCAAAAATAGATCATCAACCATGGGAATAAAAACCATTACATATACATAGTCCAAGTGTTTCAACAAGGTAGGAATCTTACCCACGTCCAAACATTGTATCCTTGTGTTTCCATCAAAAACCAATCACGGATCACGTCAAGCAGATCGTATACCCGTTTTGTGAAATCCCGTTACCTTAAATTAATTCCATCATATAAAATGGTCAAATTAATTATCCAATTAATTTAAGTCATACCTTACATCCTTCCATTTAAATTTAACCATTTGGAAAAGGAAGATCATATAAAAATTTAACTTTTTTAAAAAAATTAGTCGGTCACTCATCCGCAGCCCATCCTTCAGATGGCAGAATTCGTCCGATAGACAGGAAACCCGTCCGCATACAACACCATACACCCGTCCTCGGACGGTGATACCCGTCCGCATACAGCGCACAGTCAAGGTCTGATACCCACTGTCCGCAACCCGCTGTCCAATTCATTATCCGCTACCCGTCCTGCAGACGGTCCACACCCTTCCGCGAATGATAAAAACTCGTCCCGCGAAAGGTAGACACCCGTCCCACAGAGAGTATCACCCATCCTAAGTCATCCAACCCATCCGCAGAAACCCATGTCTTAGTCCATCATCCGTCCGCGGATGGTGATACCCGTCCAAAGAAGACTTATGTTCAATTCATTATCCGTCCGCAGACGGTCAAAACCAGTCCCGCGGATGATAAAGAACCGTCTGCGGATGGTGATACCCGTCTGCAGACAGTGCCATCCGAGACCAATCCTTATTTCATTTGACGTTTGGCTTGGCCTTTCTTCATGAAATTTATTCCTTATATTTAACATATATTTTGTCATCCATTAACCATGTATAACCATAGTCCTCATCATCACAACTCATTTGTACAACTTATCTTACCCACCAACAAGGTTAGGGTCTTGTCCATTTTTCAATCTCTAAAACCATATTTCGGATTTGAACAATACTTTAATTTTATGTTAATCTCATTGCTATTCCTTGAATGGATTTTTACATTCTATGGCCCATAATACTTTGGCCATTCTTTTCAATCCGATATGGAACCCCATGGTTTCGGTCATTCCATTGCCGAAACCATGTCTCCCTTAGCTTCTTTTAACCATTAAACTCTCGTTGAATATTACATACCTTTCCTGCTTCTCCTCCTTTTCTTTAGGTCTGATTTTTGCTCCTCCGTCCTTCTCCTTCCTTAGTCCTTGTTCTTCCTCCTTCGTTCTTCGATTTCTCTAAGTCTAGAGTCGAAAATGTGTGAGAGAGAGAGATGAGAAGAGGCAATGCAACCTCTTGTTCTACCTTGAGAATTCGACCAACTATGATGAGAGAGGGAGAGAGATTCAGATGAAAAACTCCTAATGGAGGGTTCAGCCAAGGAGGTGAAGGTTGAGAGAGGGAGAGAGAGAGAGGATGAGATGGAACTCTATCTTTTCTTTGTCTCAAAGAGAGGATTGGCCAAGGAGGGTTTGGTGTGTGTCTTGTGTAAGCCTTAACCTCCCAACCACCCTCTTTACATCTTGGTCTTTCCCATGTGTCCCTTGGTTACCAAGGAGACACATAGCTTACACTTGGAGCCTTCTCCCCACTCCCAACACTTTTGTCTAGGGTCTCCTCTCCCATGAGATGGAAACCCTCCACCTCCCTTTGACTCATTTCAAATGAGAGTCTCTTCACATCCCTTTCAACTCAACTCACTTGAAATGAAATCATTCCCCTAACTCAAACACTTGAACTCATCCATACAACTTGAGACTTGAATTTATTTCTTAATTAAATAATTCCTTAACTCAACTCACTTCACTTAACCCTCTTGAACTCACCCATGAACTCACCCTTGAACTAACCCATGGTTGACCAAGTCAACCAGGGTAGCCGACCCTACATGTGACCATAGACCACTCGCCACCTCATTGATGAGGTGGACTTGGGTCTCACTTGGCTATGCCACTTACGTGCCACCTCATACAATTGCCACCTCACTTGATTAGGTGGATCTCAAGCCTTGGGTCTTAATTGGGTACATGACCCGATTAAATCCATTCTTTACCCATTTACCTTAAACATCAATTCGTCTTGACCCATTGGGTCCCAATTGGGTATTTGACCCAATTGACTATATTTACCCAATTAATTAGAATCAAACTCTATCCATGATCCGTTGGATCATAATTGGGCCATTGCCCCAATTCTTATCCATCTAACATTCATTCCATCTATAAATCTTGAATTTAACAATTAAAATAAATAATATCTAATATAATAATTGCATTGAAAATTCGGGATGTTACATGGACACTCCTCCCTCTGCGTAGGGTTTCGGAGAATATATACCCAGGAGCTCTTTGGCCCAGACTGTGCCGTACCCATTCCTAACAATCCCGGACAAAGCGAACACATCAATAGTTCACATAGCTTCATACAAGCTAGTCTCAAGCCCAAGTCATGTCCGGATAGCTCATAACTTGGGTTACTGGTCCCATAGATTCCCTCTCATGCAATGCATGAGATAATGAATGCAAGAATGCCATTTCATATCAAATTACATAATACCATTGAAAATCAATTCATAAACATATACCATTTGATTAACCTAGAGTAAATCATCATGTTTGGAAATAAAAGCCTGTAACATATATATATATATATATATTAGATTCATATGTGTCTCAATAAGGTAGGAATCCTACGAACATCCGATTTACTGTCCTTTTCTTGTTTCGCATGAACAATGCTAACGATCGAGTGAAAACGAATCGAACCTCATTACCTTATCAAATTCAACCGTATATATATATATATATATATATATATATATATATATATATATATATATATATATATATATATATATCAATTAGATTATCCATTTAATTTTCATCAACCCTTACATCCTTCCAGATAGACTGAAGCGTCTGGAACATCATTTAAAAATTTTACTTTTCAATTCAGTCGACTGAATCATGCCCAGTTACTGTTCTCTGCCTTATCCGCAGACTTTCAGGCGACTGAATACAATATTCAGTCTTCTGAAACCCAACTCAGTACTATATATATTTAACCCGCAACCTTTTAGTCAGCTGACTTTGGGTCAAATCTTTTGTGTTCTCAGTCAATCCACTTTCAGTCGACTAAATCACAGATTTAGTCGGCTGACTTTGGATCAGATCATCTGTGTGTTCGGCCAGTTCACATTCAGTCAACTGAATCTTTGATTCAGTCGGCTGAATTATCAACCAACTCTTTACGTGTTCGATAAACATCTTTTCAGTCAACTGAATCATAGATTCAGTCGGTTGAAACACAACAGATCCCTTACTTATTCAGTACGTCTATGTTCAGTCAACTGAATCAGAGATTCAGTCGGCTGAAACATCAATAAACCCCATATATTTTAATCCATTATATGTTCAGTCGGCTGAAACTCCCAAACATCCATTGTCTGTTTCGGCCAACACCAGTTCAATCGACTGAATCCTAGATTCAATCGACTGACTGTTTGTCAGTCTTCTTTGTTTGCATGTATGGCTCGACCCTTCTGCATGAAATCCATTCCTTATCACTTTTAAACATAGGTATTATCATTCATATAACTCTTAGTGAGTTTACTCTACCCTCTAGCCAAGGCTAAAGTCTTTTCCATAACCTATCCAACCCTTGTACTATTATAACATGGTTTTGAATTCAATCCTTTGATTGTTTGTTTCAATCCCATAATCATTCCTTGAATGGATTTTTAATTCCATGGCCTTAACAAAACTTGGCCATCCATTCCAACCAAATAGGGAACCCATAGGTTCGGCCACACCATGGCCAAACTTATGGTTTCTTTTAACTTATATCAATATTGTTAAACCCCTACACATACCTTCTTTCCCGTCTCCTTCTTTTCTTTTTGGTCTGTCCTTGTCTTCTTTAATCCTTCTTCTTCCTTTGTTCTTCAATAATTTACCAAGTATAGAGATGAAAATGGGAGAGAGAGAAGGAAGAGAAATCTCTTTGGGTGCAAGAGATGGAGTAGGCCAAGGGGTGTGGAGTGCCCCTTGGTTTGTGCCCCTTTGTATACCAGCCCACTCCCTCTCATTATGATTCATCTAATCCATGTGTCCCTCGGTTTAACCAAGGAGACTCTTGGTTAAAACCAAAGAGACTCTTGGATTTCCATCGAGTCATGGGTTTCATGTCCATTGAGATGGAGACTCCTCATCTTCTGAATTCAACTCAAGCATTAACTTAATCTTGAACTCATTCATGGTTGACCAAGTCAACCATGACATGGCCGACAATGCACCACATGGCATTCGGGTCCCACCTTGGCCATGTCACTCGATGATGTGGCACCTTGCCTAGTTGGCTTCTATGCATGCCATATGGCAATGCCACATCACCCACATGCCACCTCACTTGATGAGGTGGATTTAATGTGTTGGGTCTTAATTGGGTAGCTAACCCAATTACTTTGATCTTACCCAATTACCTTAAAATTAAGTTCACTATGACCCATTGTCCCAATTGAATGATTGACCCATTTAATTCGACTTTACCCAATTTATTTAAAATCAAGCTTACCCATGTTCCATTGGGTCTTAATTGGGTAATTGACCCAATTCTTTACCCATATAAGGTCCATTTCAACTATTTAATCTTAAATTCAATTAATTTGCAATTTAAATGGACCAATCCAATATATTTATAAGTGACGAAAATCCGAGATGTTACAATATTACCCTCTTTTGAAATTTTTGTCCCGAAAATCGAGTGAAGTAGGGTTTCAAACATATTACACAAATAGCTCAGGATGAGTTGCTATCATTTCTATCTCAAGTTCCCAAGTGGCTTCCTCATTACCATGTCAATCCCATACCACTTTTACGAACGAAATTGCTCTGTTCCACAACACCCTTTGTTTTGTCTCAATCACTCTAACAGGCCTTTCTACGTAAGATACGTCGCTTTGCACTTCTATGTCTTGCACATTCAGCACGTATGAGGGGTCAAGATTGTACTTCCTCAACATAAAAACATGGAACACATCGTGTAGTGATGACAACTGCGGAGGGAGTATCAGATGATAGGCCACTTCCCCCACCCTCTCATGGATTGAAAAGGGTCCCACAAATCTGGGTGACAGCTTCTCTTTCTTTCCAAATCTCATGTGCCCTTCCGTGGCGAGACCTTCAAGAACACTAAGTCTCCCACTTCAAACTCAAGGAATCTTCTTCTTTTGTCAGCATAGCTCTTCTGACAACTGTAACACTCTGATTTTTCAATATATCCATATTTACGAAAATGCCATTGGAATGGTGAATTAAAAATATATGAATCTTAGATGGGTAAATGTTGGGTCAATTGCCCCACGGATGGTAGATGTGGATCAATGGAGATAAATGGCTAAGAATTGGGTCAATAGCCCAATTATGATCCAATGGATCAAGAATAGAATTCGGTTGGAAATAATTGGGTATGTGTGATTAAATGGGTCAACTACCCAATTGGGACCCAATGGGTCGTGGTGGACTTGTTTGACCATTGGGTGAGCTCAAGTTTAATTGGGTTAGGCTGAATCGAATGGGAGTTCAATGGAGGATAAATGGGTAAGCTATGTGCAATTGGGTAAACCACATTTAAATGGATAATTGTCATTTAAATAGGTTACGGCACCTAATTGGACCAAGAAGTTAAATGGGGACCCAATGGGTCTAGCTTGACCATGTTGACCATGTGGACCATCAAGTGAGCTAAAAGTTTGAATTAAATTATGTTGAGTTGGGGCTGAATTGTGTTGGAAAGGAATCAAACAATTGAGTTGACTCAAGTGAATTAAATGAGTGGAATTAAATGAGTAAGTTGAGCTAATGAGTTGAATGAGTTGGATTGGAAGTCATGGAGACCTTTAACTCAAGTGAGTCAAGTGGGAAGATGAGTAGTTGTGTTGATTTTAAAGACCCCAAAGCAAAGACTCACACGTTGGTGGCATGGGAGTGGTATCCCATGCATAAAATTCAATGGAATGAGATAAGATTTACATTGGGAACTTGGAGGGTTTCCATCTCATGATGGAGACCCAAGCACTAATGTTTGGAGATTGAAGGGTTGCATAAGCTTAAGCCAAGTGTCCCACAGTTATGCCAAGAGACTCCTTGGTTAGATCAATATTGATGAGGGTAAATGAGAGGGTTTTGGGGGTTGATTAACAAAAGGGGTACACTACATCATTTGGCCGAATTTCCATCTCAAGAAACATAGAGATTTTTATCTCTCAACCTACCTCCACCTTGGCCGAACCAGCCCTTGGTGATCTTATTTTGAGCAAACACACAATCGGCTAAAGGACCAAAGGAGCAAGAAGGAGGAAGGAAGGATCAAAGGAAAGAAGAGAGGCTAAGAAGATTAGTAAGTACATCATAACCATTTGTTAAATAAAATGGATAAGGAAGTATGATCTGGCCATTGTATGGCCGAATCTATCAAGGGTTTAAACCATGGATATGCTGTTTAAAAAGGGTAGAACATGGATCGTAGGGTTCGGCCACTTTGGATGGCTGAACCCCATGAAATAATTTGGTTATCTTTATGGTTTTTAAGGGATAAAAACCATACAATGATTGAAGGTTTTAAGGTGTTTTAAATGGAGATAAGATTATGGTTAGAATTATTATTGGTTCTATGATGTTTTAAAAGGGTTTAACATAGCTGAAAGAATGATGGACTTGGATGTTTATTGTTCATCAACAAGAATGGCAAAGTGGAGCACCAAAACCAAAAGGGGTGAGGTTCGGACATGGTGTATGGCCGAACCCCACCAAGTGCTATGTATGGTGTTTGTTTTAAAAGGTCTAAAAATATTCAAATGGATGGAGTTATGAGAACCATTCTTAGATGGAAAATGATAATGGATATCAGGTCATGGAAGGACATCATCTTGTGTCTAACTAGAAGATCAAGGGGTTGAACCATGAAATCAAGGGAGTGAGGTTCGGCCATGGTGTATGGCCGAACCCCACTAATCAATTTTATGGACTTATGATGTTGTGGGTGTATGAGTAATTAGATGATGGGAATGGCATTTGGATTTAATTAAAAAGGATCATCATTATGTTGGTAAGGTTCGACCATGTTGTATGGCCGAACCCCACTAAGGTGGATTTGTTGTGGACATTAGTTATTAAGCAAAAATTAAACAAAGGTTAAACCAATGGCAAAACCGTAAATACAAGTTATAATGTAAATATGGAATGAAAAATTAAAGGACTTGAAAGAGGGGTCAAAACCAAAGTGGTAAGGTTCGGCCATGTTGTATGGCCGAACCCTACCAAGGTATATTTGGTAATATGAGGTATTCTAATAAGTTATTTGGATGGTGTTCAAGTGGGTGAGGTTCGGCCATGGTATATGGCCGAACCCCACAAAATGGTGTTTGGTCTTAGACTTAGTTTGAAACCATATGAGACATGTGTTTGACTTGCTGTTATATAAACAAGGTAACGGGACTTCTTGAACGGTGCTCAAATCGTGAACGGGTGACGAGTTAAGAAGAACGGACTGTTTAAGTAACTTTTTTGTAGGTTTCCTACCTCTTTGTGACCACATATTATACTTGCTATTTTATGTTGATTTTGATGAGTTATTTGTGTTAAAGTATTATGTTTCAAAGAGGTTTTGAATGCTAAGATTCTATTATATATAGCATGTACTCATTGACATCTCATGCATGGCATGGGGTGATGGTTATGGAAACCGGAGGCCACACTCTGTGGGGGCGTCCGAAAGACCACTGTGGGATACCTTGATGATGAGAATCCCATCAAGAGGAAGCAGGAGGCCACACTCCGTCGGGGCGTCCGAAAGACCACTATGGGGTACCTTGGTGATGGCTATGTATACTTGTGATGGGTGGGACTCATTACATTTGCATGCATACATAGCATTGTTTTGTAAGATTTTGATGATCATGTATTATTATGTTATATGCATGTTTTTATACTAACTTTGTTGTAGCCCTAATCGGAAGACCTACTGGGCACGTTGTTCTAACGCCCTATCTCTATCCTTAGTGGATGACGCAGGAAAGGAAAAGGGAAAGCCCGAGGATCACGAAGGAAACCAAACATAGGAGCTTGGATATCTGAATGGAATTTATATATGGATATTTTGTTTATGTTTGCAAGGTTATGTAATAACTTAGAATATTGCTATGGTTTGATTTAGCTTGAATGAATGTTTAGTTTAAAGTAAATATGACTTGTACTTTGCTATCTAAATGGAGTAGTCATAGGTTCCATTATAATACGCAATCAGTTTAGTAATTTTCTGCATGATTTATTTAGTTCTATGTGTGGTTCGGTTTTCATGGACTTGGTCCATGCACACATAGGTTTGGCCAATTAAGGGTCGGACTTTGGAAGTCCGAACTTAGCTCGCGTCGTGACGCCCCCTCTCTCTTCCACTTTATTTTTTTTTAAAAAAATAGACTCTGATTTTTGGAATAGTGGAAAGGGCGGGGCGTTACAACGACTTTGCGCTGTGAGGAGATGTTGTCGTATCACCTTGATCTGTTTCGTGGTCTCTACAACTAGCTCAGGTCCAATAAGTACAGGCTCTCTGGCCTCTGTCCAACACACTGGTGATCTACAGGGTCTACCATACAACGCCTCAAATGGAGCCATCTTGAGGCTTACCTAGTAACTGTTGTTGTGTGAGAACTCAACTAGTGGTAGATGATCTTCCCAACTACCCTTGAAGTCTAGCATACATGATCTCAGCATATCCTCCAATGTTTGTATTGTTCGCTCTGACTAACCGTCAGTCTGTGGATGAAAAACTGTGCTGATTAACAAATTTGTCACCATAGCCGACTGCATGCTCTGCCACACCCTGCCAGTGAATCTGTCATCTCTGTCGGACACAACAGTCCTGGGTATGCCATGTAGTCTGATGATGTCCTTGATATATCGTCGTCCCAAAGTCTCAGATGAGTCTATCATCTTGATAGGGAGAAAATGTGCAGACTTGGTCAAACGGTCCACTATAACCCAGATCGCATCGTTACCCTTTGAAGACCTTGGCAGCCCTGTCACAAAGTCCATGGCAATGTGTTACCACTTCCATTCGAGCACGGGTAGGGGTTTGAGCAGTCCTGGTGGCCTCTAATGCTTTGTCTTGACTTACTGACAAGTAAGGCAGTGAGAGACAAAGTCAGCCACGTCCCTTTTGAGTCCATGCCACCAATAATGTCTTTTCAGATCATGATACATTTTGGTGCTACCCGAATAGATAGAGAGTTTTGATTGATGAGCTTTTGTCAACATCTCTCTTCTGCAGCCTTGAGGCACATATGTCCTGCCTTGGAATAAGAGACCTTGTCTAGCTCGTAATTCCCATTCTGGTATGTATTCTCTAGTCGACATCTTGGCCCATATTTCTGCCACTTCAGGATCTGTCCGTTGTTCTTGTTCAATATTGGAAACCATGCTGGATCGTACTATTAGATTATACATACTCTCACGGTCCTTGATATACAAATTAAACTCTCAGATGGTAGTCAACATTTCCCATTCCTTCATAATCAAACTGGCTACCGTTGCATGTGACATGCGACTGAGGGCATCTGCCACTTTGTTCGCCTTGCCAGGATGATATCGTAGTGTAAACTTATAATCTTACGTATATTTCATCCATCTACATTGCCTCAAATTGAGTTCCTTTTAGTCTAACAGATACTTTAAGCTCTTGTGGTCCGAAAATACTTCAAATTTCTCGCCATAGAGATAAGTGTCTCCAGCTTTTGAGAGCGAAGACCACTGTAGCTAATTCTAGATCATGAGTGGGATAGTTACGTTCATGAATCTTTAGTTGCCTCAAACCATATGCCACTACATGATGACTTTGAGTGAGAGAACACCCAAGTCCTTCTCCTAAAGCATCACAATATACTTCATATCCCTTGCCTCTTTCCGGCAAGATCAGAATAGGAGATGTCGTAAGCTTCTATTTCAGGTCTTCGAACCTTCGATTGCACACATCAAACCATTCAAATTTGACTCCTTTCTAGGTTAGTCGGGTGAGTGGAGCTGCAATCTTGGAGAAGTCCATAATAAACTTCCGATAGTAGCCAGCCAGTCCCAGAAAGTTACGGATTTCTGTCACATTCTTCTGAGCTTTCCGGTCTCTAACCGCCGCCGCTTTAGCCGGGTCCATGGCTATTCCTTCTGCTGCTATGACATGTCCCAAAAAGTTGACATCAGATAACCAGAACTCGCACTTGATTGCTTTGGCATATAATTGATTCTTCTTGAGGGTGTCCAGGACTATCCTCAGATGCTCAGCATGTTCCTCCTGACTGGTGGAATAAATTAGGATATCGTCAATGAAAACAATCACGAACTTATCCAGATAAAGTCAGAATATTTTGTTCTTCAGATCCATGAACATGGCTGGTGCATTGGTGAGTCCAAACGGCATGACTACATATTCATACTGTCCATACCGAGTTCTGAAAGTCGTCTTCTCTATGTCCTCATCCCTGACACAGATTTGATGGTTGCTTGACATCAGATCAATCTTGGAGAAATGGCTGGAGCCTCTGAGTTGATCGAACAGATCATCAATTCTGGGTAGTGGGTACTTGTTCCTGGCCGTCAACTGATTCAACTTTCTGTAATCCACACACATCCGAAGAGTACCATCCTTCTTCTTTACAAATAATACCGGTGCTCCCCAAGATGAAGTGTTGTTCCGGATGCATCCTAATCTGAGCAACTCATCAATTTGTTTCTTCAGCTCAGACTATTTCTGCTGGGGCCATCTGGTAATGCGGTAATGATACAGGAGTAGTGCCAGGATAAAGTTTGATCTCGAAGTCAATCTCCCTTTTTGGAGGCAAATCAAGGAGTTCTGTCAGAAATACCTTTACGTAGTCTTTACTACCGCATGTAGTTCATCGGTGCCTTTTCTAGTCTGATGTTATTCAATACAAGATGGTTCATTTCTTCATGTAGTCTCCTGGCCATAGGGATGCTCTATCTGTTGGCATGTACTACAAACCGTTTTCCCGCGGGTGACCAAAATATCACCCTGCGAAGATGACAGTCAATGCCGGCCTGAAAGGTAGCCAACCAATCCATGCCAAATATGTGTCGTATTTTGTCATCTCGAAGTACCAGATACTTGAATTTAAATATGAACCCAGCAAGTTCAGTGTCTACGGAAGTGCAGATCAGACCCAGTGATGTGTCTCCAATAGGGGATACAATAGTAAATGCAGTGGACAATTGTTGTACTAGAGTACCAGTAGCAGATATGAAGGAGTGGGATGATCCTGAATCAAATAATGCGAAAGCATAAGAACCACCAACTACTGTCATACCTTGAATCACTGAGTGATCCACTGTCTCTAGAGGAGGAACCAAAGTATATAGCAGTCCAGATCCTATCGGAATAGGTGCTGTCCTGTCTGGTTTTGTGCTCTGGATGCTTGAGACTGAGCTAGTCGAGCTGGAGGACGGAAAAAACCCCTGGAGTGAGCAGGTCTATTGTTCTGTGGACACTCCCTCTTGAAATGGCCCTACTAGCCACACTGGAAATAGGTACTAACACCTCGAGGAACCTAAGAGACTGGTCTTGATGTGGAGGGCTGATTGGGACGAAAACCTCTAGTGGACCCAGTAGAAGGTGAGGGTCTCCCAAAGTTGGGTATGAATCTCTTGTTCAAGCAGAAAGTATTTCCCCCGCTCTGACCTCGTCGGTTATCCACAAACCTGACTATCTCTGTCAACTCTTGTTCGGCTATGCTAGCTCGACTAACTACTTCTGCCAAAGTAGCTGATTTGAATATAGTGACTTTGGCTCTTAGGTTAGGTCGCAGGCCTTGTTCAAACTTTCGAGCCTTCTTGTATTCTGTGTCCACCATGTATAGAGCATAACATGATAGACTGAGGAATTCTTGTTAATAATCCGCAACAGTCATGGTGCCTTGGACCAAAAATATGAATACTTGTGTCTGGCGCTCCTTCTCTTCCTCTGGAAAATAGTGATCCAGAAACATTCCAGCGAATTGGTCCCAAGTCATCTCTTTCCTATCTTCCTTTGGAATCTGTGCTTGCTGACATTCTATAACTCTCCACCATTTGCCAGCATCATCCACAAATTGTGAAGTAGCCAGCAGTATCATGTCCTCATCACCAGTGATCTTGAGCAGCTTCAAGATTTTCGTAATGTTCTCGATCCAGTTCTCCGCTCCTACGGGTCCCTCTTTCCCTTTGAAATAATGGGGACGCTGCTATTTGAAATCCCTGACCATGTTTCGGTCCTGCGATTCATTGGAGGTTGCACCTCCATTGTTGTTCTGGTGTTGCTGTAGATCGAAAGTGACCACTGCCTGTACTGGGCTCTGTAGTTCAGGAGGTACTTCAGGAATGTTCGCATTGCCTTATCCCTCTCCGTTCTGTTCCTCTTCCTGTTTTGGGTTCTGACTGGTATTTCTTCTTCTTGGAGGCATTTTCCTAAGTCATCGAAACATTGATTGACTTAGTTTTTCTCATAAGATCTTATATTTACATACTTGGGGAAAATTGCCTAATTATCATCTTGTATTTCTTGTTTTGGGGAATTTTCCTATGTATCATATAGTGTTTCTCATCATGACATTTCTTGTTCAGGGGAGGTACGTCCTATTTGCTATGTTTGATAAATCCACAATTCATAGTGATTGTCATTCCCTTGTTGTTATTTTCCTCGTCAATTGTTGTTCTCAGATTGAATGCTTACAGTCTGATTCTCAACAAAGTAAATTAATCCGGCCCCCGTGCCGCAAACTCCGAAGAGTCGGTCAGTTGGGATTCTTATCTTGTCAGTGAGACATGATATAGTATTAATCTTACTTTGCAAGATTCAACACTTCCGGTTTCGCTCTGATACCAACTGTAACGCCCCGCCCTTTTCCACTTGCCGAAAATCAGAGTATTTTTTTTTTTGTATAAAAGAGTGAGAGAGAGCGGGAACGTCACGACGCGAGCTAAATCCAAGTTTCCAAAACTCGACCCTTAATTGGCCACCCTTACGTGTGTGTGGACAAAGTCTACTAGAACATTTCACACGCTCTAAGAATACTTGCGGAATTATCATATGGATAAAATATCGTTCATATACGTGACAACATTAAGCAAGGAAGCCAATCACCATATAATTAACTGAAATGTAATTATCACCAAACCATAGCAAAATATTACTAAGCTATTACAATCCAATATATCAATCCTCCCAATACATCTTTCAAAATCAACATAAGTAATATAATCATAAAATTGTCCAAGTTCCTATGCTTGACTCCTTCATGTCCCATGTCCTTGTCATTCCCTGTTCCATCATCTATATGGTAGAAGTAGGGCGTTAGTCAACACGCCCAGTAGGAATTCCAAATAGGATTATGTACACATAGGATCAATATAAAATCAATATAGAAACATTACATCATGTTTGTAAAACATCCCATAAGTAGTAAAATAAACCATGCATGATATCCATATCAAATCATGCTTACTTATGCAACATGTCATGGGTGTCAATGCCAAATGTTCACTCACCCAAATCCATATCCAATCACATCATATATAAATAGTTTCCTTGATAAATCATCTTCTCAAGGTGTTCCCTTGGCCAATTACGTCTGCAGTATTTTGTGACGGCACCACCAGGTCACTGTTATACCTCCCCACATATGTTAATCGGAATTACCGATGGAGTGTAGAGTCCTCCCTCTGCGCAAGGTTTTGGGACTATATACCCAGTAGCTCTTTGGCCCAGGCTACTCCGTACCCATTCCTAGCAATCTCAGACAAGGCCAACATATCAATAGTTCACATAGCTACATACAAAGTAGTCTCAAGCCCAAGTCATGTCCCGACAACTCATAACTAGGCTTACTGGTCCCATAGATTCCCTCCCATGCCATGCATGAGATAATGAATGCAAGAATGCCATTTCATATCAAATTACATAATACCATTGAAAATCAGTTCATAGACATATACCATTTGTTTAACCAAAGAAAATAATCATGTTTGGAAATAAAAGCCAGTAACATATATATATAAGATCCATATGTCCTTTTCTTGTTTCGCACGAACAATGCTAATAAACCCCATATATTTCAATCCAATCCATGTTTAGTCGACTGAATCATAAGATTCAGTAGGTTGAACCTCCCAGACAACCTTTGTCTGTTCCGGCCAGCACCAGTTCAGTCAACTCAATCCTAGATTCAGTCGACTGACTGTTTGTCAGTCTTCTTTGTTTGCATGTATGGCTCGACCTTTCTTCATGAAATCCATTCATTACCACTTTTAAACATAGGTATTATCATTCATATAACTCTTAGTGAGTTTACTCTACCTTCTAGCCAAGGCTAGAGTCTTTTCCATAACTTATCCAACCTTTGTACTATTATAACATGGTTTTTGAATTCAATCCTTTGATTGTTTGTTTGAATCCCATAATCATTCCTTGAGTGGCTTTTTAATTCCATGGCCTTAACAAAATTTGGCCATCCATTCCAATCAAATAGGGAACCCATAGGTTCGGCCACACCATGGCCAAACTTATGGTTTCTTTTAACTTATATCAATATTGTTAAACCTCTACACATACCTTATTTCCCATCTCCTTCTTTTCTTTTTGGTATGTCCTTGTCTTCCTTAATCCTTCTTCTCCCTTTGTTCTTCAATAATTTACTAAATAGAGAGATGAAAATGGGAGAGAGAGAAGAGGAGAGAAATCTCTTTGGGTGCAAGAGATGGAGTAGGCCAAGGGGTGTGGAGTGCCCCTTGGTTTGTGCCCCTTTGTATACCAGCCCACTGCCTCTCATTATGATTCATCTAATCCATGTGTCCCTTGGTTTAACCAAGGAGACTCTTTGACTTCCATCGAGTCATGGGTTTCATGTCCATTGAGATGGAGACTTGTGATACCCTGCCACCCTTGTGGGAGTCCCACATCGGTGGGGAGGGAAAAATGGAAAGGGGTTATATGAGGCCAAGCCCCTCTTGACTAGTAGGAAGCGTTTTGGGCCTGGCCATTTGGGCCCGGGCCCAAAGGCAAAACCGTACGGGTTCGAGCTGTGTGCAAGGCTAAAAGCGGACAATTTCTTGCTGAGTCAAGCCATAAGCCCTGTATACGGGTTGGGTCGTTACAAATTTGGTATCAGAGCTGAGTTCAACACTCAGACTGTGTGGGCCTTTCATCCTTCCCTGGAGTTGTTGAGCTGGACCGGGTCGAGCCAGGGATGGCTCGAGGCTTTAGGGGGAGTGATTGTGATACCCTGCCACCCTTGTGGGAGTCTCACATCGGTGGGGAGGGAAAAATGGAAAGGGGTTATATGAGGCCAAGCCCCTCTTGACTAGTAGGACGCGTTTTGGGCCAAGCCATGTGGGCCCGGGCCAAAAGGCAAAACTGTGCGAGTTTGAGCTGTGTCTGAGGCCTAAAGCGAACAATTTCTTGCTGAGTCAAGTCCTAAGCCCTGTATACGAGTCGGGTCGTTACAAAACTCCTCATCTTCCCAATTCAACTCAACTCAACTCAAGCATTAACTTATTCTTGAACTCAAGTCTTGAACTCATTCATGGTTGACCAAGTCAACCATGACATGGCCGACCATGCACCACATGGCATTTGGGTCCCACCTTGGCCATGTCACTCGATGATGTGGTACCCTTGTCTAGTTGGCTTCTATGCATGTCATATGACAATGCCACATCACCCACATGCCACCTCACTTGATGAGGTGGTTTAATGTGTTAGGTCTTAATTGGGTAGCTGACCCAATTACTTTTACCTTACCCAATTACCTTAAAATTAAGTTCACTATGACCCATTGGGTCCCAATTGGATGATTGACCCATTTAATTAGACTTTACCCAATTTATTTAAAATCAAGCTTACCCATGTTCCATTGGGTCTTAATTGGGTAATTGCCCCAATTCCTTACCCATCTAAGGTCTATTTCAACTATTTAATCTTAAATTAAATTAATTTGCAATTTAAATGGAACAATCCAATATATTTATAAGTGATGAAAATCCGGGGTGTTACAGGTAGATCTTGTCTCCACCGAGGGGTCGGTGAGAACGACTGGTCGTGCTGACAGTGAACTTAATTCATATTTCAAAGTTCGCTTCCAATTCACTGTCAAGCTTCCTCTCTAAGTTTATTATGTCCATTACCAACATATGCAACTAAGCCTAGGGATGGTCCTCCTAAGGTGTGGGTACCACCTAAAGACATTTATGGCCATAATACTTGTTTTGTTATTGCCATAACGATGATCTTTGAACCTGGTGGAGTTGATCATCATTCTTCGATCACTTGAGTCTTCAAGCTTCTAGCAAGTGCTTCTTCCCGAGTCATGGAATTGACAAACATAGGGACTCGACAAGCCAGGGCACTAACACATTCATAATCAGACATAATACACATTTATAGACAGTACAATATACAATAAAAGATACATCCATAGTATTTCAAATCTTTCTATCTTATTTTTCGGAAAAACTCTAAGGGAAATAGTTGTGAGTCTCTTAGTGGGTTACTACTCTGTTTTAATTATAATAATCCAGTAATCAATAAAATACTCAGTGCCCAGTCTCATATTTCATCCTGGCCAGAGTAGAGTAAGGAGACTTTGCCCAGAGGGTACAGTATAAGGTGCTTAGGCCACTACACGTATTGTCTTCTGGATTGTACCATGGAGACATATTGAGTTAGGCCTAGAGAGATATATGCTCAGGCCACTACTCATATTATTGAGTTAGGCCTAGCAAAATAAAAGAAAATCACTCAGTGCCAGATCCCTTCTTTTCTACAGAGTGATGAAGTTAATCGCTCAACTATTGATAGCTATCAGGCGGCGTTTCAGCTGCGCCACAAATAGAGGGTATCGACCTAGAAGTGAATATATATATATATATATATATATAGTATAATAAGGCAAACAAGGGTTAATATCATTTTTAAATAAAACTTAGGTCTCTGCAAATAAACATCATAATTTTGAATTAAAATAATAACTAATTAAAATACAAATAAAAGACATTATTACAAACACAAGTAAGCTTGTAAGGTGAAAATAACACCTATAGTAGGATTTAAAATAAGTATTTTGGCTATTTTCAATATTTTAAAATAATTAGGAAAAATGAACATTTCGCCTTTATGCTTTTCTAAAATTACATTTGTGTCCTTTTGATTAGATCCTAAAATCAAATTTTCTAACTAATATACCACCCAAATAATTTGCAATTAGAAAATATCTTGTAATCATAATTGTATAGAAATAAATTTTGACTCAAGTAAGACTTATAAAAATCAATTTTCAAAACTAATCCTTTAATTTACTAATTTAAATAAAATAATTAAAATAACTAACTTGAGTATAATACATGCTTTAGACATTGGTAGAAAGAGATATAGAAGAGAGGGCCTTCCTTTTTTAGAGAGAAAATTATAAAGAGAGAAAACTTAGAGATAAGCTAAAGAAAAATACAGCAACCCTCACTCTTATTTATAGTTGGGGTGTGGCGGTTCGGAGAGTTTTAAAATATATTATGAAAGTTCTCACTTAGGAGCTAGAACACGATTGACCCTAGAGAGGGGGGGGGGGGGAGGGGGGGTGAATAGGTCAATCTAAAATCGTTGGTTCTTTTAAAAATTACTTGATTGATTAATTATGTGCATCGGATATAACAATCAAGTGTATGTATGTTAACAAATGTGATAGCGCAATCAATACAAGAATGAAGCTCTAACACCCAAACACAAGGACACAAGATTTAAAGTGGTTCGGTTAACCAACCTACATCCACTGTTAGAACTAGTTCAACCTTGAGCTATCCCCAAATTCACTAAGTGGGGACTTACACCCTCAAGATTAGAGTAGGAATTCCACCTCACTCAATTGGCTTGGAATTCCACCCATCACATGTGCCAGAGATGTCGCTCTAGAGTTTTTTTATAGTGGTTCCGGAGCCAAGCCTCCTTAATCCACATTCGGGATAAAGGTTTTAAAAACATAATTTAAAACCAAAAAGCACTTGCCTTGAAGCTCTTTCTCGAAGATGTGTGCTTCTTAAAGATGCACCCAATGTGTGCCGATGCTCCGCCTTGTAGCCATCGTAAAACAATCACAATCTCAAGATGACTTGGAAACTGATTTTACCAAATCTTTCCTAGTTTGTATCTTTTCCTTCCTCCTCTCTCTCTCTCTCTCTTTTACTAACTCAATCAATAGATTGGTTGTATATGATTCTCAGGTGTAAGCACAAGAGAGTTGATTGTTCATTTGAGTGTGTGATTTTTCTCAGTTCAAGGAAGATGATTAAATGATCACACAACACTCATATTTATAAAAGAGTCTTAACAGTTTTTCAATCTGTCCTAGTACCGACAGGTCAGTGGCACCGATGGGTCGGTGTTCATATTTCTTACCGTTCAACCACCCGATCGTTGCGCATTAAATGCACTCCCAACGGTATAATTACTTCCCAGTCAACAGGTCGGTGTCGCCGATGGGTCGACAGTCATGGCACCGTGAGGTCAGTCCATACAAGAGGCTTGGTTTGGGGTAACACCATGCTGACAGAGTTTCAAGTCCAAAAACTAGTCTTACCCTGAACAATATGTCGTCCTTTACCAAGGGGTCGGTCCTGTACTCTCGATCGGTCTTGAACTACCGATATTTTGTTTTCTCGAGAGCCTACTTGAGTTCAAAGCCCATAACTCACTGATTTTTCATCGATGAGTCGTTGGTCGTTTCAGCCTTTCACCGAGGGGTCGGTGCATATGAGACTCTCGATCGGAGGCATACCCAAAATGAAAGTTCAACGTTCCAGAACCTTTGTCAATCTGGCCAACCAGTCTTTGACCACAATTGGTTGATACTGTCTCTACCGAGGGGTCGGTGAGAACGACTGGTCGAGCTGACAGTAAAACAAAATACACATTTCCAAGTTGGTTCCAATTCACTGTCAAGCTTCCTTTCTAGGCTTTTCGTGATTTTACCATTTGTTCTACTAATCCTCGAAAAGGTCCTCTCTAAAGTGTGGGTACCATCTAAAGTCATCTATGGCCAAATACCTGTTTTGTGAATGCCATATTGATGAGCTTTAATTCCGGTGGAGTTGATCTTTACTCTTGATCGCTTTGAGACTTCAAGCTTCATAACAAGTGCTTCTTCCCGAGTCATGGAATTGACAAACATAGGAACTCAGTAAACTTAGACGAGTTGAATCGATGAACTACCGAGCTCTAAGTGGGCCGATCCTGAACTTTTCTAATCGCCCAAACCGTAATCTTCATGATTAATGGGTCAAAATGCAATTTATTAACATAAATCACACAATTTAGTTTTAATTCAGGTCAGGGTATTACAATATCACTCAGAAAGACTAACGCTCAGAGGTTTAGGTTATTTTCTCTCAAAGGTATATGTGAACGGAATTTATTTATTCAAATCAAAATTCTCACATGTATTAAAAAGACGATGTAAATCAAAGAAAATAAACAGATCTCATTAATGGATATAATTTTCCTGAGAACGTTGAGTTAAACGCCATAATTTTTCTTCATTTATTCTCTACATGAAATACCCTATTAGATTTAAGATCAATAAGACTTCCAATAGGACGAAACATGACTTAGAATCGAATCATATCAAAGAAGGATATTAAGTCTCTAAAAATAAATATTTTGAATAGAAAAGTTAGAGGTCTTCAAAATGTAAAACAGGATATTTCTTCCTCTATTTTTCTTTTCAGCACTTTTCAAAATATTTCTACTTTTCTACTTTTTTTCTATTTTTTTTCTCACATCCTTCTTTTGATGTCTGGATGTTCCCTTTCTTTGTCTTTCTCTTTTTATCTTTTTCATTTCTTTTAATGCCTATTTTTTTAGAGTACCATCACAATGTTCATTTCATCTCTAACCTTTTTTGAGCTTTTAGAATAGGTCAGATATATTTTAATGAGACTCAAGCTCCACAACCGAAGTTGGGTACGGTAAATATGGCTAAACAATAAAATAGGTTAAATTTTAAATAAGACTCAACTGGGAACTATCAGTATTAAATGACCAAAAATATGTAGGCATGAAGGCTCAAACGATCCAAAAATGGCCTATATCCTATCCTAAGCATCATACGGTAATTTCGTTGCTTCAAATAAATTCAGAAAAATTCAAGTGTAATAACCCAAATTTGATAGCGTTCTTAGTAATATGACCAAATTTGAAGAATAATGAGATCAACAACGACTTGATACGATTTAAAAAAAAATGAATTTACTTATAACCCTCAAAAAAATTGAAAGGCTCTAAAGCTCACTAGGTATAAGTCTCCACTAGTATTCCTTCGGTGATTACTAGACTCTTGAAATATTTTTCTTTTCCAACTAATTTTTAATATGGTTATGAAAAGATTTTTTCCTAACATAAATCATACAAAATGTTTCCCGAAAAAGTATGAGATAAAAAAATTTTTTTACCCATTAATGCTAAAAAATTAACTTTGACTCTTTTAAATTTTTTTTTTTTTTACACAACAGGTAGTCTCAATCTTCACTTACTCTCTTCCCTTGGTAAATTTTTTTTTTAGAATAAAAAACACAACTTTTTTACTCAAAAACAAACATTTTTTTTTGCCAAGGGAAGTCTCAGTTTTTGTTTGTAAACTTACTCTTCCCTTGATTTTTTTTAAGGGGTCTAAGTTCTCTCGAACTTACTCTTCCCTAAGTTTTTCAGACACAATTTTTTTTTATTTGACTCAACAAGTGTAACCCATTAATACCCCCAAACTTACATCAGGAACATAATTTAATTATTTTCCCCGGCAACGGCGCCAAAAACTTGTTGATGGTTTTAAATGTAAATCTAGTAAATGCATGAACCATTCATAGTATAGTATTGTGAGAGTGAGGTCGAACCCAATGGAAAATCTCAAAGTATATGAATTTAAATTTATGTCCTCTAAAAATAAATTGTTTTTAAAAAATTGAATCATTATATGAGTCATTCATCTAACTTGGAAAATCAACAAATAAAATGTGTGATTTCTTATTCTTTTATGGTGAATTAAATTTTAACCTTAATCATTATTAGGATTTCAGGTTACAAAATTATTTACACATCTTCCGAACTTTAATTGAATGGACTTTTTAGAGAGGGTGATTAAAGAGAAATTAAATAATTAAATAATGAATTAAAGAATTAAATAATTAAAGATTAGATTATACAAGATTTGGGTTAAAACAATTATTATACAACAAACATAAGATTTGACATAATTAAAAGGCAAACAATTAAATTGCATGAAAATAAATGACTGAAATTAAATGTGCAGTAACGTAAAGGTTGGTTGTTTGGAATAGACCGTTCATCACTCAATGTGTGTAAATAAAGCAAAGGCCTAGATCTGAAATTCACGTAAAGATCTAAAATACAATTCATATTTATTAATAAATCCAAATTCACGACTTTTCATTTAATTAATCGAAACATTAGTAATCATGATTCAAGTCTTACAATCAAGATCATAACTGTTGCATACGCTCATGTTCAATCAAATAAATATAAGTTATGCTCTTGAAATTAAAAATAAAATAATCATAAAAGTATTATAGATATTGGATGTTCCACGGTTCTAAATTTATTAAATGGAAGAATTAAAGTACAAGGTTTTATAAATTAAATACAAGAAAGACAACATAAAAAAAAAATCTACAACTCTCACTTGTAAATTCGAATGGTGCTTCTGTCTTCTTGTCTTTTGCTCCAACATTTAGTCCTCTTAAACTCCAAGTCATATTCGAATTTTACCCTTGTGGTAATGGGGTATTTATAGGTTTTGAAAAGAGATGGATGACTTGGATTAAATCAAGGTTTAAGGTGGGAAATCAAATAACTGGATTGGATCTAAATGGGAATGGATGATGGGGATTTAACCTTGGATTTTAGGGTTGCACAAGGAGAGTCACACGAATTTGGTGTGACTTTCCGTGGTGGCTAAGTCAAGGTGGATGGAAGATAGGAGATTAGGAGAGAAATTAGGACTTGGATTTGCACTGGGAAATTCGAATTTGGCTATGTAGTTTTAGTATTTGTGCAATGAGATGATGAATTAATGGATGAGATTAAGAGATGAGGTGAATGAATGGATGAATACTAATCTAAAGTTAAGATGATCATGATGATGATGGATGACCTAGATCTAATGATGATGAATGGACGGGTTAGATTTGATGGTGGATCTAAGGTTTGACCTATTTTGCTGTGTGAGATGGAAGGTTAAGATCTAAGATGGAAATTGGATGGTGTGGATGTGAAGTTGGGTTATGGGTTTTGGACATAGGTAGTTGGGTTGGACTTAGGTAAATTCAAACATGGACCGTGGAGTTTATTGGACTTTGGGATTTAGATTTGGATCTAGACCTCAACTCAGGCCCATTTAAATTGGATTTGAAAGCTTGGGCCTTAGTTGGACTGAGCTAGCATACTGGCCTGGCCCAGAGTGTGAAATGCGCATGGGCTTGCATGTGTCTTGGCCCATTGAAACATTGTGGATTATAGCTTGGCCCACTTGAACTGAATCTTGGCCCAATGACTTGAAATTCACGCTTTGGCACTTGGATTGCAACTTTTAACCTCTAGAATTAAATAATTATTCAGCCACTTTAAATCTAAAATTATTAATTAATCATAGACTCTCATAAGTGGATCTAGATTAATTAATTTACATGGAAATCCTAGAAAGTGACATAAAATAATTATAATAATTCTAGTTTTTCTCTTTAAAGCTCTAAACTTGCAATCTTCTGTTGTTTTAACTTGATTTTCCTTAACTTTCCATTTTTTACTACAAAACTGACAAACTACATTAAACACATCATTATATATAAAATTGAGGATTGACTAACCCAATAATCAGGGGTAAAAATGTAATATTTCAATGCTCAACAAATACCTCCAAACTCAGATTTTGATAGTCTCAAGCAAAACTAAAGCTAAAAATTCTAAAGACACACAAAAATTCTAGACCAACTGAATAAATTGAAAATCCTAGACTAAACCACTTTTACTGGTACTTTCGATTGCATTTAGCGTATGCAACAACCTTTAAACCCCTAGCTCATCACTAGTAGACGAGTTATAGTCTCGTAAGGGCTTTCAATGAACCCACATCTCTAAAATTCATTTTACAAGGCTTATACTTGGAGTATAGTTTGTGCTTAGCCAACATTAACATAGACCTCTTTTTCCAAATAGACCCAAGTTTTGTTCACACCGTTGGAAAATGCGATTTCACTGCAAACCTCACTACATATATCTCTCGGAAAAATTAACTCTCAGAGGTTAGGGTTCATTTTCTCTCAAGTATTGTGAGCAGAATTTATGTACTCAAAATCAAAGTATCTCACATATGTAATAACAAAGACAGCTCATGTCAAAGAAGATGAATAATCTCATGAATAGATGGCACTTTTCTGAGAACGTTGAGTCAAATGCCATCATTTTTCTTCCTATATTCTCTACTTGAAACACCAATTTAAATCTAAGATCAATAAGACTTCCTTTTAGGATAAAACATGGCTTGGGATTGGGTTAAAACAAAAAATGATATAAGGCTCTAAAGATAAATACTTTGAATTGGTTAGAGGTCCTCATGATTTGAATGGGATATTTTTCCTCTATTTTTTTATAGCATTTTTCAAATTATTTTCTTTTTCTTTATCACCCTCATAGCTAAGGAAATGATTTTCCTACACAAGTGTGGGGGACTTTGTGTTCTAGACAGACATAATGAAAAAACGAAAACACAACTGTCTACGTGCATAACTTCTATCCAGTTCTTTAACGTCTGCTGGTCATAAAGACAAAGACGGATGATGGATGCTGGAAAAAAAAATTAAGGGTTCTCAGTTATGAACTTACTCTCCCCTAAGATTTTTTTTTTGAAAATGAATGAATGATCTTAGTACCCCCAAACTCGAATTGAACATTGTCCTCAATGTTCCCTAATCTCCACTGGCCAGGTGTAAACGAAGAAATATCTTAGAAAACGAACAATCTAAACATGAGTTGTACCGTGGGATGAAATAACTAACTTCTAGGCTAGATTGACTCAAAGAAAAACTAGGCTCAAGAAAAATAACAACTAGACACTGACGACTCTGATGAATTTAGACCAACTCAAACATAGACAAATGAGCTGGTTGGTCTGGGTGGAGATGAGTGGGTAAAGGTAAATGGGATTGGGTAAATGGGAGGATAATGGATGCGTAAATAAGTTTTGGTAAATTAGATCAATAAGCAGGATTTCCTCTGTTTCTTCTAGAGTGTAGTGCTCTAAAAATGGTTTCAAACGTTGACCATTGACTTTGAAAGGATGACCATTTTTAGGATGCTTGATCTGGATGGCACCATGTGGAAATATGATTGTGACTATGAATAGACTAGACCATTTGGATTTCAATTTTCCAGGAAAAATATGCAACCTAGAATTGTACAATATGACATTTTGACCAACAGTAAACACTTTCTGGAGAATGTGTTTGTCATGAAATATTTTCATTCGGTCTGTGTACTTTCTAGCCGTAGCGTAAGCTTTATTTCTGGTTTCTTCCAACTCAGCTAATTGAAGGTTTCTGAGTTGTCCAACTGAGCCTAGAGTAAAATTGAAACGTTTGATTGCCCAATAGGATTTGTGTTCTATTTCGACTGGAAGATGACAAGTTTTTCCATACTCTAAGCGATAGGGTGACATTCCTATGGATGTCTTGAACGCAGTTCGGTAAGCCCATAATGCATCAGTGAGTCTGGAAGACCAGTCCTTCGAGATGGATTAACTGTCTTCTCAAGGATATGTTCAATTTCTCTATTTGATATTTCCATTTGACCACTTGTTTGAGGATGATAGGGGGTAGCTACTTTGTGAATCACCCCATATGATTTCATCAATTTTTTGAATGAGCAATTACAAAAATGCTTACCACCATCACTGATGATAGTTCGTGGAATACCAAATCTAGAGAAGATATTTTCTTTCATGAAACAAATGACAACCTTGTGATCATTGGTTTTGCACGCCACTTGCTTCTACCACTTTGATACATAGTCAACTCCTATAAGGATATATAGATTGCCAAAAGACTTAGGAAAAGATCCCATGAAATCAATGCCCCAAACATCGCAAAGTTCAACAATTAAGATTGGGTTTAAAGGCATCATGTTCCGGTGGGATATACTTCCTAATTTTGACATCTATTGCATGAAACACAGAAGGAATGGGTATCACGAAACATGGAGGGCCAGTAAAATCCATAGTGCAAACATTTTGCAGTTGTCTTTTTAGCACTGAAATGGTCTCCACATGCTTGATCATGACAGAAACTTATGACACTTTGTTTTTCTTCTTCAGGAACACAATGACAAATAATTTAGTCAGCACAATGCTTAAACAGATATGGATCATCCCAAATGAAATTTTTGATTTGTGCCAGAAATTTAACTCTTATCTTTTTTAGTCCAATGAGGAGGCATTTGACTAGTCACAAGATAATTAACAATGTCTACGAACCATGGTAGTTGGGAAAGGGACATTAATTGCTCGTCAGGGGAAGACTCAGTGATAGGACGGTTATCTTCAGTGATCTCAGTTACCAATCTAGACAAATGGTTTGCTACCACATTTTCGGAACCTTTCTTATCCCGAATTTCAATATCAAATTCTTCTAGCAAAAGTATCTATCGAATCAGGCGGGACTTAGCATCTTTCTTAGAAAGAATATACTTGAGTGTAGCGTGATCTGAATAGATAACGACCTTCGAACCTACTAAGTAAGATCGAAATTTGTCTAGCGCAAATACAACTGCTAACAGCTCTTTTTCCATGGTGGAATAATGAAGCTAAACATCATTCAACGTTTTGCTAGCATAGTAGATAACATGAGGTACTCTTTTCATTCTTTGTCCTAACACGGCTCCTACTGCATAGTCAGAGGCATCGCACATAATTTCGAAAGGTGCAGTCTAGTCAGGTGGCTGTATTATTAGAGCAGAAGTCTGTAACACCCCAATTTCTCAATAATATGAATATTTACGAAAATGCCACTGGATTGGTGAATTTAATAAATGTGATTGTAAATGAGAAAATGGTGGGACCCATTATTCAAATTAAGACCATATGAACATATTATAAGGGACAATTTATCATGAATGGGTAATGAACATCAAATTGGGTCAATGTGGTTAATTGGGTCAAAGGACCCAATTGGGACCCAATGGGTCATAATGGACTTGTTTGACCATCTGGTGAGCCCAAATTTAATGGGGTTAAGCTGAAATGATTGGAAACTAAATGGAGCATAAATGGGTAGGCTTGAGGCACATATGAAAATCACATGCAAATGGCTAAAACAACCCATAATTGGGGCATGGCGTCAAATTGGATCCATGGGCTAAATGGGGACCCAATGGGTCGTGTTGACCATGTGGACTATGTTTGACCATGTGGACCCTCAACTGAGCTCAAATGTGAGTCAAATCAGAATGAGTTGAGACTGAAATGAGTTGGATTTGAATTAAGAAATGAGTTGACTCAAGTGCATTAAATGAATGGCATTTAATGTGGTGAGTTGAGCTAATGAGTTGGGTGAGTTAAATTGGAAATCAAAGGGGTCTTGAGTTCAAATGAGTCAAAGGGGAGGAGAAGAGTTGTCTTGATCTCAACCAACCCAAAACAAATCCCACATGTTGGTGACCTTGTAATGGTAATCTCCATGCTTGGGTTTAAATGGATTTAAATGAAATGAGATAAAAATCTCATGGGAATTTGGAGGGTTTCCATCTCATATGGAAACCCAAGGCTCCAACGTTGGGAGTGTCAAGGGGTGCCTTGGTTGGTACCAAATGCCTCCTTGGTTTGATCAAAGAATGATGAGGAATAATGAGATAATATGGGGCTGTTTAACAAAAGGAATACACCATTCATTTGGCCGATTGTCACTCCATGAAACCATAGAATTCATCTCTCTCTCCCTCTCTCAAGAACACACCTCCTTGGCCGAACCAGCTATTGGTGTTTTCACCATTGATCAAGCACATATTCGGCTAGAGACTAAGGAAGAAGGAAGGAAACAAGAGGGAAGGAAGCAAAGATCAAAGGCAAGAGGAAAGGCAAAGGAAATTGGTAAGTACTCCATGGAATTTGGTTTAATTAAATTGGTAAAAAAGGGAGCATGTTTTGGGCCATGGAATGGCCGAATGCGTCAAGGAATTAAACCTTGGATAAAGGTTGTTTAAAATGGTAAAAATGTATCATTGGGTTTGGCCACTTTGGATGGCCGAACCCCATGAAGTTATTTGGGCATTTGGATGGTTTTGAAGGGTAAAAACCATACAATACTATGGTGATTTTTATATGTTTTAATGAGACACAAATTATATGTTAAAAAGGTTTAAATTATAGGCCATATGGTTCGGCCAATTGGGATGGCCGAACCCCATGAAATGATATGATAATTTGTGATGGTTTTTGAGAGATAAAAACCATACAATATTATGGGGCTTTTATGTGATTTAAATGGAGATATAGTTACTGTTTTGAGTTGGCCATTGGATGGCTGAAACATGTAGATATCATGGTTAAAGAGTAGAGCCTAAGTTATGTACATATGATGGAATCATTGAACCAAGGGAACCATTGGGTTCAGCCATGTGTATGGCCGAACCCCATGGACCATTTTATGGTTTATGTGGAGTGGAAATTATAGATGGATTGTAGTATGAAAATGGATAGAAATAAAGAACCATTGGATTTGGCCATATGTATGGCCGAACCCCATGAAATAATTTTGATGGACTTAAGTAATTGTGAAGCCATAAAGATGATGAAAGACTAAGGTCTAGTTAAGTATGAAAGATTGAAATGAGACTCAATTTGGATTGGTGAGGTTCAGCCAAGTAATATGGCCGAACCCCACCAAGGTAGATTTATTATGAACCTTGGTTATTAAGGAAAAATAAACAAGGCTTAGCCTAGTGGCAATATTGTAAATATGAATGAAAAGAGCAAAGGAATTAAAAGAGGGGCTCAAACCAAAATTGTGAGGTTCGGCCATGCTGTATGGCAGAACCCCACCAAGTTATGGTTAATAGATTAAGGTTTGTAAATAAAGTTATTTGGATGGTGTTGATCCAAAACAAATGAAGGACAAATTCAAAGTGAGTGAGGTTCGGCCATGCCCACAAGATGGTTTTTGGGACTTAGATGTATATGGAAATCTAAATGATAGTATATTGATTGCCGTTGTATAAACAAGGAAACGAAATTTGAACGGCGTGCGAGTCGTGATTGGGTGAAGCTCAAAAAGAACGGACACTTAAGCGAAGTTTCCATAAGTTTCCTACCTACTTGTAACCACATTTATACTTGGTTTTATGATGGTTTTTATGAGACATTGTTATACTATTATTTATCATATTAGATTTGAATGATGAGATTTATTTACATGTTGCATATATTCATGGGCATCTCATGCATGGACACGGGATGATGATTATGGAAACCGGAGCCCACACTCCGTCGGTATGCACGTGATGCAACTGTGGGGCCTCCTTAGGCGATGAAGGTCCCGCCAGGAGGAATATCATAATGATGAGAGTCACATCAGGCCTCCTTAGGCAATGAGGTCCCGCCAGGAGGAATATCATGATGATGAGAGTCACATCGGCCTCCTTAGGCAATGAGGGTCCTGCCATGAGGAATATCATCAAGAAGAAATAAAAGAGTACTGTGGTTTACGTTGACGAGGAGAGTCTCGTCAAGTGATGGCTATGTATATGTGTGATGGGTGGGATTCATTACATTTGCACTTACATACATAGCATTGATTTCAGATATTTTTGGATGATCATATACTATATAGATGCATGTTGTATATACTAACCATGTGGTAGCACTGATCGGAAAACCTACCCGGCGCGTTGATCTAACGCCCTATTTCTATCCTTAGAGGATAATGCAGGAAAAGGAAAAAGGAAAAAGAAGGTCGAGGACCAGGAGGGGAGCCAAGCTTAAGAGCTTGAGTGTTGGAATGAACTTCTATTTTACTGTCATTTGAATTACATTTTATGGATATGTAATAACTAGTAACTTTGCTATGGTTTGTTTATGGTTTGATATTGGATGCTTGGTTTAAGCATTTTAATGGGAGACTTGTACTTGCTATCTATTCAGTATAATTCCGCAATCAGATATTTCCACAATTGGTCTAGTTTATTCCGCATGACTTGATTAGTTCCATGTGTGGTTTGTTATTCATGGGTTTAGTCCATGCTCACATGGGTGGCCAGTTAAGGGTCGGACTTTGGAAGTCCGAACTTAGCTCGTGTCGTGACGTCGTCCGCCCTCTTTCGGTGTTATTATATTATTATTAGAAAAAAAAATTAGACTCTGAATCTCGGAAAGGGCGAGGCGTTACAAAGTCAAAGCAGTTTTCAATTTTCAAAGGCTATGACACATTTTTCATCAAAATTGTAAATGGCATCCTTGGTCAGGAGTCTATAGAGAAGTCTTGATATGCCACTGAATCCTTTGATAAACCTTTTGTAAAATCCAACATGACCTAAGAATGATCTAATCTCTTTAACAGTTTGTGGTTTTGGTAAATTCGATATTAGGTTATCCTTGGATTTATCCACTTCAATTCTTTTTTCTAAGATGATGTGCCCAAGTACTATGCCTGATTTCACCATAAAGTGACATTTTTTTCCAATTGAGTACTAAGTTATTTTCTTTACACCTGACTAATACAAGGGTCAGATGGTACATGCACTGGTCAAAAGTTGATCCAAAGACTGAGAAATCGTCCATGAAAACTTCCAGAAAACATTCTATCGTGTCGGAGACAATACTGATCATGCACCTCTGAAAAGTGGTAGGTGCACTACACAGTTCGAAAGGCATACAACGATAGGCGAACGTACCGAATGGACAGGTGAATGTTGTTTTCTCCTGATCTTCAGGAGCAACATAGATCTGGTTATAGCCGGAAAAACAATCAAGGAAACAATAGAATGCCTGACTGGCTAAACGTTCAAGCATCTGATCAATGGAAGAGGGAAGTGATCTTTTCGAGTGGCAGTGTTCAGCTTCCGGTAATCAATACAAACTCTCCAACCCGTTTGAACGCGTGTTGGAACTAACTCATTTTCCTCATTTTTTATTACCGTGACTCCAGACTTTTTCGAGACAACTTGGATTGGACTTACCCATGCAGTATCTGAAATTGGGTAAATGATTCCAGCTTCGAGAAGTTCAAAATTTCAGCTCTCACTACTTCCTGCAATGTTGTATTTAACCGTCTCTGTGGTTCCCTAGATGTTTTGGAATTTTCTTCTAGATAAATTTTGTGCATGACCACAGAAGGGCTAATTCCTTTGAGATCGGCAATGGACCATCCTATAGCTTCACGATGATCTCTTAAAATAGTCAGAAGTTTAGACTTCTGCTCAGAAGTTAAGTCTGAAGTATGATATTTGGTAATGTGTTTGAAGGTCCAAGATATGAATATTTGAGTGTTTCAGGAAGAGCTTTGAGTTCTAATTTTGGTGGCTTCACGATAGATGGGACTGACACAGATGGATTGACATAAAGAGGTTCAAATTTGGTGAAAACATTCACTTCATTGAAATTTAAATCCTTGTCTAAGTGAGACAGTGATATTTCAAATTGATCATTGCAAATGGAGTGAATGAAAAATTCATCAACTGAATTCTGAATTAAGTTAACCTTGCATGGATCATCCGAGCAGAGAGGTTGTCGACAAAGGCCAAAAACATTGAGTTCAGTTGTTAAATCTCCAAATGATAATCTAAGCATACCATTTTGGCAATTGATCACTGCTTTTGCAGTAGCCAGAATGGTCGTCCAAGAATGATTGGGATATGTCCATTATCGTCCTGAGTTGATTGTGTATCCAATACCAGAAAATCTACAGAGATGTAGAAATTTTCAACCTTAACTAGAACGTCTTCTATCACATCTCTGGGAATTTTTATTGAGCGATCAGCTAACTGTAGGGTGATATAGAAGTAGGTTTCAATTCTCCCAAACCTATCTACTTATAGAGAGACTATGGCAGTAGGCTGACACTAACTCCAAGATCTAATAAGGCATTGTCAATTGTGTATGTACCAATTGTACAAGCAATGGTTGGACATCCAGGATCCTTATGTTTGATTGGAAATGTTTGTTCGAGTAGAGCACTCGCATTTTCTGCTAGAAAAGCTTTTGTGGGAACATTGGTTCTCCATTTCACCGTACATAGGTCTTTGAGAAATTTGGCATACGAAGGTACCTGATTGATGGCATCCAATAGAGGGATATTGATTCTGACATGTTTAAAAACCTCTAGTATGTCACCATAAGGTATCATTTGTTTTGCGGATAACCTATGAGGATATGGAGCCCTTGGTGAAAATATTTTCTTAATAGATAATTCGATGGATTTTGGACATGGGATGAACTCAGTGAGTTATCCGATTGCTTTGATTGATCATTGATTGATTCTTTAGGCATTTCCACTTTGTTATCTACATGTTTCCCTAATCTCAAGGTAGTAATTGATTTAACATCATCTGGTTTAGATGATGAAACTTCATACTGTCCCTTAGGATTTGGAATAAGTTGACTGGGAAATTTGCTTATTCCTTATCACCAATAGTAGTGGCCAATTGGCCTATGTTTCAAGCTTGTGCATAGCATATTGGGTAGATTGCATGAATTGCTGCAACGTATCCTCAATCGAAGGTTTACATTGTTGTGAAGGATAAGACTGATTTGACTAATTTGACTGGGGTGGATGATATGGAGATGGTCGAAATGACTGATTTTGATATTGAGAAAAGTTTTGATTCATTAGAGATTGATTCTGTCGCCAAGAAAAATTGGGATGATTTTGCCAATTAGGATTATATGTAGCAGAGAACGGGGTTCCTTGCTGTCTTACACAATTGGGATTATTGAGTGCATTTATTTGTTCAGTTGAACACTCAGAATTTGATTCTAAGGAAGAGCAATTTTGAGCGGTGTGTCCTGGACTAGAACACAACACAAAATTCAGCATTTACTCCTATTGATGGATTCATCGCCCTAATCATCACTAATGAGTCAACTTTTTTTGTTAGGTATGCGATTGCTAACTTAACGTCAAAATCATTATTGACTTCGTACAAACCCCTTTTTCTTAAGGTTTGTGCTAGAATATCTTTCTTGGAAAAATCCCATCGCTGAGAATTTTCCGCCAATGTTTCTAGGAATGTCCATCCATTGTTTTCAGTTAACTTCAAAAAGTCCCCATTTTTCATAGACTCGGCCATTTGACGGGTTGATGTGGTCAAACCATCATAGAAAAATTGACAAGTCTTCACGTTTCAAAACCATGGTGGGGGCATTTTGCTAATATTTCTTTGAATATTTCCCATGCTTCACAGAATTGTTCACTCTCCTTTTGATTAAAGTTTATCATTTCTTTCTAGAGAGCATTTGTTTTTTTATATTGGGAAAAACTTATTCAAAAATTTATTAACTAGCTGATCCCAAGTGGTGATGGTATTCGTAAGTAAAGTATTTAGCCATGATTTCATTTTTTTTCTTTGAGAGAAAAAAGGAAATAATCGAAGTCGAATAGATTCATCAGTGATTGCTTAGATTTTAATGGTGCCGCAGATCTCTAAGAATTCTTTCACATGGAGTTACAGATCCTCTCTATCATGACCATGAAAGGCTGGTACTAGATGTAAAAGTCCTGGCTTAAGTTCAAAGGTAACATTGGTTGCAGGTACAACTATACCTGATGGTGTATTGGTTGTGACTGGTGAGAAGTAATCTTGGAGAGTTTTCTCCGCAATTTCTTCTGCCATGGGTGATGATGGAAGAGTAGATGACGTTTGATGATTATGGTGAAGTATGTGAATCGTCTATGTCTATGACTGAGCTGGACTGAGCTCCGGACGCAACAATCGATGTACTGACGGGAAGTGTAACTCTAACCAAGCAATTGAAGGAGTTACGTGACCAATGACGCATACACAGACACGATCATACACGCTAAAACAAATTCATACAAGAAAATGCTTAGATCTAAATTTAAATTGCACTAATGCAATCAAATGTTTTATTGGCTAATAGGACCCTAAAAATTGTCTCTAGACTTGCTCCTACTTTTTTTTTCCAAACAATCTAAGTCTCCAATGAGAGTTCAACCACAAGATGGCCAGGTAAGTTCCCAGGTAAGTGGGGGAGCACACGGCATCTCTTCCCAACTTAACCTTAGGTCATGCTCAACTGCAATGCCTTGGTGACAGAACTAACCTTAGACATCATTCTTGAAGATGAACTAGTCATTGGTTCCAAAAATTGATTTGAATTAAAAATGTTCCTATTCAGCATGAAACCCTAAAAATCTAACCTAATGGTTCCTTAATTGATTTTATTAGGAGATGCATGAACCATTTTACTATCTTATTTTTCTAGATATTATGAATGCAATCCTACTTTACCACACAAACATTTAGCAAATATGCAAAACAATAATAAAACAAATCTAACTAATGCATGAACCTAACATCCTAAAATGCATGAGCAATTTAAATATGCAATTGATTTAAAGAACACCCTAGAAATTTCTATATGAATGCATGATAAAAGCGAAAATTAAAATAAAATGATTAGGCACTCACCTTAGCCTAGCTTGCATGTTTTCTAGCACTTTTTAAGCAATTTTCTTTTTTAGCAATTTTCAAGCACTTTGCAAGTGATTTTCAAGTGTGCATCCTGTAAAACAACACAAGCAAACTGTGGTGTAAAGTCTAAATCGAAGAACGCATGATGTCTAAAGAAAAAAAATTGTTCATAATCTATAATTAAAGAAGGAGATGTGAAATAATCTATAAACAAGAATTCCAAACTATGACAAGATTATGGAATTTAAATCAAAGTTCAGCATATTTAAAAATTTGTTCCACGATTTCCAAGATTTGACGTCTTATTTTGAAGATTTCATAAGTTAGATAGAAGTTCTAAATTTTAGAAAAGTTCTAAGTTTGGATTTTTTTTCCTACAATTGGAAGGTTTCCAAAAATAGAAAACTTTCGAAAAATAGATTGATTCAAATAATTGAGATATTCAAGAATTTCTTATTTAAGGCAACTTTCCAAAAATAGAAAAAGTTTCCATTTTTTAAAGAGTTGCCAAAAATATAACTTTCCAAAAATAACATTTTCTCCTAAAAATAATTAATTTTTAAAGAGAATATAATTTAATGATGTTCCCCGGCAACGGCATCAAAAACTTGTTTATGGCTTTAAATTTGTAAATCTCGCAAGTGCACAAACCATTCATAGTATAGTATTGTGAGAGCGAGGTCGAACCCAATGGAAAATCTCAAAGTATATGAATTTAAATTTATGTCCTCTAAAAATGAATTGTTTTTAAGAAAATGAATCATTATATGAGTCATGCATTTAACTTGGAAAATCAGCAAGTAAAATGTGTGATTTCTTATTCTTATATGGTGAATTAAATTTTAACCTTAATCATTATTAGGATTTCAGGTTACAAAATTATTTACACATCTTCCTAACTTTAATTGAATGGATTTTTAGAGAGAGTGATTAAAGAGAAATTAAAGAATTAAAGAATTAAATAATGAATTAAAAATTAGATTAAACAAGATTTGGGTTAAAACAACTATTACACAACAAACATAAGATTTAACGTAATTAAATGGCAGAGAATTAAATTGCATGGAAATAAATGACTGAAATTAAATGTGCAGTAACGTAAAGGTTGGTTGTTCGAAATAGACCGTTCACCACCCAAGATGTGTAAATAAAGTAAAAGGCTAGATCTGAAATTCACGTAAAGATCTAAAATACAATTCATATTTATTAATAAATCCAAATTCACAACTTTTAATTTAATTAATCAAAATCTTAGTAATCATGATTCAAGTCTTACAATCAAGATCCTAACTTATTGCATACGTTCATGTTCAATCAAATAAATAAAAGATGTGTTCTTGAAATTAAAAATAAAATAATCATAAAAGTATTTTAGAAATTGGATGTTCCAGAGTTCTAAATGAATGCTTCACTTAATTAAATGGAAGAATTAAAGTACAAGGCTTTTATAAATTAAATACAAGAAAGACAACATAAAAAAAAAAAAAATTCTACAACTCTCACTTGTAAATTCGAATGGTGCTCTTGTCTTCTTGTCTTTTGCTCCAGCCTTTAGTCCTCTTGAATTCCAGGTCATATTCGAATTTTACCCTTGGGGTAATGGGGTATTTACAGGTTTTGAAAAGAGATGGATGGCTTGGATTAAATCAAGGTTTAAGGTGGGAAATCAAATAACTGGATTGGATCTAAATGGGAATGGATGATGGGTTTAAGCTTGGATTTTAGGATTTCACAAGGAGAGTCACACGAATTTGGTGTGGCTTTCCTTGGTGGCTAAGTCAAGGTGGATAGAAGATATGAGATTAGGAGAGAAATTAGGACTTGGATTTGCACTAGGAAATTCGAATTTGGCTATGTAGTTTTAGGGTTTATGCAATGAGATGATGAATGAATGGATGAGATTAAGAGATGAGGTGAATGAATGGATGAATACTAATCTAAGGTTAAGATGATCATGATAATGATGGATGACCTAGATCTAATGATAGATGAATGGATGGGTTAGATTTGATGGTAGATCTAAGGTTTGACCTAATTTGGTGAGTGAGATGGAAGGTTAAGATCTAAGATGAAAATTGGATGGTGTGGATGTAACGACCCGTCCCGCTATGAGTACGTCAAACTGATACAAGATCTTAAAACCGATCTGATACTAATTCAGGGGTATATATTTATTTTTTTCAAAATAAAGGGAAGTACAACTCCCACAACCCACACTCAAATCTATAGCCGATAGTACCAATAAAAGTATCAATCGTAATTGGAAACAATAACATCATTCCATTATTACATTCATCCAACTTAATGAAAAGTACACATATCTCAAATACATTAACATGTCCTCAAATACAAAATGAAACTATGACAAGTACAAAGCTGCAACTCTACGCCCAATGTCCGATTGAGGGTCCCGCCGACCCTTCCTCTATGAAGTACCTGTGAGGCAAGGGGTGAGCTCTACATGCCCAGTGAGGATAACACACACATCATATGTCACCAAGCATACATTGTATATCATCATATGAACACATCAAAGTCTATGATGTCTACATGCATGACTATGCAAGTGGGTGCCCTACACCTAACACACGGGTCCACATCTGTCGGGCCTTTAGTACATCCTCTAACCAACTCAATACAACTCTATGGCAACTCTCTCATGTGCCCATCTGTTGCGGTCCACCCACCCTCGGGTATACAGACTGATCTCCAACCAGATCAGGATCCATACTCCTCGACCAGACCTATAACTCTCTCATGACAACCCGCACACATATCACGACCAACCCAAAAATCGAACTCACTAGAGTCCCAAATCGACTACCACACGAGAGTAACCACCTCACCAGTCCTCAACGGACTGCCACTCAGATTCATCTATGGTCTCCTCAACCAAACACTAGAGTCTCGATAGTCAAACCTATAACCTTGGACTACATCTGTTGGTCTCCACACGACTGGCGTATCCACCCCTCACAGAATTCTATAGGTCTTCTACGGGTGAGCAAGCCGAACTCACTCGTTAGGCGGCCATAAATTCCTAGTGAGTCAACGCCCACAAAACAAGTCTCGTCAATGAAGCCCAAAGTCATAACCGCGGTTAAACACACTACGACATCACACCACAGGTTGTCCCCACCATACAAGTGTCCTAGCATGGAATACCATACCTCAGACTGTACCTACGATGCAGGTGTCATAGCTTGGAACATCATCTCACACCACACCGCAAGTTGTCCCCACCCAACAGGTGTCCTAGCCTGGATCTCATCACATCACATCGCATGATGTCCCCACCCTACAGGTGTCCTAGCCTGGAACATCTCA
Source organism: Chimonanthus salicifolius (assembly GCA_013350335.1). Lineage (NCBI taxonomy): Eukaryota > Viridiplantae > Streptophyta > Magnoliopsida > Laurales > Calycanthaceae > Chimonanthus > Chimonanthus salicifolius. Next base: position 22,339,278 of record CM023539.1, on the reverse strand, counting down.
TCACATCACATCGCAGGTTGTCCCCACCCTACAGGTGTCCTAGCCTAGAATATCTCATCACATCACATCACAGGTTGTCCCCACCCTACAGGTGTCCTAGCCTGGAATATCTCATCACATCACATCGCAGGTTGTCCCCACCCTACAGGTGTCCTAGCTTGGAATATCTCATCACATCACATCGCAGGCTGTCCCCACCCTACAGGTGTCCTAGTCTGGAATATCTCATCACATCACATTCATCAATTATGACATTAAATAATCAATTCATATATGCCTCTGCGGACATCGGATACGAATACATCCGGATGGGGACCCGCCACATAATAGTATCAACAGTTCCCTTACCGAGTGGTTCATAATACCAGAGACCCCCATTCGCCGCATTCCGTACCCGCACATCTGATATAGTAGTAATATGCATAGATGCATGCTAAAAGCGGTGATAAGTTCCATCACCTATGTGTGTCCTTGAAATCCAATGCGAGAAAACGAGTCTGGGGGTTGAAGGGGCTCAATCTGTTGAAACTTGAGCACAAGGATAAGTAACAGGGCAAAACGGGTCAAACTAAGTCTGGACTACAAACGGGCCCGAAAGAGAGTCGAGCCCAAACCGGACTGAAGTGGGCCCGAAATTGAAAATTGGGTCCAAACTTGGGCCTGGCTCGAAACTAAGCCCAAAACTTGAAACTGGGTTTGAAATTGGGTTGAGCCCGAAACTGGGTCGAAACGGGCCGAGTCGAAGGTGGGCTGGGCCGAACTGGTTGAGTTAGGTCTAGGGCCTGGTCTGCTGGTCCAACAGTGAAATGGGTCTGTACTGCCAAGCCCAGAATCGAACCCACCCGAGTCAACTCAGTGATTTGACTGGGTTGGCTTGGAACTCACTGAGAAACCAGGAAAAATAAGGAAATGAGAGGAAAAAGAAGGAAAAGAAGGGAAGAAAGAAAATAGGGGAAAATGAGAAAAATGAAGGAGAAGAAGGGGAGGGAAGAGGTTACCAGGTTCGGTTGAAGGGAGGGGCGACGAATCTGAACTCCGACGACGGCGGGAAGGATGGGATCCGACAATGAAGCCATCCGAACGAGATGGGAACAGGAGGAGGAGGGAAGAGCATCGGTAGAAATGGGAGAGAGGAGTGGCCTAGAGAAAGAGAGAGGGCGAGACAGCGAAGGCGGCGGCTTGAGGGAGGGGAAAGAGAGAGCTTAGGGTTAGGGTTAGGAAGAGAAGAGAGGAGAGGAGAGAGGGGAAAAGGAAGAGAGAGATGGGAGAGAGAGAAGCAACAGCAGTTGCGGAGGCACTGTAGCGCCTAGCTACAGTGCTGCCGAAACGAAGGTTATAAAGGGGTAGGTTTACGGTTTTGGAAAACCCTTTTTTTTTTTTAAATAAAAATCTCCAATTTCCAAAATATTTTAAAAAAAAACCCGAAGAAGCCAAATGACAAATGTCGGGGGGGAAAACGTGTGATTTTCAAACTTTTAATTACGACAGAATTTCAATAAATCCAAATTACTAAAGTGCCCTTTGAGTCTCCGAACTCAAAACTCGACAAACCAGGACCCACCACGGGGCCCATACTCACCCCACCGCTACCTAGACCCTAAAACTCTGAAAAAATCGGGTCAGGTTACAGTGGATGTGAAGTTGGGTTATGGGTTTTGGATATATGTAGTTGGGTCGGACTTACGTAAATTCAAACATGGACCATGGAGATTATTGGACTTTGGGCTTTGGATTTAGATCTAGACCTCAACTCAGGCCCATTTAAATTGGATTTGAGAGCTTGGGCCTTAGTTGGACTAAGCTTGCATACTGGCCTGGCCCAGAGTGTGAAATGCGCATGGGCTTGTATGTGGCTTGGCCCATTGAAGTTTTGTAGAGCATAGTTTGGCCCACTTGAACTCAATTTTGGCCCAATGACTTGAAATTCACGCTTTGGCACTTAGATTGCAACTTTTAACCTCTAGAATTAAATAATTATTCAGACATTTTAAATCTAAAATTATTAATTAATCATAGACTCTCATAATTGAATCTAAATTAATTAATTTACATGAAAATCCTAGAAAGTGACATAAAATAATTATAATAATTCTATGTCTTCTCTTTAAAGCTCTAAACTTGCAATCTTCTGTTGTTTTAACTTGATTTTCTTGAACTTTCTATTTTTTACTACAAAATTGACAAACTACATTAAATGCATCATTATATACAAAATTGAGGTCTAACAGACTCAATAAACAGGGTAAAAATGTACTATTTCAATGCTCAACAGACCTAAGACAAAAATCCTAAACTAGACCGACTCAATGAAAATCCTAGACTGACTCACTCTAAACTGACTCAACCTAAAAGAAACCTAGAAAGGATGCGTACTCAATTATTTTTTCACAAATTTCACATCCTGGACCTTCTTGAGTGAGTTCCATTCGATTCGGCAGATGGTGGTGGTGAATGTGCTCCAATGAGTACATAATGTCATGGCATAGTATCTCTTTTCCCAATCATTATCACCCACTAGCATGATGAAAGCCTGTGGATCATTTAACTCAAACGGGATACAGTCTAGAGCGGGTTGTTCCTCAATATCAAGCTTTTCATCATTGATATGCTCCTTCTTGATCTCTTCCTTAACTTCAGGATTTTCCTCAATTTTAACTTTGACGTTCGAATTATCACCTACCCGAGTTAGACTCTCTTCACCTCGGGCGCAACTCTCGAGATTTAATGAAGATGCTAGTGTTGAAACTGACATGACCTCAAAGACCCTACAATTATCCAAAGTGTATTGATGACTAACTTGGGGTTCACCAATTGAGAACCTAACTCTAACTAAACGCTTACTTCAATCACGCATCCAAGTACTTATTGTTACTCAAACAAGACCAAACAAGACATAACAAAATTCAAACAAAATAAATGACCTAAATCTAAAAATTTCTAAAAGTAATCCTAAGACTCTAGACAACTCTTAATCTTTTCTCCAAAAATTTTAAATCTCCAATAAAAGTTTAACCTCAATCGCAGCCATGTAAGTTCCTACGTAAGTGGAGGAGCACAGACTGGCATCTCGTCCCAACTTATCCCTAGACGTGCTCGACCTCACACCTTGGTGACAGAACTAGCCTTAGACATTGTTATTGAAGAAAAAACTGTAGACCGGTGACTAAAATTTAATTTGAATTCAAAATGGTCCTAATGAGCATCAAAGACTCTAAAACAAACTAATGGTTGCTACTTTGATTTTACTTTAAAGTGCATGAACCATCTTATTTACTATTTTATTTCTATTTTTTTTAATGCAAACCTAAGTTTAACAATGCAAGATACACAAGCAAATATGCAAACAATTAATCAAAGAATCTACACTGATGCATGAGACTAGCAACCTAAATGCATGACCGAAGTAAATGTGCAATAGTTTTTTTAAATGCAAACAACTTAGAATAAAAGTCTATATGCGTGCATGAGAAAGATAAAATTGAAAGAAGGTAGTTATGCACTCACCTTATCCTATGCGCGTATTTTCCAGCAATCTCAACTCGCGATTTAAAATTCCTGAAAAATAAAACACAGAAACTAAGGTGAAGATTCTAACTCAAGAATGCATGAACTATCTAAATGCAAAGTCCTAAGCTAGAACTAGAAAGAGATTAAAATAATGGAATTCTAATTAAGTCTCCTAATCTAGTGTGAGATTATAAATAAATTTCTAGATTAATGCCATTACTTAATAAAAATTTAAATGATCATCTAAAATTAGAAACTTTCCAAAAATAGAGAATTTTCAAAATTAGGCATCTCCAAAATCAGGAAATTTTTTAAAAATAAAATGTTTCCAAAATAAGATAATTTTAAAACTTTCCATAGACAGAAGTTCTAAAACCTTCTAAAAATATATTTATTTCCAAAATTAGATATTGCTAAAATAGATTATATTTATAAGATTAGAATGAAGCCAAAAGAAGAAAGTAATTGAATTTATTTGATTTCCAAAAATAGAAATTTTCTGCAAAAATAGAAACTTCTAAATTCAACAAATGTCAAAGTTTAACTAAATTTTCAAAATTAGAAAATTATAAAATCTCTTCTATTTTAAAGAAAATTTTAATTTTAGGTAACCTTCCAAAATTAGAGTTTCTAAAAATAGAATTTCCAATTTTAAAAAGTTGCCAAAGTTAGAAGATTCCAAAAATAGAAGTATTTTCTAAAACCATAAAATTCAAAACATATACTTTAAATGTTCCCCAGCAAAGGCACTAAAAACTTGTTGATATTCAAATTTTACATTTATAAATCTTGTAAGCTCATGATTCTAAAGAGGATTAACATTGCCCTTCAAGATCCCTCCTAGAAAGCAGCAATGGACGAGGAATTAGCCTCGCTCGAGAAGAACAATACCTAGGACATGTTTCATCTACCTCCAGGAAAGACTCCAGTTGGCTGCAAATGGAACTTTGCCTTGAAACATCATCCGGACGGATCTATTGACAGTTATAAAGCTCGATTGGTTGTCAAAGTCTTCACATAAACATATGTGGTTGATTATTAAGACACTGACACGCCCCCGAACCCGGATATGGACCTGGAACGCAACTAATCTACGAGATTTTTTACTCAGAGCTACATTGGTTTTTCCAGGATGATAGAAGAGCTCAAAGTCATAGTCACCTAAATACGCCATCCATCTCTGTTGCCTCATGTTCAAGTCCTTTTGTGTGAATAAATACTTGAGCCTATGGTGATCCGAAAAGACATTAAACCGTTCACCATACAGACAATGTCTCCATAACTTCAATGCAAATACCACTATTGCTAACTCCAAGTCATGAGTTGGATAGTTTTACTCATGTCCTTTTAACTGCCTAGATACATAAGCAACAACTTTCCCATCTTGCATCAAAACGCACCCTAATCTGAGCTTAACGGCATCACAATATATCTCATAACCACGTCCTTGTTCAAGTATTATTAGCACTGGAGAGGTGTTTAGCTTCTCCTTTAGGCCCTGAAACGTTGTTTTACATGCTTCATTCCACTCAGACTTCACATATTTTCGAGCCAACAGATTCATTAGCACAGCAATTCGAGGGAAATTAAGGATAAATTTCCAATAATATCCCACCAATCCAAGAAAACTACGAATTTCAGTAACATTTTTGGGTCTCTCCCAATTCATCACGGTCTCCACTTTTGTCAGTTCCACTAAAATTCCCTTTGCTGACACTACGTGTCAAGGAATTGAACCTGAGTTAACCAAACTCACACTTACTGAGTTTGGCATACAGCTGGTGATCTTGTAAGGTCTGCAGAATAATGTGTAAATGTTGTTCATGTTCTTCCTCCAATGACGAATATATCAAAATATCGTCAATAAACACTATCACAAACTCCCTCAAATACGGCCAGAAGATTCTATTCATGAGATCCATGAAAGTGGCCGATACGTTTGTCAAACCAAATAGCATGGCAAAAAATTCATAGAGTCCATACTGCGTCCGAAAAGCAGTCTTTCGGAATATCTTCCTCCCTAACTCTCAGTTAATGATATCCTGACCTCAAGTCAATCTTTGAGAAACATCTTGCTCTCCTCAAAAAATCAAATAGATCATCTATTCTATGCATTGGATACTTATTCTTTATAGTTACCTAATTTAATGGTCGGTAATCTATACACATCATCAAAGACCAATATTTCTTTTTCACAAAGAGTGATAGTGCACCCCAAGGCGAATTACTTGGGCGTATAAAGCCAAGTTTAAAAATCTCATCTAACTGCTTGGCTAGCTCTTTCTGTTATGTCGGTGTCATCCTGTAGGGTGCCATGATATAGGAGATGTTCTATGTTGTAGATCAATCACAAAATTTATCTCTCGGCGTGGAGGCAGCCCGCTAAGCTGATCTGGAAAAACATTCAAATTCTCCAACCACCTGAGGTACCTCTGACTTTACACCTCCTACATCCTCCCATCTTGTGCTGGCTACCGCACTACTTGGATAAGCCTTCAAACCGGAGAATTTGAATCTCATGTCATCATAGGGCACCAACTTCTCCACAAACCTTGTCCCGGTTGGAGAAGTCCCATAAACTTTCCTCTGGGAACAATCTATCTAAGTCTGGTGCACTGTTAACTAGTCCATGCCTAAGATAATATCAAAATCTATCATTTCTATCACTAAAAGATCATATGACATATCTAGGTCACCTATCCTCAGCATGTGTTGTATTCTTGATTTACCACAACTTTCCTACCTAACAGTGAAACTATCATTAGAGGTTTACTTGCCTCTACTGACTGCAATTCTAACTTGGGAGGCACATGTGTCAAACAGTACTCATGCCATACAATTAAAGAAAGGTAGTGTACCTTCCATCACTGCATTTTCCACAGGCTCTTCCATCCAAGTCCCCATGGTGTAGACTCTCCCCTGAATGGTTTGAGGACATCTTGGTCCCCTTCCTTGCCAGGTCCTTTGTGGCACATTTCCTGGAGCCGCTGAACCTCTAGAGGTTACGGTAAAGATTGTACTGGCCTCATGCCTTGAGCAAGTTCCACCACGTTACTTTCGTTGCCAAAGTATGGACAATCTTTAATAAAGTGTCCCACTTGCTTACAGTTAAAGCACACCCTATCACTTGGTTGTGGTGCTTTGTACTGTGGGCATTGCTTTATCATGTGATTGGGCTGGTAATGCGAGTAGCAAATCAACATCTTGGGTTCCACATTGCTCGTTTGTCTAGCTGAGGACTAACCCTTCCTGGAGAATGACCCTTTGAATTTTCTTTTTTTATTGGCCTTGGGTCGCTTATGAGCACTGCCTTATGGAGGCTTCTTCATAATTCTATTAGTGGTATCCACGGCTTCCACCACGAAGCTCGGTCAATCACTGCCTCTAAAGTGGCAAAATCCAACCCAACCACCTGGCATTGAAGAAATGGGCGAAGTCCATTTGTAAAATGTTGAATCTTCTCTACCTCATCCTCCAAAAACCTTAAAGCATACTGGAAAAGGTCCACAAACTTTGATGCATATTGGGTCACAGAATCAAAGCCCTGTTTCAGATCGAGAAATTGTTTTCTCTTGAAATCTCTCGCCACCTTAAGGTAGTAGCAGGCAAGAAAAGCCGTTGAGTATGCTGCTGAAGTCATCGGCTCCCGATTTCTAGCTATGTGCTTGACTTCCCACCACTTATAAGCATTTTCTTCAAGCTGGTAGGTTGCTGAAAGTCATCTTCAGATCATCGGCTATGGCTAAAGGGTCAAACATCCTACCAATCTGGTGAATCCAAGTCTCAACAGCCATCGGGTCTGTGCTGCTTGAGAAAACTGGTGGGTTTAGTCGTCTAAATTCCTTTAAGGACGCCGCGACCCTTTCCTCTTGGTTTCTAGCTTGGGTCGACAGAGTTCATTTGCCACTCTCTGGAATGCCTCCAGAGATATTTGTGCGGCATCAACATGTTCATATTCATCTTCTGGGGATGGAATTACACTTCCTTCCTGACTTCCATAATTTCTCTGCGATCTAGACATCTCCTGATAATCACATCTTTCATTAATACAAACCATGCATACAATAAACCAACAAACCACATAATAACCAAACATACTTATAATATTCACATATTATTAAGGTTACATAGTCCTCTTACATTCAAAGTACAAAAGAGTATACACAGATATTCCCTTAGTTGTTTGCAGGTTCACATTTTCACATCCCTAAAAAGTTTTCCATCCAAAACATATCTACATATTTATAAATTTACAACTCTTTCTTTCTAACCCCTAACCCAATCCCTTTCTCCCCCTTATTATTCATCTGAAGAGGACGTTGTTTCATAGTATGGACATGCCTTATGAGATGATTGTGTTCTCCGCATAGTCTGCATTGAACGGGAATGTCGTATCTCATGTAGTAACAACCATCCTCATAATGCCCGATGATACCGTAAATAGGGCAAGGACGGTCAGGTGGGTATGGACAGAAAGTAGAAATATGTCCTGACTGACGGCAGTTGTTGCACACTACAATTTGTTTCAATGCACCTGGTATGTCATTGGTCAACCGTGGTACTTGCCATCCTAGGTAAGGAACATATGGCACTGGGTCAACTGCTGGTACCTGAACTGGTTCCGGATTCACTACAGGTTCAAGGACATTAGCAAGTTCTGGCTCAGGCAAGGTTTCTAGATTCACTTCAAGTTCAGGACTAACCACTGGAGACGAAACAAGTGACCGGTATGATGATGAGGTCGTTGGTTCACTTGAAAAGGAAATTTTTATGATCTCCATAGGCTTGGATTCTACTTCTGCTGGTGGTGGACTAGGAGTCTAAACCTACATACTCGAATCACTAGTTGATGAGTACAGCGTTAGAGAGCTTCCCGGGGTTCCCTTCCCAATTATTTGTGCTGGTGTCTTATTTTTAGACATCTTAGTCCAAAATAAAACATCAGTTAGTAATGGAATAAAGTAATCAAATGTCAGAGTTCTACCCAAAACTCACACTCACACTAAGTATCTAAGCATGCATGTCCTATCACAGTCCAAGAGCTTGAACCTAAGCTTTGATACCAACCTGTCACACCCTAAACCAGGATGTGGGTCCGAAACGCGACTAATTTATATATATAAAAAAAAAAAATCACAAAGGTCCATGGGTCGCTTAGCGAGCTTAACCAAGCCTAAGAGAGATAAAGATCTTTCATACCTGAGCTAGAGGTACTCAAACATGTTCCCTAAGTTCCTTCTTTTCAAACCCATCCATCAAATGTTAGGTCTATGGGCCGGATTGTCGGCTATTCCCTAATAATCCCATTCCCACTGGCCTTGTCGGGGGTTGAGCTCCCCGCTAAGCTCGCCTAGGGTCAAAGGTCCCCCTTCGAGATTTTCAATTGGAGGGCAATAATAGTTCAGTTTCAAAATTTGCCCTTTCTTTTTACTTAGTTCAGTCGACTGAACTATACAATTCACTCGACTAAATTGTGGACTGTTTTCTCAGAATCTATCAAAGAGGGATTCAGTTGATTGAATCTTGCAGTTCAGTCGACTGAATTCTCTTCAGTCCATTAGAGAATATTTCAGTCGACTAAGTTGACCAATTCAATCAACTGAAATACTGATAGATACAGTTTTGTCCTATCTGGGAGTGATTTAGTCGACTGAATCTTGGAATTCAGTCGACTAAATTCCTTGTTCTCTTTGACTGTTTATTTTTTTCTCGATTTTCACACTCGATTTTTGATACACATCATAACACAATCAAGTACACATCAAAGCATCATGACATATATATGTAGCTTGCACACAAGGGTTTTGTAACGCCCTGCCCCTTTCACTCGCTTTATTCAAAAATCAGAGTCTATTTTTTTTTCCCCTTAAAAGAGTGACAAGAGAGCGGGACGTCACGACGCGAGCTAAGTCTGAACTTCTAAAGTCCGACCCTTAACTGGCCAACCCTATGTGCGCATGGACTAAGTCCATGAAGAACAGTTCACACATAACAATATGTTATACATATGGATTAAATCATAATTGCGGAATTATAATAGAACCTAATTCTATTCCATTTTAGATAGCAAAGTACGTCAAGTCTTTAATCATAATTATCATAACTTAATTATCAAATAAACATCCAACCATAGCAAATTATCTAAATTATTACATGCCCGAAGTCTAGTTACTCAAAATACAAGTCCATAAGTAACTCAATCAAAATATAAATTAAAAGCATCCAAGCTCCTATGCTTGGCCCTTTTTGCATTCATCGTTTCCCTCCCTTTTTACATTCATCGTTTCCCTCCCTTTTTGCATTCATCGTTTCCCTTGTTTCCTGCATCATCCACTAGGATAGAAGTAGGGCGTTAGAACAACGCGCCCAGTAGGTATTCCCATTAGAGCTAACACATGGTTAGTACAAAACATATATAATAATATCATAATGTCAAAAACCATATAAACCATGCCATGTCAGATGTCAAATGCAATGAGTCTCACCCATCACAAGTACATATAAGTACCCCCACATAAGTCTTTCGGACGCCCCGACAAAGTGTGGCCCCTCTAGTTTCTTCTTGATGGAAATGCACATCAAGGTATCCCACATAGGTATTTCGGACGCCCCGACGGAGTGTGGTGTAATACCCTAGATTTCTCAATATATCAATATTTACGAAAATGCCATTGGAGTTACGAATTAAAGGGTTAAGATCGTAGATGAGAAAATGGTGGGACCCATTGTTCAAATAAGACTCAATGTAGGTGTTATGGGATTAAATTAAATTAAATGGGTAATGTACATTTATTTGGGTCAAAGGACCCAAATGGGACCCAACTGGTCGTGTGGACATGATTAACCATTGGATGAGCTCAAAGCTTAATTGGGTTAAGTTTAATTAAATGTTTGAGTTTGGGTTGAATTGAAGTAAATGGTGGAGTTTAGTTGAGTTGAATTTATAAGTTGAGTTGCATTAAGTTGATGAGTTAAATGGGTTGAGTTGAGAGAGTTAAATTAATTGTAAATAAGTGAAGTGTGTGAATGAGAGTGGAGTGTCTAAATTCCAATTTTAAAACAATGACAAACGTTGGCTGCATGGTCATCCCATGCATGTAACTCCTAAGATAGAGATGAATGATAATGGCGTTATATGGGAGTTACATAGGTGAGAAGTGTATTACAAATTCAAGTCCATATGCACGTTGGAATGGCATGAGGGTTTATTCCATGCTTGGGTCTTCAAAGGGACAGCCAATGGAGGGACGGTGTAGCACATGGGAGTTTCATTTTAAGATGAAACCCCCACATGAAGATTTGAATGTAGGATCGCGGTGACATTAGGCTAACAAAGGCTAGCCGTTGGAGCCTATGGGAGTTTCATTTCCATATGAAACTCTCACATGCAATGGTAATGAGAGATGGATGATGGGAGGAATGCATACAGCAAGATGACCATTGGGAAGCCGTTGGGTACCTTGAGAGTTTCATCTCAAAGATAAAACCCCCAAGGGAGGTATTAAGGAGTGGAGGTTACCCTAAGGTCTCAAATTCAAATTACCTCACACGATGGAAACATGTAGATTACCATCTTAGATGGAAAATCAAAAGCCAAAAACCATTGGAGGGTTTCATCTCTAGGATGAAACCCCAAATGAATTAAGTGATGGAAATGAATGGGAGGAGAGTTACAAGTGGTGCCAATCTTAGGCTGAATTTCATTAGCCAAAGAAGCTTCATTTTCACTCTCTCTCTCTCTCCCTCTCTTGGACGTGTTTCACCTCTCAAAGACCAAAAGCATTAGCTGGTTGCCTATCTCCAATCAGTCCTTGGTTGATCCTTTCACCAAGACAAAATTCAGCAAAGGAGTTTGGCATCAAGGTTATCACTCTCATCCAAGGCCAAAAGTTCTATCTCTCTCTCTCAAATCAATACTTTGGCTAAACCATTTCAAGGAGTCTACAAGCAAGATCAGTCTCAGCTAAAGGAGAAGGAAGGAAGGACTACGGAGAGGGTCAAGAAGAAGTGAAAGAACCGGAGGAGTCGCGGTTTTGGTAAGTACTCAATAAACACTTGTTAAAAAGGAATGACTAAGGGAACATGATCCGGCCATCATATGGCCGAATCTATCAAAGGTTTGGATCATGGTTTATGCTGTCTGAAAAGGGTAGAAATTGGATCATAGGGTTCGGCCACTTTGGATGGCCGAACTCCATGAAAGAATGTGGTAATTTTTATGGTTTTTGAGGGATAAAAACTATACTATGTTTTGAAGGTTTAAAGGGTTTTTAAAGGGAGATAAGGTTACTGTTTTGGACCAATTATTACATGGCTGAACCATGTGGTTAAGTTGCTGATCAAAAACCATGCATAAATATTGGAAGGTTTGCATCACGAAAACCATAGGGTTCGGCCATGTGTATGGCCGAACCCCATGGACTGTTTTTATGGGTTAGTTAGAGTAAGAACATGGTTGGAAATTATGGATTATGATATGGACTTAGTATAAGAAATTAATCAACCATCAAAGATGATGGAAAGAGGGACAAAAATCAGTTTGGTGAGGTTCGGCCATGTAGTATGGCCGAACCCCACTAAGGGTCATTTGGTGGACTAAATGGTTAACATATAATATAATTGGGCAAAATTAAAATGGAGATGTATATATGAAAGATTTAAAGGATCAAAAATTAATTGGTGAGGTTCAGCCATGATGTATGGCCGAACCCCACTAAGGTGGATTGGATATAGACTTTGGTTTTAAAGCAAAATTAAACAAAGGGTTATGCTAGTGGCATTATTGTAAATATGGATGAAATGATCAAAGATGAAATGACCAAAGGATTTGAAATATGGGCCAAAACCAAAGTGGTAAGGTTCGGCCATGTAGTATGGCCGAACCCTACCAAGGTTCATTTGGAAGATTAAGTTATTTAAAAGATGTGTTTGGACTTAAGAATACAAAGAAGGGATTAAAACAAAATTAGCGAGGTTCGGCCATGGTGTATGGCCGAACCCCACAAGGTTGCATTTGGTGGATTGGGGTTTATATATAAGTTATTGGCATCGTTTTAGTTAAATAAAAGAGAGACCAAAATTTAAGTGGGTGAGGTTCGGCCATGGGGTATGGTTGAACCCCACAAAGTGGTTTTTGAGACTTAGACTAAGTTGGAAATTATATGGACATATGTTTGACTTGCTGCTATATAATAGGGTAACGAGACTTCTTGAACGGTATACAAGTCGTGAACGGGTGACGGTTTTAAAGAGCGGTCAATCTAAGTGAACTTTGAGTAGGTTTCCTACCTTTTTGAACCATACTTATATTTGATGTTTTATCATAATTTTGATGTATTATGTGCTAAGTTATTATGTTTCAAAGTGGTTTTGTATGTTAAGATGTATTTTCAAATTGCATGGACACATTGACATCTCATGCATGGCATGAGGTGATGATTATGGAAACCGGAGGACCACACTCCGTCGGGGCGTCCGAAAGACCACTGTGGGGTCCCTTGATGATGAGAATCCCATCAAGAGGAATCCGGAGGCCACACTCCGTCGGGGCATCCGAAAGACCACTATCGGGTACCTTGACGATGAGAATCCCGTCAAGAGGAGGCTATGTATATTTGTGATGGGTGGGACTCATTACATGTGCATTACATACATAGCATTGTTTTTATGAGATTTTGATGAACATGTATTATTATATTATTTGCATGTGTTTATACTAACTTTGTGGTAGCCCTATTCGGAATCACCTACTGGGCGCGTTGATCTAACGCCCTATCTCTATCCTTAGTGGATGACGCAGGAAAGGGGAAGAACGAGGATCATGAAGGAAACCAAGCATAGGAGCTTGGGCTTTGAATGGACTTTTAATGGATTGATTTATGGACTCTTATATATGGACAATGTAATTTGATAGATAGATGATGTCGGCGTGTAATAATGTAGTTAACTAGTTACTAAGGTTTGGTTTATTTTGGATGATTTGGAATGAATGTTAGTCTAAGGTTATTTTAATAAATTCTGGAGAACATGATTATGTACTTTGCTATCTAAAGATATAAAATGGAGTAGTCTTAGGATCTATTATAACCCGCAGTTAGATTAAGATTAAGTTTATTCCGCAAGTCTTATTTGTACCATGTGTGGATCAGTTCTTATGGACTTAGTTCATACGCACATGGGCTTGGCCAGTTAAGGGTCGGACTTTAGAAGTTCGAACTTAACTCGCGTCGTGACATTCCTCTCCGATCACATGTTTATTATTATTTAAAAAAAAATAAACTCTGATTATTAGAGTGAAAAGGGCGAGGTGTTACATGTGGTCCCTCCAGTTTCTTCTTGATGGAAAAGTACATCAAGGTATCCCACATAGGTTTTTCGGACGCCCCAACGGAGTTTGGCCCCTCCGGTTACATATTCTTCACCCCATGCCATGCATGAGATGCTAATGAAACACATGCTATTTTATATTGTAAGCATTAAAACTCACATTTGAAACACATCTTTTAAAACATAAATTCATCAAAATAAGATAAAAACATTGTACATAAACCCATGGTTTCAAAGAGGTGGAATCCTACCAAAGACCACTAACATGTCCTTGCGCTTTCGTCTGGTAACCACTCACGATCGTACACACCTTGTGAGGTCCCGTTATCTTATAGTATATCAATCAATTAAAACCATGTCCCATTTGATTTACAATAATGTCTAAGTCCACAAATCCAATTTGTGGGGTTCGGCCATACACCATGGCCGAACCTCACTTATTAGGTTTTAGTTCCTCCTTTATTTATTCAATTAATTCCACACCCATGCCATCCTTGATTTATAAAACCGAACACTTATAGATTAATTATCTAATCCTTATCCAAGTCCACAAAATCCATAAATCATTCCCCATGGGGTTCGGCCATACACCATGGCCGTACCCATGGTCTATCATTTCCTCCTATTTACAACTTTGCCATTGGTCTAATCCTTAGTTAACCTTTCATTCATTTTAATCTACCATACATAGACCCTAGGTCCACCAAATAATTCCCATGGGGTTCGGCCATACACCATGGCCGAACCCATGGTCCCTTATTTCCATTTAAATTACAATATTACCATTTCCCCCATCACTTTGTGTTTAGGTTCAAAACATAGGTCCATAAACATCTAAGTCCACCAATAACTCTTCATGGGGTTCGGCCATGCCACATGGTCGAACCCATGGTCCATAGTTCTTCAACATTTCCAATGTTTAAGACCATTTAAATCATTAACCTTCATCTATTATCTTCATCCATTAAAATTATTAAAACAGTCCACTTAAATTCAATATCTACAACCCTAAGTCCATATATACTCCTTGGTGGGGTTCGGCCATACCACATGGCCGAACCTCCCCCTTTGGTTTTGTACCCTTCTTTCCTTAGGTAGTCACTCATACCACCATTGTTTAACATGGTTAACAACTTAAATCCATAAAAGACTTCATGGGGTTCGGCCATATACCATGGTCGAACCCATGATCTTTCATTTTAGCATATATTTACAACTTTGCCATCATCTCCATGATCTAATTATATGAGTATGATTCTATAATTCTTTATGGGGTTCGGCCATACCCCTTGGCCGAACCCTTGGTCTAAGGTTCTTTACCAACAACCTTCCATTTAAACCATTTTTAAAACATACATAATATTCCATGGTTTTCATCCTTAAAAATCCATTAAACATAACCAATGTCCTTCCATGAGGTTTGTAATAGCCCGAAATTTTAAATCAATATATATTTGGCATTTATTTACTTTAATTTGAATTTTGATATGATGGAATGCCAAATGGATCAAATTTTGGGACAAAGGCCCAAGAAGGACCCAATGGACCATAGAGTGAATGGAATTCGTCGGAAGGGTCAACGATGGTCAAAGTGGGCCCGATCACCATGTGGGACCCAATGGATCAAAATTGGTTCAAACTCTAAGGTAAAGGGTAGAAAATAATTTGGTTGGGCCGTGGGCCCAATGGTGGTCCAATTGATTTAAAAAGGGTGAATTGGAATTAAACCCTCTAAGTTAGTAATGAAATGAAATGGCATGACCAAATGGGGCCCACCTTCACCTCACCAATTGAGGTGGCGTGTGGACCCAAGGGTGGTGGGGCCGACCACCATGGTTGACCAAGTCAACCATGGGTGGATTTCATAGAGGGAAATTAATGGGATTAAAATTAAGTAGGAATTAATTAATTAACTTAACCTGAGGATCAATTGAATTAGATTGATTAAGTTAATTATGGTCAAATGGTCAAAACCATTCCAACAAACACAAACCACCCCAAACAAACACAAACCACTTTAAAGAAACACAAGATTGAAACCATGGGTTTAAATGGTAGTTTTACCCCAACCACCACCATTAATGCCATGTTGGTTGGTGGGAGGAATGAATGACAACCAAAAAAAAAAAAAAGATGAGATGACTTCCCATTTCATTTCCATCTAACCACTACACTCTCTCCATCTCTTTGCACTCTCAAAACCGTCCCCTACCTTCACAAGAGGAAGAAAGAAGAAAACTTAGAAGAAAAAGAGAAGAAAAGAGAAGAAAAAAAAAGGAAAAGGCTAAGTGTTGACCCACCACCTCAAGGTAAACACTTGAGACACCTTTCTCATCACCTTCCCCTCTCCCTCTCTCAAGCAAACCCACTCAATCTTGGCTGATCCTAAGCTTGGAGAGCCTCACCATTTGATCAAGCTCATCTTGACCGTACATCAAGGAGAAGAAGAGAAGAGAAGGCTAAGGACAGCAAAGAGGAAAGAAGGACCGGAGGAGTCGTCGGGTGGTAAGATTTTCTTAAAACAAGAATTTATGTTTTCTATATAGGATATGGAATCCATTTCTTAAATTTAATATGGACAAAAATGTTGTGGGCCATGGATCTAAGATCCATCAAATGGTAGGATAAGAAATGGATAAAATGGAGGAATGGATTAAGAAATGGATGAAATGGAACAATGGAATTTTTAATGGAATTTCAAGTCTTTATTAAGCATAGAGAATTTGGATTTTTTAATGGATTCATGGGCCATAGGGTTCGGCCATGTAGCATGGCCGAACCCCATGGTAAATGATGGATGATTTTTAATTAGGGTTTGAGGTCTAAAATTATGGAGAAGGGTTAATGATGTTGAGGTTTTAAGTGATTGAAAAGTTGTTGATTTTTAAGGAGTTTTAATGAGAAAACCATGAGGAATGTAAATAGGTATTTTAGTTTTAAAGATGGCATGGATAAGATGGACCATGAACCATGGGTTCGGCCATGGTGTATGGCCGAACCCTATGTTGTTGAAAAGTGATTTTTTTTTTAATGGCTTTAAAGGATGGAAATGATGGATTAATATGTTAATATTTTGGAAGTTTTTAAAGAGCCAAAATGAATGAAGGTTATTGATTTTAAAAAAATGGATTGTTTTTGGACAAAACATTGGTCTTAAAAGGGCACCCATGAAGGTGAGCCATGAACCATGGCCGAACCCTATGGTGATGATTTAGTGATTTTTAATGAAGGTAAAAAGAATGGAAAATGATGGAAAGAGAAGATAAATTTAAATGGGGATTTAAATGAATGATTTAATTTCATTGGAGGTGGGATTAAAAGGGGATAAAATGAACCCATGACCCCTTATGTGGGCCACATCTTAGGCCAAATGTGGAATGAATTATGGGATTAAATGTTTTCAAATTTAATCGAAGTAGGTGGCTATTTTTATGGATACTAGGGCATAGTCAATGAATGCCTAATGGATCTAAGTTATGGATGAATTTTTGACTTAAAAATATGCATGAATGAGGAAATATTAAACCCTGGAGGTCTAGTGGCAAAACCGTAATTAGTGGCCACATTGAAGAACCATGGTTTCGGCCATGATGCATGGCCAAACCCTACGTATGTTAGACATAAAATTGGATACATTACGAATGATTAAATGAAACGGATAGATACTGCATTTTAGGCTCGCAAATCGAAATATTTAAAATGGCCAAAATTGGATTTATGGATGTGTTTTAAACCACGGAAAACGAGGCTAAGTTAGGGGCTGATTTTGGTAAACGGATAACGTAATTAAGAACCTAAGGTTGTAATAAGTTCATGACTTAATTATGGATAACATATGGACTAATTTGGTAAATATGTAATAAGGTACCGGGACGTCGCAAACGGTACGCGATCGGCGACCGGATTATCGAACGGAAACGTAACGGGACGCTAAACGGTATTCGGTAGGATTCCTACCTTTTTGTAAGCCTTGGATATGTGATGGTTTTTTAATTTGATAATTATATGATTTATCTTTCGAATTATGAATTATATGTTTAAGTACTATGGATTATGATTTAATGCTATGGATAATATTTTTTTAAGACTATGGACTATACTTAGATGCTATGGATTTTATATGGATTATATATATATTACATAGCCTAATGCACTTACATCTCATGCATGGCATGGGCGGGAAAATAATGAAACCGGAGTCCATGCTCCATCGGGGCGACCGAGAAGCAAACATAGGGATAGCCTGAGGGGCTATAACCGTAGTCCATGCTCCGTTGGGGCGACCGAGAATCAGACATGGAGATAGCCCTTATGCTATAACCGGAGTCCATGCTCCGTCGGAGCGACCGAGAAGCAAACATGGGGACACCTTGACGAGGCTTTGCCATCGAGGGGGATACGATATTTTATGATGATACGGTGGATGGGTGGGACACATGACATAGGCACCCATGGTATGGCATTCATCATATGTTTACTTTGTTATTATTTGGTATGCATGTTATCACTAATCCATGTGCTAGCCCTACTCGAAATCCTACTGGGCGCGTTGACTAACGCCCTACTTCTACCCTAACTGATGACGCAGGAGATGGTGGAAACGGTGGACACGCCGGGAGCCAAGCTTAGGAGTTTGGGAAGCGGATATCTAGTTTTATTTAAGTTTCATTTTGGAGATGTAATTTAAAGTAGCTTAGCTCGTCGGACTGTATAATTTATATTTCTTACTATGGTTTGGACTGCATTATGGACAATATCGTTTTGAGGCATAAATGTGAACATAGGGTTATTTTGGTAAGTTAATTTTGTATCTTCCCTTCTATCTAAAAACCGGTAGGATAGACTCTATTACCATGTTCCGCATTCAGTTAGTTTCCGCGAGCTTACTTTCTACGCGTGACCCGTTCTAGTGGACTTAGTTCCGCGCACGCGTGGGGTTGGCCAGTTAAGGGTCGGGCTTTAGAAACTCGGACTTAACTCGCGTCGTGACGTCCGCGCCCGTTGTCACTTTTATTTAAAAAAAAAAAAAAAATAGACTCTGATTTCGGTGAAAATGGGGCGGGCGTTACAGGGTTCGGCCATGTTGATTCATCATCTTCCCTTAAATTACTATATTCATCCCCAATCTTCTTCCATGGGGTTCGGCCACACACCATGGTCGAACCCTATGGTTCATTTCTTTAAACAAAATTATCAAAATACTTACCGGTTCCGCGACTCCTCCGGTTTTCCTTCGCTCCAACTTGTTGTTCCGATCCGTTCCTTCCTTAGCCTTTTCCTCCTTCTTCTTGATCTTTAGCCGAGATTGATCTTTGATGAAACCCCTTGAAGTGATTCAGCCAAAAGATATAGTTTGAGATGATTGGGATAGAAAATACTCCAAGCTCTTGTCTTGAGGGTGGGCGGCCTTGTATGTGTATGCCGAGTGCCCCTTCTTCCTCTCTTTTTTCAACTTCCAATCGGTCCTATCTTACTGAGATAGCAAGCAATGATTCCAGCCGTGTAATATACATAGAAGTTGCCAAGATCCCTTCAATTTAGCAATTGCCTAGTGCCGTTTTCAACGAAGGAAAGGACCCATTTTTGCACATCATCTTGGATGTGCATATCTCCTATTCACGGCCATGAAATCTATTTTTAATTTAAGACATCTTCTTTATTTGGATTAGGCAATCTGATGTCATTGCCTAATCAAACTTATCTAGGCGTGTTGCCCATTGTAGGGCAAACCTTGTGCAAATATCACTCCTTGATTCTGTGTATGCGTGTGTGTGTCATCCTCATACACCTCATGCACATACCACTTAATCCATATCCCTTATTCATAGATATATTGCATTACCATTTTAATTCAGCCCCATTTAATTAGGCTTGAACTCACTTGGTGGTCAACCAAGTTAACCATGACCCATTGGGTCCCAATTGAGCATCTTGACCCAAATAGCAACATTGACCCAATTAAATGTACCTTACCCATCTAAGGTTCATATCCATTAATTCACAATTAAAATGGCAAATTCCGTAAATATTGATAAGATGGAATTCCGAAGTGTTACAATACAACCCTCTTTTCAAAATTTTCGTCCCGAAAATCGAGTGAAGTAGGGTTTCAAACATTTACATAAATAGCTCAGGATGAGCTGTTCTCATTTCCGACTCGAGTTCCCATGTGGCTTCCTCAATGCCATGTCGATCCCATACCACCTTGACAAACTGGATCGCTCGGTTCCGTAATACCCTTTGTTCTGTGTCCACCACTAGGACAAGCTTTTCGACGTATGTCACGTCGCTTTGGACCTCTATGTCTTGTAGGTTCGGTACATGAGAGGGGTCAGGATTGTACTTCCTCAACATCGATATATGGAACACATCGTGCAAAGATGCCAACTGTGAAGGGAGTGCCAATTAATAAGTTACGTCCCCCATCCTTCTTATGATTGAAAATGGTCCCACATATCTTGGCGACAATTTCCCCTTCTTTCCAAATCTCATGTGTCCCTTTCATGGCGAAACTTTCAAGAACACCATGTCCCCCACTTCAAATTCAAGGAACATCCTTCTCTTGTCAGCATAGCTCTTCTGACGACTCTGCGCAGCCAATAGATGTTGCCGTATCAACTGTATCTGCGCTGTAGTCTCTGCAACCAACTCAGGTCCAATCAGTGCAGGCTCACCAGCCTCTGTCCAGTACACGGGCGATCTACATGGTCTACCATATAATGCCTCAAATGGAGCCATCTGGAGGCTTGCCTGGTAATTGTTGTTGTATGACAATTCTACCAATGGCAAGTGATCCTCCCATCCACCCTTGAAATCTAGCATACATGCTCTCAGCATATCCTCCAATGTTTGTATTGTTCTCTCAGACTGCCCATCAGTCTGTGGATGGAATGCTGTGCTAGTTAGTAGGTCTGTTCCCATGGCAGACTGCATACTCTGCCATACTCTGCCGGTGAATCGACCATCTCTGTCGGACACAATGGTCCGAGGAATACCAAGAAATCTGATGATATCCTTGATATACCGCCAACCCAAAGTCTCAGATGAGTCTGTCATCTTGATGGGAATGAAATGTGCAGACTTGGTCAGTCGATCTACCACAACCCATATCGCATCGTTTCCCTTTGAAGACCTTGGCAACCCTGTCACAAAATCCATGGAGATGTGTTCCCATTTCCATTCCGGCACTGGTAAAGGTTTGAGTAAACCTGGTGGTTTCTGATGTTCCGTCTTAACCTGCTGACAAGTTAAGCAATGAGCGACAAATTCTGCCATATCTCTTTTGAGTCTGTGCCATCAGTAATGTCTCATCAGGTCGTGATACATCTTGGTGCTGCCGGTTGAATAAAGAGTTTGGTCTGATGTGCCTCAATCAGTAACTCTTTTCTGCAACTCTTAGGCACATATATCCTTCCTCGGAATACATGACCTTGTCCTGATCGTAACTCCCATTCCGGTATAACTTCACCAGTACACATCTTGGCCCATATCTCCTCCACTTTCGGGTCTATCCGTTGTTCCTGTTCAATGTTGGTAACCATGTTGGACCGTATGATCAAATTGTACATACTCCCATGGTTATTGATGTAATAACCCGAATTTTTGATAAATATATATATTGGCATTTATTCATTTTAAATTGAAGTTTGATGTAATAAAATGCCAAATGGACCAAATTTTGGGACAATGGCCCAAGGATGACCCAATTGGGCCATGGATTGGATGAAATCCATTTAATGAGTCAATGAGGACCAAGCGGGTCAATGATGGTCAAAGGGGGCCCAATAACCATGTGGGGCCCAATGGATCAAAATAATCGGTTCCAACCCTAAAGTAAGTGGGCAAAGAGGGAATCTAATTGGGCCATGGGCCCAATGATTACCCAATAGACCATGAATTAGAATTAATTCATTTAATTGGTCAATGGTAAGTAATTGGGTCAAAGGCCATAGGGGACCCAATGGGCCAAGGTAACTAAGCCCTAAGATAAATGGATAAGACAAGAATATAATTGGGTCATGGACCCAATGGTAATCCAATTAAAATAAATTAAATGGATTAGATAATTATAAAATTATCTAAGTTAAGATGTATCAAGATTAAATGGTGTGACCAAATGGGGCCCACCTCCACCTCACCCATGGAGGTGGCGTGTGGACCCAAGAGTAGTGGGGCCGACCACCATGGTTGACTTGGTCAACCATGGGTGGATCATGGAGGGAAATTAATGGGATTAAATTAAATAGAAAGTGATTAATTAAATTAATCAAGGGATCAAGGTGATCTAAGTTAATCAACCTAAGATTAAAATGGTCAAATGGTTAAGTGGTCAAAACCACTCCTACAAACACAAACCACCTCAAGAAAACACAAATTAAAACCATGGGCTTGAATGGTGGTTGGATCTCAACCACCACCACCAAAGTCAAGCCAACCCATGCTTGGTTGGTGAGAAAGTTAATGCTTGAGTGAAGACCACTCCAACCACCTCCATCTCATTTCAAACTACCCATTTGACTCTAGCCCTCCACACACACAAGGAAATTCGTTTTTCACCTTGCAAGGAGAGAAAGTGAAGAAAACTTAGAAGAAAAAAGAAGAGAAGAAGAGAAGAAAAGAGGTGGAATCTTGGATTCAACTCTTGAAGATCAAGAGTTACCATTCTTCATCATCTCCCCCTCTTCCCCTCTCTCTAAACCTAACACTATCTTAGCCAATCCAAGCATGTCCCACCATTGATCAAGCTCATCTAGCCGATCATCAAGAAGAGAAAGAAGGAGAAAGGGCTAAGGAAAACAAAGAAGAAAGAAGGACCGGAGGAGTCGTCAGTGCGGTAAGAATTTCTTAAACAAGAGTTTATATTTTTAAAGATAAGATATGGAATCCATTCTTAGACTAAACATGGCCAAAAATGTTGTGGGCCATGGATCTAAAATCCATCAAATGGAAGGCTAAGAAATGGATAAAAATGGAGGAATGGATTTAAGAAAAGAGGAAATGGAAAAATGGAATTTTGAGTCTTTATTAAGCATAGGAAAATGGGATTTTAATGGAGTAATGGGCCATAGGGTTCGGCCATGTAGCATGGCCGAACCCCATGGCCAATGTTGGATGGTTTTTAATTAGGGTTTGAAGGTTTAAAAGTATGGAGAATGATCAATGGTTTTATGAGGATTTCAAGATGTTAAATTGATTAAAAGTTGATAAATTTTAAGAGGTTTTGAATAAGGAAATTTCATGAAAATATGGGTGATCTTTCATGGCCTTGAAAGGCATAGAATGGAATGAGTGGATGACCATAGGGTTCGGCCATGTAGCATGGCCGAACCCCATGGTAAATAATGGTGATGAATTTATTAAGATGTTAAGGTTTAAAATTTTGAAGAATGGTTAATGAGACTTAGGTTTGTAAATGAGAAAACACTAGTGATTTTGAATTTTAGTGTTTTAAGGAGAGTGGTTAATGAAAGTTAGATTTCAAATGATTAAAAATGGGTGATTTTAAAGGAATGTTAGGATAAGAAAATCATAAGGAAATGTTGGTGTTTTTTTTTAATAGACTATAAGTGTAGTTAGTGTTGATTGAAAAGAAGTGATCTAAGTGTATGATGAGATCCCCTCATGGAAGGACCTTCTAATGGACCTAAATGTGATAAAGGACCCAAGTTAAAATGAGGGAAAGACATCATGGGTTCGGCCATGGTGTATGGCCAAACCCATGACCCATGTTTTAGGTCATTCATGGGCTAAATAGGGTTTATATATGTGGTTAAACAAAATGGAAATTAGGTTAGGTTAATGATGAAATTTAAATGGATTTACAAAGTGTATGATATTTTTTAGAGGGCCAAAATGAATGAGGATTATTGATTTAAAAAAAAAAAAAAATGGATGTCTTTTGGACAAAAACATTGGTCTAAGAATGGCATCAATGGATGATGAGCCATGAACCATGGGTTCGGCCATGGTGTATGGCCGAACCCTATGGTGATAATTAATAATTTTTAATGATGGGAAAGTAAAGAAATTGGTTAAGAAAAATGGATAGATTGTATGGGTGTTACAAGTATGATATGTGATGTTTAAATGGAATAAAGATGGTGATTTAAATGGATGATTTAATTTTCATTGGAGGTATGTTTAAATGGGTAATTGAAACCAAGAAAAATGGGGAAAGAAACATCATGGGTTCGGCCATGGTGTATGGCCGAACCCATGACCCAAATTTTGATCAATTTTAGGCTAAGGTTAAATGCATGTATCAATGCTTAGGAGTTTGATTTAAAGGGCCAAAATGATTAAAGTTTTGTGATTTTAAATTGGATTATTTTGGGACAAAACTTAGTCTTTGAAAATGGTATCCATAAAGGTGAACCTTAGGGTAGTGATTAGTGACTTTAATAAATGGAAAATAATGTAGAAGAATACTAGATTTTGATGGATTTATAAAAATGATATGTGGGCCACACCTTAGGCCAAAATGTGGAATTAGGTGTGGGAGTAATTATTTTTCAAAATTAAATATTAGGTGGCTGATTTTATGTTGTAAGGTCATGATTGAATGGACCTAAGTATGAATGAATCTTGGACATGAAAATGGAAATATTATGAATGGTTAAGTAAAGCGATTAGTTGCTGCGTTTTAGGCTCGCAAATCGGAATTTTAAATTTGGCCAAAATTGGATCTATGTATGAGTCTAGAACCAATGGATAATGGGCTAAGTTAGGGACTTAATCATGGACGATGTATGGACTAATTCGGTAAATGTAATAAGGTATCGGGCGTCGCAAACGGTACGCGATCGGCGACCGGATTATCGAACGGGAAGCATAACGGAACGCGACACGGTATTCGGTAGGATTCCTACCTTTTTGTAAGCGATGGATATGTGATGGTGTTTTAAATTATTTTGATTTGGCTTATGATGGATTTATGAGTATGATTTATCTTATGATGAATTTTAAATTATGAAGCATATGGTTTATATTTTAATATTATGCATTATATGACTATGTATGATATGTCAAGTATATGGGATACATATATATTACATAGCATAATGCACTACATCTCATGCATGGCATGGGCAGAAAAAAATAAATAAACCGGAGTCCAAGCTCCGTCGGGGCGACCGAGAATCAGACATGGGGATTGCCTGAGGGTTATAACCGGAGTCCATGCTCCGTCGGGGCGACCGAGAATCAGACATGGGGATAGCCTGAGGGCTATAACCGGAGTCCATGCTCCGTCGGGGCGACTGAGAAGCAAACATGGGGAACAGAATATTGTATGATCATACGGATAATGGGTGGGACACATGACATAAGCACCCATGACATAGTATTCATCACATGCTTATTTTGTTGTACTTTATTTTATCGGTATGTGTGTATCACTAATCCATGTGCTAGCCCTACTCGGAGTCCTACTGGGCGCGTTGACTAACGCCCTACTTCTACCCTAGCTGATGACGCAGGAGAGGCAGGAAGCGGTGGACACACCGGAGGCCAAGCTTAGGAGCTTGGAAAGTGCAGTCCTAGTTTATATTATGTTTACATTTTGGAGATGTAATTTTAAAGTAACTTAGCTTGTCGGGTTGTATAAATTTACGTTTCTTGCGATGGTTTTGGACGTTACTTATGGACGATACATTTTGTGATATAATCATGAACATGGGGGCATTTTGGTAAATTCAATGTTGTATCTTCCCTTTTATCTAAAAACCGGTAGGATAGACTCCATTATCATGTTCTGCAATAATCATAATCCACGAGCTTACTTCCTACGCGTGAACCATTCTCGTGGACTTAGTTCCGCGCACGCGTGGGGTTGGCCAGTTAAGGGTCGGGCTTTAGAAGCTCGGACTTAACTCGCGTCGTGGCATCCGCGCCCTCTCTCACTTTTCTATTTAAAAAAAAAAAAAAAATAGACTCTGATTTTCGGAAAACAGGTGAAAAAGGGCGGGGCGTTACAATTGATATATAAATTGAACTCTTGTATAGTATTCAGCATCTCCCATTCTGTCCTGATCAAACATGCCACTGATGTATGTGATATAATGCTGAGGGCATCTGCCACCTTGTTCGCCTTGCCAGGGTGATAACGAAGCGCGAACTCATAATCCGCCAGATATTTCATCCATCTGCGTTGCCTCAGATTGAGCTCTTTCTGATCAAACAAATACTTCAAACTCTTATGATCTGAAAACACTTCAAATTTCTCGCCATATAAGTAGTGTCTCCAGCTTTTGAGAGCGAAGACTACTGCGGCTAGTTCAAGATCATGCGTAGGATAGAAGCGTTCATGTATTTTCAATTGTCTTGAACCAAAAGCCACCACACGTTGAATTTGACTGAGAACACACCCAAGTCCCTCTCCTGAAGCATCGCAGTGTACCTCATAACCCTTGCCTCTTTTCAGCAAAATTAAAATAGGGGCAGTTGTAAGTCTGTCTTTCAGCTCCTCAAATCTCCAGTTGCACACATCTGACCACTCAAATTTGACTCCTTTCTGAGTGAGTCGGGTCAGTGGAGATGCTATCTTGGAGAAGTCCATGATAAACCTCCTGTAGTAACTAGCCAATCCCAAGAAGCTAAGAATCTCGGTTACATTCTTTGGCACTTTCCATTCTCTCACTGCCGCCACTTTAGCTGGGTCCACGACTATACCTTCTTCTGATATAACATGCCCCAAAAGGTTAACCTTAGGTAGCTAGAATTCACATTTGCTGGCTTTGGCATATAGTTGGTTCTTCTTCAAGGTGTCCAGAACTATCCTCAGGTGCTTAGCATGTTCTTCCTGAGTTTTGGAATAAATCAAAATATCATCAATAAATACAATCACAAACTGGTCCAAGTAAGGACGGAAGATCCTGTTCATTAAATCCATGAACGCAGCCGGTGCATTGGTGAGTCCAAACGGCATGACTACAAACTCATATAGTCCATACCACGTTATGAAGGTTGTATTCTCTATATCTTCCTCCCTAACCCGGATTTGGTGGTATCCGGACATCAGGTCAATCTTAGAGAAATGGCTGGAACCTCTAAGTTGATCAAATAAATCATCGATTCTGGGTAGAGGATACTTTTTCCTGACTATCAGCTAATTCAGCTTTCGATAATCCACACACATACTGAGTGAACCATCCTTCTTCTTCACAAATAAAATCGGAGCTCCCCAAGCCGATGTATTGTTTCAGATGCAACCCAGTCTGAACAGTTCATCAATCTACTTCTTTAGCTCAGACATCTCTGCTGGTACCATCCAATAGTGTGGTAATGACACTGGTGCAGTGCCAGGGTACAGCTTGATTTCAAAATTAATCTCCCTCATGGGAGGCAAGCTAGGGAGTTCTTTTGGAAATACGTCTGCATAGTCCTTTACTATCGCTGGGAGTTCAGCCACCGGTGCCTCGTTGATTCTAATACTGTTCAATACCCAGTGGTTTAACCCTTCATGCAGTCTGCTTTGTTTGTCAGTACACACCACATGTTGTTTTCTCTCGGGTGACCAAAATGTCACCCTGCGGCGATAGCAATCAATATTGGCCTGAAAGCTAGCCAACCATTCCATGCCGAAGATAATATCATACTCGGTCATATCGAGTACCAAATAATTGAACTCAAATCTGAGTCCAGCGAGTTCAGTATTCACTGCTGCACATATAAGCCCCAATGACGTGTCTCCGAAGGGGGATACAATGGTGAGTGATGTGGACAGTTTTTGTACTAAAGTTCCAATTGCAGATATGAATGCAGCAGATATGAAAGAGGGGGATGTTCCAGAATCAAATAAAGCAAAGGCGTAGGAACTACTGACTACAGCCATACCTTGAATCATGGAGTGATCCACTACTGCTGAAGGAGCTAGAGTAAATAACCGTCCAGATCCAGTAGGGTTAGGCGCCCGTCCCGCCTGATTATATGTCATGCCTCCTCGTGAATTAGCTGGCCTAACTGGTGGACGAGATGAACCTCTAGAATAAGCGAGTTTGCTAAGTTGTGGGCATTCCCTCTTAAAATGGCCCGGTTGATCACAATGAAAGCAGTTGTTCACACTTCTGGGAGCCTAAGTGACTGATGCAGATGGGGAGGGATGATTAGGACGAAAGCCCCCTATTGACCCAATGGATGGTGAGGGTCTGCTAGAGTTCGGTCGGAACTTCTTGTTGGGCTGAAATGTACCCCCCCCCCCCCCCCCCCCCCCCCCACTCTGAGCTCGGCGGTTGTCAAAACGCGCTAATTCAGCCATCTCTTGCTCTGCTATAGTGGCCCTACTGACCACCTCTACCAATGTAGCTGCTTTAAATATGGTTACCTTGGCCGTAGGCCCCACTCAAACTTGCGTGCCCTTTGATACTCTGCATCCACCATATAGAATGCATAGCAAGACAAACTGAGAAACTCCTGGTGATACTCTGCCACCATCATGGTACCTTGTACCAAAGATAGAAAATCTTGTGTCTGGCAGTCCTTCTCCTCCTCAGGAAAATAACGATCCAAGAAGGTAGCTGAGAACTGCTCCCAAGTCATTGCAGTCCTCTCTCCTTCCAGCAGAAGTGCTCACTGCTTCTCCACCACCTCCCACCATTTACCGGCATCGTCGATCAGTTGTGACGTCTCCAGTAAAATCTTGTCAGCATGACTCGTGATCTTGAGAAGGGTCAGGATCTGAGTGATTTTCTTCAGCCAATTTTCTGCTCCGATAGCCCCTTCTCTCCCTTTGAAGTAAGGAGGGCCCTGTTGCTGGAAGTCCCTGACCATGCTCCTGTCATTGGTCTCGTTGGTGGTTCCATTCCCGTTCAAGTGTTGTTGAAGCACCGAAGTGACCACCGCTTGAACCAAGTTTTGTAGTTCAGGAGGCACCACCGGTATATTCACACTATTTTGTTCCTCCTCCTCATGGTGGGATGGTTGTTCATCATGCTGAGATGGTTGTTCTTCCTCTTCATGTCGAGATTGTGTTCCTCCTCTTCATGTTGAGATTTTTCTACCTCTTTTTCCTTCCCTTTCTGGTTTTGTCGTATATTTCTCTTTGGAGGCATTTTTTCCTAAGCCATTAAAAAAATATCAAGACTTAGTTTTCATCGGAAAGTTTGTATTTTCCTATTTTGGGGAAATTTCCAAATAAGCACTCTTGATTTTTCTTTGTTTTTGGGGAATTCCCTAAGTATCTATTGTTTGTTTCTCAATTCGGGTATATTGGGGAAATATATCCTATTTTGCTATGTTTGATAAATCCCATTATTTTGTCCGTACTTCCTTTGCTATCATCCATTGTTGTTCTCAAATTGAATGTTCGCTCTGATACCAACTGTAACGCCCCGCTCTCTTGTCACTCTTTTAAGGAAAAAAAATAGACTCTGATTTTCGAATAACGCGAGTGAAAAGGGTTGGGCGTTACAGGTTTATAGGCCACACATGATTCAACTATTCAATTGGTGAAAATTTGATATTTTAGTTTTTTATGTCAAAATCTTTATTTTCATTGAAAAGAAAAGAACCTATTGTCTTGACGAGAGAGAAAAACTCTTCATCTATCTCAATTAATTTTCCTAACTCCTATGTAGAAGATGAGGAAAATATCGTATTTCTTGACAAATTGCTCTCATTACATGAAAGAAGAAAGAAATGTCTGATTCTCCATATTCCTTATTTTTTATAATTGAAAAATGATAAAATATAAAGGGTTCAATTCAAGCTTAGTATGCACTAGCCTTTATTCATTGTAGATCAAACTATTCTCTCTGACAACAAATTCAGAATAATATGTCAAATCTAAATATAAAGATCAACTCCAAACTAATTTGACAAATAATTTAAATGATAATGATAATGATTATTCTGTTGAGCGAGTTAGAATAAGGCCATAGAAAAACAACCATTCTCATATTTTTCAGGGTTTAAATTTACACATCTTTTCTCATCTTACATGCACCAGCATTTCACTCCAATTGGATCTTTACCTACATGAGCACATCTCATCTTCCATTTATTATTAGATTAAACTCAAACATACTAACCATTAAATCTTAATCCCTTTAAAATCATAATTTATAAATTTAATGAAACTGATCATTTATAGTCCTTCTATTCATATATAGACTTTGTAATCCATTCTTCATTTATCTCAACAAAATCTCATTTTAAAGGACAAAAAATTATTTATTATATGACAAATGGTGTTTTATGGCGGACACTTGTGGATAGATCACGTACTGTAATAATCTGAATTTTTGATAAATATATATATTGGCATTTATTCATTTTAATTTGAAGTTTGATATAATAAAATGCCAAATGGACCAAATTTTGGGACAATGGCCCAAGGATGGCCCAATTGGGCCATGGATTGGATGAAATCCATTTGATGGGTCAATGAGGACTAATTGGGTAAAGGATAGCCAAATTGGGCCCAATACTCATTTGGGACCCAATGGACCCAATTGAGGGGAGCCATGCTTGGTGGTTGGGTCTCAACCACCACCACCAAAGTCAAGCTAGCCCATGCTTGGTTGGTGAGGCCATAATGGAGGGGTATGGTCCAAGTAAGACCAAGGAATGAGATGGGTTTTCCATCTCATCCCTCTCATTTCACTCTCTCCCTCTTCACCTCTCCCAAAAACCGTCACATGCATAGGAGAAAAGAAAAAGAGAAGAAACCTTAGAAGAAGAAGAGAAGGAAAGAGAATGAGAGAGCAAGCCTTGGTCCACCCCTCCAAGATCAAAGGTTAAGATCTTGTTTCTAATCACCTTCCCCTCTCCCTCTCTCAACCCAATCCCATCTACCTTAGCCAATCCAAGCATGTTTCACCATTGATCAAGCACATCTAGCCGATCAAACAAGGAGAGGAAGAAGAAAAGAGGCTAAGGGAATCAAGAGGAGAAAGAAAGACCGGAGGAGCCGCCGGATCCGTAAGTGTTTCTAAACAAGAGTTTAGATTTTTGTTTATGGTTAAAAATGGAATCCATTTATTAGATAATGGCCAAAAACATTATGGGCCTTGGATCTAGGATCCATCAAATGGAAGACTAAGAAATGGATTCTGGATGGTTTGTATTTAAATTTTTAAGCATGGGAGTGTATAAAAATTGGAAGAATTTGAGCCATAGGGTTCGGCCATGTAGCATGGCCGAACCCCATTGTGGGTAAGTAGGTGGTGGATGATGGAATTATGGAAAAATATGGAGAAAGGATTGATGATTTTTTTTAAGAGGTTTTAAATAAGAAATTTCATGAAAATATGGATGATCTTTCATGGCCTTGAAAGGCATAGAATGGAATGAATGGATGACCATAGGGTTCGGCCATGTAGCATGGCCGAACCCCATGGTGAATAATGGGTAATTTATTAAGATTATAAGGTTTAAAGATAATGGAGAAAAATGATAGATTTAAATGGATTTATTGAGTATAGAATATAATGTTTAAATGAGATGAAAATGGTGATTTAAATAGATGATTTAATTTAAGTGGAGGTATGAATTTTAGAGAAATCACGGACTATAGGGTTCGGCCATACAAGGTGGCCGAACCCCATGGTTAGTGATCTATGAAGGTTAGGGCTCTTAAATGCTCAATGGTTAATGGCTTCTAAGGTTTGAAAATTATGAGTATGGTATGTGATTTTTAAATGGGTATTAAAGGATGGAAGTAGTGGATTAAATATTTTTGAATTATGGAGATAGTGAGGAAGTGATTGGTGGTGTAAATGGACTTTAAATGTAAGTAAAGATCCAAGGTAAAAATGAGGGAAAGGCATCATGGGTTCGGCCATGGTGTATGGCCGAACCCATGACCCATGATCCCTTTGTGGGCCACCTTTAGGGCCAAATGTGAAAGGACATATGGGATTAAATGTTTTTCAAAATTAAATAATAGGTGGCTGATTTTAATGATGCTAGGTCATGATTAAATGGATCTAAGTATGAATGAAGTTGGGACTTAGAATGTACATAAACGAATGGATGATTTAACCATGGGAGAGGAATGGCAAAACGGTAAATAAGTGCCACATTGAAGAACCATAGGTTCGGCCATGGTACATGGCCGAACCCTATGGGGATTAGACATGGAATCGGATATTACGAATGATTAAATGAAACGGATAGATGATGTGTTTTAGGCTCGCAAATCGGAATGTTTAGATTTGGCCAAAATTGGATTTATTTATGAGTCTAAAACCAATGGATAATGGGCTAAGTTAGGGACTTAATCAAGGGTAACGTAAATGACTAATTCGGTAAATGTAATAAGGTATCGGGACGTCACAAACGGTACGCGATCGGCGACCGGATTATCGAACGGAAACGGAACGGAACGCTACGCGGTATTCGGTAGGATTCCTACCTCTTTGTAAGCTATGGATATGTGATGTTTATTTTAATCTATTTTGATGATTATGGGACTTGTATTATGATGAGTTTTAATTTATGAATTATATTATGGTGTTATGGATTATATTTTAAACATTATGCATTATATGGCTATGTATGGTATATTAAATTTATGGTTTATCTATATACTACATAGCATAATGCACGTACATCTCATGCATGGCATGGGCAGGAAAATAATGAAACCGGAGTCCATACTCCGTCGGGGCGACCGAGAATCAGACATGGGGATAGCCTGAGGGCTATAATCGGAGTCCATGCTCCGTCGGGGCGACCGAGAATCAGACATGGGGATAGCCTGAGGGCTATAACCGGAGTCCATGCTCCGTCGGGGCGACCGAGAATCAGACATGGGGATAGCCTGAGGGCTATAACCGGAGTCCATGCTCCGTCAGGGCGACCGTGAAGCAAACATGGGGACAATAAAGTGTATGATCATACAGATGATGGGTGGGACACATGACATAGGCACCCATGGCATCGCATTCATTACATGTTTATTTTGTTATATTTTATTGTATCGGTATGCGTGTTATTACTAATCCATGTGCTAGCCCTACTCGGAGTCCTACTGGGCGCGTTGACTAACGCCCTACTTCTACCCTAGTTGATGACGCAGGGAATGGTAGAAACGGTGGACAGGACAGGAGCCAAGCTTAAGAGCTTGGGAAGTGCATTCTTAGTTTATTTAAGTTTATATTTTGGAAATGTAATTTTGAGTAACTTAGCTCGTCGGACTGTATAATTTGCATTTCTTGAGATGGTTTAGACTTTACTTATGGATGATTATGTTTATGATATAAATATGAACATAGGGGACATTTTGGTAATTCAATGTTGTATCTTCCCTTCTATTTAAAACCGTAAGGATAGACTCTATTATCATGTTCCGCAATAATTATAATCCGCGAGCTTACTTCCTACGCGTGAATCGTTCCCGTGGACTTAGTTCGGCGCACGCGTGGGGTTGGCCAGTTAAGGGCCGGGCTTTAGAAGCTCGGACTTAACTCGCGTCGTGACGTCTGCGTCCTCTCTCACTCTCCATTTCAAAAAAAAAAAAATAGACTCTGATTTTCGAAAAGCGAGTGAAAAAGGGGCGGGCTTTACACGTACAAAAAAAAAAGCCACATCAAAAATTCACTTTTAAATATTAACTCAACCATTATGTCAACTTGTAATTCTCAAGACCTCTATTGTGTATTATAAGATCATAATCATCAATTTCTTAAACTTAATGTCACTATCGATTATTCAAAAAATGTGAGGCATGACTTTTTCATAGTTGTTTTGCCAAATCAAACACAATAGCCCTGTAGGTTTACATTGGATAAAGCTAAGATAATAGGATTCTCTGCAAGCCACTTTAAACCCCTCTTTTTATAATTAAAGTGTTAATGTGGAATAAGAACTCCTTTTTTAGGACAGAGCGTTCATGACCTCTTAGCACCCGATTAGTCTTTAGGATTTACACAAGCCATCCTACTTATATACATATTGGGTAAAATTATAGGAAAGGAGTGAGATCGAATTTGAACGACTCTCACTTCTCGAAGCGGATTTAATATATCCTCTACTCCACTTAACTCAGTTGGGGATCAACAAGCGCTATACTTGACTCAGCTGCAACTTGGGTCGTCTTAGGCTTTCAACAAATTTCCATTAAAAAATAGAATGTTATTTCATTCACTTATTGTTCTTCAAATCGTTCATTACAAACCTTTATATAGAATAACAACAATCCCTCAGAATAGATGAGCCGACCCTCATCTTGAAATTCAAAAATTAAATTCAAACTATAGTCCTGAAAAACTAAAATTGAATTCCAAAAGCAACCAATCCTAATACTTCTAAATTGGTGCTGCTGTATGCAAGAAATCCCCATGTTGTTACATCCCCAAATAACTCCAAACACTTAGTGGCCTAAAAACATTAAGACTGTAACACCCAGGATTTTTCAATGCACTAATATATTGGATTTTGTCTATTTAAATTATTAAATTGGTTGAATTTAAGATTTATGGATGTAATGGACTTTAGGTGGGTAAACATTGGGTCAATAGCCCAATTATGATCCAATGGATCAAGCATGGAATTCGATTTGGAAATAATTGGGTATGTGTGATTAAATGGGTCAACTACCCAATTGGAACCCAATGGGTCAAGGTGAACGGATTTTGAAAGTAAATGGGTAAAAGATTAATTTAATTGGGTCAAATACCCAATTGAGATCCAAGGCATGGGATCCACCTCATCAAGTGAGGTGGCATGTGTATGAGGTGGCATGTGAGTGACATGGCCAAGTGGGACCCAAATCCACCTCATCAAGTGAGGTGGCAAGTGGTTAATGTAACATGCATGGTCGGCTAACCATGGTTGACTTGGTCAACTATGGGTGAGCTCAAAGGTTGAGTTGAATTATGTTGAGTTGGAAATTAAAATCACTTGAGTTGAGTGGCAAATGAGTTCAAGTAAATTAAGTGAGTTAAAGTGAGTTTGAGTTGAGTTGAATGGGAATTTGATGAGACTTTCATATGAGCTAAGGAGGGGAGATGGAGGGTTTCTATCTCATAGGATGGAAACCCATGCACACGTTGGAACCAAGGGGTTTCTTGGTTTGTCCCAAGGGTCACCTTGGTTATGCCAAAGGACTCCTTGGTTAGACAAAACATTTATGAGGGAAATGAGAAGGTTGGGGGCTGATTTACCAAAGGGGCACACTACACCCCTTTGGCGGATTTCCATGATAAGAAAACAAAGAGATTTTTCATCTCTCCCCCTCTCTCAACTACCCTTGGCCGATTGGATCTCATTGGAACAAAGAGATTGTCTTCTCTTCTCATCTCTCTCTCTCTCTCCCATTTTCGGCTCTACACTTGTGGCCGAAACCTTCCCCAATCTCTCTCTCTCCATCTCTACACGGTTACACTTGGAGAAATCAGCAATGAACAAGAAATGAAGGAGAAGGACTGAGGAGCAAGTTCAGATTAAAAGAAACGAAGGAGACGCGGAAAGAGGTATGTAATGTTTAACAAGATAGGATTGAATGAATGAAAGAAACTAAGGGAACCATGGTTTTGGCTATGGAATGGCCGAAACCATGGGGTTCATATTTGATTTAAATGGACGGTCAAAATGTTATGGGACCATGGACTTTGAAATCCACTCAAGAATGGTTAAACGGTTGGAATAAAAAGAAAAGACCCTAACCTTGTTTGGTGGGTAAGATAAATTTGTAAAAATGAGGTATGATGATGATGACCATGTTTAGACAAGATTAAAGAATGAATCTCATGAAGAAAGGATTTACAAATATTCAAACAATGGGGACTGAACACGGGTTACACTGTCTACTGGACAGGTACTACCGTCCGTGGACGGGTTTCTACCGTCCGTGGGATGGGTTTCGATCGTTCACGGGACGGGTAACAGACATGGAGAGTATTGTCTACGGACGGGTTACACTCTGTGGGACGGGTTTCTATCGTCCGCGGGACGGGTTTCGACCATCCACGGACGGGTACCAGACATGAATTTGGTGTTGTCTGCGAACAGGTTGCACTGTCTGCGGGATGGGTTTTTATCGTCCGCGGATGGGTGTGGACTGTCCGCGGGATGGGTTTTTATCGTCCCCTGACGGGTGTGGATTGTTCGCATGACAGGTGACAGGTACCGAGTCACGGGTAATGGGTGATGGGTACCAGGTCAAGGGTAACGGGTGACGGGTACTTGGGTCACGGGTAACAGGTGGCGAGTACCGGGTAACGGATAATGGGTCACGGGTCACCAAGGGAGGACCAGGTGTTGTGGGCGCGGACGGACTGTGCTGTCTGTGAACGGGTTTCTGCCGTCCGCGGGAAGGGTTTCAACCGTCCGCATGACTGGTAATAGACTGGACAGGGTGTTGTCTGCGGACGGGTGTGGACTGTCCCCGAGACGGGTCTCGACCATCCGCGGATGAGTTTCTATCATTCGCAGGACGGATAGCGAACGGTGATCTGCCAAGTTCAGTTGACTAAATTTTAAAGTGAAATTTTTTTATATAATTTTTTTCCAGATTGTTTAAGTTTATCTGGATGAGTAAAGGATGATGGGAATTGAATGGGTAATTAAATTAACATATGTGTATGATGAATTCGTTAAGGTAACAAGATTTCACAAAAAGGGTGTACGATCGGTTTTGACATGATCGGTGATCGATATCTTCACGAAACAGCAAGGACAGTAAACTGAAATTTGGTAGGATTCCTACCTTGTTGACACACTATGGATTATATACATATACTGTTTTTATTTCCATATTTGATGATGTACTTTGGGTATCAAATGATTATGTTAACTGAGTTTCAACGCTATTATGTACTTTAATATAAATGGCATCATTGCACTCATTATCTCATGTATGGCATGGGAGGGAACACAAGGAAGGAGTCCACGCTTCATTCGATGTTTTCCGATAAACAAACGTGGGGAGGAATCCACACTGATTCCGATTGACATACATGGAGAGATATATGATGTTTGGAATATAAGAGGAGTTCATGCTCATCCATCCCTGGTATCTCTCTTTCATTAAATATCATCTATCCCTGTTTAATAATCACCCATGAATATAACCCTCCCATGGGTATAATCCATTCATGGAAATAATTCATCCTTGAGCATCTCATCTACCAGTGAGTATCATCTATCCAGGGTTAATAACCATCCATGAATATAACACACCTATGGGTATAATCCATTCACGGAAACTATCCATCCTTGGTATAACTCTGACCATGAGTAACATCTATCCACAGTTAATAACCATCCATGAATATAACCCACCTATGGGTATAATCTATTCATGGAAACCATCCATCCTTGATATCACTCTGTCCATGAGCATCATTTATGCATGATTAATAACCGTAGAGCAACACTCGAATGAATCACTATATGACTGTGGCAACCATATCAAATCACAAATATATCCCATCCCCTTGCAAGACTTAGGGCTCATGACTTACTAAGCGGAAGACCCACGTCCAACGTGATCCGGTCTACCTCCCCCTGCATCCCTTCACCTCATAGGTGATTCAGTCAAGCACGAAGGCAGGTCGATTCGCATCTGATGAGACTAGTACCACCCCCACGGGGTAAAATAGTACCTAGCTCTACACATTCCCGCACATCTAGTGTGCAAAATAGCCGTGAGAGCACCCTCCAGCGCGTAGCATGCAAGGGACTCACTCCTCAACGGTAGCCCTTCGGGACCAAGTCTCCGTATTTCGTATCAAGGTTCCCACAGTCTCATAGCTACTCTAAGCCTTACTCATGAAGTCTATATTCTTATCTCATCAATACCATGTGAGGGACGCACCCATACCACATCTCAATCATCCACATCACTTGAGGGACGCACCCATACCACGTCTCAATGTAAACAAGTGACCTCGTCACCTTTACCATGGAACTACTGTATCTATCGTGGGGTCGATATACCCACCAATTGTCGTCATCGACCCATTCATAGACTTAGTTTCACATCAGAATTTATGTTCACGTACTTGGGAAATTCCCTGATCATCATCTTGTATTTCTTGTTTTGGGGAGTTTTCCTATGTATCACGTAGTATCTCCTGTTTGGGAAAATTGCCAAATGAGCACTCTTTGTATTTCTTTGTTTTTGAGAAAACTTCCTAAATATCGAGTATCATTTCTCAATTTGGGGAAATCCTGATGTTCTGCTGTCCTCGGGGAAAACCTCCCTAAGTATTATGTATCACTTCTCAGTTTGGGGATATTGCCAAATCATCACTCTTTGTTTCTTTTGTTTCTGGTGAAAAATCTCTAAATTCCTGTTGTTTGTTTCTCAATGGAGGATATCAGGGGAGTGCATCCTACTTTGCTATGTTTGATATGTCCAGTTATGATGACTGTACTTTACCTTGCTATCTTTCATTGTCGTTCTCAGATTGATTGTTTAGTCTGAGTCACTTGAAGTAAACTAATCCTGCCCCAAGTCAGCGGACTCTGAAGAGTCGTTCAGTTGGGATTCTTATCTGTCAGTGAGACATGAAACCGTCTTAATCTTACTTCGATGATTCAACTTCCCGTTTCGCTCTAATACCAACTGTAACGCCCCGCCCTCTCCGAGAAATCAGAGTCTATTTTTTTTTTTTTTAATAACAATATAATAACACAGGAAGAGAGCTGGCGGCGTCACGACGGGAGCTAAGTCCGGACTACCCAAGTCCGACCCTTAACTGGCCACCCATGTGTGCATAGACTAAACCCATGAAAGACAAACCACACATGGAACTAAACAATGTCATGCGGAATAAACTAAACCAATTGCGGAAATAAACTGATTAGATAGCAAGTACAAGTCTCAATTATTAAAATAACTTATCCAACCATTCATTGTCAATATCATAAACAAACCATAGCAAAGGTATCAACTTATTACCTGTCCATAAAAATGTAACTCATAAGACAGTAATATAAAAATCATTTCAACATCAAGCTCTTAAGCTTGGCTCCCCTCCTGGTCATCAACCTTCTCTTTCCCCTTCCTTGTTCATGCATTATCCTCTAAGGATAGAATTAGGGCGTTAGATCAACGCGCCCAGTAGGATTTTCGATTAGGGCTACCACATGGTTAGTATATAAAAACATGCATATATCATAATATATATGGTCATCAAAACAGATAAATCAATGCTACATAATTATGCACATGTAATGAGTCCCTCCCATCATGCATATTCATAGCCATCACTTGACGAGACTCTCATCGTCAAGGTAAATCACAATACACTTTCATTTCTTCTTGATGATATTCCTCCTAGCGGGACCTGCATCGCCTAAGGAGGCCGATGTGGCTCTCATCATCATAATATTTCTCCTGGTTAGACCCTCATCGCCTAAGGAGACCAATGTGATTCTCATCATTATACATTTCTCCTGGCGGGACCTGCATCGCCTAAGGAGACCAATATATTTCTCATCATTATAACATTTCTCCTGGCGGGACCTACATCACCTAAGGAGCCCAATGTATTATCATCATCATGATACTACTCCTGGCGAGACCTGCATCGCCTAAGGAGGTTTCACAGTTGCATCACAGCATATCACCGGAGTGTGGGCTCCGGGTTCCATAATCATCATCCCATGTCCATGCATGAGATGCCAATGAATAGATGCAACATGTAAATAAATCTCATCATTCAAAATATGATAAATAATAGTGTAACAATGTCTCATAAAAACCATCATGAAAACAGGTGTAAATGTGGTTACAAGTAGGTAGGAAACCTACTGAAGATTCACTTCAGTGTTCATTCTTTCTTTAGCGTCACCCATTCACGACTAGCGTACCGTCAAAGAGATCCATCACCTTGTTCACATAAACCATGAATCAACTTTAATCCCAAGCATTTATTTTGATGGGGTTCAGCCATACAACATGGCCGAACCACATCATCTAAGTTTGGTCCCTCATTTCATCTCTTGATTGTTACCCTTATTCACAAAACTATCATTGCTACCAATACTTAGTTATATCATGCTTTTAACTTTAAAAATCACCGATTATTTCCATGAAATGGATTCATAAAACCCATAGTCATGGTCCATGGGGTTCGGCCATACATATGGCCGAACCACATTTGAACCTTCATGTCACAACTTAGCCATAGTAACCTCATGGTTCGGCCATGAAATGGCCGACCCATGACTTGTCCAAATGTTCACTTGAGACCCTTTTTAAATACTTCATATTGTTCCATAATCTTCAAACTTGAAACCCTTTGATTCAACAAAATAGTCCACATGAAATGGTCCATGGGGTTCGGCCATACACATGGCCGAACCCAATGGTTCCCTTGGTTCAATGGTCCCATCCTATGTACTTAACTTAGGCTCTACCATTTTAACCATGATCACTACCTGGTTCAGCCATCCAATGGCTGACCCAAAACAGTAACCATATTTCCATTTTAAATCACATAAGCACCCCATAAAATGACCTATGGGGTTCGGCCATTCACATGGCCGAACCATATGGTCCTTTTGATGTAATTCTTCCAATAATCTTACATAATTTATCCACTGCATCTTAGCCATACAAATAGTAGAATTCAACCATCCATAGCCGACCCCATAATAATAACTTAATTCTATTTTACAATCCTTTACAATCTTCACACATGGTATGGTTTGTAGACTTCAAAACCATAAACTCAACCAAATGAATTTCATGGGGTTCGGCCAACCATGGTGGCCGAACCCAATGATATATTTCTACCATTTTACACAACCTTTATCCAAGGTTAAATTCCTTGATACAATCGGTCAGTCCATGGCCCAAAACATGACACTCAATTCATGATTTAAACCTTTTCAAAACATGCATCTTAAACATCTACAAGAGTCCAACACTTGCATGGTTTCATGTTACAAAGACCATCAAAATTAACCAATTCTTTTCATGGGGTTCGGCCATCCAAATTGGCCGAACCCAATGATACATTTTTCATCACTTTTATGAAACACCATCCAAGGTCTAACCCTTGATGGATTCGGCCAAGCCATGGCCAAATCATGTTTCATTTATCCCATTTTATTAAACAAAAATCCATGGAAATACTTACCAAATTCCAAGTTTTTCTTCTTGCCTTTGCTCTTTGCCTTCTTCCCTCTTGTTTCCTTCTTTCTTCCTTAGCTTCTAGCTGAATTAGTGCTTGATCTATGGTAAAAAACACCACTGCTGGTTCGGCCAAGGAGGGGTGTTCTTGAGGGAGAGAAAGAAGATGGAATTCTAAGGCTTTTCTTAGAATAAAATTCGGCCAAATAGGGGTGTGTCTTCCTTTTGTTAATCAGCCACCATAACCTCTCAATTTCCCTCATAATTCTTGATCAAACCAAAGGGTCACTTGGCACAACCAAGACACCCCTTGGCATCAACCAATGCAACCTTTGGCAACCCCATGTAATCTCATCTCATTCCCATCAATTCCATTTAAAACTTAGCATGGGAGTTCACACCACAAGTCCCCAACGTGTGGGACTTGTCTTGTGTGGCTTGAGACTCATGCATCTCTTCATCTTCCCTTCAACTCACTGATTTTACAGCCCCTTTGATTTCCATTTTGACTCACCCAACTTACAAGCTCAACTCACCACATTAAATGACACTCATTTAATGCACTTGAGTCAACTCATTCTTAATTCAAAACCAGCTCAATTCAATTCCACTCAACCTGATTTAACTCACCATTGAGCTCATTTGAGGGCCCACACGGTCAGCCATGGTCAACAAGGTCAACCCGACCCATTGGGTCCTTATTTAGCTTGTTGACCCGTTTTGACTCCATGACCCCTTTATGGGTTGTTTTAACCATTTGCATTTGGTTTTCACATGTGCATCAAGCCTACCCATTTATGTTCCACTTGATTTCCAATCAATTCAGCTTAACTCCATTAAATTTGGGCTCACCCAATGGTCGAATAAGTCCATTATGACCCATTGGGTCCCAATTGGGTCCTTTGACTCAATTAACCATTTTGAACCAATTTGATGCACACCATCCATTCATGATAATTTGACCCTTATAATATTTCATATGATCTTAATTTGAACAATGGGCCCCACCATTTCCTTATTTACAATCACATTTATTGAATTCACCAATCCAAGGGCATTTTCGTAAATATTCATCTTATTGAGAAATTGGGGTGTTACAGTCCACTTAAGCTAAACGTGGATTTTGAATTTAAACCCGATCTTGACACATGTGAGACTCGCGTGGATTATGTGTGGATCTTGGCCATTGAGGCAGACATGTTGGGCTTCATCTTTGGGCCCATTTGATCTTAATTGGGTCTGGCCCATATAAAGGCTCATTGCATCGAGTCAAGCCCGTATTTGTCGATTTGCTCATGCATCTGCCTTGATCAAAAATAAAATTTTCATCTTTCGACTCGGAGCCTGAATTTGCTAAATTGCTTATGCACCCGCTTGGATAAAAAAATAAAAGTTTGTTCACATCCACCTATGCCCACATCATACTCTCCCTCTTATAAGAAATTCAACCTCAAGTCTAGGAGGTTCATGGATGAAGGGTGTGGTCGCGTTAGAACATGTCTCTTGCACCTCCACGAGATCACATCGTGTTGTGTAACCTCAGTGGAGTCGTTGCATCAGGAGATGTCACCTCGGTGCCTACCAAAAGTGACTGGACCATAGGTGTTGAGAACCGTGTCACATAACTCACTCATATCTAGTCATCATATGGTCGGATGGTGTGGTTTGAGTCCACAAGATACAAGTCACCTTCTGTACCCACTGTATTAACATGTACTAACCGATCTCTGTTGTCGCTGTCTATAGCACCATCCGGTTGCTAATCACTCGACTGTGGTTCATGAT
The DNA here is from genome assembly GCA_013350335.1 of Chimonanthus salicifolius. NCBI lineage: Eukaryota > Viridiplantae > Streptophyta > Magnoliopsida > Laurales > Calycanthaceae > Chimonanthus > Chimonanthus salicifolius. The sequence continues at coordinate 22,296,632 of CM023539.1, read as the reverse complement.
GGTGTCTGGGTGTCTCACTCTCCAACAGTGATGAGATATTAGGCAATGAAAAATGTTTTAGGTGCTCGTCCAACATGGGATCCATATATGGCGTAACATGGATGTCTACATGTTGCTGCATCACCATCTCAGCGTCTTGCCCTGTTTTGAAGAGTTGCACATTCATGAACATGCTACACTGATGGAATCCTTGTGCATAATCTCATCTTCATCAAAGGGATGAGTCTCACAATGTCGAGCATAATTTGATGAATCATTGTTTTTTTGTACAAAGTGCACGGCTTCGAACACCAAATGCCCAAACTCGTTGCAATTGAAGCATTCCAACTTCTTTCTTTGTCTTGCCGATGCACTGGACTGTAAAGCCGCAATCTCCCTAGATATGTTAGCAAGGATTTTTGTCATCTGGTCCATTCGCCTATGATGATCTTCTCGGGGTGCTTCTTATCTGATGAACGGGGCTTGCTGGGATCCTGATATCATTCCTGGCTTGACGGCTGCAAAGTTCGTAACACTTTGCCATAGCTGGCCCATGCAAGTAAGATCCTGATATTAGAGAACATATAACTAGTTGCAAAGCAGATGATAATAAACAGTGAATAAGCCACACAGGTGTGATCGAAATAGTAGTCTCAATTAATTCTCTAGCTCTGATAATCATATGATGCAAACTTGGCAGGATAAGACATCATACTCAATCTATTGAGCAAAAGCACTGGCACAACTCAAGTATCTTGGTTGTGTAAATCAAGAATCAATGTAATTTAACCCAACCCGTTGATCTTCACAAGTAAAACCTAACTCTCTCAAGTAATGAAACTAATTAAAACAATTAATTTTAAAAACACACACACAGTTGGGTTATAAAGAAAAAGTCCTATTAATTTAATCAAAACCTCCCAGAACTACATATCAAATTGAATCTCTATTTTTCGAAACCCAAACTAAAGTAATTAAAAACTGGGAGGTTATAATTAAAACAATACCCAACAATTTAAAATCGGGTAAATACTATGAAAAATAAGTTTCAAAACCGAATTTGTAAAATTGGTTTAAAAACTTTCTATCGAAACAACTAAAATGAATTTTCACAAAATCAGTTCAAAATGTTTTTTCAAAACACGGCTCCACGCACGTTCAAACTCAACATGATTTATAGATTTTCAAAACAAATCGACGTAACTTTAATTAATTAAACCATCAACTTTCCCACTAAGTCACCGGGTTTAATTAGCATAAAGAACTTATTCAATTAATTCCAAAAATTCTTAAGAAAGATAGGAATTACCTCATTGTTGAAGAGAGAATTTTAGTATGTCCTCTACCTAACTCGGTTAGGTATCAACACGCACATTGTTTGACTCATCTGCAACCTAAGTTGTCTTAGGCCTTCACCGAATTTTCATTAGAAAATAGAATATTATTTCATTCACTAATTGTTCTTCAAATCGTTCATTACAACCCTTTATATAAAACAACAACAAACCCTTAGAACAGATGAGCCGACCCTCATCTTGAAATTCAAAAATTAAATTCAAACTATTGTCCTAAAGTAACTAAAATTGAAATCCAAAAGCAACTAACTCTAATACTTCTAAATCGGTGTTGCTGTAAACACTTGGTGGCGTAAAGACATTAAGACTCCTTTGGCTGTGATTAATTTTGCCTTCAAACGGCAAACTCCACTTAAGCTGAACGTAGATTTTGAATTTAAACCAAGTCTTGACCGGGTATAAATCTCAGCCCCAGAGAAAATAAAAAAAAAAAAAAATCGACCGATATTGCAGAGATCTCGACCGATTTCTTCTTTTTTAATAATAAAAAAAAAAAGAATATTGATTGTGGGCCGGACCGATATCACAGCCGATATTTGCCCATATCAGACTAATATCGGCCTAGATATCAACCGATATTTATATTTTTTATTTTTTTAAAAAAAATCTTCTAATTTTTTAAATGAATTTTTTCAAAAAAAAAAAGCCACCAAAATTTCCAATAAAAAATATTGGAGAGAAAATCTCGGCCGATACGAAAATTCGGAAAAAATTTTAACCCCTGCTCTTGACACGTGAGACTCGTATGGATTATGTGTGGATCTTCGCCATTGAGGCAGCCATGTTGGGCTTATTGGGTCCATTTGATTTTAATTGGACCTGGCACATATAAATGCCCATGGCACCGAGTCGGGAGTCATTTGTTGATTTGCTCACGCATTTAACTTGAAGTCCGAACTCACTAAATTACTAAATTGCCTCGACCAAAAATAATATATATATACTGCTGTTGAATATATACTGCATCCACCGCATCACTCTCTCACATATATACTGCTGTTGAATACCAAAATCACATGAGCAGTAGCAGCGGCAGCTGCCACGTGCTGGCACCCTCACAAAAGGAAAACAATGCCTCAAAGTAAGAACAATATTGGGACAATTCAAAAGAATGTTCCATGGCTCATGCTACTATAGTAAACCATAGTAAACCATATTAGTATCGGAAAGCTTCAAACAAAATGAAGACTGAACTCTTGCTGGTTCCCTCACTAAATAAAATATCAATGATAGAATTATTTAAACATTAGAAGACTGCATTAATCAAAAGGAGAAAAACAAGAACCAAACTAAAATTCAAAACCAATAAAATATCCCAAGCATTCCCATTTTAAAGAGATGAAGATTTGCAATGGTACTGGCTCTCCAAGAGCTAGACCTTTCCCATGTGAAAGGACTTATTGCTGTGCACATTGCACCCGTGGAGCTGATGGCTCATCATCCTCATCATATGCTTCCTGTTGTTGCTGCTGCTGCTTCCGCCTCATCTCTTCCTCCATGTTAACATCATGTAAAGTTGTTTCTTCACACTCATCCATTTCCATTGCTGATATGTGGTTGCTCGGTCTTGGAGGAAGAACCGTCTCCAAAGTATGACATTGGTCAAGGGAAAGGACTCCAGAATCTGGAAATTCCACACTGAAATGGATGTACAGGCAACCCTTCATGAAGGGTCTCTGATAGTGGGGCATTCCTTCATCGTTAATAGCCTTGGATTGGCCTGTCATGGGAACCATAAGATCACACATTTGATGAGATGAGAAAATAAACAGGCAATTTATAAGAGGAAAGACTCACCACAGGAATATTTTCATTGTGGTCCTAAACATTTCTCATAGGGTGTTTTCTACTGGATTTTTCATTGGCCACATGTATGGGTTAGATTATTAGACCATTCTGCCCAATGTGACTGAAACCTCTCTGATCAGTGTAAAAGCTTAGCCATTATTTCTAACCATCCTTTTGTACAACACTAATTGAATGGGTTAAGCCAGCCAACCAACCAGTAAGCCATCGCCAAATAATAGTAAGAATATCCAAGCAGTGAGTTTTCTCCTATTTGATTCACAAAAATGGATGCCAAGTGGGACATCATGTGACTTGTCAAGTACAAGTGCAATGGAAAATGAGCAGTGCATTGACCGGATTGATTTCCCAAATCCTAATTGCTGATAAATACTTAAAAATTTTACCTGGCTTGATCACTTCACCAGGATTTGATTTGACAAGCAGCTGTCTCCCATCAAGATGAGTTAAGGCAAACTGGAAACCACAGAGAGCCTCTGTCAAGCTGAGTGTGTGTTCCAGAAAGAGATCATCATACTTCCTTTTGAACTTGGGATGCTCCTTGAGTTGCAATACAAAAACAATGTCGGCGGTTACAGTGTCAGGCTGCAAATGGTGTCAATACAGCTATTAGAACATTAGTGAAAGATAATGTGAAACGTTGAGACTACATCCAACAAAAAGGTAGATTTCTGGTGTGAATTCACAAGAGAAACATGGATGCCAGTGGATAAGATGGGCAGGGACCCTAATGTGGTTGTACTGCATAGTCTGCATGGAAATTATATTCATAGCTTGCCCGTTCGCTCTCCAGACACCATTATCAGAAGCAGCACCACCATTTGATGGATCAATTATAAGAATGTCACTCCCATCCAATCACAGAACAATGAGCACATATATAAATGCCCATCCCATTCAATCATAAAAAAATAGGCACACACCATCATCAGAAACAGCAGCACAATTCGACGGATCAACAATAAGAATGCCCCTGATAAGACAATGGAGTTCACAGTTCGACAGGATCCTATGGGGAGCATTCAATTTCACAAGATAATATGTGTGTTGTGTTTAGGATAAAGCTACAATCTCCCTCCGCTTATGGAATAATGGCAATGTGTATGTTTAGGATAAAGTTACAACCTTGCTACGCTTATGGAATAACCGCAGGACCAACCGATGATCAACAATCTAATCTCTCTCACACACATTTTCATATCATAGATGGATTAACTCCAAGAATGCCCATGCCATCCCATCCATGTATCAATAGAATCCATAGTTGGACAGGATACAATCGGAGGCACACACCATAGCACAGAATGGTAGAAGTACAATCCACCCAGGCAACTAGCAACAAGGCAGGACCAACCTACTATCAACAATCTAAGCCCGTCACACACCCTATGCATCCTATGTTTGACACCACAATTCATTACCTAGGTGCTAAGCCTGCACGAATCTGCCTTAATTTTGTTTAAAATGGGGGTCATAAGAGTATGGATTTCAGTCTAAGGGTGAGATCAACTCCAAATGTGGGGTTTGAATTGTGCAATGATCTAACTAGGAGTGGGGTGGGGGATGATGTGTATTAGAAGCAACAATGCCAGTGGGTCCAGATGAGGCCCATTTTGGATGGAACACAGCCCCTTACAAGAGCTGCAACCTGCCTCTCTCTCTCTCTCTCTCCAGCTGAAGATGGGTCGAAGATATACTTCCAAATCTAAAAGGCAAGAAATTTAAAAAGTAAAATAAAATAACCAGCACTCATGCTTACAGCTTCATCAGCTTCTCCCTGGAATACAATTTTCTGACCATGCATCATTCCTTTCTCAATGTGCACCTCCATCACCTTCTTCTCCTGAGTAACCTTGTTTCCCTTGCATTGAGTGCATTTGTCCTTCTCACTAATAACTTCACCTGCAACAGCAATTTGTTAAAAACAACTTACATTAATAAATCGCAAACCTATGCACTAACCCAATGTGACAAGGTTAGGTTCGACCTTGTACTAGATGCAATAGAAGTTGCCAAAGTTTGCCCAGCTGCCACTACTCACATATCCATAAAATAAACAAAAACATACAGAAAAATAGAAACAGTATATTTATCCCACACCTGAGCCTCTGCATTCATTGCAAACATGTTGCATTTGTTGGATCATCCCTGGCCCAATATGACGAGTTGAGATCTTCATCCCAGTACCCTGGCATCCATAACATATCCCTGATGCACCACTCTTTGATCCTTTTCTGACATGAAGGGCAGTCAAAATTTAGAAGCAATCCCCAGTATGTATATACACAAAAAATTTAGGAGCAATCCCTAACGTGCAAATACACAAACAACACATGAGCACACAAAATACTTCACTCAGAAACTAAGCAGATTGTAAATAATGCATCGAACTTAATTTTAGCAAATTAGATGGATAGGACCTTGAGATCATCCTAAGGGTTAGTGGTGATTGGAAAAGTTTACAGCAGATTGCAACTCGCTCTGATGGAGTCCATTTTCTCCATTCAAATATTTCATTTTCATATAAATTCAACTTCAGAGAACCACTCTTTCTAAAAACATTATGCAGTTTCTTTAAATTACATAGCTCAGGCTGCTTGTGAATGTTAATCATCACAAGGCCAAAACTGACGAAGTTATCAGCATCCAATCTGAGAAACATTTCCTCTATGAATTCAAAAAATTGTCTAGTTATGAATAAGAATAGAACAACACATTACCACCGTCGAAACAAAAATACAAGCGCCAAATAGAAATATATCCATACAAAGTAGCAGAGAATGATATATTGCTGAGATGACTTAGTACCCTTTGCATTTTGGACACAACACATTCCTAGACAAGGAGAGTTTTTTTGATGCCCCATTATACAAGTCTTCTAGAGAAACCTTCAAACTATGAACTACATCGTCACCTTTTTTCTGCCTGCGTCCTCTCGAGCTACCACCTAGACCATTGCACATCATCAATTAGTACAGTCAAAAACAAAAAAGTTTTCTGTTTCCACTATCCAAAAAAATCCAATATGAAAAAAGAATCTAAAATGTAAAACAAATGAATTTAAATGTAAATCTCTTACTCACCCCCAAAAGCTCCACCGCCGAAGAAAGATTCAAAGATATCAAAAGGATTATGAGAAGCATCACCTTCACTCATTCCCTCTTTGAGGGCATCTTCACCATATTGGTCATAAATTTCTCTTTTCTTAGGATCACTTAGAACTTCATATGCTTGGGCCAACTCCTTGAACTGATAGGAAAAAAAAGGCATGAATCTTAAATAGTGAAGAATTAAAGTTCAATCATAGATAACTTTAAGAAAAGGACCATATCTGAATAGCCTTGTGAACATGTGCATGCTTATAAATTAACAAGAGAAGCAGCATGCCTTTTTCTAACATTGACACTCAGTCAAAGAAGGTCCAAAGTAGAAAACATAAATCAATCTCAAACTGGCCCCCCCTCCACCCCTTTTTCTGAAATTATGACATGACTAATGCAACAATAAGTACTTTTTTACTGTCGCCTCAAGTTTATAAGTACTAAATTAAGCATTTTGAAGATCAAGTTCCGGCCAAGTCCATTGAGCTTTGATCTTACAAAAAGCTTTTCATTTTTTTCCCTTTCCATAGATGTCGACATGACTTGAACCCAGAGTCTTACAATTGCAATGATGCGCACTCGCCAACTGTGATACAGATCGAGAGAGAGAGAGAGAGAGAGAGAGAGAGAGTTCACTGTGTAATATCAATTTTTAGGGTAATAAATTTAGTATTTTCAGGCAGTCCATTGTGTTGAACCCCAACTCAACCACTCTCTTGACTGCACTTAGGTTGTGGTGCACTTCTTTCATTTTTAGACATTGAGACAATTCTTTCATGATTTATGAGAGTTCTTTTCTGAAGAAATAATTTAGGTTTTTTTTTTTTTAAGATGAAATATTAGGTATTTATTAGTAAGAACCCAAATTGGACTCAAAAAATATGAAGAATCGCTCATTACAAAAATGGGACAAAATGGAATCAAGAAAGAGAAAAATCGTGACTATCTACAAGACTCCTGATAGCTCTACTGGAAATAGAATTCCTAAAATAAGAATATCTTGGCTGCTAAAATTGGTATGAACTAAACATGATAGCATAGTTATGCAGAAATTTATAAGAAAGGACAAATGACATTTACTCCCTATCTTTTTTTAAAAAAATTATTGTTTTTTTCATTATATCAGAAGTGGATATAACTTTCCTTCATATGATTATGAAAAACATCCACACACAGAATGCAAACTTTAAATGCTGAAGAGTAACACAATCAATCTGTGGAAAAAAAAAAAAAAACAGCTGAACTTAGAACACAAATTTGCAAAGCATCAGTACTTCTTAAGAAACCCTGAAAAGTATCAGCATTTCTTTAGAAATGGCAAAACTAGGACACAAATGACCCATGAAGAAGCTCACCTTCTCAGGATCTCCACCCTTATCAGGGTGGTTCTTAATTGCAGCTTTTCTGTAAGCTTTCTTTAACTCATCCTGGCTTGCACTTTTTGAAACACCGAGAATCTCATAGTACTTGGTGTTGTCACTCTTCTTAGGAGCACGCCCAAACATGATTATAGGCAATAAATTCAGAAAGGAACAGTTTCAGAATGCAGCACAGAAGCTATTTTATCAAATTTTACTTCACCTTCACACACCTGGAGACTCCAATGCAAAGAAAAGCATACACAAATAAGACGAAAAGAATATAAAGTATATGACAAAGTAATTATACTACAAGATCACCCCAATAAATATAATTGGTCCAATCTTTCCAGGAAGAAAAGAGAACCTGTTCATCCAGGCAACCAGCTGGTTTGAACTGATTCAACCTAAGCAAGAGCCTAATGGTTCAGTCCAGTATGAAACTGGATGCTGATTGAAAACTCGTCAAGACCAGTTTGACCAGTTAATATTTATTTCCATTTATATCTCTTTCCTTTTTCATGTTTTCAACTAGTTTAATCTTGCAAACTGGTTTGGACAAAACTATTGAGTAGAACCATCCTGTCACCATGTTATAAAAAGCATTCATCCAAGCACTTCCACAACCTTCACCACAGATCTTTGAGCAGCTTCCAAGAAAAGAACTCTCTCTCACACACATTGGTTCTATCAAAACATTCTTATCAATCACCAATATTCATGTTGAAGAAATTATTTTAAGAAAATGAATGTTAACAAAGAAAATCATACAGCAAAAATTTCCAAATTCAACAAGCTTCCTTGCTTGAATTGAAGCTTGTTAAGCTTGGGGAGAAAGGAACAGAACTTTGGGAAAACAACTTCTATGTTCTAAAACCTCCCAAGCTACTGGTGCTTTTTTAGGTTGGCAACCAAACCCAAGCTCTAGTGTTTATAACAAACTGCATGACCTCATTTTCTCCCTGAAACAACTCCAAGATCTATCATTCAAAAAAAAAAAAAATTCCAACAGCTCCCTCCACAGAGCAGGATTAATTGACTCAGACTATTCTTTAAAGGAAAGTGAAAGACCTTAAGGAGTTCAAAAATAGGAAAAAAGTGACAGATTATCACCCCAAATAAAATATGAAAAAAGCATCTTATAATATTGCTGTCACTCAACGACAAGAACCCTACAATTGTAATCCCCAAAAAACTTATCCAAATAACATATAAAAAGGCAACATATAATAGTGTTACGCAATTATAAGAACCCTACCAATTCTTTGGGAAAAGACAAGACAAAACCATGAAGAATTGATCAGTGTATAACGAATGAGAACAGCTATTCAGAGTTTCTTGGAGCATGAAAAGCACATAAATACAAAGGTCACCATGAAAACAACATGCTTCTTGAAGATGTCCTGGACTTGTGACATCCTATTTGGGTAAAATACCAGAATATGTTCCTTCAGGTGAGAGATAAAGAGAAAAATGGATTTGTGGTATCTTGAATTAACAGGCGGTGTTCATTTTATGGTCACATCCCTTCAGAAGAAAATTGCAGGATGAAGAGACAGCAGGGCTACCTTCCTCCTTTTTCCTTCTTTTTTGAATATGATGATGATGATCATGATGAGCAGGGCCACATTCCTGTTACTAGAGTTTCAAGAGGTAACCTCAAAATTTCAGAAGGGATGTGAGGGTATGGGAATTAAAAAGAAGTATCATTTTTGTGTATTATAAGAGCCTTATTGGGGATGAACCACAAGCAGCAATTCCCCCAAAAAATTGGAAGTCAAACAGTTCTTGACAGTGGAATTAGGCAAACTAAACATCAATCACTTGGGTAGGCATCAAGGTGTTATCATTCCTGCTTGTACACTCCGTGTGGATAAGCAGAGGAAAGTGTTAATCTGTCCATTGCTCTTCTTCAGTCCAGATTTAAAGTGTTTTCCCTCTTTGAAGTCATTTTGGTCTCTCTCCTGTTTCTTGTTAGGTTTATGTACATTTGGATTGAGGAATTTGGCTCTTCCCTGTGGTGTCAGGTTTTCCTGGTGGTTTTACAATCAAATTGGGAAGTAAAATAAACAACAGACAAAACTATGTGTCATGTTAGATGTATTCAATTGTCTCTCATTCTGATACGCACAGATACTGGAGATTTTGTTTAGGCCTGGTTCTTATCTCATGTTTGACTATTGACGTTGTCTTCTATTGGCTGTCCCTAGCTCTTGCTTCCCATGTTTTGGTCTTAGTTCATGCATGGTCTGGGTGTACAAGATATTCTTTTCCAATGAAGTGCATTATCCCAAAAGAGTGTAAATAACTAAAGCAACAACAGAAGCACTTGACTTTTCATCCAAACCAGATTGGACCAACTTTAAAAGTTCTTTTGAGTGATTATATTGGCTAGAGGGTTATGGCCTCAAGTGGAGAAACTAGAAGGAAGTTCTAACTTCACCCTGCCAAAAGTAAAATATATCATATATAGCAACAGCAACAATAAGGTAGCAACAGCAATACCGAACTTTGTGGATGTTTTCAGAGGAGAAAATTGTTCTAGAAGATTGCGACAGCTGCAATCAGATTATCTTTGTGGAAAAAGAAAGAAAAGCAGTAATGATCCTTCGTGTGGAAGTTCTTGAGATTAAAAAGTGAAGTCATGCTGTGAAATGACACGAGATACGATTCAAGAGAGTTAAAATGAAACATGGAACACAAAACCAACCTAGATAAATGGAAAATGGCTTTGATGATAACAATTATGGTCATGAGTGGCTTGACCTTCATTTGTAAGAAAATTTATGATTTCAAAGTGGATGACAATGTTGGGAATTGGACACCTTCAACGTGGACAAGTTGTATTTTTTAATCCAGGAATGAGGTCAATAGACGATTGCCTCCTCAAACTAAAGGCTGGAATTTTGTTGGTCACGTTGGTAGAGCATGTTAAGGTCCATTGCTTTGGTACTACTGGAACTGTTTCAGTTTATTTATTTGAATAAGTTGTTTCAGTTTATTTTGTCTTGAAGAAAATCAACCAAGTTACAATTTGTTCCACATCTGACCGGTTTTGTTCTCAAGGAAGCCAAGAGTCTACTTAAACTCTTCTACGTTTTATCCATATAAACTGTGCAATGCACTCAGTTTAGATGTGGGACCAAACATTGCGCAATACAGGAAACCATTCAGGATTTCTATGATAGATCTGTTCATAGTGAAAAACCACACCAATACAATTTTTTTTCGAATGGTTCCACACCAATACAATTAAGGGTGCTGATTTGGCACTAACTATTTCTTGATAGAACCAAACACTGTGTACTTTTTAAGCTTTTGAAACCTACAATTTGTAATCATGCTGAAAGGGTACAATGCCTGATTCCATGAAAAAACAAGGAGAATACCTAATCTAAGCACTTGGGATAACCAAATTTTCAAACTGGAAAGCCAAGGTGCAATCAAGGTGCCAAAAGGTATTGGCGCCTAAGAAAAAGGTGCATGTCTAACCACAAGCCAAAGGGTGTGTTTGGTAATTGGCAGATTTTGATAATGTAAGATTCAAATCCTATCAAATTAAAATCTAGAAGATAAAAATCATGTCAGAATTAAATCCTGATGTTTGGCAACAGTCAAAATATATTAATAGATTGAAAATTGTTGTTTGGCAATTGTTGAACATTAAAATCTAATTGTTTGCAAGTTACGAGTTGTTTTGCTATTTTAATCAATTTAAATTAAACATAAAATAAATTTTCAATTCAAAATATATTTTAATTAAGTCCATATTAACTCAAAGAAGCATCCACCAATCTCTTACCATGAATCATCTATATTTATGCCTTCAATTGTCTAAACAAAAATTCTAGGGCTGCAACTCCGGTCAGGCGGGTCGGGTTCCTTAAAACCCAACCCGACCCGAGTTGATATATATGGAACCCGACCCAACCCGAATTTTCAACCCAAATTTCACAACCCGACACGACTCGAATTCTAACCCGAATCAACCCAAATTCTGACCCGACCCACATTTTGAACCCATTTTAGCCGGGTCGGGGCCGGTTGGATCGGGTTGGGTCGGGTTAGGTTAACTTGTAAAATCCTCAACCCGACCCGACCCGCATGATTTCTTGGGTCGGGTCATGCAGGTCAGGCCAAAACCCGACCCAAGTTGCAGCCCTAAAAAATTCAAAACAAACATCCAAATTAAGCCCCATGATGCAATTGTGAGTTATTTGTTAATAAAAACTAATAAAAATTAGATTAAGCTTTCACACCTATTGAATTTTAATCAAGTTCAAATTAACTCAAAAAATTAACCAATTCATTTATAATGATGTATTCACATTCAACTGTTGATCCGCCATATAAGAATTGGAGGAATTGGGAGCAAAAATCTAAACTTAGTACATGGTATTCAAATTTAGCCATTTTAACTCGAATGTATATTCTTGCATCAAATGTTAACAAAATACAATGCTACACATGCAAAGTGCCAAAATACATTGGCAATTGTGCTTCCAAACACATTCTTTAAGTATATAATATAAACATGTACAAGTACATATATTAGCTTCCAACTAGATACTAACAGCAATTACTTCATCTAAATTACTCCCTCCGTCCCATTTTAGTTGTCTCATTTGAAATATTTGTATTTTTTAAGAAACTCTCTATATAGGCTAGCACTCCATATGATCTCATCCATTTTCAAAACACTTTATACTACTCCAATATAAATGAGACAACTATTTTGGGACAATTCCAAAATCCATATAGGACAACGAATTTGGGACAGAGGGAGTATGATATTTTATAGCTATTATAAAAAAAAAAAAACTTTAAAAGATAAGACTTATTCTAGAAAACTATCTCCAAAAAAGAAAAGAAGAGAAGAAGCAGCAGCTTCTAATTTGGCTTGATTAAGGTGATCCCATCTTCTCTAGAGCTTAGAGCATGAGCCCACCTTAGACTATGATGAGGAACATCTTTAGTTTCCAACTCCGATGAGCAATGTAAATAGAATGTGCAAAGCAACATTTTATGGCAAGGACTGAACATAAAAGTCCACCAAATGGATGGCTAAGTGATGCAGGGCAACTAATAGGGTAACCCTAAATGCCTAAATGTGGTTCCTAAAAATTAAAAGGGATGAAAATAATGCACTCTAAATCTAATATGAGCTAAAATTAAATTTCAATTAATAAATTAACAATGAAATAATATGATGAGCTGCAAATAATAAAGAAATCCAGAAATCCAATGTAACTAATTCATTAATAATCCAAGCACTTAAAATGGACAATGGATATGGTTTAAGTTGGGCACATGGAAAATAGTTTAATAAATGGATGCTTAGTAGTCACGTGGGGAACTTAAGGAAGTTAGACCAACCATTCGAAAGGAAAGGATACAGCAGCAAAGAAAAGAGGAAAAGGGGACAGCAGCAAGGGAAAGAGGAAAAAGGGGCTTGCAGCGAAGACTATCTGAGATTTGGAGGGAAACGAAGGCACAAGAAGGGGTTGGGATGGGGAACGACAACACAGGGATGGGTCATGGTGAAGGGCGAAAGCTTAGGATGTGTACAGAGAAGGGGGGAAGGCTTAGGAAACAATTGGGAAGGGGCGGAAGAGCTGCGACAGCCAAGGAAGAGTTGCGGCAGCCAAGGGTAAGAGAAAGAGATAAGAAGAGAAGAATAAGAAGTACCTGAAGAAGAAGTATGGCCTCACGCTAAGGAATCACTATCAATCTGAAAAATCGCACCTTGCAAAGGTATTTTGCGAAAGTCTCACTCTTTATTTCATTCAATCGTCTCATAATGCTTACAAGAGAGGGTTTTTATAAGAGATGTCACTCTTAAATAAAGAAACTCCTAAAAATAGCCTAAAACGAAAATAAACTCACTTAAAATAGGAAATCCTAATTTCTAATTACAATTAAATCGAAAATAGAAATAAACAATAAAAAGAAACTCTAAATTCAAAGGTAAATCTGCTGCTCCGCATCACTAAGTTGTCTAACACAAATCAATCTCGCCACAGTGGCCCAATCATTGTGAGAACAAACAATTCATAGACCACTACTTGCCACAATGGGTTACTGCTAATTAAAATAGGGCAACCCTAGAAATGCAAAACCTCTACGGTTTCAACTGCATAGGTCACTGCTGATATTAAAATAAAAATAAAAAAATCCACTCGGCATGGGGGTGAAGCCCGTATCCTAACATAAAACTTGCCTGGTCTACGAGTTTTAGCTATAAATTGGATTGTGGAAGTTGAAAATTCTCACATGGTCAAAAACGTATAAACAATACAATTCCTAGCCTTATTCCACAATGAGAAACCTCGCACTGTTTCTGCATTTGAATAAATCCTGGCACCCTTCCTTTTTATACGCCAGCTATAATTGTGTCATTTCATGTTTCAATCATGCCAGTGAAGAAGGCGAAGGTTGGTTTTACAACATTTCCAAGTCTTCAATTAAAAAAAAACAGCAAACTCGAAATTGGCTCAAGTTACCGTGCGCTTGAGAAAACCTAAATCAAAGTCGACTTGAAAATCGAAGAGTTCCTCATATCCCTCCCAACTCCTCATGCACGATGGACGCTAAGGGTCCGATCAAAACACAATGTGGGACTCAGCCAAAATCCTCTCTTTGCTAGAGTCATTCACGCCAATTGCCGAGTTTTTAGGTTGCTCTCTCATCCAACTTCAATTTGCAACTCTTCCTTGGAGCTAGAAGATTGGCTTCCAAACGCTTCATGTGAGGTCCCATTTGCTTTCAATGTGGCCCCGAGCCCATTTCACCATTTTCGAGCCCCAATTAAATGATTTAGCCCTTATTTTGCCACGGTCAAATTTTTTATCGAATTTTTTGTCGAATCGCAGGGCTAAGGAAACAATTTCATGTTCCTCAACTTCATCTTCATACATGATGTCCGTATCATCTCCTCCCGTCTGAGAAGAACTCGTCCTCGAGTTTAGAATGTTTGCAACTGGAGAGAACCAACTTTTCATAGGTCGCCACTGTCTTCCGGTGCCTCCTCTGCATTGGGACATGCTAAAGGAGATGACCCACCTGCCTTGCTCTTGGAAACATTGTTCCACTTGTTCTGTCATTGTCCACAACAATTGATGACGTATTGGATGTAGAAAGTTGTTTCACATGGCCTTCCCAAACTAGATCAATGTAAGGTCGAACAATATTGTATGCACCTACAATTGCCAGAAGTTGTCTCTTGTCTTCCTCTATCTTGAAGCAAACTCCCATTGTATTAACTCGTACTACCCACTCCTTGCTTGGTTTGGTAGGTGGCATTGACGCAGGAAAAGCTCTAATACCAAACTTGACATTTGACAAGTCAAAATATTGGAAACTGTAGATCTAGATGATTGATGGATGTCTATATGAGAATGTAAAATGTATATGGTAAATCCTAACATGATATGCAACTTATATCCATAATTCAAATAGGATGTTAGGAAGATAAAATCAATATAAAACAAAGAATAAAACAAAAGCTAAGCAAATTCACACTCACAATCAATCAAAAACTTCAAAAGAAGAATGACACGTACACTTACAGCTCTCAAGGTTATATTGCTGGTCTTCAACGCAAAATCCCTCAAAAGGCTAATTAAATCATACCAAATCTTGTCCAAGGTCTTCCAGATTTAAAAGTCAGTCATCCAAGGGATAAATAGGGCTATGGGTCACCTAGGATTTGTCAATGGAATTAGGATTCGCTATTTATTTTTTTCCAATTCTTAGGCAAAATTAGGTCTCAAATAGGGTGAAACAATAGGCTAGGATTAGATCTACGAATCTAAGATAGGGATCTAGAGGTTGGAATAGGAAATGGGCCCAAAACGGACCTGTCCACATAAGGACTATATTTTAGTTTCCATCAACAGGCCCTCACACAGGGACTCTGTATTTTGTTTTCGTCTGCAAGTCCTCGCATGAGGATTATTTCTTTCTTTTTATTTTTTTGTTTGATTTTGACCAGGACACTGTTTTTATATTTTAAATTTTTTACCATCTTTTTTATGTTCTCATTAAAAAACCTCTCTTTTATTTTTTTTCTTTACTATCTTTTCATCTATTTTAAAATAAATATAAAAAGCTCTAAAAAATGATTTTTTATTTTTAGAAAATTTTTATTTGATGAATGCTATTAAGGTTTATTTAAATGTCTTTGATTTATTTGTTGATTTTTTAAATTTATCAGTACTTAATATTTATATTTTAATCTCATAATACTATTATTTTGTGTTTTTTTATTGTGGATGGTAATTTACGATGGATAATAAATGTCAAATCGGGATGACAAATTTTTATGGCTGTTATGGGATTTGGATGTATTTGTACAATTGTTTGGTTATTTACGTTGGTTTTTGACAAGTTGAGTTGTTGGCCCTTCACCATTGGGTTATTTTTGTTGGTCCCTTGGATTATGAACTAATAATTTTTTTATTTTTTTTGGTCTTGTTTGTATTCTTTGAAGGCCTTAAAAGGGCCTTCGAATTTTTTGGTGCTTTATGAATTACGACTATACTACTTATGCAAATTGAAAATTAGAATGTGAAAAATTGACCTCTGATGCATTTTGTCATATATTCATGTGTTTGCATTTCTGCTTATATATTTTGAGGAATTGAAAAACCATCTTGTTATTTTTAGTCACATTCTATGTCATGTAATATGTATTTATAGTTTATAGAATAATTTTAGAAAAAACATTATAAA
This sequence comes from Chimonanthus salicifolius, assembly GCA_013350335.1. Classification (NCBI taxonomy): domain Eukaryota; kingdom Viridiplantae; phylum Streptophyta; class Magnoliopsida; order Laurales; family Calycanthaceae; genus Chimonanthus; species Chimonanthus salicifolius. The sequence goes on along the minus strand of CM023539.1, from coordinate 22,280,300 downwards.
TCTTATGATTCTACGATTTCTGATATAAAATTTACAATTCACGCCCTAGAACGATTTTCCGATACAATTCGATTTTCACAACCTTGATTGGATCTATCATTCATCTTCTCAATCTTATCAACTTAGACTATCTTCCAATATGCGTTGGCCAACTCAAAAAAGTCGAAAGGAACCATGGAATCAGCAATGAAGGATCTAAAGTCGTCTATGAACCTTGTCACACTTTGTTCCTCTAAGTCCACCAAGTTATTCCATGCCAACAGGAGATTAAACTCCTATGCATATTCCGTTACCGTCCTGTATTCCTGGTTCAAAATCTGTAGTCTACAGAACAGGTCTTGGGTATAACTAGTGGGAAGGAAGGTTTTGTACATGAGTTTTTTTTTTTTAATTTATCCCATGATTGAATTTTTTTCTTTTCCTCGGGCTTTTGTTTCCATCTTAATTTTTTTATACCAAGCCAATGCTTGTCCTTTTAACTTAATGACCACTAATTGTACTTGCTTGGGGTCAGGAACATTTTTACAATCAAATACATTTTCAGCAGTCTATATCCAATCTAAGATTCATCTCCAACCATATCTTTGGAATACTCGAGAATGTCGAGCTTTATGCCGAAGGTTTTGTCATCCTCATCTCGATAATTTCTTCTGCCAAGTATCCTATCTTCATGTCGATCTCTTCTCTGATTGCGGTGGACAAGTCCATCGGTACCACTTTCTTCGAATGATTCATGCAGCTCTATTCTAGCACTTCTAGATCAAATGGACAGAGATCTAGGTTGTTGAGGACTACCTACTGTTGTCATTGTCCATTGTCCAAGTCCATCTGTCTTTTGAGATTTGTGCTTGCCTCCTACACCTCTACAATCTACTCGGTCAAATCATCTTCCACAAGTTTTTTATCCAGTTCTCTAATTGTGCATTCTAAGCATTCTAAATCACCTCATTCAGATCAAACTATAATTCTTTCAAATCAGCCTCATCTCACTAGTTGCATCTAGTGTTTTCCTGCCATTAACGTACGAGGAATACAACATGTCACTCTCTCAAGAACAGAGGATGTTCGCTACAAAAAGAGGCAAACACCGTCTTCCAAGAAAATAATAATAATGCACAACGAAATCAAAGTGTTTGCCCAACATATTTAAGGAGGAGAAAGCTTTGATTACCAACTGATGAAGGCAAGGGTCGATTTTGAAAAAACAGCAAACTCAAACTTGCCTCAAATTAAAGTGCAATTGAGAAAACCTGAATCACAAAGTCGCCTAGAAAATCGAAGTGTTCCTCGGATCTCTCTCCTCCTCATGCACGATGGAAGCTTAGAGTTGCACCAAAAAACAATGTGGAAGTCGCACAATATCCTCTCTTTGCTAGTCATTCCCACCAACTCCCTAGTTTTTAGGTTGGATGCTCTCTCATCCAACTTCAATTCGCAACTCTTCTTGGAGCTAGAATATTGGCCTTCAAAAACTTCATGTGGAGTCCCAGTTGTTTTCAATGTGGCCCGAGGACCATGGGTAGGATGTGTATGTACTAAATTCACCATTTTCAAGCCCCAATTAGATGGTTTAGTGCTCATTTTGCCGCGGTCAAAATTTTTGTGGAATTGCAAGGCTAAGGAAATAATTTCATCCTCCTAAACTTCATCTTCATCTTTATGCATGATGTCCACATCAGGAGATTTTGAATTTCAACCCTAGGTCCCCCAACAACACAACTTTGACATTCAACAAAAATCCAAAAACAAAAATAAACCCTAGAATTTTTTTTGAAATGGTTATCATATTAATAAAAATAAAATAAACCCTAGAATTAATGGGAAAAAACTAATCCGGAAACCAAAAGATGATAATAAAAGGGAACACGTCATGCCAAAAACTAGAACAAGATTAAAATCAAAACGCAACATAGATCTTTACCGAATCTCATCCAGAAATCAATCAAAGTTTAAGGCATAAAAGAAAAGGAAAAATAAGAACAGAAGTGGTTGTAGCTACGATCCGGGTCTGTTCATTTCAGATCTGAAGAACAGACGCAGTTTCACAGGAAAGGGAAAAAAAAGGTGAACTTACAGAGGCGTATTAGTAGAAGAATAAGAATAAGAAGAAGACGAAGGAGAAGGAGAACGGCAAGAACAAAGAGGCGTATTAGTAGAAGAATAAGAATAAGAAGAAGACGAAGGAGAAGGAGAAGGAGAACGGCAAGAACAAAGGCAGAGGAGATTGCTTTCTTCTTCTTCTCTCGCGCTTTGCTGAGAGAGGAGCTTTACGCCTTGCTTGAGTCCTCCAAGAACCGGTTAGAGTGACACAATCGAGTCATGACTCGCGACATTGCTAATTTTTTTCTGGAATGGTCAGGAGAGTGTTAGGCTGCGTTTGGACGAGGGGTAAATTTTAAATTTTAAAGGGGTTAAGCTTAATATATTAAAGGGGTTAAATTTAATATAGAGGTAACATATTTTTTTTTATAACTACAAGTAAGGGTAATTAAATATATTAATATTTTTTAAAAAAATTATAGAATATAATTATTAAATAATATTTATGAAGTAAATCCTAATAATAAAACTTATAATAATCTATCTATTTTTTATAAATTATTTTTCATAATTATAATTTAAAATGAATACTTGCATTCTAACATTAAATAAATAAATAAAGATTTTTTTGATATTATTATTTTAAATCCTAATAAATGAATAAAAAATATCAACATATCTCTTCATAAAAAATTATAATTTTTTATTTTTTATATTATATGAATTTAATAAAAATATTAATTCTCATAAAATTATTAATATGTCACGTTACCCCTGCTTACAGTTACCCCTACTCAAGAGTAACTCTGACAAATTTTACCCCTCATTTGAAAATATTGACAAATTTTTAAAATAAACATTCAACAAAATAAATTGTTAATTACCCCAAAAGAGATTACTATGAACCTCAAACTCTTTTGGAGTTTCAAGACCCTTTGGAATTTGGACAGAATCACTCCTTAAAAATAGGACATTTTGACAATTATGTTTCATAAAATTTTATTTTTATTTTTATAATATATTAATTTAATAAAAAATATTAATTCTTATAAAATTGTTATGTCAGATTATTCTTGCTTACAGTTACCCCTACTCAAGGGTAACCCCGAGTAACCCCTATAAAATTTATCCCTCACCCAAATGCATCATGTTGAAAATTTTGACACATTCTTAAAATAAACTTCCAAGAGAATAAATTGTTAATTACTACGAAAGAGATTATAATAAACTTTAAACCTTATAAAAATTTCAACAGAATCACCCCCTAAAAATAAGATATTCTGACAATTATGTTTCATAAAATTTTATTTTTATTATTTATATTAGATAGATTTAATAAAAATATTAATTCTCACAAAATTATTAATTTGTCAATTTACCCCTACTTGCAGTTACCCTTACTCAAAGGTAACCCCCGTAAAATTTACCCGACATCCAAATGCATCGTGTTGAAAATGTTGACACATTTTTAAAATAAATTTCAAACAAAATTAAATTGTTAATTACTTGAAATATATTATTTTTTTAATTATATAACATATATTTTAAAAAAAATTATAATATATAATTAATAAAAAGAGGAAGACAAGGGGTATTGAGGGGTAGGGTATGTGAATACCCCAGCCTCCAAAGGGGTATTCAAAAATGGGATGAGGGGTAAATTTTCAAATTTTTACCCTCACTCCCTTATTACCAAACGAGGGTAACAAAGGGTAATAGGGGGTTACCCCCTCTTACCCCCATCCAAACGCAGCCTTAGATATCCTTCGATTCTAATCACCAATTTATAATTCATTCAAAAATCGAAAAAATTTAGATTTCAAATAAAAATGAATGAACTTAAAATCTATTTCACTCTGAAAAGAAAAAAAGACTCAAATCTCACTGAAATTTTATCTACGTAAATTCACACAATGAAATCTATAATTCTAATGAAACTATAATTAATTTGTAAAAAATAAAAAATAATTTAATGTAAAATAATTGTAAAATTAAAAATAACTTTTATGCAAATAAACTAGAAATTTGTAACAACCTCGCCCCGATTTCCTGAGTGTAATATTGTCCACTTTCGGGCCACTTTTGCTCGCACGATTTTGTTTCTCGGCCTGGCTTGGTCACACATGGGAGAGAGACTTCCCTCAATTATACCCTTCCCACATCACCCATCTGAAAGATGTGGGATGCAGGGGCGTCACAATTCAACCCCTTTAAGACCAGAGCCGCCTTCGGCTCAGTTCAGCTAACAACACATAGGGAGGCTCACACAATCTGAGTGTTGAACTATGCTCTGATACCACTTTGAATCGACCCCGCCTCAATTCTCCAAGCATGATATTATCTGCTTTGGGCCCACTTCTGCCCGCACGATTTTGTTTCTTGGCCTAGCCCAACAAGCCAGGCCTAGAAGGCCTCACACATGGGAGAAGGGGATTTCCCACTAAAAGTCCCTTGGGATGCTAAAACAAGGTCCAATATTGTCCCTATAGGGGGATGAATAGCACAATCACCAATTTTAATGGTCTTTAAAAATTTCTTGATTAATCAAATTATTTGCAGTGGATTAATTAGATTAAATCAAGTGAGTGATAAGAAAGTGTGCAAATAAAAGAACAATCATACAATAATGTATCGTGGTTCGGAGTAAACCCTCCTACATCCACTGATACACTCACCCAACCTTAGGTTGTCCCAATTCACTATGTGAGAAATTACTCCCTCACAAATAGATTAGGAATTCCACCTATCTCGATTGATTGAGAATTTTACCCAATTCCCTAAGTTTTGGAAAGGTTTGACCAAACCCCGGCCTACGTCCTTATCTCTCTATTTTTTATAGTGGTTCAATCACCTTTGATCTACTCCACTATACAAGATGATTTAGAAAATTAAAATCAAACTTGAAGCACTTGCCTTGTGAGGGCTCTCTTGATGTAGATGCTGTGCTTCTTCAAGGTTCTCCCAATGTGATGTCGTTCGATGACGAAAATGTACCGAATATGCGCAATCACAATCTATGGGAAGAATGATTCAACGATTATATATTTGCCAATGGGATCCTAAACAAGGTTTCTCTCTCTCTTGTAATCTCAATCAAAGATTGGATCTCATATGATTGACCAATATTTAGTGCATAAAGAGAGGTTGGAATGATCTGAGAATGCCTCTAAGATTTTCTTACGTGAAGGGTCCAAGGTCTCCAACCAAACTCTTCAAGGTTTGGAAAATATGTAGGCAAACACAAAAAACTCGACTCTGGGTTGTCGATGGGTCGATACTAGCATAATGTTGTTGCAATTTGACCGTTAAGCTTCCAACAGACATAAAACAGTCACTACCGATGGGTCGACATATCGATCTTGTCGATGGGTCGGTCCAGATTATCATTAGAGCAGCATAAAAATACAGAGCATGCTCATCCAGAACCATGAAAATACTGATCGACATGTCTCTCCATCAATGGGTCAGTCCTGGTACTCTCGATGGGTCGATGACCTCGATGTGTCTGTCTGAGACTACCCTAGAGTTCTAAGTCTAGAACTCAACTCAACACAAGTCGACATGTCGTGTTCCCCGATAGGTCGAACCTGATTATCAGAGAGCAGACCAAATTTACAATCTGTTATTTCCAGAGACTACCCAAATCTAGTCGACATATTGATGACCACGATGGATCGGTCCTGTGTCACCGATGGGTCAGTGCACACGATATGCTCGAGCACTGAATGACAATCTTTCCAGTCCAAAACCCTTGTCAATACAGTCGACGTGTCCGTGACCTCGATGAGTCTGTCATGTCTTCACCGATGGGTCAGTGGACTCGACAGGTCGACCTGATAGATTACCAGATTTCCAATTTTTATCCCATCTGATTCTGTGACTGTCCAGGTACCACTTAGACTTAGATTAATTTTTACCAATATGATCTCTAAGTCTAGGCAAGGTCCACTAAGGGTGTGGGTTTCTCATAAGGTCATCTATGGCTAATTTACCTTTGTCATTGTCATTCACATAGTGATGTTTGATTCTCTAACTTGATCTTCAGTCTTCACCATCATTTGAGTCTTGTATTCTTGTTTCAATCTTCCGAGCCAATGTTTCACCTAAGTTATGAAATTGATAAATAGGTGACTCAATAAGCCGGGACGCTAACAATCTTCCCTTTTGTCAATTTCCATGACAAAATACCTAGAAGCTAATGAATACAGACTCGATGACTTAGTTCAACCCATATACATCATTTGAATGCAAATTGATAAACAATTATAAGTACAAATTCAAGTGACAAAATCTAAGACTCTATACTTCAAGGTGCGACATTCATCTTGTTTAGCTTGCTATCTTCACTGTGATCCTATACATGTCCCTGTACACACAAACTATGCAAGCAATGGTGGAAGCATAGGTCCCCCCCTCAAATGTTAGTCCATAAGCACATAGTGCTCTCCCATAACTAATGGACTAAAATCCCTTTTAGTCTTGATTAACTTCCCCTTAATCAAAGACTATCCTCCTTCTAAGCTAATTCAAGGCTTCAATTTTTCTCCCCTTAGCTTAAGCTTACTTTCAAACTTCCAAATTCTCCCCCAAAGCTTACATCGAACTTCTAATATTTCTCCCCATTTTTGTCATAAATTGACAAAGGTCATGAAGCATAGGTTTACCACATTTAGTGTGCTTCAAAAAGTCTCAATGGTTGGACTAAGAGGAGATGGACAATGAGACGCAAGGACCACAAGCATTTTCAAGAATTATTCTATTTTTTGAAAAACATAAGTTATGCATGCAAGAGGAGGGACGACACTCGTACAATTAATTTTCCATTAAAGAACATAAGATTGAGAGACAACATGAACTAAATAAATTATACACCAATTAAATCACATAGTTCATGTAAAACAAGTTGATGCATATGCATAAACATATACCTATATGAGAATAAGTGCATCAACCAACCAAGTTCATTCAACAAAAAACATTCACCAATTTAGAACATTGAATGAACAAACATCATATCCTTGAAAATTCATTGTGTACATGGAAGATGGAGGTTTATTTCATCCCATAAAGCTTTCCAAGGTGTGCTCTCCTTTGTTCAATAATTAATGCACCAAGCCCTTTAACATTTGGACCACAAAACTATATTGGCTTTCTCTACTAAAATCCATTTGGTTTTAAGATTCATCTTTAAAAGATGAAAGCCACAACATAGGTGCATAACTTAGGTTGCATTCAAACCTTATTTTCCAAATTACATTTGAAGGTTTAAACCATGAATGCAAACCAAATGCAGTAAACCTCTATAATGTAGTATGGTTGGGACCATAGTACATACATTACATTATAAAGATTATTAAATTAGAGGGTCTATCAGTATTCCTTTCTAAAAATCTCCTTAAAACTCTCACTTATCACTAAAATGTCCTTTCAGCTTATCTTTATGGAAACAAATGACTCCATTCATTCCTTTACAGTTCTTGTTCAATTAAAATAGAGTGCCTCCACCATCTCAAAGAATAAGGAAGCTTATCCAGAAGTCTATTTTAGATTATTTTTCCAGAATTTAGATGATATAGTTTGTGAGGTCCTTAGTCAATTTTGCAGTAATTTTGTATTCTGGATGTATGGAATATTACTATACAAAATGGTTCGGGCAGTACATTTTTAATTCTGAAATTATTGAGTACTGAGTTAGGTAGATTTATTGCATTTTGTATAGGCCCGATGTCGGGACCAGCTGCCGATATTATTTTAGACAGGTTATAACTTTAGAGAGTACTACATTATGAGAGTTTACTGTACCTTTTGGAGAAGGAGTTTTTTTTTTATTTGAACATTTGTCCAAAACACATTTCCAATGTCTAAATGATGTTCCAAGATAGTGCACTATAAGAACATTGGAAAGAACAAAAAACCATCTTTATGAGATTTACCAAATGGGGGATGAGAAGTGTGTGCTTGTGATGCACGCAAGTTCACAAGACAACAAGTTTTGCAATCCATCTTTGAATGCCAATGAATGTCCATACATTCTCACACACCAATTTGTGCCATTTGATGATTCAACCAAATTATAAACACTTGCACAAATTGATTGGATTTTGGATCAATGTACCTTTGAAAGTCCATCTAAAATGTTTGATCCAAACCTCTCCAATAACCTTAGGCATATTCAATATACCATTTGAAAGACCATTGCCCGTGTGTGATGTCATTTGATAAGGCATTCTTAGGTTTAACAAAACCTTGATGCTTTATGAACCGAATTCATTCCTCATACGATTTACCAATTATGAGAGTATGAATGAGAACAACCAAAAGCACACAAGACATACATCATTTCAAATATAATATACCAATGAGAAACATGGAAATGAAGTATGAGAGAGATGGCATTCCAAAAATATGCAACATGATAAGAGCTCATGACATGCCATATCCAACAAACACTTAGTAAAAGCATTTTCAAATGCACCACCATATCACAAGAGATACATACACCTATATTAGATCAAAGAAAAGTGCAAGAGGAATGATCTCCATGTAAAGCGTACAAGTGTTTGTCCAAAACCAATTTTACTCTCATGCTTTTTCCCAAATTACCATTCAAATATGGATGCTCCAATTAAGTTCAATACTTTAAGTTGAATGGTAATGAATGGATTACCCTTTTTAACATTTGATCACATTTGGATTATCAATACCATTCACAAGGATGGAGTAAGTTTCATTCCACAAGAAATTCATACATTTTGTAAACTTTGAATGAAACACCACTTTGTATGTGTAACACCCCGGATTTTCAAGTTATGAATATTTATGGAAATTGCCCATTTAAATTATGAATTAATGGATATGGACCTTAGATGGGTAAGATGTTGGGTCAATTGCCCAATTAAGACCCAACGGATTGTGGATATGGTTCAATTGAAATAAATAGGTGAGATTTATTTAATTGGGTCAAGGTTGTCAATTGGGTCAAATGCTCAATTGGGACCCAATGGGTCATGGTTGACTTGGTTGACCACCAAGTGAGTTCAAGCTTAATTAAATTAGGGCTGAATTAAGTTGGAAATGGAATCAAGTAATTGAGTTGATTTTAAGTGAGTTAATTAGAGTTGATTTAAAGATATGAGTTGAGTTAAGGAGGTGAGTTGAATGGGAAGTTAATGAGACTTCCATCTTGAGTGGAGTGGGAAGATGAAGAGTTTTGTTGTTTCAAAAGACACCTTCAAGGGTTACACGTTGGAATGGTGGGAGTTTCATCTCATGGGATGAAACTCCAAAGGAAGCATTAATGAGGGAGGTGAAAAGCCATGGTGGTTACAAAGGGGTATCACCAAAGGACACCACCCTTGGCCGACCCTCATTGATCAAGACAAGGAAGTTGGAGGGTTTTGATGTTACATAACACATGTCCAAGTGTACACATTGGAACATGGAGGGTTTCCATCTTATGATGGAAACCCAAGGGTCATATGGTGGGGAGTTTCATCTCATGGGATGAAACCTCCAAAATAAGTATCAATGAGGAGGTGAAGAGTCATGGGAGTTACAAAAGGGGTATCAACCAAAGGATACCACCCTTGGCCGAACTACATTGGGCAGCAAAGAGAATTCCTTGCTTTATCTCACGATCTCCCTCTCTTACTCAAGGCCGATCCCCCTCTCAAGACAAAGGACTTAGAGTATTCTCTATCTCAAGCTCCTCTCTCCCTCTCTCAAACCTATACCTCTTGGCCGAATCACTCCTAGAGATTTTATCAAGATCAATCTCAGCTAAGGATCAAGGAGGAAGAAAGAAGAAAGACTATGGAAGGAAAAGAGTGGAGGAGCAAGAAGGTGTGAAAGAAACCGGAGGAGTCGCAGAATCGGTAAGTACTCAATGAGATTTTATTAAGTAAGATGGTCAAGGAACAATGGCCGAACCCTAATCTTGTTGTGGCTAAGGACTTATGCATTACCATATGGGAAATGGTGGATGATCAAGGATCATTTTGGCCCTTGCATGGCCAAACCCTAAATTGTATGTATAAGAACCATCAAGGACAAAAAGGGGATTGATGAGGTTCGGCCATGGTGTATGGCCGAACCCCATCAAAGGATTAAATCTTGGAAGTATAATTTTTAGAATAAATTGATGAACCATAGGGTTCGGCCATGTTGTATGGCCGAACCCCATAGAAGAATATCATTGGTTTAAATGGTTTTAAAGGTGGTTAAACCATGGAAAGGTATTAGATTGTTAGATCCTTTATGAAGAGCATATGGCTCTAATACCAATTGAAAGTCCCTTGGGGTGCTATAATATGGTCAAAGATTATCGAGAGAGAGAGAGAGAGAGAGAGAGGGGGGGGGGGGGGGTAAATTGGACAATCACTAATTTTAATAGTCTTTAAAAATTTATTGATTAATCAAATTATTTGCAGCGGATTAATTAGATTAATCAAGTGTGTGATAAGAAAATGTGTCAATAAAAGAACAATCACACAATAAGCTCTAACACCATAAGACAAATGTATAGTGGTTCGGAGTAAACCCTCATACATCCACTGATGGACTCACTCAACCTTGGGTTGTCCCAATTCACTATTGAAATTCCATTACTAAAAGTATGTAAGACCTAGAGGAGGGGGGAAGGGTGAATAGGTCTGATCCGATTTTATTTTCCTTTTTAATAATTTATCAATTTAACAATATGTGCAGCGGAATAAACGTGAGTGTAAGTGATAAACAAATGAATCAAATCATTAAAGCAAACCACACATGCACAACGATATATAGTGGTTCGGTTCACTTGAATATACATCCACTGTTGGACTCACCCTCTCTAGGGTTATCCCAAATCCACTATGTATGGGAGTCACACCCAAACATTACAACCTAGTTTTGAAAGGTTCGACCGCCCTACTATAATCCTTGACACCTATTTTTTAAGGTGGTTCAATCACACTGATCTAATCCACCGTATAATGATAAACAAAGTAAACAAAGAACACTTGCCTTAGGCCTTAACAATTCTTCAAAATGTGTGTTCTTCTTGTAGATGTCTCTGCGCCTTCTTCCTTTAGATCAGGTCCATCTTTTGATGAGTATTGGCACAACGAAATATGGATTCTAGGACGAGGGTTTTACTATTTTTGGGTCCTAAAAAAATGTCCTTATCTTCACAATTAAACAAGCATTGAATGCTTAAACTCTTCCTTTAAAGGATGATGAAGGTGAGGAAATTAGGGAAGGAAAAATCTTTGGAGAATGCCTATGTTTTTTCAATTTATCAGCTGTCAATTAAACCAAGGCTTAAGTATGTATTTATAGAGTTTCTGCCCAACAGTTTAGTCTCGAGGCCTCCAGGATTTCTTCGAGGCCTTGAGCCTGTATATGGAAATACAACACCCTTCAATTTCAAATTTCAAACTTTAATCTTACTGATATTTAGGCAGAGACCAGCTCACTCATTTGCCACATGTTCATGATTGCTAATTAGAATATTTAACTACCAAGTCATGAGGTGGCAAAAATGATTTCTCAATAATCCTCTATGGAGACTTTCCAAATATGTATTAAATTGCCACCAACATTGCTTAGCTTCAAAAGATTTGTTCATGAGTATGAGATGACAAACTGATTTTTCATAATCCTATCAAATCCATAGGAGTCTTCAAGGATCTACATATTTCCATAGACTTTCCCTCTTTTCAGTTTGTCTTGCCATATCTTGTAAGATATTTGGGTCAAGGGACACATAGCCTTGCGGTCCCACACTGAAAATAGAACTATGATATATTTTCACTCAGACAAGGACAGTCTTTGATGCCTTGACAAAATGCTTGAGCCCTCGAGGCTGAAAGTCAAACATTTTCCAATTAACCATTGACTTCTATGATATTAAGGATTAGCCTAAGGTCCACTAAGGTTCACTTACCTGTGTGCCACTCACATGTTCGGTGTGAATTCTTCAATGTACAGTAGATCTTCTGACATCTTCACATTCTTCCAAGGTAAGGTCCAAGACACACGATCACACTCTGTCATAGAATTAACAATACATAGACTCGGTCCAACAGAGGCCCTAACAACTATGTGGGGAATTACACCCTCATAATAGAGTAGAAATTCCACATATCTCGATTGATTGAGAATTTCACCCAATCCCCTAAGTTTTTGAAAGGTTTGACCAAAGCCCGGCCTACGTTCTTATATTTCTATTTTTTAGAGTGGTTCGATCACCTTTGATATACTCCACTGTACAAGATGATTTAAAAAATTAAAATCAAACTTGAAGCACTTGCCTGTGAGAGCTCTCTTGATGTAGATGTTGTGCTTCTTCAATGTTCTCCCCAATGTGATGTCGTTCGATGACGAAGATGTGCCGAGTATGTGCAATCACAATCTATGGGAAGAATGGTTCAACGATTATAGATTTGCCAATGGGATCCTAGACAAGATTTCTCTCTCTCTTTTAATCTCAATCAAAGATTGGATTTCAAATGATTCACCAATATTTAGTGTGTATAGAGAGGTTGGGATGATCTGGGAATGCTTCTAAGATTTTATTATGTGAAGGGTCCAAGATCTCCAACCAAACTCTTCAAGGTTTGGAGAATATATAGGCAAACACAAAAATCTTGACTATGGGTTATCGATGGGTCGACCTGGTCGATGGGCCGATACTGGCATAGTGTCATTGCAATTTGACAGTTAAGCTTCCAACGGATATAAAACGGTCACTACCAATGGGTCGATCTTCTCGATGGGTCGGCATGACTTATGTTTGACCTGTTAATCTTGTCTATGGGTCGGTCCAGATTATCAAAAAGTAGCATAAAAATACAGAGCATGCTCATCCAGAACCTTGAAAATACTAATCGACATGCCTGTCCATCAATGGGTCAGTCCTGGTACTCTTGATGGGTCGATGACCTCGATGTGTCTATCTGAGACTACCCTAGAGTTCTAAGTCCATAACTCAATTCGACCTAAGTCAACATGTCGTGTTCCCCGATAGGTCGAACCTGATTATCAGAGAGCGGACCGAATTTACAATCTGTGTCACGCCCCGACCCGACCGGTGGGCCCGGAACGCGACTGATTTTTTTTTTTTTTTGAAAGGTAAGTAAACTAATCCACAAGCACTCTTACTGGACCGGATCAACAGTTAGGCCCAGCGGTTACACATCAACCCGGTAAATGGACTCAAACATGTACCATATGCCTGCCCCAAAGACAAAGCAAAAACAACACAACAATAACATCCACTCATAATATGATCAAACAGATACCAACATTGATTAATCAATCATAACATTGTCTCAAATGGCAACATAGCCGATTACAACATTTAAACATAAATTAAGTACCACATCCGGTACTTAATACAAAAACAACGGTTCCAAGAACCAACAGAAAGATCAGGGCATTCCTCTCCGGGGGAATCCCAAAACACTGCTTTAGCTCAAACGCCCTAAGCCTGAAAGAGAGGGTCCTCCTCCTCGGGTTCATCGCCTGAAAGGTGAGTGGTGTGAGCTAACTAGCCCAGTGAAGGATAATTAACAATGCACATTAAGTAAATAGTAAAACAGGTTAACAACAGTTCAATATCACATGCTTGATAACAGTAAGCATAATCTTAAATAAGATAATAACATCATCAACTATCAATCACTGCCATTATCCACCGTAACGCCTGCCGACTACACTGAGACCAGTATTAAGTCCCGACACGGTCAAAATACGTCCTTACAAGTACATCTCCGGCTCTTAAACTTAGCCGATACTGACACCCTCAAGTCAGCAACTGACGACAGCATGGTCCGCCCATGGTCCAGTAGACATAAACCATCTCTCGTATGGCCGATATTGGTTCAATAGCCCAAGTACGTGGAAGCAGTTTTACATACACATACGGTCAACACCGTAATATCAAATCATCACAGCACTCTTACCATAGTGCATCACGTATAGGCACATGAGTGGGTTCATTAAAACCGAAACCACTCATTGCTCAATATAACACCTGTTTACAAAATCTGCAGAGTTAAGTTCCCTCACCGTGATCGTGTGGTTTCGCGGTCTCTGTCAAACAACATACAAGTGCGCAATCAATATACATATCAGATACGTACATATACGTAGTATTTGGAAATCACACGTTTTCCTACAAAATATCCAGGGTTCATGGAAATGAGTCTCCTACTTGGTTTCTAGCCTTTTTAAATCATCCACAAGATAATAATATAATAATAAAAAGGGGCTCAGTCCAAACTCATATTGTCTTCTGGGCATTGACCAGATCGACTTATTGAGTGAGATCTAGATCCTCGGGTCACTTCTCGGTTGTCTTCTGGATAGGACCAGAGCTGACATTTTGAGTAGGCCTCGAGGTCACCCAGTGCCCGACTATAGTACCGGCCTGAAAGTGAATCACTCAGTTCCCGACTAATGTCGGACTGAAAGCGGATACAATAATATTTACACTATAAATAATAAGAGAAAGGGGTTAGTATATTTTTATTTAACAAGGGGGGTATAAATCATCACATCACATAATCTAATGAAATAAAAAAAAAAAATTTTGAATAAAATAATAATATTTGATTATTTAATTATTTATTCATTTTTTTTCTTCGATGGGAACCAACATTTGAAATCATAAGCAACTATATTCTCAAATAAAAATAATTTTTTTTTTTTGGAATAAAATAATAATATTTAATTATTTAATTATTTATTCATTTTTTTTTCTTCGATGGGAACTAACATTTGAAATCATAAGCAACTATATTCTCAAATAAAAATATATATATTTTTTTTTTGGAATAAAATAATAATATTTAATTATTTATTCATTTATTCATTTATTTTATTATTTTATTATTATATTTTTTTTTTCCAATGGGAGCCAACCTTTTAAAAGCACAGCAACATTAATATCAAAAAAATATCTTTTTTTTTTTTTTTCCATTTTTTTTTTCCTTCTTCTTCTTCCTCTTCTTCTTCCCCGTTCACTGTCTGCAACAGACAGTGAACGGCCGGTGAACAGTAAAACCGAAAATGGAAAATGAGGTATTTTCGAGACTCGGTTTTTACATCTGACCGGTCCGATGGATTCCTCCGGGAGTCCTCTTTCCATAGGGAGAGGTTTGGAATTTTAAAACTCAGTGAGCCATCCGATCTTAACATCGGAAGCTCACTGATACGAGGAACCCTAAAATTTTCCCTAAATTTTGAAATCGTTTTTCTCAATGAAAACAGAGCCAAATCCAAAAATTTTTGATTCCAAATAGGTCGAAATTGAAAGGGGAATGCAGTGGTTATTTTGATTGAGTTTCTGGGCTGAAATCCGGATTTTTTCCTGAAAATCTCCTCTAAGTTGCAGGTTGAGAAAAAAAAGCAGAGGGTTGGCCGGCCGGAAAAAGAGAGCTTAAAGAGCAGAGAAGGAGTGGGAGTGAGAACCGAAACTGAGCCGGCTTATATAGGATTTTCGGCCGGAAAATCCGGCGCATGCGCGATGGGACGGGACGTCGGAAAATCGGGCAGCAGGGCCTGCCGCACGCGGCTGATGGTGCTACAGTAACAGCAAGTTTTCTGCTGTTTGCAAATCAGCCCTTCAAGTTTTTCTAAATTGCAGAAAGGGCCACATTTTGATAAAAACTGTATCTTTAACTAAAAAAATAATTTTAAAAGCTCAAAAATTTAATCCAACCTTACAGATAGGTTGGGTTTTAAAAATCTTAATCACCATAAAAATTTCAGATTTTATCTCTTATTAAAAATCATTTATTTAAATAAAAACCATAAATTTACACTATTTACTTAAATAAAGAATTGTTAAAATAAACAATTTAGAAACATCATTTTGAGATGAAATGAAATATCTAGACCATTCTTAAAATGGTCTACCATAAAATATAAATTTCAAATTTTATTTCATTTTCAAAACCCTTTAAAATAATTAATACTCCCTTTCGGGGTTTTGACGGGCGATATTTAAATATCATTTTCTGAAAAAAAAATTATTTTAAAATCAGAAATGTAAATCCTTCATTAAGGAAAACATTATTCACCAATAATATTCACAAAATCACACAATTTATAAAAATATACACAACAAATGGTAAATTACGAAAATGCCCCTCCAGCTCGACGAGCTGAATCACTGAGTTTTCGGGCTCAAATCGGGCCAAACTTGGGCTTTCCTCGAAGCCCTAACCAAAAACCTCAAGATCAACCGGTTAAACATGATTAACGAGCTAAAACTCGCCTAATCTGGGGTAGGGTATTACAATCTGTTATTTTCAGAGATTGTCTAAATCTAGTCTACATATCGATGACCGCGATTGGTCGGTCCTTTGTCACCAATGGGTTGGTGCACACAATATGCTCGAGCTCTTAATGACAGTCCTTCCAGTCCAGAACCCTTGTCAATACAGTCGACGTGTTGATGACCTCGATGGGTCTGTCATGTCTTCACCGATGGGTCGGTGGACTCGAAGGGTGGACCTGACAGATTACCAGATTTTCAATTTTTATCCCACCTGGTTCTGTGACTGTCCAGGCACCACTTAGACTTAGATTAATTTTTACCAATATGATCTCTAAGTCTAGGCAGGGTCCACTCCGGGTGTGGGTTCCTCCTAAGGTCATCTATGGTTAACTTACCTTTTGTGATTGCCAAACACATGGTGATGCTTGATTCTCTAACTTGATCCTCAATCTTCACCATCACTTGAGTCTTGTATTCTTGCTTCAATCTTCCGAGATAATGTTTCACCTAACTTATGGAATTGACAAATAAGTGACTCGACAAGCCGGGGCACTAATACCCTCATTTATACCCTTCCCACATCACACATCTGGGTGATGGTTCCTGGGGCTTCACAAAATTAGAAGAACTAAAAGAGATAGTAAATAATTTATATGCCTAAAACAATTCAAAAACAATTGAATTGAGACCGAATCTCTTTGGGCATGCAAGCCCTTTATTTATAGTGTTAGGTTATAAAATTTGCTAAAAATAAATATTTCCAATAATGCAAGGCAATGTATTACAAAATCACCCATAACTTTGTCAACTTATATCAGAATTACACAAATTTGAGTTCATTGAAAAGTCTCTAAATAAGCTCTCTAATTAATCTTTTTTTTTTGGTAAATTCGACATCATTTGATACATTAAATCAATCTGCAGAATTACACCTTATCTTAACTAATCCTAAAATGAAGTGTCCTATTGTATAACAAAACAATAAAGAAAAATTCGGTCACTCTCTTGTCCAACTCAATATTGTAAGAAGTTCCACCTATACTGCCTCTTTGACCACCTAATTTTATACAATCCCGGTATTTTTCTCTATCCTTGGGATATGAACCTTGAAAAATGGAATTTGGAGGTTCAAACACCAAAAAATTTGACTACAGGTCCATATTTTAGGTCCATAAGTACTTATTTAAAAATTTGGTGGTCCAATTTGATGATTTTGGTCCCAATTTGTTTCAACTGGAATTTTTATAAAATTGAAAAGCCATTTTGATAATTTCATTTTTCCATTGGTCTTCATGTTCTTCAATTGTCATAGATGTCCTCATTAGATCTTTGTTGTGGCTCACTACTTACTAATGACCAACATGAAGTGGATCGTCGCAACTTTGCAACAATTTTTTAATGACAGGAATACTATTGTGATGATGTAGCATAGGCATTGGATGTCCAACATGTTGATTTTGTCCTCTTCATATGATGAATCTCTTAATATTTTGTCTTTGATGCATCCAAGTTTATCTGCCATTGCTATGTTATCACCAAATAGGGATCCCTCTGAAAATTAAGTCATTTGTTGTGAATGAAGTTGATTATTGGGTAATTAATCCGCATATTCTTTCATCTAATGTACATGCTCAATACTGGAATGTTTGGGTCAATCGACATGTACATGAATTTGATGTACACCATCCGAGTGGAAGTCTCAAACGCTGGCTCAGCATGCTTCTAAAAGGCAGGGCCGTCTAGACACAAGTTGATGCCTAAGGTAAAAAATCTAAATGGGGCCTTGTTGGTATTTAAGATATTATTATAATTAATATTTCACTAAAATTTTAATGTTTTATCAATAGCCCCTGTTTGAGATTGAGCTAGTTTTTTTATTCTTCTCCTATTTTGAAGTTTTTGAAATCCAGATTCATATTTTCTAGTAGACATATTTATGATTAAATAAAATTATAAATAAGAAAAAACCCTTTCAGATTATAAGTAACTAAAATGAACTAAAATTGAAATGTTAAAGATCAATAGAACCTGGCACTATAAAAATAAGAGAATTTATGAATAGTTGCAATGTCCTCTATTATTATACCAATTCACCAAAGATCTATAAATTAAAAGTCACTCCTTGATCTGCAGAGACGAAATATATTGTTAGAATTGAATTGAGATGCAACCAAAATTAGGAATTCAGTGTTAAAACAATTTAATAATAGGAAAATATAAAATAACATGTGCAAATAGAAGGAAATTGGATATGTTACTGAATCAAGAGAAATAGATACAGGTATACAGAATTTGGTTAGATCTAAAGTCCAAACATCTATGAAACCAAACATATTTTTAGAATAAAGAGGTAGAGCCTAAACATATGATAATCAAGCAGATAATCTAAAATTATCTGAGCTTGTGACTCAAGTTGGTCGCATTTTTTTCTCTTGGATCAAGCAGATAATCTAAATTTTTCTCAAACATGACTGGTTTTCTTAAGATTTATTACTTTTTTTTTTTTTCTGTGTACATGCATGACTGCATCACTTATGGCTATGGTCATGCTTGTATTTTTTTAAGGTTTGTATGCATTTCATATATAATTTATATTTCTGTTTTCAGAGACTTATTTACCACTTTTGAATTGAATCTTTACTAATCAAATCTTATTTCAAATTATACTTATCAAGATCTAGAAAATAAGACTTTGTTCATCCATTTAAATTTAAATTTTTTTATTTTTTAAGACTTATCTAAAAAATAAGAGTTATGACGGAGATAAGTTTGGGACTTTGGGCGTTATTTAAAAGTGGAATAGATGAAAAACCACTTAAAAAAGAGGTTGGAAAGTGGAAAGAAAATGAAATAAAATTATAATATCGATGAATTTAGTATTCAAAGCTTGGATTAAGCTGATGAAATCATGAAAATCAGCTGATTTTTTGGCCTTTGGGGCCCCTTTTTAAAAACTTTTTTCAGATCAGAGTCTCAATCAAATTTCACCCAAATTCTGAAATTTCAACTGAAACTTCGGCCCAACCCAATTTATCAGTATTTCTAAAGTACTTTTTAATATACCAGAAAAAACACATTACAGATCCTTGGATATCCATACAAATAAAGTGGATTTCAAATTCCGGCCGATATTTGTAACTTGAGGATGAGATGACTACTTCTATTAGAAGAAGAGAGGACATGTGAGTCCAGAATACCAGAAGCTCTGCAGGGCTGAGGCCAGTTGGAATGGAGACACCGGCACCATCCAAATTGTTGTATCTTAAATTTATTACTCTCAAGTGCATGAACCATTTAATAGTATAGTGTTAAGAGTGCGAGGTTTATCCCACAAGGAACAAGTTATATGAAAGAAACACAATAAATGAGTGAAATTGCATAGTTTAAGAAAAATAAAACCATGAAATAATCTAAGCATGAAAATCAATATTTGAATCATTAGAAAAATTACATTAGTTTTTGAACTCTCTAATTTTTAAAATTAATCCAACATGGAGCAGTAATCTAAAATAAAATTTAACAATCATGAATTTTTAACTCTCCTATTAAAAACATAACCACCTCTCAATTTAAAACAACAAAATCAAGATTTAAATAAAATTACTCTAACCTAGTTCAAAGAATTTGAAAGAATGGGTTGATTACATAAAATACATAAAATAAATAAATGAATATACAAACAATCAAGTAAAACAAATACATAAACAATAAAGAAAATAAATAACGAGGAAAATAAGTAAAACAAATAAAATAAATAAAACCAATAAATAAAATAAATAACATATATTACAATTGCATAGATCAATCATAGCCATCATCAAACATTACCTCCAAAAATATTAATAAACAAGAGATTTAGATCTGAAATTCGCATAAATATCCAAGGTTCAATTCAAATCTTTCATTAAATTTAAAATCCATATTCCTTTAATTTAATTAAATGAACCTTAGATCCTTAGATTTAAAACCATTAAATTCAAAACCTAATTATTTCATTATGTCCCATCGAAATGTTAGATCTGAATCTAAAGAAATCTAAGTCCTAACTATTTCATTATGTCCAATTAATTAAACAAAGAATAGATATTAAAAATAACTCAAACAATTATCAAAGAATACTCACAAATTGGATGTTCTAGGATTCTAAAAACTTATCTCGAATTTATTAAATGGAAAAATTAAATCACAAACATTGGAAAATACATTAAAAAATAGATTTACACAACGAGAGCCTCACTTGTAAAAATCGTGTATGGCACTTTGTCTCTTGAGTATTTCCAATGCTTGAATGTTCTTTGGCTCCTGACCCAATCGAAATTAGTAGTGCCCTAACCTATGTATTAATAGGCTCTGGGTTAGAATGGATGGTTGAGATTTAATCTTGATTTAAGTGGTGATTGAAAGGTTTGGATTAAATCTCTTAAAACATGGATGGATGGGATTTAAGGTAAAAAGGTTAGGGCTACATGGCATGGTCGAATGGAGTGACTTAGGGATCAAGTTGGCCTAAGACTCAAGAAAGAAATTCGAACATGTAGGGATTGGATTGGCTTGGGCGAATTTGGAATATGGGATTAGGGTTTATGTATTATGGCAATGCATGAATGGTTGAGATTAAAAGTTAGGGTGAATGGATGGTTAGATGTATGCATGATGACATGGAGGGTTTCCCTAATGTAAATTCGAGTGAGGTGTATGGAGATTTAGAAAAATCGTGTGGAGTGTGGATGGATAGGTGATGAGGTGTATGTGATGTGGCAAATTCGCATGGATAGGGTTTGGATTGCTTGGAGTGCAAGTTGGGTTAGATCTAGGGTTTTATGAATGAATGACTTAGATTAAAAATGCTTAAATCTAATTATCCTAGTGATGAATGTTAAGATGAATTGTATAAAAGGTAAGATGATGCATGGAGGGTTGAGATTCTATGGTTAATCTAGATGGATGATGAAATGAATGACCTAGATCTAATATGAATTATGTATGCAATGGATAAGGAAAGGTGGATCTAGGGTTTTCCTAATTTCATGTATGAGATGAATGGTCTGGATTAAAGGATGATAAAATGGAGGGTGTGGATACTTAGGTTTTCATAGGTGAAATTCGAATATGGGTAATTGGATCACAGGATTAGGGCAATTGGACTTCTTGGACTTTGAGCTCATGGACTTGAACTTGGGCCTGCTTTGTGAAATGCACATGGATACTTGAGCTTGGCCCAATGTTTGACATGTGGAGCATGACTTGGCCCAATGGGGTGGATTTCTGGCCCATGGATTTGAAATTCAGTTTCTGGCCTCTTGAATTGCAGTTTTTCTTTCCATAATTAAATAATTAACTCACCACTTAAAATCTAAAAATATTGAATTAATCTAGACTCTCATAATTAGATCCAGATTAATCAATTTACAATTAAAATCCTAAAGTGGTCAAAAATTAATTATTAAAATTCTAGGTCTTCCAATTTAAGCACAAAACTTGTAATTTTCCATTAATTTTGATTGATTTCCTGTATTTTCCATTTTCATTTACAAAACTAACAAACAACATTAAATGTATGTGATATATACAAAATTGAAGGCTAAGTAGTCCAAATAACTGGGGTAAAAATGACATTTTTCATGTCTCAACACAAATGATCCGAAAGCCTGTCAGAGAACCCACGAGAAGTAGATGGGATTCTTGAGAGGCTTTCAAAATCTTCGTCGAGAGAGAGTACTGAGAGAGGAGAGCGAGAGTCGATCTTCGTTAAGAGAAAGTAGTGAGAGAGAGGAGAGAGAGTCAAGAAAAAGGAGAGGTAGAAAAGATAAGATATGTGATAACTTAAAAAGGGTGGGGCTTGTGATGAATTTTTTTAGGGTTTTGCACTCACACGAGTGGGTTTTTCTAACGTTTTTAAGGTTTTGCAGTAGCAGTAACGAGTGGGCTTTTCTAACATTTATAGGGTTTTGCGGTAAGACGTGTGGACGTCTTTTTTAAGGGGGCCTAAGGCGACCGCCTAAGTCGCCTTATGGTTAAGACGGCCATGCTAAAAGGTGTGTGAGCCTTGTGGATAATGAACATTATCCAAATGTAATTTTCTTGAATGAAATTCTCCTTATTTTGTTTTGATTGTTTTGGTGTAATCAATCTACTCTCTTTTGCATCTGCCTGCTCAATTTGTCTTGTGATGAATTGATGCCTTTGTAAGACTACCCTTTCATTGATAAGGAAGAATAACCATTTGTTTATCTAGCTATTGCAACAAAGGTGTTACTTGGTCACAATCAAGTAAATAGATGGACAGTTAATTCCTCCTTCATGTTGGGTACAAACAAGTCCCACATTGGTGAGAGGGGGAGAAAAAAAGGGAGTTATACGGGGTTGATGATCTCCACCTATCAAGGTAGTCTTTTGGACTGGAAACCCAGGCCCAACAAGTGGTATCAGAGACAGGGCCCAAGCCACGATGGATCCCCTAGCCAAATGGGATGACCGGTGACTTTTATTCGCCAGAGAGCCTCGTTTGAGTGAGGATTGTTGGGTACGAACAAGTCCCACATTGGTGAGAGGGAAAGAAAAAATAGAGAGTTATATGGGGCTGGGATCTCTATCTTGGCGAGAATTCCACCAACCCTGGAGACAATTCGTGACTATGATCGTGCATTGCATCTGCAATTTTGCACCTCTGTGTAAGATGCACATCCCTATGCCCTAGGATGATCCACCAGTCTTCAGTGAGAAAAACTGATCAAACATTGCTCAAAGGGCTCCACCTCAAACATTGCCGCCGAGATTCCTTTAACTGTTTTAACCACTCCTGACTCCTCCAAAAAAAGATAATTAATGAGTTTAAAGACCAAACTCATTCATATTTAGAGAGATAAATCTCGCAACGCAATCCTGGTTGCTCTACATTGTCTTCCTTCTCAGACAATCTTGTCCTTTGTCTTGAGAATATCTCGTCTCTAGCCCGAGAACAAAGCCACACATAATGAACTCTGTGTATTCTGATTTCTTCTTTCTCTAAGTTCCTTGCTCTCAAGCTAGTTTTTTGGGCTGGAAGCCCAAGCCCAACACTTCATTGCTCTTCTTGTACTATGGACCATCATTTTTTATGTTTGAAAAAGAAAATAACAATCTATCCATTAACTAGTCATGGCAAGAGTGAAAATGACTTGCCTAGCCACATTAAGTAAACGAATAGATGACGTTTTCCTCCTTGTGCCATTTAAGATTGGATAGGTATCATGCAAAATTACTTGGGCTGCATAATGGACAGAAACTTATGTTGGATTTTGCCCAAAATCCTTTGGGCTTGGGTTGTGTTTCCTAGCAGACCCACCAGGCCCAGTCTGTGTTGTAAGTCCTAGAAATGTCTTTTTCTCTAGGGTTTTTTCTTTAGCTGTGATTCATCTCTTGGGGTAAGAAATGAGAGAAAATAGGAGAGAAAGAAAGATTGAGAGGAAAGGATGGGTAGGGTTGGTTTGTAATCCTCGTAACATGTCTGGAAACTTTTTCTTAGTGGAATTATCAAGCTCTGTGGGCATAGACGGTTTTGTCGAACCACATAAAATTTGTGTTTGTAGTACCTGCCCTAAGGGGGTCTACTGCCTAAGGCCAGATAGCGTCCCACATGAGAAAAATTAGCCAGGCTCCAGTGTGGAGCGATGGGCTTGCATGGACATAGGTCCCATACTGCCCCTGTAGTTGGAAACTCCTCTGTATATAAGTTGGAGGCTTCCTCCCCTTAGTACAACGCGTTTTGGGGGCTCCTTTTTCGGTGGGGTCCTTAATGCAAAGCCGTGCGGGTCCCGTCTGCGGGACCAAAGCGGACAATAATGTGCTAGAGGGATGGGGCGTTGCAATTGGTATCAGAGCACGGTTCAACTCTCAAACGAGGGTGTCGGCTGGTACAGTGTGTGGTCTAGTGGATGGAACCCGGATCGGCAGATAGAGCCAGGGACAGCTCTGGTCTTAAGGGGGTAGGTTGTAGTACCCCACCCCAAGGGGGCCTAGTTCCTAAGGCCAGATAGCGTCCCGCATGAGAAAACGTAGCCAGGCTTCAGTGTGGAATGCTATATGTGTATGGGCAAAGGTCTCATACCACCCCTACAGTTGGAAACTCCTCTGTATATAAGTTGGAGGCTTCCTATCCTCAATACAATGTATTTTGGGGGCTCCTTGTAACACTCCATCCCGAAACGGGCATGTTACTACTGATACTAAATCGAGATATCACACATTCCAAACTACCGACATATTTTTTTTTTTTGACTAAACATCAGCAACCATAATAGAAAAGAGATGCCATAAGTTCAGTTAACACAACAGTGCAATAGGTGGCTAGTACAGTCATCCACAACGATAAACAATATCCAAAATAAACACAAGGTTCTTTCTAATTAATAAAAGGAAAGTAATTAAGCAATCCGAAAGCATCATCGCCTAAGCCTGGTCTTGGGACCCGCTGGATCCCGCATCCATCGAGCCACCTGAAAGGCAAGGGGGTGAGTACTTCATACTCAGCAAGGGAACACATGCATATAATCACACAACATATATCACACACTGCATATCTACCACTAAGGAATAACAAGGACCCACGTACATGGTTCCCACACAACACGCACTCGACCCACCGTACGGGCCATTCGGTAGGTACTCAACATGGCCCACGACCACCTTATCTAAACAACCTCAATCCCTTAACCAATGAGCAGGCGAGCACATCCTCAGCCTATTCGGTCATCTAGGGATCGCAACTATACCGGCGGGAGCTGTCCCTCACCGCTCCGTCCCTTGACCCAGCTCGGCCCAGTCCAGTTTTGGGCTCGGCCCATTTTCAGGCCCAGTTCAGCTTTGGGCCCGGCCCAGTTTCAGGCCCGGCCCATTTCGGGCCCAGTTTTAGGCCCGGCCCATTTCGGGCCCATTTTCAGTTCGAGCTTAGTTTAGCCTGTTTTATCTCCTTTACTTATTCTGTGCTCTTGTCTCTCCAGATCGAGCCCCCTTCAAACCAACGGACCCGCCTTCTCACGATTGATTTTCAAACGCGCACCGGTGAGGGAACTAACACACTTTTAGCATACACATTTCTGCATTTATTTATCTTCCAATTATATGGATGCGGAATGCGCAGAATGGGACCCCTTATATTTAGTTCTACCACTCGGCAAGGGAACCGTTCAGATAAGTAAGCGGTGAGGGGACCACTTTGTGTATCCGCGTCCGGTAATGATGTGAGGATGATAGATGGACTTGATGTTATACCAGTTGTGCATGATTAAGTAATTTGGATGTGATTGATTGATAATATAATGAAATATCAACATGCTAGTATGTGGTAGACTGTGGTATACATGATTGTCTAGAATTTGATGTTGCTTCATTGAGAACATGTCTATTATTATTTGTACCTGCACATACCTATTATTAATCGTACATGCATTTGTCGGATGTGTAGAATGTCGGGGGGGGGGGGGGGGGGGGGGGGGAGCTTGGGCATTAAGTAACAATCGGGTTATGTGGGGCCACGCGACGGATGCGTGGTGGGACGTGTATTGCCTTGTGATCGTATATGGGTAGTCGTGCCCCTAGTTTGAATAAAATGGTCGGTCTGTCTTGTAGTCACCAAACACACCTTTGAGGGAGGTGTAACCTGACTTGGGGGACAAGGTGCCTGGAAGTCCCCAATAGGGATCCGTTGGGGAAGTAGTCGTGTCAATCCTTGATAGGTCATCAGGCTGAAGGTTGGTTCACCTAAGGTAACTTTAGAAGCCTCTTGTAGTTCCGATACCCAAAGGTGGAAGGAATGAGATGATCCCTGTGTGACCGAGTAGGCTGAGGAGGTGCTCGCCTAGGTCGAGGGATGAAGCGGTGAGGGGCAGCTCCCGCTGGCATGGGTTGTGATCCCTGTGTGACCGAGTAGGCTGAGGAGGTGCTCGCCTAGGTCGAGGGACGAAGCGGTGAGGCGCAGCTCCCGCTGGCATGGATTGTGATCCCTGTGTGACCGAGTAGGCTGAGGAGGTGCTCGCCTGGGTCAAGGGACGGAGCGGTGAGGGACAGCTCCCGCCGGTATAGTTGCGATCCCTAGATGACCGAATAGGCTGAGGATGTGCTCGCCTGCTCATTGGTTAAGGGATTGAGGTTGTTTAGATAAGGTGGTCGTGGGCCAAATGTAACACCCCATCCCGAAACGGGCGTGTTACTCTCCTCTTTGGTGGGGTTCTCAATGCAAATTTGTGTGTGTCCTGTCTGTGGATCCAAAGCGAACAAAATTGTGCTAGAGGGACAGGGTGTTACAGTGTTCTTCTTGCTTGTGTGTGATTGTTTGGTTTGTTTGGGTTTATTGCACAACAATTAGTATCAGAGCCGAATGTTCGGATTCGGGCCGAGAAATCACAAATCAGAGGGGCTCCCTTCAATCTACACAGGTGGAGATCTGGGATGGTGAGGAAGAGTGCACAATAGTTGTGTTTCTTTGGGTTTCCAAGAAAGGACGACAACAGAAAAGGGTTTCAGTATTTCAAAATGGCAGAGAACCCACCGTCTGCCTGGGTTTTCGGATCTGAGATCAATGAAGCAGATCGAGAGCAAGAACTCGGATCAAACAGTTTTCAGTCTCTTAGACTAAAACTCTAGCAGTCATCATCCCAGGTAGAAATCGAGTGTTGCATGTCAGATCTCTGCACATAGAATTTACACAAAGATTGAGAGAATTTGTTTTGTGAAATTTACCAAGAATGCTTGCCTCTTTGATGCTTGAAGTGGCCTTGGCACGTTTTTGAACTTGCTCTCCTTTTTGGTTTCCTTGATGAAGCGTAGATGCTCCAATGATGCCCAACCAAGATGTAGAAGAAGAGGTCTAAAGTTAATTATGATGTTCTTATGATTTCAAACTTAGCTTTAGAGATTTCCCGAATCACATTCAAAGTGAGCTTTGAATGCGCAATATATGCCTATGAAAAGCTTGGAATGTGAATGGGAATAATTTAGAAGAGTTTAAAAGGATTCCCCTAAGTTGATAAAGAACTCTTCAAAATCAAGAATTTCGGATCTAGGGAAGATGAAGATTTTCCTATGAAAATAAGGTTCTTCTAAAGGATTCTTGAAATCACATTCAAAGTGAGCTTTAGATACTCAAGATATGCCTAAAATCTTGGAATGTGATTGAGAAAGATTTACAAGAGCTAAAGATCGATTTTTCAAACTTTGGAGAAAAACTGTTAAAATCTTGGGAAGAAATGGGATTTCTTTTGATTTCACTTATCTTAACTTCACTTCTCACGCCCCACCCTAGACCCTCGTGGGTCCGGAAAACGTAATTTTTTTATATTTAATCCAAATTCTTTATCAAATTTCCATGGGCTGGATTCTCTATAAAGGTCTAACATAAAAATGTCACACGTGTTCTTCACATGTGGATTCCAACCATGGGCAATAAACCCCACAAGCAATCATAATTCACACAAAACAAAACATTCCATTAACTCATTAGAGTAGCATAAGAAAGTATTGTAGTTTATACATGCTCAAATTTAATATTCCATAGGCAGCATAATTATCAAAAGTACATCATTAGCATGAAAATAGATGTAATAAACATATTTTCCATCAACGAAAAATATGATACACTTCATAGTTCCATCTCTTAAGACAACAGTGGAGGTTCATTTGTTCCCTCCTCAGGTGCTAAACATGCATTGTAAGAGATGTGAGCTATTAGCCCAATGTAGAGAGATAAAAAAATATCTTAACATAATATCACATGTTAATAAAGAATACAATACATTTGAATTCTCAAAATCATAAATATCAACAATGGTCTACTTTTACCATTAATATCACTGTCACACTTACTAATTCCTTCCATTACACTTTCACACAATTTCAATTGAAATATTAAACAGGCTTCATAGGCACAACCAAGTCCCAATTGCATTAAGCTCCGACACGGTCAAAATGCAGTATCTTGCAAGAGCTATATGACCCAACGGTTCGACCCATTGGTCAAAACAGCCCAACGACTAAAGGGGTGAAGGTGATTTTCCAATAACAATTTTTCCATACCAAGAAATAATTCATAACCACTTACCATATCATTTCTCACATTCCTCTGTGTGTACCCTCTTACTTAGGGTCTACACTGGAAAATACTACAAAATTCCAAAATTTCGGTCTCAAGACCCAAACGTACATATCCTGCACAAATGACCATCACAACATACCACATATAATTTTGAATTGACTACTGACGTTCATGCGCCTTCGTCTAATCCAATTAACCTATCAACCTCTAGACACGTAAATGGGTCCATACTTCATTTATAGACTAATAGACCTCGACTCCTTGACACTTTTTCATGCTTCCGTACTAATAGTTAGAACAAATAATCATCCCTTACATGGAAACAGTGTCAATTTTCGCTTTCTGGTCCATTTAGTATTTTCCATCTATTTAACTATGGGTCACATTCATTGTCTTAGAGTTTAGGTTTTTCAAACAATTTTGAAATAAGATACAGTTGAGTCTCATCACCGTAGTCTAGGGAGTGATTGCGAAAATCTTTGAAAATGGAAAATGTGTAAATATTGGTACATAGAAAAGTACACAAGTAGTACTAATAATCCTTTGATTATTTTTCCCAGAAAATAGAGGAGATGACTGTGAGTCCACTTATACGTTATTAATTCATTTTAAATTATGTTAAAGGGGTTAGCCATCTAAAACACCCAATAAAAAGAAAAATGAAAGCACTCAATGCCTTCTCTCGTATTTTCTTTTGGAAATGACCATGGAGATATATCGAGAGAGTCCCAGAGGGTACAATACTGAAATGTAAATAAATTACTTAGTGCATTTTCTCGTATTATCTTCTGAAGATAACTATGGAGACATATTGAGATAGGCCGAGAGGTTACAGTACGTAAATGTAAACATTCAATGCTATAAGTAAACATACAAGGAGTTTGATAGAGTCAATCTTATTTTAATTTTAGAGGGACATTCTTTGTATCCTTTGTTAAAAAATAGATGAATTTATTTCTGCTTCGGAGCTTGATACTGTGCCTTCAAAACTTCCTAGGGTTCAGTTTCGGAACGTTCAAACTTTATTCCAAAACGTACCTTCAAAATGTGCTACAGTTACTTCAGAACTTCCAAAGTAACAGTTCCTGCTACAGTTTCTATGGCACAACTTTTTCAAAATAAAACACTAAAATGACGATAATGTTGGATTATTCCAAACTCTCATTGATGGATTTGGAAAATTCAATTTACAACAAAATCCTAAAGTGTGGTAAAGTAATTACTAAAAAATCCGGTCTTTCTAAATTTAAGACTTTCAGCGCAAAAACTTGCATTTCCTCTTGATTTTCTTTTGAGTTCTTTTATTTTCCAATTTTACCTACAAAACTTGAAAATAATATTAAATACATCTAATAAATATATAAATGAGGCTAACTGGTCCAGAAACGAGGGGTAAAATGGTCATTTTCCCATGCTTAACAAATTTCTATACCTTAGATTGGAGATTTCGGTAGAATTCCAATCCCCCACAAATTTCCACTAAAACCAGTTGCAGGAAGAACGTTCAGAAGAAGAATGGATGAATGGAGAAGAAGAAGAATTAGATGAAGCAACTAAAACAGAGAGGGTGATTGTAAATTTTCAATGCCTTTATAAAAATCCATGATAGGTTGCCGGTGGTTTGAGAATGATACACGAAGCCTGCAAGCTATGATCGTAGCTTGCATGAATCATTGTTGATTCACCACCTACACAAGTGACTGGAAAAATATGATTATTTTATTTTTATTTAAATTATTTAATTTATTAATCTTATCTTCATTATTTAGATATGAAAATGGTCTCACTAGGTTAATCCAACCGGTCCAAAAGATTGGGTTTTCAAAATCATGAATGCTATAAAAATCTGGAGGAAAATATATTTTTAAAACCTGTTGATTTAAGCGAAAACGCCATAATTCTTAAATTGATATAAATAGGGACCCCTCAGGGTCAAATTTAATTATATTTCTAAAAATAAAAAAGACAAATTAAAAGATCCTTTAGACTCAGAATTAAAATCATTGAGAGTGTATGAATTTGAAAGTCTAATTAATTCAATTGAGAGGTTTTTCCAATAGACAAAGTTTTAATGTCACAAATAAATAATTTTTATGAAAAATTATAACTTTGCCCTTCCAACTTTAACGAGTTGGATCTATGAGCTACCGAGTTTAGATTGGGTCAATCTTAGACTTTTCAGAAAGCTCACTCCATAATCTTTATGATTAACGGATCACAAAACACCATCAATGGCACAAAATCACACGATTTAATCTAATTTTTGGATCAGAGTATTACATCTCTTGTGTTTCTAAGCATTCAAAATTATATTAGAAATGCTCCTAAAGCTTGTATTTAAATCCCATTGAATAATATAGCAGTTGAAAATATGATCATCCACAAAGTAGTTGATACTATTTGTCAAAGGTAAAGAAACATTCAACAATTCAAATAGTAGTCGACTTCTATTCCAAGTGTAGTTGACTAACGTTTAAACAATTTGGTATCTCTTTATTAAAACAGTCATAACTTGAGTTACATAGCTCGAATTTGAACATACTTGGGCTCGTTGGAAAGCTATTTGAGAGATCTATCAACTCACAAAATTTCAGCAATTTTGAAGTTCATTTGATACTTCAAATATGCTCTAAAAGTCAGGGTAGGTTCAAAACAAAACTATTGTGCCCTGTTTTGCACCCTTTCATTGAAATGCTCTTAACTTGAGCTATACAAGATGGATTTGAGTGAACTTGGACTCTTTGGAAAGATTTTTGAATCCTCTATCAAATCACAAAGATTTTACTAATATTTGAGTACAATTGATTGAAAGAAAGAGCTTCTAAAGACAAGACAAAATCCATCTAAGTTAGAAATTCAATTAAGTTCTACCAAATTTTAAGTCATTGATTCTAAGGTCTTTCTAGTTTCATCCTAAGGTCCATTTACCTGAATTTGGTTGGCATACATGAAGTTTGTTTCTTTGGTGCATGGCCTTCCAAAAAGAGTGTTTCTAGTCTTCATGCTTGATTCAACTTTGTCAGTCCTGTAGATGCAAGGTTCAGGACACAAACGGACTTAGTCACAACTTAGTCTCACTCAAGATTCAGTCGGACGCTATTATAAAATTGACAACTCAATCTAACTCAGAGGATGCATATTTAACTTTTAGGACAACAAATTTGAATTTTTATCTTTATACTCCATTTGTCCCATTTTAATTGTCTCGTTTAAAACATTTGTATTTTTTAAGAAACTTTCTATATAAGGCTAGCACTCCATGTGATCTCATCCATTATTAACCAACTTTATGCTATTCTAATATAAATGAGATAATTATTTTGGGACAATCCTAAAATCCATATAAGATAACTAAATTGGGATATAAGAAGGATTTTATTATTTTACTTTCTACGGCACAACTTTTTTAAAATGAAATACTAAATCGGTCATAATGTTGGAATGTTTGGTTATGTAGATAAAACAAGACCATATTCTAGAATAGATTGGACAATTATGGTGCAATTAATGTATGAGTCACTTATGATTTATTTTTATATTTTTAACAATTATAAATATTGTGTATAAATTAAAAATATAATTAATGAGTTATAATTAGACTTAAACTTAGTCCCAAAATTTTAACAATATAATTAATGAGTTATAATTAGACTTAAACTTAGTCCCAAAATTTTAACCGCTTGATGTACATTGCCAGGATCATATCATGTTTTTAAATTTTATGAAAGCGGTCGAGAGTCGAGACCCAAATTCCCAATTTCCTAGTTCAATTTTGAGCTAAAAACGGTCGAGATCCAAACTCCCTACTTCTTATTTCAATTTTGAGCGGTCGGCTTAGAATTGAGGGTGTGCCATTTAAAAAAAAAAAATTTTCATTATAGAAAAGAGACGGGGTGCACAAACCAGTGACACTCGAAACGAATGATCTCTCTCAACTGCTGTGTTCTTCAGAAGCAGGAGATCTGTGATTCCAGGGTTTATTGTCTTTAGAAGATTTGAGAAGTTGGGTCCCTACTTCTGAGGAAGGATTCCACCAATTTGGGCTATATTTTGTAAAAGGGTTTTAGGATCCTGGGCTATCCTGGGCTTTTTCAAACCCTCCATTTCCCTACAATTTCTGTGGAAAATGTCAGATCGAAATCTTCTCAGACCCATATTTCTTTGGAAAATGGCTGATCGTGATCTTTTGAAACCCAAAGTTTGACAGATAGTGAAAAGAAGAAGAAGAAGAAGAAGAATTTCTTCTAGTGATTGAAAATGGAATTTACAGAATCATACAAACTAACGGGGCCTTGTTGTTTCTCCCCAAACGCTCGCTTTCTTGCCGTTGCGGTTGATTACCGACTTGTCATC
This sequence comes from Chimonanthus salicifolius, assembly GCA_013350335.1. Lineage (NCBI taxonomy): Eukaryota > Viridiplantae > Streptophyta > Magnoliopsida > Laurales > Calycanthaceae > Chimonanthus > Chimonanthus salicifolius. Next base: position 22,247,574 of record CM023539.1, on the reverse strand, counting down.
CGAGACGTTCTCTCCCTCAAGGTACTTATTCCCCTTATATCTGGATGCACAGAAAGGAAAATGCCTACTTGGCAATTGTCTAGTTTAAAATAGAAATGGGTTTAATCCGTTATTTTGTCAAAACTTGGTTATTTTCAGAGAAAGAGTTATTCTCTTTCCTTGCAGACAAAATGAGGATTTGCAATTTTTTAGGAGAAAATGCCATTGCTTGATTTGGGTTGTGCATTTTAGGTTTTAGGGTTGTTCTTTCATTGAAGGCTAAAGTGGAAGCTTTGGTTGTGCTAGGTAGAATGCTATTGACGCCCAAATGTGTGTTCTCCATCTGTAACGACTTGTGGGGGCATTTTGTTGAATTTGATTTATCTCATAATGAAGGCAATATAAATTGTAAAATGTACTAGTTCTTAATGTGCAATTTAAATTATAGAATGGCTGAATAGATGTTTGACAGTGTTACCAGTATGTCTTAAGAAACCAATTCTGTGCTCATAATGTTTGAATCAAAACGTCATAAATGGTACCATTTGTTTATAGTGTGTTCTTCTGCCTTTTAATTGGTCATATGAAATCTATATGGTTCCAACAATGAGCACCTAAATATTTTCTTAATTGGAAGGGAATATATACAGAGATTTGTATAATGTTGGAATATGACAAACCCTATAGAATAAGACAAGTGTATGTTTGGCAGGAAATTCCAACAGAATTTACATTTTCCATGTTCCAGATCTAGCAAATTCTGCTGATTCTGAAATTCGGAGAATTCATTGATCAGGTTTTTTTTGGTATGTTTGTTTGTTAGGCTTGGAATTATTAGCTGGAACCAAGAATCTAATAAGCTCTGCAATTCTGGTTTAATAATTCCAATACAACTCTTGACAGGAATTTATAGAGGGGAAATTAAAAAAAAAACCTTGATTTTTTTGATATTTTGAATAGTCTTCTATATTTTTATTAGTCATCATCATCAAAGGCCAGAATTCCATCTATCTAGGGGCAGCTTTAAAAGTTTATTTTTCTCTAATGGGCCTTATAATAAATCATACCATTAATTACTTTACAATCTAGGATGTCCTTTATTCCTTCCCTCCAAGTTTTCAGTGGTCGGTCTCTCCTCGTAGTGCCTTCGATTTGTAACTTTTCAACTCTACATATTGGGGTTGTGCTTGATCTTTTACTATCATGACAAAACCACCTCATCTAACTCTCCATCTTGTCCATAAAATTTCAAAAGCGTCCCTTGATTAACAGTTAAAGGAGGGCCATGGGCTGTCCATCATTAACCTCATCGAAACTACTCTAAATGATGAAATTACCCCTAGAACAAAAGTATGTAAATAGCCTAGCTCTATCCACAACCTTGTCTATTATTAAAAAAAACCCTTTCTCCTGACATCCTTTTACTCTCCCCATCACTCCCATTTTTCTTGTCGACTTTGCAACCACCAACACTATTTGCATCTTTGCAGCCATCATCGACTTTGGTTTAGGTCACAAAATTTGAACTCATTACTTGTTTATTAAACGTGTGTGACGACCTGATCCGATGATGATATTGTCCTCTTTGGGCCTATGTACCCTCAAGGTTTTGCTTTGAACTTAAAAGGGTAGATGATGTCTTGATTTCTCTTACCCTAGGAGAATCTCCCACTTTAAGTTCTTCTCATCCAAACGTAGCCCAATGGTAGCAGGGAGGTAGGAACTTTCATGTTAGTGAATGACAATGGATAGGGTGAGTGTATTTTGATAAGTTTATCTTACAAGTGTAATTTTGTCATTTCTAGTCATATAAATGGGAGGGATCTCTTCGAAGCACTTCATGCACATCTTTGTTTTTATTGATCCAAACACGAGTTTTCTAAAAGAATCCTATACCAATATTGTTGTATTAACTGTTTAGTGGTTTGACTTAACATGTCAGACGTAATTACTGTCATCTTTTATTATGGGTACCTGATGGAGGCATAAAGCCTAATGGACCTTAATCACATTGGTGCAAATTTATTTGGCTTCCATGATCCAAATTGCCTAAGATAGACAATATTGGATTCTGTCTAATAAACCCAATCACTTTGTTAGTTTGAGCCCAATTACCAATTAGGCCTAAATAACCCAGACATGCCTGTAAGTCCAAGTCTATACATTAAACAGGCCAAACTCATATCCAAGTTCACTCCATGAAGCCCAATTCCTAAAGCCTCTCCTACAGCGACACTTGGCACAAATCTAGCCATGCTAACTTCAAATCGAATTTGGAAGGAAGGTTTTGACACAATCTCAGTATTTTGGTCATAACTTTTCACTCCATTGTCTGAATGACTTGATTCTTTTTGCGTTGGAAAGAAGACTTCAAGGGCTAGAACTTTGTATTTCATGAGATTTTCGTGACTCGGGTGTTTACTAGGTCAAAATCGAGATGCAAGTGAAGCCCGAGTTTCAAATTCGAGAATAGAAAGTATGTGGACGAATTTTGCAATTGGACTCTCTCCACATAGGAAACTCCATATTTTTAGGATTTCTATTTTTATGTTTGCTTTTCTAGGATTTAATCTTGTTCATCCAATACGCCATGTGGCATTTTTAATGGATGAGATGGAATGGTCAAAATTAGACTACATTCTATCTTTAATAGTTTTCTTTCCTGAGGAATTTCTTAGATAGGAAATGTCCCCCCTTAGAGTGGTCAACTAAAGAAAGGGTGTTTTAGTCTTTTCAAACTTTTTTCTCTATAAATACATGTAATTTGGTTGAATTGAATACAATTGAATTTTTTTGGAAAAAGAAGACTTTTGGAGTTGGGTGTTTTTCACACCGGGCTTCGGCCCTCTGGCAAAAGCCAGATCCTTAGACTGAGACCAATTCTATCTTGCAAGTAAGTACTGGTTCTTTTTGATTCAATTAGTCTCATGGTTATTTGAAGTCATCATCATTCCTTTTTAATTATGCTTCCACAATTCATACTCATATTCGATTAAAAGAGACCTAATCTAGTGAATTCCATAGACTAAATTGAATTTCTGGGAAACTTGTTCAATCGGTTCGGATATTGTTTGATCAATTCCTTACAAATGCAGAATCTTTTTATGTTTCGTAATTGGCTGCGTTGGTATTTTAGAGATCATACTATGAAACTGCAAGTCTACTGCCGGATTTTCACAGATCCGACCCTAGGCCTGCATCAGTACCCTTGGCAGAAAAATGGATCTATTGGTCCCCTTAGGTGCTTATAAGAATTTTGTTTCCTGTGCCATGACTTATAGCTTATACCCATACTATTACTGAAATTATTCAATAGCCTTCATAAGCTTCTATTTTTAGGTATCCTTGGTTCTCTATAATTTCTTCACATGATTTGTCAGAAACCTGCTCATGAGTCTATTTTTGCTTACGAGCCTATTTTCGTTGTGGTATTGTTGACAGGATTAAAGCATATTGACGCTAGTTCAGTTTCGAGAGTTCGATGATTGAATGAATGAAAATCCAATCTAGTGAATTCCATAGACTAAATTGAATTTCTGGGAAACTTTGTTCAATCAGTTCTGATATTGTTTGAGCAATTCCTTACCAATGCAGAATCTTTTTATGTTTCGTAATTGGCTGTGTGGGTCTTTCAAAGAATATACTCTGAAATTGTGAGTCTACTGGCTGATTTTCACAGATTCGACCCTAGGCCTACGTCAGTACCCTTGGCAGAAAAATGGATCTATCGGTCCCCTTAGGTGCTTATAAGAATTTTTTTTCTTGTGCCATGACTTATAGCTTATACCCATACTATTACTGAAATTATTCAATAGCCTTCATAAGCTTCTATTTTTAGGTATCCTTGGTTCTCTTTAATTTCTTCACATGATTTGTCAGAAACCTGCTCATGAGTCTATTTTTGCTTACCAGCCTTTTTTCATTGTGGTATTGTTGACAGGATTAAAGTGTATTGACTCTAGTTCAGTTTTGAGAGTTCGATGATTGAATGAATGAAAATCCAAATGATTGAATAAATGAATGAATTCTGTGTGATGGGACCACCCCTTGACAAGGCAAAAACGTTGATCCTACTCCTTTAAATGGGTCCTGCCCCAATTTTCATTCTAGTCAAAGTATTCAAAATTGGAGTAGAAAAATAATAATCACATACCCAACATTGGGTAGCTCAATTGGTTATTTCTCACCTCATGAAGCGGGAGTTAACCGGTTCGAATCCTAGCGGTGTAAACTGGGGGCATCCTATGTGGGTGTGGACGTTCCCCCGATGGGTTTGTGGGGGCCCTTGCGTCGTTGTTCCCCTCGGTTATAAAAAAAAAAAATAGCTAATCACATATTCACTTGTTTTCTTGCTATTTCGATTCAATAGCTAGAACCAATCCAATCTAAGTGAAATTTGGGCTGGTGTCTATTTATGGAGGATTTGATTGATCCGTAGTTATTGGAAATTCCATAGGAGGGTGGCAATGCATTTTTCTCAAAATGCATTTCCATAACAAAAACTATTCAAAATGGAAGATTTTGAGAAATTTTTCCAAAACTTTCAAGTAATGCACCGAGAAAACCAAACAATTTTGGAGGAACATATAAAATGCGTGAGATACACCTATTTTCTATATAAAGTATATTGGAAATACAAGGAAAATGCATGGAAATGGGTGTCTCAAGGAATCATTTTCTTTATTTTATTTTATTTTTGTGGCTGCATATTCCCTTGGTCACATTAATAATGGATCCGACACATTTCATAGCTCATTTCTCAAGTGCTTCCCTAATGTTTATGATGCATTTCATAGTTCAGATCGCAATTGATTCCCTAATGTCTCCTACACATTACTCATTCAAAAAATGTCTACACATTACTATGTCCATATCAAAGATTCTTGTTTACGTGACCCTATTTCCTGTTTTGTTTCCCACTTTAATTCATAAACTTTTTTCCTGTATGGTAAGTACTGTCCATTTTAACTATTTAGAATCTCATGAGGTTGGTCTGTACAAGATTAGCCTTTCAGTCATCACTATAATTTTTCTGTATCATAGGATTTTCATTTTGTCAATTCAGTATGTTGATGGCTTTTCCGTGTACTAGAGTTTTCACAAGCTCCCTTGGAGCTAATGGTGGACATGATTTTGCTTACATATTATCCTTTCAAATGCAGGTTGTACAGTTGTTTTCTTGCTTGGATAAGATAAGCTACATAGAATGGGCCCTTGATTCTGAGTATATACTTTGTGGTCTCCATAAAAGACCAATGATACAAGCATGGTCATTGACCCAGCCTGAATGGACATGCAAAATAGATGAAGGTCCTGCAGGTATTGCTTATGCAAGGTGGAGTCCTGACAGTCGTCACATACTTACTACATCAGATTTTCAGTTACGTTTGACAGTTTGGTCACTGGTTAACACTGCATGTGTACACGTGCAATGGCCAAAGCATGCTTCAAAAGGTGTTTCTTTTACCCAAGATGGAAAATTTGCTGCAATTTGTACAAGGCGTGATTGCAAGGACTATATAAATCTGCTATCCTGCAATACATGGGAAATTATGGGTGTTTTTGCAGTTGACACGATAGATTTAGCAGATATTGAATGGTCACCGGATGATAGTGCTATTGTTATTTGGGATTCTGCTCTTGAGTATAAGGTATCCAGGCTTGATCATGTTTCAAGAGTTGAAGATTCCAAGCATTTTTTCTATGCTTTATGGGTCTAGAATGCTATTCATGCCACCTGTGAGAAATGATCTATTTCTGTGCCTTGTAAAATTGTTAGTTTTTATCTCTCTCTCTTAAAAGTAAAAAATTCAAACTGGGGCATGAACTGGTTTATGGAAGGTGATTACAAGTGTTTTATTTCGTAATGATACTATTTCTTAGAGGCATCTGGTGTTCCTAGTAAATATATTTAATGGCTGTAGCAATATTCATGTCAACTCCCTCCATTGTCTTCTTTTTGATTTTTTGATCACAAGGTTTTGTGCTATCATTTCGATTTTAATTCACAGATTTGATATGGTATTTGGTGCAGGTTCTAATTTATTCCCCAGATGGGAGATGCCTATTTAAATATCAAGCATATGAAAGTGGTTTGGGTGTGAAAACTGTTGCCTGGTCTCCATGCGGTCAGTTTTTAGCAGTGGGCAGTTATGATCAGATGCTACGGGCACTAAATCACCTGACATGGAAAGTCTTTGCGGAATTCATGCATGTTTCCACTGTTCGCGATCCTTGTAATGCTGCTGTTTTCAAGGTGATGAGTTTCTTTCTTTTGATGTTACTGCAAAAATTTTGGGGAGGCTCATGGACAAGGAGATGGCAAAATTTTACTCCCATCTGATCATCCTAGTCTTCGAAAAATTGACTAATATAATCAATTGATTTTTCATAGCCCATATTACAGAGCTACAATACTTGATACGAGAGTTTCCAAAAAGTCCTATCCACATAGCCCTTTATACATCCCACCAACCATGTTGGGCCCAAGTGCCCAACACTTGATAGGTCATTCTCCCTTGATTAGGACCTAAATTTAATCATGGACAATGAAGACATCAAGGACCCATCAAATGAAGGCCAATTGGAGGATGAATCAGTAGAAATTGCACTCCAATTTGAGGGTGCAAAGCGGGAACCATTGAGGGCTCCATATGGTCCAAAAACCATAAAATAATTAGTCCATGGGCTTGGGCATCGGATCTGTCACGCCTCGCCCTGCCAGGGCCCGAGACGTGAACTGGTGGAGCAATTTCTTTTTTCTTCTAGCACCGAGCACTCATTCTAGCGAAAGTCTTAACTTAACATTATGTGATTTTGCTACTTTTTACTCAAAAGTTCAGACCCACATCCGACAATCTCGGATCCAACCATCACACGACCGGTTAAATTCCCAGGCAGCTAGAGGGGTTACAACGGTCCCGCTTAGGCCCCAACTCCAATAGACAAAACTCACCTAACACCGCAGGATGTGGATACACCACCAGTTAGACTGCAGTCCACAACTTTGATTTCCATTTTTCTTAAAGCCCATAAGAAAAAGTCACACATGCACTTCTTCATTTAGTGAAATCTTTAACGAGTCAAATTTTTACCTTTCAAAAAAAGAAGAAGAAAGTCACACATGCTCTTCATGTGGACTCAAACATGTACCATAACACTCACCAAGAATACTAATCCCAAAACTCATCAGAATCTCACATAAGAAATGAAGTAGTTTTATTACATGTCTACTGTGCCTCAACCGGACACCAATAAAGGGTTTATTACAATACATGAGTTTGTAGAAACAATAATCAAATACAACATAGAATTTCCAACAGCAGGGAATATAATAGAGGGCCTCCACCCCTAGTGTAGCTGAGGATCATTCAGTCTTTCCTAATCTATGGTCCTACAACGTAAGAGATGTGAGCTAACTAGCCCAGTGAGGAGAGTACAACAGATAATACAATATATTATCATCAATAAACATGTTATTACTCAACATTTTATACACTCAGAAATCATGCAGTTTTTCTAGAGAGCAACGTCTAACATAGTGATCTACAATGCATGCTCTTTCTTCTCAAAACAATACCCCTGTCAGTCGACATCTACGGTACACACAGCTGCAAATACGTCCCACATAAGCGACCTTGTTACCGGTCCAAGTGCTCCACACAACATGTTTCTACTTCCTACACTGCTGTTATTCACAACCCAGTGTTGCACCTAGCATGTGAGGGTAATTTGATATACACAGCACATCAGCCAAATGCATATCAATGTATGGATTAAATCACCGTTCAACCCATAATATCTCATATGATCATAATAACTCTCACTCAGCTAACATGGATTCCTAAGCCCACCCGCATGGAATCATACACAGTACATAGTAAATCAGCAGTGGTATTCAAACTATACTATGCTGAAACTAACTACACTCAGTTCAAATCCCATAACCGGGGTATTAAAATACAGTATGTAATGACTTTAAATTAAAACACAAATTAAAGGAGACTATATCGGTCTCTTTTACCGTCCTTGCTAGTCGGGCACGTCTACCCTTTTATCTATCTCTTACTGTGTTGATACTTCAACCCTGCATTACACGTTATCCACAAATACACAAATAGTGTGCGTTCTCATGGGAACCACGAGTTGGAAACTAATCTATCATAAGATCTCCAACTATTTAACCGGTTAGCCTCTAGGTACATAGATGGGTTCTCGGACTCACGCAGCCGATCATGGTTCATGAAAGGATTCTCCCTGGGCTTAGCTGTAACGCCCCATCCCGTACAGGCACGTTATCTCCCAAATATCTCAAAACGTCACAAAAGATGGATATCGGGTAAATCTTTTTTTTTAAATGGGGTAACTGCCTCCCTCTCAACAAACCACAAGTCCAGAACTAAGAAATATAACGAACCACAAGTGTAAACTAATTAAAAGTGGCTATAAAGTCGTTCAAACAAACATATAATAATAAGTTCATATAACTAAGGTTTCTCAAATTTAAAACATGACATTTACATAAACTTCTATTCACTACTACTACTCCCTTGGTACTTGCTCAAGGGGCCCGCCTGGCCCCTCCGCGATCGGGGTACTTGAAAGGTAAGGGGTGAGCAAACCAGTCCAATGAAGGAATAAAACATGCCATATATTAGCAACATAGTTATATATCACAAGTATAAGGTGTAATAAACATCATAAGTGAATGAATATCCTTCTCCGTGGATACTCAACTATACTATTAATCAATGGTCCCACTGACCAGTCCAAGTCCTCATCCCCATAACTCTCATCAAACAACTCCGGTCTCCCTACCTGTACAAACGGGAGACCATACAATACACAATGCCTCAACTGCCAGAATGCAACGGAGAGACCCGCATCTCCTATGGGGGTCTCGATTGCCGGAGTATAACGGGGAATCCAATCTCAAGGGCAAGCATCTCAACCGCCGGAATGCAACGGGGAAATCCGCATCTCCTATGGGGGTCTCGACCGCCGGAGCATAACGGGGAGATCCTCCTGACATCCAACCCGTCATACCATCACAAACATATATACATGTGAACAATCTCTCCAATGCATGCACACGAAGACATGATCATGTACAACAATGAGAGTACATTCCTATACAATCAACTCAAAATCAGCAACACAGTTCAACATGTGAGTTAAAAGTATATAAGGTTACTTAATCATGCATATCTATACTCAGTATGATTTCATTAACAACCAGTGAATAAGCATTCCAAATATCATCAGTCACTTCCAAACATTTTATTCAATTATTCGAGTGTCCAACTGACTTTCTCCACTAATGCATATAGTTAACGGGAGTACGCCCGAGTGGGCCCTCTGCCACATATTTGTTTCAATAGTTCTTCCCTTACTGAGTGGCTAAATATTCAGAGGGTCACACTCGGGTCATCCCGTATAAAAAAATAACAGTTAATTTTATGCAAGTGTATGTTAAAACAGTGATAAATCCCCTCACAGTGTGTGTGGAGTCGAAAGTCTAAAGAGAGTAAGCAGCTTGACGGGTTGAAAGGAGCTCAATCTGTTGAAACAAGGAAGAACGGATCAGTAATTAAGACAAAACGGGTTAAAATGAGGCTGGGGAGAAAACGGGCCTAAAATTGGGTCGGGTCTGAAAACGGGTCAGGTCTGAAAACTGGGCCATGGTGGGCGGCGAGCTGGGCCTGTCAGAAGGGGGCCGGATCAGGTTTGGGCCGAGTAGATGGGTCGCCACTCAAGCCCAGGGATTGGATTGACTCAGAAATTCCGACTGAGTCGACTCAGCACTTGGCCGAGCAACTCAGTGACTTAACTGAGTTGGAGGGAAAACGGGAAAAATCAAGGAAAATCCAAGAAAAGGAGAAAATGTGGGAAAACAAGGGAAAATTGTGTAAATGCAGAGAAAATGAAGGAAAGGAAAATGGAAAACAAGGAAAACAGAGTAAAAACATGAAAATCGAAGAAAGGAAAAGGGGAAAATCGCGAGAAATCCTGGAAAAGAAAGCAAGGAAAACCGAGAGAAGGGAAGAAGAGTGTTACCCGAGAAAAAGGCGAGAAAAGGGAGGAAATCCGGCGGCGGCGAGCGACAAATCCAGACGGCGTCAAGAGTCGAAGGTTGTTCCCCCAATCGAGAGTGAGAAGAGGAAAGAATAAGAAGCCGAGAGTGAGAGGGAGGAAATCAAGAAGAGAGGAGGAGAGAGTTATCGAGAGAAGAGGAGGGAAGGGCCATGGTTTGGGGTGGCGATGCTGTAGCGAAAGCCGCCACTGTGTCGCGGAAAAAGGGGTTTTATAAGGGTTAGGGTTTAGGGTTTTCAACTTTCCTTTTTTTTCTTTTTTTTTTTCTTTTTTCTTTTAGGATTAAAAACTTTTCAAAGTCTCTTTTTCAGAAGAGTAGAAAAAGAGGGTTGAAAATCCGAAAGATCTTGAATGCTGAACGTCGAGCGAGAAAACGTGCGACATTTGAACAAATTTTTATGATAATATACAATAATGATAAAATTACCAAAATGCCCTTCGAGTTCCCAAACTCGAAAGCAGGCAAATTGGGCCCACCACGGCACCCACACTCTCCTCACTGCTACCATGGTCCCGAAAACAACTCAGAGATCCGAAAATTTCTCCAAAAAATTAGAAAATTCAGAACAGGTCATTACATTTGGTTTGCTGAATGATACCCAAACTGAAAAAGCACAAGAGTCTAGGAATTCAACTTTGCTTTATGGTATTTAGATTAAGGTCTATATTAATCCAATTAATTAAAGAAGCGAAGCGATCGATTAAAAGAGATAAATGAGAAAGCAATTAAACTCTTAATCTAAAAAACCATAAACAAAGAAGAATTATAATCACCAAGTCTTACTTGCAAGATGAAGTTGATCCTAGTCCAAGGATCAGAGGTTGAGAGCAAGCACAACTCCACAGAGTCTTGAATAAACTTCAGAATTTTTATTGATGTGTAAAATTCGAAAATTGTACATGTATTTATAGGGAAAAATTTATGAAAAGACTAACATACCCTACTGCATCACCAAACTAATCCTAGTCCTCTATCTTGCCATCACATCAAATCCAATGGCTAAGATTTTATTCTAATAAATACTAAAAAATAGGAGAGGGAATTCTCCCCAAGTTTTGATGCAAGCCTAGGGTTGAATTTTGTGAGAATTCACTTGTAGGCTTGCTGTTTCAGAGTACAGTCTCTGAAAGATCTTCACAGCCGATTACGGTCCGTAAAAGGATTTTGCCTTGGCAAGGAATTGCTCAAACAATATCTTAACCGATTGCACAAGTTTCCCAGAAATTCGAATTAGTCTATGAAATTCTCTAGATTAGGCTTCTCTTAATCGAGTATGATGATGGATTGCGGAAGCATAATTAAGAAGAGACTATGGTATAATCGAATTGAGCACAATCTAATCTATGAAAACCATAAAACTAATTGAATTAAAATAAAATGGTACTTACTTGCAAGATAGAATTGGTCCCAGTCCAAGGACCTGACTTTCGTCAAGGGTCGAAGCCCGACGTGAATCCACACGACAACTCCAAGAGTCTTTTCTCAAAATAATTTTATTCAATTGTGTATGAAATTCAACTACGACAAGGTATTTATAGAGAGAAATATGCTAAAAAACCAAATTAGCCTTGCCTATCTAAGAAACTCCTAAAATAAGTGACCTACTTAAGATAGAATGTAGTCTAATTTGGATCGTTCTATCCCAACTCTACACATGTAATCTAAATATATTAAAGGCTAAGATGAAAAGATAAAAATAACCAAGAGACTAAGAAAGCAACTAGGAGAACAAGTGGCCATGTGGAGGGAATCCACATGGGCAAATTCGTCCACCTTCTTTTTTTTCTCGGATTTAAAACTTAGGTCCACTTGCATATCGATTTTGACCTAGCAAACGTCTGACTCACGAAAATTTCATGACATTCAAAGTTGTAGCCCTTAAAATATTATTTCCAACAAAAAAAGAATCAAGTCATTCAGACATCGGAGTGAAAAGTTATGGCCAAAATACCGAGATTGTGTAATGGTCCAGGTCAACAAAATAGTTATGGGAATAAGAGGATATATGAATCGTACGATTTTACGATTTTCGATTCACGATTCACACCCCTAGACCAATTTCGATACGATTCGAGTTTGATAACATTGGGTAAAATTGGAGAATGTCATACACTTAGAGTATTGAGAATATTTATAAAATTCCATGCTCACAAGGTGTGTGATAATATGTTTAAGTGAATGTTGCCTTGTGCACATTCCAATGCATAGTTGGGTAAAGTTATGATTTGACCTCCTTATGGCTATGTGTGATTGATGTGAATATATTATATCAGATCCCAACTTCCCTATGATTAGATGTTTACCATAATTGAGAATTCATAGATTTGTGGTGTGTTGAACTATGATAGAATGGATGATAAATCAAGATTGCTCAAGATGTGTAATGAAGTTTCTTGATAACTTTCCATACTTGTATATGGTTATGAGTAATGTATCTATCAAATGAATTCTCATGATTGTGATTGGAATTCTTAGATGGGTAACTCATATAATAGCATGATGAATGTGTTTTAATGCCATGCTTGGATTTTGTGATGAAGTGTACATCACTAGTGAGTACCTATGTTGATAATGATTGTGGTGGATCGATCTAACCATGTGTAAAACGAATTTCCATGATTTGAAGAGGAACTTGATAAAATGTTAGACCAAGTGATTTGGGTGAGTTAAGGTCAAGTATCTTAGAACCCAAGGGGGGGTTAACTTGTGCTGCAATGGGGATGGGCTAGCATGATTGAGAATGCATGGAATGTAATGTAAATGCTAAGAAAGCTTTGTTTGATTTCCCCAAAGTAAAAATATGACCACTTCCCAATGTCAACCCAAATGTGAAAATGATGAACTACGGTTGATTTGATCCACTATGTGGTACGTAGGCAACTGAGAGCATTGTGCTTCAGCTCGATCAAAAGATGCTTTGTGTCATCCATTTATATTAAGGATAATGTAAGATGTTGAGCAAATGTGAAGGGTAGAAAGGGATTGGTGGGATAGACCTTCCCTAATATAGACCCTAATGCTAGATGTTGGATCCCTCGAAGGCGGCCCTAAGAGGTTATGATGCCTTGGGAGTTCTGATATGATGAGACATATATGTTTGTTACTCGAGTAAAGCCTAGAGTGACTAGAGAACTGCGAAAATTCTTAAGATGGAAGGACTTTGACACTGAGGTATATGTGACTAGGTCACTCGATTATATTGAGACGCGGTATGGGTGTATCCCTCATGTGATGATTATATTAAGACGTGGTATGGGTGTGTTCCTCACGTGATGATATGATTGAGACGTGGTGTGGACATGTCCCTCACGTAATGATAACGTTATGGCTCAGTCCGTTGAAGAAAGGAAACTGTCCTATCAGTAGATCACTGTGTTTCACCTTTGTATAGTTGAAAGGATGAGATAAGTATATATATTCTATGAATAAGGCCTAGAGTAGCGGTGAGACCGCGGGAGCCTTGATATGAACATATGGAGACTGTGGCATTGAGATATTTATGTGACTTGGTCACTTGATATTGAGACGTGGTATGGGTACATCCCTCACGTGATTATGATGGTTGATTGACCGTTCTAGAGAGGTATTCGGAACGGTGGGGTCGGCTACGGAGACTTGGTCCCGTAGGGTTGCCGTCGAGGAGTAGGACCCTCACATGCTACGCGCTGGAGGGCACTCTCACGGCTATTTAGCACACTTGATGTGCGTTGATTCGCAAGGCTAGGTACTTTTATGCCTCAAGGGGGTGGTGCTAGCTTCGTTAGACGCAGGTCCGACCGCCTTAGAGCTTGACTGAATCACCCATGAAGTGAAGGGTTACAGGGCGAGGTAGACTTGATCACGTCAGTCGTGGGTCTCCCGCTTAGTAAGTCATGGGCCCTAAGTCTTGCTAGGGGTCGTGGTATATTTATGATATGATATGATGATTTTATATTGTTGCCACAGTCACATAGTGATTCATTCGAGTGTTGTTCCTACGGATAGAAGATCTCATGGTAGATGATGTGCCCCTGGATTAGTTATGCTCATGGAGGGATTATTTTCATGGATGGTTTATACCCATGAATAGATTATACTCACAGATAGTGTTACCAGGGATAGATGTGTATACCCATGGATGATGGTTCCCATGGTGGTGCTCGGATGTTGGTCTTATGGTAGATCTGTTGGTCCCATGGTAGACGTATTGGTCTTATGCTAGACATGTTGGTCCCATGATAGACGTATTGCTATTATGGTGGACATGTTGGTCCCATAGTAGACGTATTGGTCTTATGTTAGACATGTTGGTCCCATGGTAGATGTATTGGTCTTATGTTAGACATGTTGGTCCCATGGTAGACGTATTGGTATTATGGTGGACATGTTAATCCCATAGTAGCTGTATTGGTCCTATGGTAGACTTGTTGGTCCTATAATAGATATATTGGTTTTACGAATGTATGAGTTATGCCCATGATGGATTATACCCATGGAGTGATTATATTCATAGATGGTTATTACCCATAGATAGATGATACTCACTAATGGAGAGTTGCTAGAGATGGATGATGAATTCCATGGATGGTGTTCCCATGGTAGACAGATTGGATTCATGCCTAGATTTTGATTATATGGTGGACATATTGACCCCATGATGGATACAGTGGTCCCATGGTGATCGTGACGGTTCTATAGATAGATATTATTTCCCATGGAGGGCTTTGTGACCATGAATGGGTATTGTATACCGTGGATGGATATTCCCACGGAGGGCATTGATTCCATAGAGGATTTGACCATATTTAGAATATTGTCCCCGAGGAGGGATGTACTTATGTTCGGGTATAGGTCCCATGGTTGAGGTTTATCCCATGTGTGACATTGACCCCATGGTTGACGGTGCTCCCATGGTTGGCATAGACCCGTGATAGATGAGATCTATTCTACTGATGAGGCCCACGATTGGGTAATTAGAATGTCTTGATATGATATCATGAAAAGCACGGGGTTAGTGCCATAAAATAAATGAATTGAGAACTACGCAAGATCTGATCTCCATTAGAGTACGTAGGCAGTTGATAATTCAGTTCAATCAAATCAAGGGTCCAATAAGTCCTAAGATCCGTAGCGATTTTGCAACACGTGTAGGTCTCACGTGTTTAGACTATGAGTTGTGCATGCTTCAGAGTTAAAAAAAAAAAATCTTATTGTTTCTCACGTGTCTGTTGGGTCGGGGCGTGACAGATTGTGTCAAAACTTTCCTTCCAAATTCGTTTTGAAGTTAGCATGGTTAGATTTGTGCCCAGTGTCACTGTAGGAGAGGCCTTATGAATTGGGCTTGGACATGAGTCTGGCCTGTTTAATGTATGAACTTGGACTTACAGGCATGTCTGGATTATTTGGGCCTAATTGGTAATTGGGCTCAGACTAACAAAGTAATTGGGTTTATTAGACAAAGTCCAATATTGTTTACCTTAGGCAATTTGGATCATGGAAGCCAAATCAATTTGCACCAATGTGATTAAGGTCTATTAGGCCTGATGCCTCCATCAATTTAGGAGAGAGGATTTCTCTCGCACATTCCCATACTTGGGATTTTCGCCAACTCCTCCTTCCTATCACTTCTCCTCCGTTCTCTCTTTGGATAATGCACTCTCCTCTTGACACTTAGCACATTGTGAGAGGATAGATCCTTCTTGGGATTGATGGAGTGGACTTGTTGAGGTTTGGCCTACTTAGAAGTGGGCTTTTGCTTAACAAGCTGGCCTGCTACACCTAGATGAATTGGGCACGGCTAATAAAACAGAGAGGGTTTATTAGATTGTGTCCAATTATGGTTATGGTGACCTTGATTAAAATGGTCCATGTAAGCCATGGCAATGTGCTCCGCTAGATCAAGGTCCACTAATGAAGAGTCTAAATGTGGGTCATTGGGCCTGATGTCCCCATCAAATAATTAGTCCATGGGCTTGGGCATCAGGTCAAGTCTCCAAATCCATAAAATTTTGCTGAATCCAACCCAAATAAATGGTTCATTTGTAGCCCACAAATTGGATTGACTGGAATCCAACTTGACATGCCTAGTTATGAGCCATGTATTGCCGTGTCACCAAATATCCAAAAAATTTAGTTGCAAAGAGTCATCTCCAACTTGGAAGCTTTGGGCACATGAAATGGATCCTACATTTTAGCAGTGAACGAATTTGGTATGGAAATGGAATGAGGGGACGACAAACATCTTATGGATTCTTAGATCAATAAAACTAAGGTTTCCAATGCAAGGTTGGAGTGTGAATATCTCCATGAACGGTTGTAAAATTTTTGTTTTATTTTTTCTTCTTACACTTTCCATGTAATAAGGACATATGGCATTATGTGGACGGTAGACTGGAGGGAGAATAGGAATTGATAGAGCATTGGTGTAGTGACCCTACCCGAAGCAGCGAGTCAGTGGTTGTGGGTAGAGCTTGTTTAGAAAATATATATTGTTTATGCTAGTATGTTATTTTATTTTATTGAAATTATTTTGGAAAACACACTTCGAACTTAGGAATGGAACCATAGTCCCCGATTGCCCACACCTTCTCTTCAATTAGAAATTCACAAGATTATCCCATTCAAAGTTAAAATTCAAATTAATGAAAACTGAATTATCAAATTAGAAGGTGCTATTAAAATTAAAATTTACTAATTTAGTGTGGGACCTACATTCTTGAGGCAAATTTACAGGAAGAGATTGATCAATTATAAAATTTAGAACTTAGAATTAAATTAGAATTTAATCCTACATATGTTAGTAAAATAAATAAAGATTTAATTTCCAAAACCAAGAATCCAAATTTAGTAGTTACATATTCTCTCCCTCCCACACGTTTTTCCTTTCTTTTTATGATTTTCAAAATATTCCAAGTTTACCCCATGCATGCTATTTTGAGAAGCTTCCAATTCTAGTTAGAGAAATACACCTTGCCGATCCCTCATTCCTTCTATATCCTCTACACGTTGGAAACTACCCACTCTCGAGTTTCTCTCTTTGTATTCTAATCCCACTAGGAAGGAAATCTAGCCGACCCAACCCCATGCAATACCGTCGCATGCAATACATATAAACTGTTGAATCTAATAATGAAAATAAATAAAGAAAGGAAAAAGAGATGAATATCAGAAAATAATGATTCTCAGAATTGTATTGAGATGTATTTCCTCTTAGAAGGTACAAGTATAAATAAGAGAAAGAGAGCCAATTAAGGTGGCAAAAAAGGAAAGTACAATCAGTTTAACTTATCTACTCCTAATTATACACGTATACAGTTGACTTGCCAAGATAAGCATAGTCAGTTTAGTTTGTCCTGAGTTGGTTCCTATTGGGTCCCACAACACTCCCCCTCAAGCTGGCTCGAAGATGTCGATCAAACTCAGCTTGTCAATAACCGAATTAAGTTGGTGGTGAGGAACAGACTGGGTCAGGATATCTGTCAATTGATCCTTAGAATTCACATGTAGAGTAACAAGTCGGCCTTCAGAAATGTGTTGTCGTAGGAAGTGACATTCAACCTCAATGTGCTTGGTCCGCTCATGAAAGACTGGATTGGAGGCGATGTTGATAACTACTTGTGTCACGACCTGATCCCGTACATGAGCCCGGGACGCGACTAATTTTTTTTTAAAACCTTAACCCAATGAGTCACTAACTCCTTAACATACTACCCATGTGAGTCTAATAGCTACATGAAATATCTGTGTCTTAAATATTCCTAAACATATTCAGCAAAATAAACCGAACAATTTTCACTCAATCACATGGAAGCAGTATATTGAACACACCAACACATAAATATATTACATTAAAACACCAAACTTATATAGACATAGGTTTTTATGCCATAAGAGGCATATTTATTATCAAAATTCATAAAGTAGTTCATAAATTCACTTTGTTTCCTTGAGCGGGAAACTACGAGAAACGTTCGAATTTGATTTTCAGCGAGGTACCATAGGTTCCTCCATTCCTCCTTCTAGTTCATATCCTACAATGTAAGGGACATGAGCAATGGCCCAGTGGGGAGAGCTCACCATAAAAATCAACATACAACATTCGTGAAATTAATAACAATGCATGTTCCATGAGTGAAATGCAGTTAATCTACTTGATTCATATTACCATAACGTCCAACATAATACATGATACCATAAATAATGCATGTTTTATGAATGTAATGCGGTTAATCCACTTAACCCATTTTCACCCTAGGATTACTTTCTAAGGTGTTTTTATAAATTTTTACCGGGGTCAGCCCCCATTCAACAACTTGCAAGTGCATACGGTCTCCGCGACCCGGTCTACTAGCCCATCCAACACCAGCGGTTGATGGCGGTCGACTACTGCTTACTAACACCTCCAACCCAACGGTTCGCAAACGGTGTTCAGCCTAACATCACAAGGTCTCCACGACCCGGTCTACTAGCCTATCCAACACCAGCAGTTGATGGCGGTCGACCTCAGCCTACTAACACGTCCAACCCAACGGTTCGCAAACGGTGTTCGGCTAATCTCAACGATTATAGCCCAACGGCCAATATCAGATTTTCAAATTTATTATCTTTCACAGATTTAACTTATAAACATAATTCTCACATGTAAATGTCAAATGCATGATAATCCATGATTTCCATTGCCCTCCTTACATAGGGACTTATTCTGAGAGAATCACCAAATTCCAGCCTTACCCTTTGGTGTATCCACTACCAATATAAGAAATCAATAAAATAATCAATGTCACACAAACATATAAAATTGGATTTAATAACACGAATGCCTTCACCCAGTTTTTACCCGACAATTCCCAGACACTCCATGGGTCCATACTGCATTATAGGCTATAAGTCCTCGACTCCCTGACACCAATTTAACGCCTGCGTTCTAAACAGTTAGAATATTTACATCCCTTACATGTAGGCAGTGTCAGGCCTCGTATTCTGGACCTATATAGCATTTTCCATCTTTAATTGACCATGGATCCCATTTCAGTCTGGTGTTAGTGGGTTTAACATATAACACAATACGAGTGTTGGTTCGAGTCTCCTCACCTCTATCCGCAGGGATTATCACACAATCTGTAAGATAAAATAATAATATAAATTTCGAGTCGATAAAGTATTTACGAACTACTTCCCATCCCCCGTGCATTTTCCAAAAAGCATGATAAATGTAGTGAGTCCCCTTAATTCTTTCTACTCCATTAAGTCAACAGTTAGTTGTCAGCCAACCAAAACATCACATCAAAATAAAATATAAATTACTCAGTGCCCAAATCCTTTTACCACCGGGTGACCAATGTCGTCTCAGATGGCCACCGAGCGGCGTTTCTGCTGCGCTACAGGTGGAGATTTTCGGCCCTAGAGAATACAATGCAAGTAGTATAAAAAGTACTTAGTGCCCCACTTCAAGACCATTGGGTGACTAAGCGCCCCCTCAGATGGTATCATCGAGCGACTTAAGCGTCACTACTGATGAACCACCGGGTGACTAAGCGTCATCTCAAATGGTATCGCCGAGCGACTAAGCGCCACTACTGATGAACCACCGGGTAACTAAGCGTCACCTCAAATGGTATCACTGAGCGACTAGCGCCACTACAGACGATAGTGTGGCCCAGAGGTTATGATACTGAATTTAAACATACAATACGTAAAAATAAATACACAATTGTTAAATGGGGTTAATCTTTTCCCCTCTTTTAATTAAAGGCTAAAAGACAAACTTTGAACTTAAAAATGATTTTAAGGGTATAATTTAAAATTTGGAAGAAAAACCTACCCTCCCTTTATTTTGAAAAAAATTAATTTTAAAATCCAATACTAAACTTTTGAAATCATTAAAATTAAAAATAAAACTATTTTGGTACCTCACACGCGGAAATCCGTCGATTTTTTATCAAGTTTCGAAAACCCGACGTCGATACGAGAACCTTTGGAATTCGGCTGTTACGGTTGCTTTTGTCGCTTGTACCGACCGAAGTGAGGAGAAAAATGAAAATGAAATAGGAGAAAGGGATAGGAAGAAGTTGACCGGTGAAGGAAGGAGAAGAGGAGAGAGAAAAGTTGCTCTTAGAAGGAGAGACAACGGTGAAAGAGGAAGAGGTAACGACAGTGGCACTTGTTTGTTTTTTTTTTTCTTACTTCCTCTTCATGCATATAAATAGAAGGATAGGTGGGTTTCCAGCCAACCACGTTACACTCTAAGTGTAGCTTAGGTTGAGGCTTTGCTGGATCCCTGTTAAGATTTTTTTTTTTAAAATTATTTTATTATTATTTCTTTTTTAAAAATTCTTTTTATATCCTTTGTTAAATCTGAGTATTTCAAAGTCCCTCTAATTTAATCTAAATAGTTCACTAGGTCAAATATTAAATTATTAATATAGTATTAAATTTTGGATAAAAATTTCGGTCAACAACTCAGTGTTTTAATAAAAAAACACCGATTTGGTAAAATTTCTTAATTTTAAAGTTTCTCCTGGAGAAAAATTAATTTTATAATTAGGTAGATTAAATTAATCTGATAAAAACATTCTAAAGGTTTAAAGTGTTTTGGAGTAAAAAACCACTCCATCTAAGTAACAGAGTATTCGACGGCTCACATTTTTCGACGTAAAATAATTGTTAAAAACTTGATATTTTGGAAATCTTAAAATAGAAATGGCTCACTTATTTTACAGATTGAACATTAACTTCCTTCGTATATTTTTAGGATTTTATCTTCCTTATCCAAGTGGGGTTTTGCCATTTATAAAATTTTAAGTAGTGAAAATAAGTAGAATTAGGTCAAGATTGACATTCCGTTAAGTCCGGATTTTAAAAATAGTGGAAGGTTTACAATTTGAGGTTGAAATGAAATGAAATGGCTGAGTTTCCAAAGCAGCCAAGTTTTGACCCTAAAATAATATTATTAATAATCATAACTTATTATTATACATTTAAAATTTAATTTGAAAGAGTTTTTGGACTCGGATCGAGTCAAACTCAGACTCGTTGAAAAGCTCATTCAAAATTCTTCATGATCAACATAACAAAACTTGTAATTAATGGCTAAAAAAATATTTAGTTAATTAAAATCTGTCTAAATTAGTCACTAATTTGGGCTGGGGTATCACAGCCTGATTGTCACAAAACATAATGAGTGGGTCACGTGGAGCAAAATCCAATTCTTGAAGAAACTGGTGGACCCAAAGAAGCTCAGCTGTAGTATTGGCCATTGCCCGATACTCAGCTTCAGCACTGGAGCGAGTAATAACAGATTGTTTCTTACTACGCTAGCCGACTAGATGAGAACCCAAAAAGACACAGTAGTCAGTTGTAGAGCGGCGATCATCAGGAGAACCGGCCCAATCAGCATCTTAATAGCCACGAACAGAGAGGGAAGACTGTCGTGCAAAGAACAAACCCCTGCCAGGATGAGCTTTAAGATAACGAAGGATGCGGAAGACAACATGAGATGGGTATTCCATGGTTCGTGCATGAACTGACTAACCACACCAACTGCATGGGAGAGATCGGGTCGTGTAACAGTGAGATAAATCAATTTCCCCACCAACTTCTGATAGAATGAAGGACTATCAAGAGGAGTCCCGTATGCGGCAGAGAGCTTCGTATTGACATCTAATGGAGTGTCAGCAGGCTTGCACTCAGAGTATCCAGCATCCTGAAGGAGGTCAAGAGCATACTTGCGCTGAGATAAAGAGTCCTCTAGAAGAACGAGCGACTTCAATACCCAAAAAATAACTCAATGACCCCATATCTTTAATAGCAAATGTGCGCTGTATATATTCTTAGAAGGTAGTTATGGCAACATCGTTACCGGTGAGGACAATGTCATCAACATACACCACTAGAATCATGACCACAAAGTGATGACGGTAGATAAAAACTGAGTGATCCATCTGACATCTAGAGAAACCATAAGGCAACAGTGCACTGCTGAACTTCTCAAACTACGCATGTGGAGACTGCTTGAGGTCATATAGAGCTTTTCGGAGCTTACAGACAGACTGAGGCTCCCCCTATTAACAAACCCTGGTGGTGGAAGCATATAAATTTCATCATGTAGATCACCATGAAGGAAGGCATTCTTCACATCTAACTGATGCAGCGGCCAGTCATAAGTGGTGGCAATGGAAATCAAGATGCGAACAGAAGTAATCTTGGCCACGGGGGAGAAGGTTTCCTGATAGTCCACCCCGTAAGTTTGTGTGAATTCTTTGGCAACGAGACGAGCTCTATACCAGGAGATGGAGCCATCCAGATTATGTTTTAAAGCAAAAACCCATTTACACCCGACTGGAGTTTTACCTTGAGGCATTCTTCTTCCATGTTGTACTTTTACTTGCTGTATCTTCTTTCTCTTGCTTTATTTTGGTTCTTATTTTATTGTTGTTCTTTGTCGACCTGAGTATATTCCTCCTATACTCAAGTATCTCCTTTGTATCCCTTTTATTTTAATGAAATTTAGCAGTTAATGTTTCAAAAAAAGGAGCGGTGTCAATCCGCTTGGGTATCTTAGTACTGTCCAAAGTTGTAAGAAAATTGTGATAGGCAGGAGAGATAGCATGATAAGACACAAAATGGTCAAGGGGATTCGAGGTACAAGTACGTTTACCTTTGCGGAGGGCAATGGGAAGATTAGAGGCATCTGGAAGGGAAGGATCTGGGCTGGGAACAAATGACGTGGTGGTGTTCTCGCAGAGCGGAGGCCTTATCTGTCTGCGGTGATATATCAGAGTGGGCTTAGTAGTGCTAGTGGGACACACGTCAGAGCTAGTAGGACTCAAGTCAGGAGGGAGGAGAGGAAGAACTAGAGAAGGGACAGATGGTGAAGAGAAGTAAGGGACTGTCTCGAAGAAGGTGACATCCATAGACACATATGTTTTGCCATTAACGGGATCAAGACACTTGTAGCCTTTATGGAATGGGGAATGTCCCAAAAAAACACACCTCACAGCATGGGGGGAAAAGTTTATCACTAGAAAATTGGTGAACAAAGCAGACACATCCAAACATATGTAAGGGAAGAAGAGGAATATGTTTATGAAGTGAGAGAAGATCAATGGGTGATTTGTCCAGCAAAACTTGGGATGGCATGCAATTGATAAGATAGCACGAGGTTAGGACAGCGTCAGGCCAGTATGACTGTGGGACATGCATGGAAAAGAGGAGAGAGCGGGCGACTTCAAGAAGATGTCTGTTTTTTCGTTCAGCTACACCATTCTATTGTGGTGTAGATGGACAAGACAATTAGGATTTAATACCATGCTCTTGCAGAAATTGAGCAAAACAATGAGACAAATATTCTCCCCCATTATCGCTACGCAAAATTTTAACTTTAGAACCAAATTGTGTGGCAACCCAATAATAAAATGTGCGAAAGTGATCAAACACTTCAGACTTATGCTTTATGATATAAATCCAGGTCATGCGGGAATAATCATCAATAAATGACACAAAGTAACATAAACCAGTGCGAGAAATAGAGAGTGATTGCCAAACATCAGAATCCCTTCTTCCGGGGACCTTTGGTGTCACGATGCAGGTCAGAAGAAGGGTCTTTGTCAACCAGAAGCCCCACGTGCGAGAGGAGGCATGGAAGGATGAGTGGTTACCAACGCAGACCATTCGACCGGCATAGGAGTCGTAACCAGTCGGCGCCTATCATCTCGAAGTAAGCCAGAGTAGACCTTTTCCAGAGAGGGAAGAGGACGTTGGCCAAGCAGTTGGGCCCGAATAGGTTCAAAGTCCTGGTTAAGGCCAGCCAAGAACTCAAAAGTCCGTCGTCGATTAAGAATCTGGTTATAAAGAACAACATCAGCAGGGTCTACAAACCGAACGGATTCAAGTTGATCCAATTCAAGCCAATAGGTTCGCATCTTGGAATAATACTGAATGAGGGAGAGCTTCCCCTGTCGAAGGTAAGAAGCAGTCCGATAGAGCTCATAGAGCCGGACAAAATTATCACCGTCCGAATACAAAGCCTTAATGGTGTCCCAGACATCCTTGGCCGTGGGAAGTGTATAGATAGTCCCACGAATATGATTTTCCATGGAATGAAGGAGCCAAGGCTGCACCAAAGAATTATTAGCGTTCCTGGTACGGTAGAAGGAGTCCTTCTTGTCTGGTTCAGGGGTGGTACCATCTATAAAATCGCATAGCTGTTTGGCAGTAAGAAACATTTTAACCGAATGAGACCATTGGAAGTAATTGGCCTCATTCAAGAGCACAGTGGTAATCTTGCCAATATGCTGATGGCTAGAAGAAGCCATATCAGTGAAAGAAGAGCCCCAGAGGTCTTCAGTGGTTCCGGAGATGCGGCCATTATCCCAAGAAGAAGCTTGCAAGTAGTAGAAAGTAAAGATAAAAGTGGCAGAGATCAGAGGCAGCAAAAACTGGCAGAATAGCAGTGTAAGAAGCTGATCCGTCAAACCAAAGAGACAATAGGGGGGCCCACCGATGAAGGTTGGAGTAACTGGCGGGAAGGATGAAAGTAGGAGTGGTAGGCGACACCAGCTGGGAGAGAAAACTCGACCAGATGCAGTAGAGTGAGTAGATGAAGCCAAAAAATCAGAAAAATCTGGTCATAGTCGGTGCAAGCAACGGAAATGAAGACCAGGAAAATAGGCCCTACCTTGTACAGAAATCCTAGGTCCATCTGTGGCAAGAGAAGGTGGGCCAGGGATGAAGCCAGCAATGTCGAGTCGAATGGCAAGGAGGTCAGATCCAAAGAGATCGAACAAAAAAACTGCAAAGAAGGGGTGTCTCTTTGCTGTTGTCGCTGTATGCAGAGGACCAAAATTGGGCCCCACTATGGATGAAGTGGGGAGCACCCAGGTGCGATCTGATCCAGAGGTAGGGGCGAATACCAGAGACCTAGGTTTCAAGCAAAACCAGGCAAAATGCCACTAGATCTGGCAAAACATCTAGCAAAATCTGAGATATGGGCGTCCCAGGCAGCAGTCCAAAAAACCGACAGATCGGAGGGCCCACACTGATCAGATCAAGATCCAATGGGACAGATGGATAGTCCATCTAAAAACGGAAGGTGTATGGTGGGGTCCCGCTGGGAAAGTCTTTTTCGGACACCGGATCGAAGGCAGAGAACTCAGGGCTCCAGGGAATGTAGAAAAACTGAAAGCAGCAGGGACACAGTAAAATGGCCAGATCTGGTAAAGGAGAAGGATAGGAGGTAGAATCCGCAACAGAAGTCCTTGGAGAGTTGGAGAAGAGGCCGGAGGCCGAGGATGAACAGTAACTCCGATATATATATATATATATATATATATATATATATATATATATATATATATATATATATATATATATATTGTGTGTAATCTGTTTATTAGAAAAATATATATGAAACACCATTGATTTGTCTTTTTTTTTTTGGATTATTTTCAATGGATGATTGTGTGTAATCTGTTTATTAGGAAAAATTTGAAAAATTCAGTTTTTTATCACATAATAGAATTTATGATGTTTTTTGAAAATGTTTGAATTTATTTTGTTGATATATTTATAAATTGATTTTTTTTAACTATATATAATATATTTTTTTTAATTCGCCGTATCCTGCCGCGCCCGTATCCTAGTTTTTCAAAATTTGCCATATCCACGTATCGGATACGTGTCGTATCCGATACGCATACCCGTATTGGTGCTTCTTAGGGGTACATGTATAAATAAG
The DNA here is from genome assembly GCA_013350335.1 of Chimonanthus salicifolius. Classification (NCBI taxonomy): domain Eukaryota; kingdom Viridiplantae; phylum Streptophyta; class Magnoliopsida; order Laurales; family Calycanthaceae; genus Chimonanthus; species Chimonanthus salicifolius. The sequence continues at coordinate 22,221,790 of CM023539.1, read as the reverse complement.
AGAGAGAGCCAATTAAGGTGGCCAAAAAGGAAAGTACAATCAGTCTAACTTATCTACTCCTAATTATACACCTATACAGTTGACTTGCCAAGATAGGCATAGTCAGTTTAGTTTGTCTTGAGTTGGGTCCCATTGGGTCCCACAACCCATTGGATCCCACAACATAAACCTGTGCAACGTCTTTTTCTCTCATATTTCTTTCCTCTTCATCACCAGAACCAGAAGCCGTGAGTTTCTCTCTCTTACGATCTCCCTCCTCCTCGCCAAGCTCTTCCAGCACTTCCCGGACCTTCTATTGCTTGATTTAAAGTTGGAAAGTGTTTGGATTCATCACTTGCACGTTCACAAACTTCTAGGTGAGGAGAACAATTCACTTACATGTTTTTTTTTTGTTTGAATATGCATTATGTTCGAAATTTGTGTATGTTGTGTTATTTGGAATATGAATATTGGACCTAGAAAATAGACTGGGTTATTGTGATCCGGTGCAAAAACTCACGGTAGTGTAAGGGGAAATTTGGAGTTAAAGTGTTCAAATAGCCTGTGAGGAAACTCAGTCCGCCCGGATTGTGGAGATTAACTGTTAACCTTGTTGAAAGGTCCAACACTTGTATTCGGTTCGATGTGGCCAAGATAACGTGTGGTGTCATGTGCCTTGCTATGATGGATGAATTTTAGTGATACCGTGTATTGATTGGTATTTTGGATTGTTATTGGCATGCTATGTGAATAAGGATATTGTGTAGCTTAACGATGATAATCTTATGTTATTATGCAATTATGCCTATGTTGCATTGTTGGAATCATACACTTGTTGTGGTGATGAAGAATATGATATTTATGAATTTATGTTATGGATCATGCTTAAAACAAGTTATACTTCTTAGAGCATGTGGTTAGAGGTTATGGTATGTTGTTGGAGATTATTGCATGTTGGGCATGGCATGAGACATTGCATTCTCATATTAATGGGTATGGGAGTATGAGAGTGTGTTTGTGGTTGTGGTTGTGCCATATGTGGCCCAAGCCTATTTGAGAGGCTGTTGGGATCGTATGGCGGACGGGTAACCCTGTGGGTCGTGTTCATTTGAGGGACTGCATGTCCATTTGAGGGGCTGCATTGGAACTGGTTACCTATGAGTCATCATGGCCTGTGTCCATTTGAGGGGCTGCATCGGACCTGGTGATGGCTCGCATTGGTTGGTTGAGAGTGATGCGGGTGGTGTTGAGTATCATGGCATTGTCATGAGCATTGAGCATTATTCATGGGGTTTGAGAATATATATGTGATACATAAGCTTTGAGAATATGTTACTTTGTTTATGTGCCTTGAGAATATGGTAGGTGATACACTATTATACATGATGAACCTGTGTTTGACGAGGCATGTTTAGTGAATTTTTGGATTATATGTACGTGTTATTGTTTTCTTCACTGGGCATAGAGCTCATCCCCTTACATTGCAGGGAATCCTTTGGATTTAGGTCTTGATGAGAATCAAAATTAGGTGTAGAAGACAATGAGCTGTTTTGGAGAATAATTAGAATCTCATAGTTTATTGAAAGACTGAATACTTAAGAATTTAGATTGGATTTTTATATTTGGATTGAGACTCTTTGAGGAATTTGTTTGTTCATTTATTTGGTTTGTTGAGACATTGAATAGTAAATTCAAGTGTTGAGTAAATTTGAGGACTTTATGTTAATTTGTTGGTTTGGGAATGTGAGCACACTTGTGAGTTTGGAAACATTCATGTGATAGATTATATTTTTATCCTCCTACGTAATGTGGAATGATGTTTAGAAATTTTATATAACTTACTAGGTTGTGGGCATGAAGAATTCGTTGGCTTGTAAATGTTTATGTTATTTATTTGAGAAAAAAAAAAGCCATGGATTTATGATGTAAGACCCATTTAGATGAACATTTTATTTTAGATTGTGCAGTTAGATCACGCCCCGTTTAGGTGTTCGAAGGGCGGTGTGTGAATGAAGTGGTTGGGTGCATGTGATCATAATTTGCAGGATCTTAGCAAAACCTTAGGGAAATTGGCGTGGGGTGCTTTGCTTGGACAATTTTTACATTGTAAATGCCTTATTTGTTTGGCCCACACTCTATTTTAAATAAGAGTGGATGCCCATTGTTTGTAGACACAATTTAGGATGCAACACAATTAGCTTATGTGCTTAGTTTCTCTCCAACTTTGGTGAGTTTAATTTTGATTTGATTTCAGCAAATTAATTTTGTCTTTAATTAATTCTTGCTTTCAATTTTTGACTATGCTATTTTAATTTTGAATTTATGTTGCCATTTGCATTTAATTAAAGCACAATTAATTTTGTGTGAATTTAATTGAAGCGTAGCCTTTGTCAAAGTTTATTCCATCGTGAATTGTTGACCTAGGTATGATTAGGGCCTTTGTTATTTTCTTGTGAATGAAATTGCATTGGTTCCTCTAATTGATTTTCGGGGTCCCATATGAAATTGTGCCGATCCGATTTGATATTAGTGTTTTGGGTGATCGATTTCAATTTCCTTCGCTCTCTAACTTTGATTTCTTAGAGAGGCAAAATTGCATTTTTATTTTTGATTTCATTTGACTTTACTTCCAATTTGACAAATTGGAGTCTTTGGCCTAATGCCATTATTGTGGCTGAACCTTCCTTTTGTTTGCTTGAAGTTAGGCTACATCATCTCTAGAGTTGTTTATGTTGTTGTCTTGTTATTTCTAAAAATTACTTAATGATATAGTCATGGCTATGCCATTCATACATTTTGCAGGAGGTAGATGAACCTTGGCAACTTGATATGTCAGAGTTATGCTTGAGCAATGAATTTCCTCATAATATCCAGGGCAATTCTGGTGAGTATATTGACCATACTTTTGACATGCCTTCTTGATTATTTGATGTGCTGCAGTTAGAAACTTACTGATGTCCAAGAAGTTCAGAACATAGCATTACTTGTACTGTTGAAACTATTTATTGTGCAAATCTTTTCTCAAGTGGGTGTTTGATGAAGGCTAGGATCGGTATTAAGGCCCTACCTAAACCCTCAAAATGAAATAATCACAAACTAGGACTCGACTCAAGTTACGACGCACTTGAGAGAACCCAAATTGCATAGTCTCTTGGAAAATCAAGGAGTTCCTCAGATCTTCTTCCCTTTCCAATGCCCACTAGAATTTCACCCCAATTATGGGCAAATGGAAATTCAATTGGAAAAAGTACACCTAACCTAAGTTTCTCTCCGGACAAATAAGATAGGCTCGAATCTTTATGGGAAAATTGGCACCCTGCAAAATTTCCAATGACATTGATTTCCAATGAAAATGAAATTAAGTTTCTACTGAATTAATTTTGTTAAGCAAACTGTTTTAATGTAATTCAGATCCGAGAGATAAAAGAATTGGTTTCAATCCCAAAAAAAAAGCTTTTAATTTCTCTGTGTTTTGGCTGGCTGGACTCGATTAGACTCAATCGGTAGCCTGAAATTTATTGTTTTAAATCAAATCAGTTCTGAAATTCAGATTGTATAATATGAGATCTGGTTTATTCAATTCAGTCCCAGAATTAGGCCAAAAAAAAAAAAAAAAAAAAAAAAATCAACAACGAACTGTTTCAAAAAATCGAATTATTGCGAGGTGAAATCGGAATCGCGTAGATTGATTTCAACAAGTTTGATCTCTGTTCTTGCAGAATTTTTTTGACTGATTTCAAAATAACTTTTTTTTTGACAGATCTGAACATTGAATTATGCAATAATCTTAGATGTGTTTGTTGAAAAAAAAAAAAAATTTAATTCAGACAATTAAAATTCATGGAAACTAAATAAACAACTCACTAGTTGTGGACGTTGGAGGCTCTCTCCTTCAATTGGATTCAAAACGAAATTTTATTGTGTTCTTACATCAGACCCTCTGAATTTGTAGAGTTCAGAGAGTATTAAAAAGGGAAACAAAAAAACTTCTTAACGGATCACACTCCCAAAGCTTGCTAAGAAAGAAACTGCTAAAAATAAACTGTCCAATTATCGGATGCCATGTAGACTTACTTCAGGAAATTAAATCAAATAAAAAATTCTGGAATATCTTGGATGTGCCTGCTGAAGGAAGATACTAATTTCTGGAAGATTTCAGCTCCAAAAGAACTAAAAAAATTCAACAATTTCCTAGGTGAATTTGAGTAGGTGGAGTTCATTCCCTTATCTTTTCTTTCTCCTTAACATATGGGCAATGAAAATGGGTATTTGGGCAAGCAAATACCTTAATTGGGTCGTAGGGTCCTTATGCTAGGTCCATGGGCATCTAATTAGCACAATTGGAGGCCCAATTGACTCCATTTTGCTAGGTCTTTGCCCATCAAAATTATCGTGAAATTGGAGAGCCAATTCTATTATAAGGAAATGAGAAAAATAAAGAAAATAGTGGAAGAGAAGGGAAGGAGAGAGAGATAAATTCTCTGTATATTGTATTGCTTGTTTCTACTAGGAGATAATACATGAATATATAGAGTACATAGAGCCAATCAAGACGACATAAAGGAAAAGAGAATATGTTACAATCTATGACAGCCACAAGTCAACTATAATAAAAACACTTTTAAAATGTGAAATACACTTATATCTACATCTACAACACTCCCCCTCAAGCTGGTGCAAAGATATCAATTAAGCCAGCTTGCTGAAAACATCATCAAGTTGAGAACAAGAGATGACTTTCGTTATTATGTCTGTTAATTGATCCTTGGACTTCAAATACGGAGTGACAATATTCCTAGAGGATACATGATGTCAAAAAAATGACAATCAAACTCTATATGTTTTGTGCACTCATGGAAAATTGGATTTGAAGCAATATTGAATGTATCTTGATTGTCACAAAACATGATAAGTGCCTATGAGGAGGGAAAGCCCAATTCATCAATAAACTGTTTGAAAAACAGTAATTCACATGTTGTATTTGCCATGACCCTATATTCTGCCTACTCTTCACTGGATAGAGCAACAACAAGTTGTTTCTTGCTTTGCCAAGAAACTAAATACGATCTTAAAAGAATACCATAACTCGAAGTAGGTTATTGATCATTAGGAGAGCTAGCCAATCAGCGTCGGAGTACCCGCGAATATTAATCGTAGACTGATTCCTATAAAAGAGTCCACAACCGCATGAAGGAGTATGTATAAATTGGCTGACCACACTGACAGCATAGGAGTCAGGCCGGGTGATGGTAAGATAAACGAGGTTGCCTACCAATTGTTGATAAAAGCGAAGATCAGGAAGAGGAGTCCCATCAAATACAAAAAAAAAATTGAATTGACATCAAGTGGTGTCTCTACAGGCTTGCATCTAGAATATCCAGCATTGTGAAGAAGATCTAAAACATATTTCTGTTTGGAAATAACAAGTCCTTTAGAGAAGCAGACAACTTCAATTCCCAAGAAATAACAAAGTAAGTTGAGATCCTTAATATTAAAAGACTGTTGCTGATAGGCTTTCAAAGCACTAATAGAGTCATTCTTCCCTGTTAAGACTATATCGTCCACATAAACCACAAGTATAACAACATCGTTAGCATGATACACAAAAACAGAATGATCTGATTGACATCGTGCAAAAACATAATTTAACAAGGCTGTGTTAAATTTATCAAACTACGTCAGATGAGACTGTTTGAGACCATATATTGTTTTTTTAAGCCGGCATATCTTCTGATGTAGGACACGTAGGGCTTAATCCTATTTTTAGTCTTTTATTATTTTCGTATTTAGTAGCGACGTTGTTTTAGGAAGCCAGGTCGGTGGCCTTCCCAATCAGATCTAGAGTCTTTCCTATTTTTGTTTGTTTGTTTTCTTATAAATACTATGGATGTAGTGCTCGAGAGATATACACATGCATAGCCTTTTGTTCTCTCTCTTTTATCTTTCTTCTTCCTGCCTAGTTGCAGACTGATTCCTCATTAATTGGTTTAGAGCCAAGGTTTTCTGTATCTCTGTTATACAGAGATGTTCCTATCCTATTGGGAGATAGGCCCCAGCATTATCAGGGACGATCGTGGTTTCCCCTCCCATCTTTTGCCCCTCCCTTTACCCAAAAACATAAAAAAAAAGAGCCACCACAAGCACATACCTGTTTGCAGGTTTCCTCTGCTACAAATTCCGCCTTCTTCACGACCAATTTCGTGCTGCCCCCTCTCGTTTTCTCTGTTACAAGCATTGCAACGAGTTTCGCCACTCCTTCCGCTTCCGCCCCTGGTTTGTTTCGCCGCAAACAGTGTCGCCTCTTCCATACGAACAGTTCCGCCGTTTTGTCGTCTTCTCCGTCTTAGCCCAGGTATAGTCGCCGTCCTCTTGATTTCTTTTCCTGCTGCGAATCCCTTTTCTTTTTCCCTTCTCCCTCTGATCCTTTCGCCTTTCCACTGTCCCACTCTGTGCCCTTTCGCCTCTTCATCTCTTTCCGCTATTCTTCTAAATCCCCAAATATCCATTCATTGGCAGCCCTAATTTTGCTGTTTCTTTTAACACTCACCTGTCCCATGTTCCTCACTTATTCCCCTTTTCCCATTCGTGTGACCCTTTGATTCCATTTAACCCACGAGCCTGACTTTTCCTTTAAGCCATCGGTTCCATTAACCTGACCCCGTGCTTCCATCCTCAGTTAACAAAAAAAAAACAAAACAAAACAAAAATAATAACCATTCCGTACCTACACACTTTACCCATGTATCCAGCTACATGTTTGACCCCTGTTTGACCACTTTTAGTCATACCCTTCCAATTTCATGACCCATTTACCCACAAGTTTGTGCCTATTTACACTTTTGCCTCCATTCCCACTTTCCTGCACTTCATCTATGTCCTACTCGTGAATCCCACCTCACCCATCCATTATTCCCCACTCCAACCGTCATGTCTTGGATTATGTGGCACCCCGATCTGATTGCCCGCATCACGCAGACCCGATAGCATCCAGCAACAATGGTGATCAATTACTCAGCCAGTCTGCGTTCAATTGAATTTAAATCTAAGTTTATCTCTGACATGCAATCTGAATTTCAAGAATTTTTACAAGAATTTGAAGAAATATTGCACGGTAGAAAATACAGAGACACGACGAAGGTGAACAAAAACTCAGAACATGTGCCCGCGTCCTCGAGATGTGTGCCAACTCCAAAGTCATCCTCATCGTTCGTGTATGCTCCAACATCCGACTCAGAGTTAATGCCTGCTTCTCCAGAAGTCGTGACCACACAGACATTGCATGTGTTGGAGACAGAGTCAGTTGTGTTACCGGCGTCACAGTCGATGCAACCGACGTGTGTTAATCCCTCTCCACCATCACCAATACCACCACCTCCACCACCTCCCCCACCACCACTGCAAATTACCCACCCATCTCCATTACCCAAGCTTGATCCCATTACGGATACCAAGAATTCATCTATGGTTATTAGTACGTTATTCTGCTCACCTCCTGTCCTCTCATTAGGTACCTCGTCCGACAGACACTCTGGACCGTGTTATCACACTAGTGCAATATGTAGACCCGTTCGCGATCAGCTTGGTTCGTCCATGCCTTAGCCCATTTGCAGTCCTTGTGATGCAGCACGTGCATGAGTTAGCCCGTGTGCATCACAACTTAAGAAGAGAGGCATAGAGATCCTCTCTTCCTAACACACCCACACCGATGCCCATCTCCTTCTTTCCTCTCCACGCACGGACGCACCGACGATGCCGAAATCGACGGAGACGCCTACAAATCAGGTACCTCCTTTCCTTGTCTTCTTCTTTCTTTCTTTCTATTGTATTTTCCTTTCTATTTTCAGTGCTTAGGGTTGTATATAAATATTCTCCTTTTGTAGATTGTAGAGGATGCGAATTTGATTAATGAAATAGATTTGGTTTCGTTTCAAGATTTGTTCTTGGATTGCTTGTTTGTTCCTCTTTGGGTTTTGATCTTCACTGGCATTAGGAGATAGCCCCGGAGTCTTCGCTTTCTTTTCCATCTTATACCTACAAGTAGAGGATTGGATTTTTCCCCGGATCAACAACACCGGGACTGTTACAGTCCTCAGATTGCAGCCAGGTTTGTGCTCCCATTGCCATTGCCTTCTCTCCACCTTTCCCTCCTTCCACGGCTATACAACCCTCCCTTTTTTCCCAGTTACTGTTCACACCACCCAGATTCCATCACCTCCTTTATTTATTTTATTTTCCCTCAACCCCTAAGTTAGAAACCATCTACACACATTATTTCCCATTCACTTTACCTTTAGGTTTGATCACCCGACCATCGTTCTTTAACCCGATCCCCACTGCGTCAAGTGGTATTCAGAGCCTTGATTCAAAAAAAAAAACCAAAAGATCCATGGCTGCCAATACCAATCCTGAAGAAAATCACCCTGTCACCAGGGCTGAGATGAATGCAGTTCAACATTCCATCAAAGATTTGCGAGTGATGATGCAACAACTCCTTAACTGCGACAATCAACGTGATCGCAACAATCGGGGTAGGAAACCTCCAGTTCGACCCGAGTATGAATCTAGCGATGAGGAGTCAGAAGACAACCATGAGCCTCCGGACAACAAGAATAATCGAAAATACCGTCCAAAGATGGACTTACCATCTTTCAACATTCAACTACATGTCGAAGGCTTCCTTGACTAGCTCTCTGAGGTCGAACTCTTCTTTGATTGCATGGAAATCGATGAGGCGCAGAAAGTAAAGCTGGTAGCCAGCCAACTCAAGGCCGGAGCAACCGCATGGTGGCAACAACTAGAAGCCGCCTGAAAGCGATAGGGGAAGCGTCCTATCAATTCATGGACGTGAACGAGAGAGCTACTGTGGACTCGCTTCCTTTCTGCTAATTATGAACAAGTTCTTTTCAAGCAGTATCAGAATTGCCGTTAGGGTAATCGTGCAGTTTGTGACTACGCAGAAGAGTTCTATCGCTTTTCTGCCAGAGCCGACTTGCCTGAGACTGAGACCCAACAAGTCTCACGATTCTTGGGTGGTCTTCGCGTTTCACTTCGCGACTGCTTCAGGTATCAGCCTGTTCACATTTTGAGCGAGGCAGTTCAGTTAGCCACAACAGCTGAAAGTTAGAATGATCGCTCGGGAGGAAGGAATACACAGATGGCTAGGTACACCCTTCCATCAACTTCTTCGACTCCCCCACCAGCCTCAGGACGCACTTCTCAGCAGACAGTGCCTCCTCGGCAAGTTCCACCACGGAACCAACCAGTTGCCCTGCCGAGGTCTGCCACTGGTAAAGACACAGGACGAAACAACCCGTACGCCCGACCTATGGCAGGCAATTGCTTTCGTTGCAGTGAGTCAGGACACCATTCAAATAATTGTCCTACTCGTCATCCAGTTGCAATTACCACTAATGAAGCCCAGGAAGAAGAAGATGAGTACATTGAATGACAAGAAGAAGATGTTGACGATGAAGAAGACTATGTCGACTATGGAGACGAAGGATCCTCTTTGGTGGTTCGCAGATTGCTCTGCACACCGAGGAATGACCTCCCATCGCAACGTCACAAGATCTTCAGGACTGGATGCACCGTCAACGATTAGGTCTGTGATGTTATCATTGATGGCGGTAACTGCGAGAATATGATCTCCCAGTTGATGGTAGACAAGTTGGGCTTGGTGACCCAACTACATCCCTCTCCCTACTTGGTCGGATGGATCAAGAATGTGGAAGATACCCGAGTAACGAAGCAGTGCATCGTCTCCTTCTCCCTTGGTAAGAGATACAAAGATGAAGCCCTCTGTGACGACGTTGATATGGACGTCAGCCACATGATTTTGGGCCATCCGTGGCAGTACGACGTTGATTCCTATCATTGGGGACGTGCAAATATCTTCACCTTTTGCAAAGATGGAGTAGCAGTCACCCTCGACACTAAGTCAGGAAAAGGCCACCATCCACCACCACCTGAGAAAAAAAGGTCTTTTCTCCTAGTCAACGACATTGAGCGTGAGTCACGTGAAACATGTGAAATCATTGCATTGGTCGTCCAGGAACCAGACTCGGTAGCCGTACCAGCCCCACCAGAGGTAACCCCAATTCTGGACGAGTTCCAAGACTTGATGTCCAGATGAGCTTCTAGATGGCTTGCCTCCGACTTGGGACATCCAGCATTACATAGATCTTGTCCCTGGAGCCAGTTTGCCACACCTGCCCCACTATAGGATGAGCCCTAAGGAGTTTGATATCTTACAGGGGAGGACTTATTGCACAAGCGTTTGATTCGCACCAGCATGAGCTCATGTGCTGTTCCAGCATTGTTGACACCCAAGAAGGACGGAAGTTGGCGAATGTGCATTGACAGTCGTTATATCAACAAAATCACTGTCAAGTACTGGTTCCCTATTCCTCGCTTGGATGATATGCTAGATATGCTTGAAGGAGCCAAAGTCTTCTCCAAACTGGATCTCAGAAACGGGTATCATCAAATCTGCATCCCGCTCGGAGATGAATGGAAGATTGCCTTCAAGACAAAAAAAGAAATTATGAATGGATGGTGATGCCGTTTGGACTCTCCAACGCACCAAGCACATTCATGCGGCTGGTGAACCAAGTATTGAAGCCTTTCATTGGGAAGTTTGTCGTTGTCTACTTCGACGACATTCTCATCTACATTCGTTTAAAGGAGGATCACATGCAGCATCTACGCGAAGTATTCCAGGTACTCAAGGACAATAGTTTATATGTTCATAAAAAGAAGTGTACTTTTCTTGCAGATAAGCTTGTCTTCCTGGGGTATGTTGTTGGATCCTCTGGAATACAAGTCGATGAAGAGAAGGTCCGTGCTATCTGTGAGTGGCCCACTCCACGAACTGTTAGTGATGTTAGGAGTTTCCATGGCGTTGCAACCTTCTATCGACAGTTTGTGAAGACTTTCAGCAGTGTTGCCGCTTCTTTCACTGAATGCCTAAAGAAGAAACAATTCACATGGACCGAAGCTGCTGAAAAGAGTTTCAATTTGATTAAGGAGAAACTCACCACTGCTCCTGTCTTAGCCTTGCCAAGCATTGACAAGTTGTTCGAAGTCGATTGTGATGCATTTGCAGTTGGCATTGGAGCAATTTTATCTCAAGAAGGCACACCTGTGGCTTATTTCAGTGAAAAGCTAAGCGATGCACAGAAGAAATGGTCTACCTATGAGCAAGAGATGTATGTGGTAGTTTAAGCTCTGAAGCATTGGAGGCACTATTTGGTACAACGAGAGCTCATCCTTTACACAGATCATCAGGCTCTCAAGTATCTAAATGGTTCAACCACTCCAAACCGCAACCATGCCAGATGGATCGCTTTCATTCAAGGGTTCACCTTTGTGCTTAAACATAAAGCCGGACAACAAACTAAAGTTGCCGATGCTTTAAGTCGGAAAACAACTCTACTCAATATCGCACGAGGTGAGATAGTTGGTTTTGATTTTCTTAAAGACTTATATGCAGATGATGAAGATTTTGCAAATGAGTGGAAGCGTCTCCATGAAGAAAAGCCTAATAAAGGGGAATTTCAACTCCATGACGGGTTCTTCTTTAAAAGTACTCAGCTATGTATCCCACATAGTTCACTTCGAGAGCACCTCATACGGGAATTGTATGGAGGTGGCCTTGGAGGTCACTTTGGAAAAGATAAAAGCATTGCTCAGGTTGAAGAACACTACTATTGGCCTCAGCTAAAGCACGATGTTACAAAATTCGTCCAAAGATGCTACACCTATCAAGCATCGAAGGGGCAAGCACAGAACACGGGTCTATACACTCCACTGCCAGTTCCTAATGCCCCGTGGGAGGATCTATCGATGGATTTCATCTTAGGCCTTCCGCGCACACAACTGGATTTGACTCAGTTTTCATGATTGTTGATAGATTTTCTAAGATGGCTCACTTTGTAGCGTGCAAGAAGACATCAGATGCCTCTAGTGTTGCTCACCTATTCTTCAGAGAAGTTGTTCGTTTGCACGGAGTTCCAAAGACCATCACATCAGATCGTGACACCTTCTCAGTCACTTTTGGTGCCTTCTATGGTCACGGTATGATACTTCTCTCCAGTTTAGCAGTACATGCCATCCACAAACCGATGGGCAAACCGAGGTTGTCAATAGAACACTTGAAAATCTTATTCGTAGCCTCTCCAGTGATCGTCCAAAACAATGGGACTTGGCTCTTGCTCAACCTGAGTTTGCATACAACAGTGTAAAGAACAGATCTACTGGTAGATCACCTTTTGAAATTGTCATGGGAAGGTCCCCAACTCATCCAGTGGACCTTGTAAATCTGCCCAAAGGCCTGGTGCTAGTCAAGCAGCAGATAATATGGTTACTCGCATGGTGCAGATTCATGAAGAGGTAAAATAACATTTAGAGAATGCCAATGTGAAATACAAGAAGCTGCAGATAAGAGTCGACGATTGAAAGTTTACAAAGAAGGTGATTTGGTCATGGTGCATTTACGCAAAGAAATGCTTCCTACAGGTACTTATAGCAAGTTGAATCCAAAGAAGATTGGACCCTTCAAAGTTCTTCGCAAGATCAATGATAATGCCTATGTGATCGATCTTCCAGACAATTATGGCATATCGAAGACCTTCAACGTTCAAGACTTGTTTGAATATCATCCTCCGGTGTCTACTTCAATGGTCATAGACTCGAGGACGAGTCCTTTTTAACCAGGGGAGACTGATGCAGCACTTGCATGAGTTAGCACATGTGCATCACAACTTAAGAAGAGAGGCATAGAGATCCTCTCTTCCTAACACACCCACAACAATGCCCATCTCCTTCTTTCCTCTCCACGCACGGACGCACCAACGATGTCGAAATCAACGGAGACTCCTACAAATCAGGCACCTCCTTTCCTTGTTTTCTTCTTTCTATTGTATTTTCCTTTCTATTTTTAGTGCTTAGGGTTGTATATAAATTTTCCCTTTTGTAGATTGTAGAGGATACGAATTTGATTAATGAAATAGATTTGGTTTCGTTTTAAGATTTGTTCTTGGATTGCTTGTTTGCTCCTCTTTGGGTTTTGATCTTCACCGGCGTTTGGAGATAGCCCTAGAGTCTTCGTTTTCTTTTCCATCTTCTACCTACAAGTAGAAGATTGGATTTTTCCCCTGATCAGCAACACTGGGACTGTTACAGTCCTCAGATTGCAGCCAGGTTTGTGCTCCCATTGCCATTGCCTTCTCTCCACCTTTCCCTCCTTCCACGGCCATACAACCCGCCCTTTTTTCTCAGTTACTGTTCACGCCACCCAGATTCCATCACCTCCTTTATTTATTTTATTTTCCCTCAACCCCTAAGTTAGAAACCATCTACACACATTATTTCCCATTCACTTATCACCCGACCATCATTCTTTAACCTGATCCTTGCTGCGTCACCTTGGCTTCTTCCTCCCACAAAAAGAAAGCTCTCATCGTCTCGTACGTTGCAAGTTGTGCAATTAAGAGCTTCGTCATTCGCATCTACGGCCTTGGTCTTCATCTTTCTTTGGTGACTTGTGCTTTTGCTGATTTCAATTTGAGGACGAGTTCTTTTCAAGATCGGGGGACTGATGTAGGACACGTAGAGCTTAATCCTATTTTTAGTCTTTTATTATTTTCGTATTTAGTAGCATACTTGTTTTAGGATGCCAGGTAGGTGGCCTTCCCAATCAGATCTAGAGTATTTTCTATTTTCGTTTGTTTGTTTTCTTATAAATACCATGGATGTAGTGCTCGAGAGAAATACACGATGGATTAATAAAATTTATCAAGGCATAGCCTTTTGTTCTCTCTCTTTTATCTTTCTTCTTCCTGCCTAGTTGCATGTTGATTCTTCATCATCTTCCCTTGCTCTCCTTGTTTAATAAAGCCCAGAGGTGGCAGCATGTAAACTTCTTCTTTCATGTTACTATGGAAAAATGCATTCTTGACATCTAATTATTGAGAGAATAACCCATACAGAGGTGATCTTTGCAACATGAGAGAAAGTATGAAGTACTTCTCCAGGAGTCTCCCCACTTCTCATCCAAACACAACCTCAATGCAAAGTTTGGCAATGAGAAGGGGGTGGCCCACCAACCACACTATTATTGACTCCACCGCTGTAGCTATCAGCAAAAAACTTTGTATTCCTCCTCTTAGTGACTGGCATACAAATCAACAATACTTTAAGCATAACAAGCTACATCACCACTGCGACATCCAACCATTTTTACAAGCAGCTTTTTTTGTGCAGTTTAATGTGTAACATGTCCAATGTTCTGAGAATTGAAAATTTAGCGTAAATTGTTTTGGTTATCAAATCATATTGTATTGCAAATCATAAGATTTTATATCATTTTCTCCAAAAAGGTAAAATCTTTTTAAAATGTGAAGTGCAAAAAGATAAGTTTTTCATATTCCATGCACTTGGTATTCAATAAATCATTGGTAAATGATGAATAAAGTGATGATAGTGCTATACATTTAACTTGATTGTCATTTATGTAAGTTCAAGATAACGAAAAGAAGTCATGTTTATGGCTCGCTAGTTACATGTGAGCATGGATGCCTTATAAGACTATTTTTTAACAATTGATTTGGATCATAAAGGAAAAATAAATGTTGTGAAAATTGAATCATATTGTAAAATCGTTATACTCCTTGAACCACAAATCGTGTATTGTAAACTGTAAAATTATAAGATTGATGGTTTTTTCCCTAAAATATATTTAATATATGAAGTAACGTTGTAAGATTCATAAGTGTTTTCCTTCAAAAATATTTAATATATGAAGTAATGTAAAATATATCTAAAAGATAATAATGTGAATAATTCTCCAACTTTCTTTGAATGTCAAGTGAATTTTATATAATTAGTTCATTGGAGCTAAAATTTCAATCAACTTTTAAAAATATAAGACTAGTATATAATTCAAGTATATTGTGAAAAGTCAATAATGAACTAAAAAGCCCCTAAAAAATCTAAAGGTCTTAAATGTCCAAATGACTCAAGCCTTAAAAACCATCAAAACAAAAGTTTCATGCTTTCACATTCCAAATAACTCTATAATTCTATTATTTATAGGAATTGTAAGATTGGCCAATAGATATAAATTGTTCCTCTTATCATATCGTATGAATCGTTGTAAAATCGTGTATCTTAAGATTTTAACAACAATAGGAGACATCATATTGTGGTAAAATTAATATTTGAGTAGCAAAAATTGTAAGGTTTTCTAAGAAGTCATGTTGTGCTGTAAGGTTCAAATCGTTTTCTCTAAAAATAGTATCATATTTTTTGAAGATTCAAATGACTAATTGTAAGATTTTAACAACATTGAACATGCATACAATCTCGTAACCTTTTGCATGGTTGAGATTCTCTTGTAGGGATGTTTGTGTTTGTTCATCTCATGTTATGTTGGAATTTCACCATATATCTTTATCTCGTTGCCTAACTTGTCTCCCATTAAGCAGTGAAAATTGTTTGAAGTTTAAAACCATTTGCTGTGAATGAGGCTTTATATTTATTTATATAGATATTGGCATCTTGTACTTGTATCGAGGTGCAGTATCCATTTAGTCCTTTTTTCCTCACTTTTTATTCTCATTAACTAGTCCTGCTAACTAGTTAGTTTCTTTGGTTGCATATGTCATTAGAAAATGCTCCAGAAGGACACTTTGGAGTGAAGTACAAAGTGATGGAACTTCCAGTTAGTTTGCCTTACCAGAAACCACCTCCTGATAAGCCTAATCCGAAACAAGGCATTGGTGAGTTTCCATTTCCTATGTTAATTGCATACCCATTTGAAAAGGCTTCTCTTTTCTAAATTGGAATATGACTTATTTCCACAACATTTAAAGCTGCACACAGTAATCACTTCCCAATTGCGCTATGAGCTCTGTCTTTGAATTAGCATCTCTCTCTCTCTTGCAAAATGTAAATCAGAGATAACAGGATGAATCCCCAATTTGGAAAAGTCTAGTACTTCCAGCTGTTTTGCCTTTTGAAATAGACTACTCAAATCTTCTACCTCTGGGGAGGCAAAGGGTCTCCTTGCCTCAAACATGTCTTAGAAGAAATGTTCTTTAAGATCTATTTCACTTGTATTGAAATGTTGGAAGACTACACATTCTCACATCCAACCTTACCAAGTTGGGCAAAAATCTGTTCTTTGGAGAGGTGCATTCTGAGAATTCCTTTTTTTTTTTCCTTTGAAACAAAATGAAACAGTAACAAAAAAAATAATGAGGAAAAAAAGTACAAGATAAGATTATGAGTAGAGAAGTACATAAACCCCAACCCATCATGAAATGACTCCAAAAAACCCAACTTCTCTCTCGAATATAGGACCTTCTAACTGAATTCCTACTTCCCATGGTCATGCACCTTTCTCAAATAAATTTTACACACAAATCCTTTTTATCAATTGTTAATCTTGAATCTAGGCATTCATTTGCTATTAAGCTATGATCCAATATTTGCTTTCCTTGAAGTAGCAATATATTTATTGTCACAAATATCTTCAATATTTTTATAGTATCTCAATGTTTTCATTTCGTAAATATATCTTCCAATATTATCAAAAAATTGCTACGGACGATACTATCATGGAAGCTCATAATATTATCAGAATAATATGATGATATTATCCCTATAGTTACCTAAAATCTTCATACTTTTTTTATTTATAAATTTTTAAGCTTTTTATTTTTATTTTCAATATATTTTATTAATTTTTAATTATTTTATTCCGGTGACATTTTCCTGATAAAAAATTCTTGATTTGAAAGCATCCCATTATTATCTCTTGTCGATAGTATCTTGATGACAATATTTGTGACAATGGATATAATATGCAACAACATTATTTCAGCCTATTGGCGAAGACACCACTCAAAAATTAAAAAAAGAACCACTCAGAAAACCTTTTATAAAAGGCCAGGGTGAAACCATCCAGCCCCAAAGCCTCATCCTCATTTAGCTCTCTCAAAACTCCCCAATTCATCAATATTTGATCACCATCATCTGGGTCAGTTTTATAATTTTTATTTCACAACTCTACTCTGTCAAAGATCATCACTACATAGTGCATGCACATGATGAGTATTCTTTTCAACCTCAAGGTGATGGCTACAGTTGGGTAAATTTTGTCAATAAGTTCTGCATGAGCACACAAAAATCTGGTCTACTGGAAATCATGATCCTACACTATTCTCCAAATTGAGCTGCCATGACATTCGAAATTGAACCAACGTTCTGTTGTATTTTTAGGTTTATTGTCTTGGAGCAGCGATAGTCAGTATCTATTCACACGTAACGACAGCATGCCGACTGTTCTTTGGATATGGGATATTCGTCATCTTGAGCTTGCTGCCATCTTAGTGCAGAAGGAGCCTATCCGTGCAGCAGCCTGGGATCCAACATGCCCACGAGTTGTTTTGTGCACTGGAAGCTCACATTTGTATATGTGGACTCCATCTGGTGCCTACTGTGTGAATATACCGTTGCCGCAATTTACCATCTCTGATCTAAAATGGAATTCGGATGGTACATGTCTGCTTCTCAAGGACAAGGAGGCATTCTGCTGTGCTGCTGTTTCAGTGCTGCAGGATTCCAGCGAATGTAGTTCAGATGGCTAGAAGGGAACCTGATGTTACCAAGTCAGCTGTAAGTTACACTGTAAATGCCGGTGACCCATGAACCAGCAGTTGTTTACCACATTAATTCTACTCTCTGAGCGGGCTTCTTGTATGCTTCTCTTGTGTTCAAATATTCAGAGCCCGGTTTAACCAACCTTACAATATGCCTTGCTCGTTATTACTTAGAAATGACTCAATAATAAGGTGAAACCTGATGGTAGGGTCCTCAAGTTTACTAAAATCCTTATAAGCAAGGTCTATCATTGTTCTAAAACTTGAAACTCGTACTTGGCTTAAAATGCTTATTGAGTTGAGTAATTTGGCTGGAATTTTGATTCGATTAGAAAACTCAGCAAAGTTTATTGACTTGCTTGACTCGAAATTCTATCGAATCAAGTTAACTCAGACTGTATCAGACGAGTGTTTTTTTTTTTTTTTTGCGTTTTTAAATTATGATTTTAATCAATTATATGGTCTTCACATGAAGGTTTTATGTTGGCAGAGATTACCTTTGTTTTTTATAGACATGCTCTCTAATTAGCAAAACTAGGAGTTGTTTGGCTTAAGTAAATCTGATCAAATTACATAAATATATTTCTTGAAATAGGGAAGAACCTGATGACTCCCATCTTTCTGAGTATAAGGCCATTGGGTAAAACTCTAGATGTACGCAAGCCATAGGTTTCAGGTGATTATAGAATAAAATAATAAGATTTTATCATTTTACTTTGCACAAATTATTTTAAGAATTTAGATTCTTAGTGTCAATGTTTTCTTGTGAAAATAATAATAAAAATTTCGATCAAGACCCACGGAGAAATGCTTCTCTAGGAAAAATTATTAAGTTTACTTTCAAGCTATGAAGCACGGATACTTCAAAACCCTTCGAGTATTCGTGTTGGTGCATATCCGACATGGATACGGCTCTGATACGTGTTGAATATGCATCAAATTCATTAAAATATTTTTTAAATATGGATACACCACCGATATGCCTCGATACGTCATCAATACGAGGGTACGGTTCACGACACAACGAGACACGCATGGGCACGTGACATAGATTTATATAATTAAAAAAAAAATTCTACGCAATCAATATAGCTTTAACTGATAAATCTTGGAAAAACAGTGATTTAAATTACTCAAATTTTTACATCTAAAATCACATGACCGAGATGATAAAATGGAGTTCATATTTTACTTTTTACTTTTATTACCATTATCTATATATTTAAAAAAATAGTCTTTTTAAAATTTTGATAAATAGTTTTTCTAAATATGGAAGTTTTAATTTTTTTCTAAATAAATTTATTTATTATATAAAAATATATAATTATCTAAAATTGACTTTTTATTATATGCATAATGCATGACTTCCTAAGCCTACTAATTTAAATTAAAAAATAGGATTATAATATTTAAATATTTTTAATTATTTAATTTCTTTATAACTTAGTTGTCCAAGTCTCTTAGAGCATTTAATTAAATAGCTAATCTTCTGAGAATGCGCAAATCACTCTATCAACACACACTAAGTAACTCTGATTTAATTACTATTTGATAATTATATTGTTATAAATTGAAATTAGAAACATATATATATATATATATATATATATATATATATATATATATATATATATTGATAATTTATATTTTTATTTATGTAGATTAGTGAAAAATGAAAGTCATTAATTTTAATAAATTTATGTTTATCTTATTATTTTATTTTGTCTTTTTTTTTTTTCAAAATAGAAAAAAAATAGCTGAGATGTTAAAATATCCCATTACAGAGACAAAATCAGACTAAAAAAATGGTAATATTAGAAGTCATCTTTACTATTAAGATAACATAACTTAATAAAATTATTCATTTTTAATTAAAAAATATTTAAAACTATAGTGTCACAATAATAAAACAGTTGGGTCTCAAAATGGATTGTCACTTAAAATATTTTAAACTTTAAATCAATAATTGTCATAAATAATATTTTTAAATGTTCTTATCTCGTGCCCACAATGAATTATGTTTAACTTTTCTTCAACCAAAATTGAGCAATAATTAAAGGTATTTCTTCAACTGATTTGCATATATATATATATATATATATATATATATATATATATATATATATATATATATATATATATATATAAATAGTTTTTTTAATACGGTGTATCCCGCCCCACCTATATCTTAGTTTTCAAAATTTACCATATTCCTGTATCGGATATGTATCGGTGCTTCTTAGCTTTCAAGGGCTTGTTCAAATAAATCTTAAACACCTTCATCATATCCATACTTATATATATATATATATATATATATATATATATAAATAGTTTTTTTAATACGGTGTATCCCGCTGCACCTATATCTTAGTTTTTAAAATTTACCATATTCCTGTATCGGATACGTATCGGTGCTTCTTAGCTTTCAAGGGCTTGTTCAAATAATTCTTAAACACCTTCGTCATATCCATACTTGACTAAACCCATTCATATAATGGATTTTTGTGACTCAATCAAGCTATGAATTGACTCAACTTGACTCATTTATTTAATTAATTAGTTTGATTGGATTTAGATTAAATGGGTTGACCCAACTTGTAACGACCTGGCCCATTTGTGGGCTTGGGACGCTACTAATTTTTTTATTTTTTTGGATCACGAGTCAAGTATCAACCTAACTGCGCTGGATCATTAGAGTAATAGTTAAGCCGAGTAAATAAATGTCACATATGCTCTTCACACGTGTACTCAAACATGTATCATATATCTACCCATATACACAGGCCCAGCTCTAGCCTTAGGCGAACTAGGTCATCGCCTAGGGCCCCCAAATAGATAAGGCCTCCAAGTCAAGTTCAAATTTTAAAATCCTGCACCTTCTTTTATGTTATAAATAAAATTTAATGTTTATTTTATTAACAAATGAATTCATGGTGCAATGGTAGCTTGATTGACTCTGTTCTATTCATGTTAGATTTAATTTTCCAACTTCTTACTCCATGTTCTTAATTTTTTTTTACAATTCCTTATAAATATTTTTCAACTACTTACTCCATGTTCTTAAACTTTTTACAATTCCTTATAAATATTTTCCAACTTCTTACTCCATGTTCTTAAACTTTTTGCAATTTCTTATAATTTTAATAAAATGAATTAAACATCATGATAAAAACCATTATTCCTGTAGTTTTATTTTTCTTTTAAAAATTAAGAATTGAAATGATTAATTGACTCTATTACAAGATTAAAACTATAATATAAAGGTCAGATTTTAACTAATCATTATTCTTATCATTTTTTCAAAAATTTAAAAAAAGTGTGACCAAAAGAAGTTCATAAATAAGGAAACTTAGTGTCCACTGTAGTATAGATGGTTGAATGGAAAGAAAATGGGTTTAAATTTGAATGACTATTTTGTGCTTTATAGTTTATATTTGAGTGATAATTTTTTAATATAATTTCACTTTATAAGTTGTTTTAAATGCATTATATAGTTTAGCATGTCAACTACTCTTTTTAAATACAATAAAATAGTAATAAAAAATAAAAAATCAATATGCATGACACAAGTGAAAATTAAATTTGTCATAAGAAAGATTGAATAGATTAACTATCTTATCTATTGAAAAAGATATGTTAAAAAAATTGAATATAGTAATTTAATTAGTAATTTTGCATCTCAAAATCTGAGAAGAATAAATTTGATTATGATTTTTTTTTTTGAATTTTTTGTAAAATTATTTTATTTTTTGTGAGTGTATGTATATAAGGCCCATCTTAAGAGTTCGCCTAGGGTCCCTGAAATCTCAGGGCCGGCCCTGCATATACAAAACATATCATACAAACAAATATTTCCATAACATGATCAAAACATGTTCATATTCATATCAGAGTTGCTAACGGTAACAAAGTGGTTTAATACATGCTTAGCAGGATAATAAGTACCATATGCGGTACTTATACAAAATGTGGTTTATAAACCAACAACACAATATGAATGTATTTCTATATGTGGGAGACACAAATGACAACAACGACTTTCTCATCCTATGCCTACAATCCTTCTCCTCGGGTACATCTCCTGAAATATGAGGGGTGTGAGCTATAAACCTAGTGAAGAGAACTTAACATAATACAATAAACATCAGGTCAGTGCATGCAGATTAATCAACAACATCATAATGG
Organism: Chimonanthus salicifolius; assembly: GCA_013350335.1. Classification (NCBI taxonomy): domain Eukaryota; kingdom Viridiplantae; phylum Streptophyta; class Magnoliopsida; order Laurales; family Calycanthaceae; genus Chimonanthus; species Chimonanthus salicifolius. The sequence continues at coordinate 22,199,960 of CM023539.1, read as the reverse complement.
TCTACATACACCATTTGTCATACTTGAACACGTAATTGGTCTACTATACCAATTTATCAAGTCACCATCACTGCCATACCATTGTCACACCAAAGCACTTCAGTTGAGATCTGAAATATTACATTTTTACTCCTAATTATTGGACTAGTTAGTTCACATATTTATGTATATTGAAATATAATACATTTATTTAGAAAAATCAAGTGAACATCAAACTTTATTTAACTTGTGAATCTCATCATTTTAATTCATTTTATTTTTAAAGTGGTGAATCATGAATATGTACTCTCATCTGTAATTAAAGTCGCAAAGTTCAAGATTAGAATAATATATTTACAATCCTAGTTAAAGTGTCTTTTGGTGAGGGGTTGATTTTTTACATGAGTTAAATAATTAAAGAATGAACATGCAAGAAATAAAATAAAAACATAAATTGAACATCTTTTATACAACATACATACAAAGTGACTAATGTAATTAAAGACGGGAAATAAATTGACAAATAAATTAAATGACAGAATAAATAAATGCATTATTTAAAAGTGGTTATGGAATTATTCTCTCATCGCCCAAAATGAATAAATAGATAAGAAACCTAGATATGAAATTCACCGCATAAAATTCAAGAATCGATTTACACCATTTAATTAAAATTCATAGACTTTTATTTAATTAAAGTTTTGGTTTTTAGGTTCAACATTCGCAACCTAAGACTTTAACTAAACAAAGAATGCAAATTATAAATTAAAGAAAGCATAAAAGACATCTTCAATAATCGGACTTTTCAGATGTACATTTCTTATTTATTAAATGAAAGAATTCAAGTACAAGATTGGAATAAAATACATGAAAGACAATAAAATAAATTTGCAAAATAAATTCATCACATGCAAAATTCGTGTATGCTCATTGTCTTCAGTGTATTTTCCAGCCTCTAGGTCCTTTTGAGCTCCAGGTCAAATTTGAATTTTGGCTATAAGGCAATGGTGTATTTATAGGTTCAAGGAAATGATGGATGGCTAGGATTAAATCTTGGTATGAATGGCTTGGATTAGATCTTATTGGAATTGGATGGTTTGGATTTTAAGTTGCAAAAGGTTAGGGTTGCAAAGAGGTGTACACGAATTTGGTGTGTAGGTGGCTTGGAGTGGAGTGCAAGGAAGGAGAGAGAGATTATAGGAATTGGATTTGGGAAGGTGAATTTCAAATTTGGCTATATAGGATTAGGGTTTATTTAATGCAATGCAAAATGGATAGATGAGATTAAGAAATGAGATGAATGGATGGATGGATGATAATGAAATGATGTGGAGGGTTGTCTAGCTGTGAAATTCGAATGGGGTGGATTTGGATTGTGAAAATTGTGTGTGACATGGAAGATTGGGGTGATGAGGTGTGTAGGGATCTAAGGATTGTATGTAGATGGTTTTTGGTCTAAGTGCGTGGAGAGGTTTTAGGTGCTAAAATCGTGAGGAGCGTGTATTGGATGGATAGGGTACTGACAAGGCATGGGCGAATGGAGGCTACTTGAGCTCCGAGTTGTTTGACTTAGGGTTTGGTGAATGGATGGCTAAGATTGGTTTGGGTTAAATCTAATGATTCTAGGTTTAATTGGTAAAAATATATTATAAAAATGGTAAGATATCTAATGGAGGGTTTAGATTCAAAGGTGGAGATCGATAGATGATATGATGAATGGCCTAGATCTAGTGCAAATTATGTATGTGATCTGTTTTCCTAATGATGTGCATGGTTGTGATGAAATATCCTAAGATCTAATGGCTTTAATGATTGATGGATGATCTAATTGGATAGATGGATAGGTGATGCATGGATGGATGTAATCCTAAGGTAAATCTAGATGATGGATAGGTTGGATGGTCTAAATCTAATGTTAATTCATGAATGGAGGGTTAAGACTTAAGATGGAGAATGGATGGTGTGGATATGAAATTGGTATGGAGGAGAGAGGGAATTAGGTTTATGGATTTTGGCCATGGTTAATTGGGTATGGACTTAGGTGAAATTCAAACATGATCCATGGAGCAATTGGACTTTGGACTTGGACCTCAACTCATGGACTTCATCTTAGGCTCACTTGACTTGGGCTTGAGCTTGAGAACTTGGGCTTGAGTTGCACATTGGCCTGGCCCAACTGTGTAAAATGCTCATGGACTGCTCGTGGCCTGGCCCAATGTTGGCTTGTGGAGTTGAGCTTGGCCCAGTTGTAGTGGATCTTGGCCCATTTATCTTGAATTTCAGGCTTTGGCACTTACACTTTTGGAATTAAATAACTAACTTCACCACTTTGAAATCTAAAATATTGATTTAATCTAGATTCTCATAGATGGATCTAGACTAAACAATTTACATGAAAATTCTTGAAGTGGAGTAAAATTAATCATAAAAATTATAGATCTTCACTTTTAAGCTCTAATCTTGCAATTATCTACTGAATTGAGATGATTTCCTGAATTCTCCATTTTTAATCTACAAAACTAGAAAATTATATTAAATACACCAATACACATAAATATGAGAGCTAACTAGTCCAATAATTAGGGGTACAAATATAATATTTTAGAGCTTAACAAATACCCCCAAATTCAGATTTTGTTAGTCCTAGAGCAGAACTACCTAAAAAGATTAAAAACAAATGATAGCACACAAATCCTAGACTAACCTAATCTAATCCTAAACCTAGTCTAAACTATACCACTGTCGCTGGTGTTCTCAATTGCATTTAGTGTATGCAACAAGCCTTTAAACCCCTAGGTTACCTCTAGTAAACGAGTTATAGTATCGTCAGGGCTTACAACGATGATACCCACAAACATAAAAATATTTAACAAGAATATCCAAACAAGGGGTTTAAACATCATACAACTTTAGAATTCATTTTACAAGGCTTATACCTGGAGTGTAGTGTGTGCTTAGCGAGTATTAAGATAGACCTCTTTTTCCAAACAATCACTCATTTTGTACCTACCATTGGAAAATGCACTTCAACTACAAACCTTACTAGGTATGTCTCTCCAAAAAAATTAACACTCAGAGGTTTGGTTTCATTTTCTCTCAAGGTATTTGTGAACAGAGTTTATGTATTCAATATCAAAGTATCTCACATGTGTATTATCAATGACGACATATATTAAAGAAAATGAATGATCTCATGAATAGATGCCACTTTCCTGAGAACATTGAGTCAAATACCATCATTTTCCTTCCTCTATTTTCCACATGAAACAACCTATGTTTGGCATGAGATCAATAGGATTTCCTAATAGGATGAAACATGGCTTGGGATTGGGTCAAATCAAAGAGGGATATAAGGCTCTAATAAATACTTTGGACAAAGATGGTTAGAGGTCTTCATTATTTTGAACTGGGATATTATTCCTCTATTTTTCATTTCAGCACTTGTCAAAGTATTTCTTTTTCTTATTTTTTTTCCACATCCTTCTTTGGTCTCTGGATGTTCCCTTCTTTAGATGTTATTTTCTTCTTTTTTCTTTTTTTCTTGTTCTTGTGCCTTTGTTTTAAGAATACGATCCCATTTTTTTTTTTCATTTCTAACCTTTCCTAAGAATAGATCATGGATATTTTCAATTGGCTCATACTCCTGGACTAGAATTGGGTATGGTAAACATGGCTAGTCAAGAAAACATGTTACTTTAAAGGCTCAACTGGGAAACTATTAAGATAAATGACCAAAGGTAGGCTTGAAAGGCTCAAACGTTTCAAAAATAGCATATAGCATATCCTAAGCTTCAACAGGTGGTTTCCTTGTGAAATTCCCTTTGGCGATAGAACACGATTGACCAGAGAGAGAGAGAGAGAGAGAGGGGGGGGGGGGGGGGGTGAATAGGTCAATCTAAAATCGTTGGTCCTGTTTAAAATTACTTGATTGTTTTAGTTTAAACGCAGCGGATACAACAATCAAGTGAGTGTATGTCAGCAAAAGTGATTAAACAATCAACATAAGAAAATAGCTCCAACACCACAAGCACAAGGACACAAGATATATAATGGTTCGGTTAGCCAATCTACATCCACTGTTAGGACTCGCTCAACCTTAAACTATCCCCAAATTCACTAAGTGTGGACTTACACCTTCACAATTAGAGTAGGAATTCCACCTCACTCAATCGGCTGGGAATTCCACCTACCATTGTGCCAGAGACGACGCTCTAGAGTTTTTATAGTGGTTCTGGAGCCAATCCTCCTTAATCTACTCTCAAGATAAAGTTTTTAAAAACAAAATTAAAACTAAAAAATACTTGCCTTGAAGCTCGTTCTCGAAGATGTATGCTTCTCAAGGATCCACCCAATATATGTCGACATTCTGCCTTATAGCCATCGTAAAGCAATCACAATCTCAGGGTGACAAGGAAACTGGTTTTACCAAAGTATTCCTAGTTTGTATCTTTTATTTCCTCCTCTCTTTCTCTCTTTCAAACTCAATCAATAGATTGGTTGTTTATGATTCTTAGGTGTAGGCATAAAAGAGTTGATCGTTCCTTAGAGTGTGTAACTCTTTTCAGTTCAAGGAAGATGATGAAACGATCACACAATGCTCATATATATGTAGAGGAGTCTTAACAGCTTTTCAAACTTTCCAGTATCGACAGATCGGTGGCGCCGATGGGTCGGCGCTCATATTTATTATTGTTCAACCACCGGACTGTTGCGCATTAAATGCACTCCCAACGGTATAATTACTTCCCAGTCGACAGATTGGTGTCACTGATGGGTCGACAGTCATCACAACGAGATGTCGGTCCATACGAGGGTCTCGATCTGGGGAAACACCATGCAGACATAGTTTCATGTCCCAAAACTTGTCTTGTTGAGAACGACCTATCGCCCTTTACCGAGGGGTCGGTCTTGGTACTCTCCATCGGTTTTAAATTACCGAGATGTCTGTTTTCATGAGAGTCTACATGAGTTCTAAGTTCCAAAACTCTTAAGTTATCATCAATGAGTCGTTGACCACGAGGGGTCGTTTCAGCTTTTCACCGAGGGGTTAGGTGCATACGAGACTCTCGATGAGAGGCATACCCAGAATGACAGTTCTATGTTCCAGAATCTTTGTCAATCTTGCTAACCAGTCTTTTGACCACGATGGTCGATCCTGTCTCCACTAAGGGGTCGGTGAGAACGACTGGTCGAGCTGACAGTGAACTTAATTCATATTTCCAAGTTCACTTCTAGTTCACTGTCCAACTTCCTCTATTAGGTTTCTTATGGTTTTACCATTTGTTCAATTAAGCCTAGAGATAGTTCTCCTAAGGTGTAGGTACCACCTAAAGTTATCTATGGCCAAATACATGTTGTGATTGCCATACATGATGCGCTTCAATCCGGTGGAACATGATCTTCACTCTTGAACACCTCGAGTTTTCAAGCTTCTAGCAAGTACTTTTTCTTGAATTATGGAATTGACAAACATAGGGACTCGGCAAGCCGGGGCACTAACACTTTGTTTCAAATAAATTTTGAAAAATTTCAAGTATACTAACTCAAATTTGATGGCGTTCTCATGTAATATGACCAAGATGAAGAATAATGAGATCAATAACGACTTATTTACATTACTAGAGAAAATGGAATTGACTTATAACTCTCAGAAGAAAAGAATGGCTCTAAGGTTTACAGGGCTAAGTCTCCACTAGTATTCCTCTGGTGATTACTCGATTTGTGAAATTTTTTCTTTTTCAGACTAACCTTAATATGGCTGTGTACAAGGGTTTTCAAGTATAAATCCTATAAAAATCTTTCCGGAAAAGTACAATATAAAGATATTTATTTAAGCATTTATGCTAAAAGTGTGACTCTTTTTACGTCAGATTGTCAAGACGTAGGGAATCTTTTTCAAACTAGAATTGACAGTGTTTGTAACACCCCGCCCTTTTCACTCGAAATCAGAGTCTATTTTTTTTTTTTTTAAATAAACAAAAGTGATAAAGAGCGGAATGTCACGACGTGAACTAAGTCCGAGCTTCTAAAACTCGACCCTTAACTGGCCAACCCTATGAGTGTGTGGACTAAGTCCACCTAGATAGTTCACACACATAAGTTAACATGCGGATAAATCATACATGCGGAGTTACAATAGGATAACAATCCTATTCCATTTTAGAAAGCAAAGTAGTCCAATATTTAACCACAATTATCATAACTTAAATATCTAAACATAGACCATCCAATCCATAACAAATATACCTACGTTATTACAATTTCGAATGCTAGCTATTCAAATACATAGTTTATGAATAACTTAAGCAAAATATAACTTAATCATCCAAGCTCCTAAGCTTGGCTCCAATCACGTCCTCGTTTCGTTCCCTTCCTGTGTCATTCACTAGGGTAGAAGTAGGGCGTTAGAACAACGTGCCCAGTAGGTATTCCAATTAGGGTTAACACATGGGTTAGTACCAAAAATCCAGATATTATATATATCAAGTCCAGATATAATAAATCATACCATACTTATAAAACATCATATCCAAATTTATGTATCATAATAGAGATCCAATCATACAGATAAAAACCAGAAACCTTACATGATAATAAAGATCATAATCATGCCGATTCAATGCCATGCCATGCTATCATATGCAATGAGTCCCACCCATCACAGTACATGTAACCTCTTGATGGAATTCTCCTCATCAAGGTATCCCCTCACGACTTACGAAAGCCCCGACGGAACGTGGGTATCCGGTTACATAACATCCCTCCCATGCCATGCATGAGATGCAAATGCCAACTTGCTATAGAATATTACAAAACATAGCATGAAAATCCCATAATTGCAACATATTGTTTGATACCAAAATAACTTATCAAACATGAAATAAAATCATCATAAATACATAATACATATCCATGGTTTCAATGATGTAGGAATCCTACCAATGACAACTAGTTTGAGCTCGCGTTCTTGTCCAAAAGCCGTTCACGACCGTATAATGTTTGTGAAGTCCCGTCACCTTGTTACATAACAACAAGTCAAACTAAAGTCCCATAATGTCCAAAACCATATACACACTTTGTGGGGTTCGGCCACACACCATGGCTGAACCTCACCCACTTAAATTGGGTACTTTTTGGTTCTAACATTAGATCCAAGTCCACCAAATATAACTTTGTGGGGTTCGGCCATACACCATGGCCGAACCTCACTTATTTTGTTTTAATCCCTCCTTTGGGTTCTTAAGCCCAATCATACAATTCCATTGATCTATCCATTTATACATTAATCATCTTACCCACATAATGACCTAAGTCCAAAAACAACACTTGTAGGGTTCGGCCATACACCATGGCCGAACCTCACTTACCTTAATTTTCACCCTTCCTTTTATTTATCACTTAAACATCACTTAACTAATTTTTAAACCCTTAATCCACCAAATCCACCTTAGTGGGGTTCGGCGATACAACATGGCCGAACCTCACCATCATAATTTTGGTCCTTTTTAATTAAGTCCAAATGCCAATCCATTCAAAAACATACCTAGGTTAATCAATAACCCACCAAATACTCCTTAGTGGGGTTCGGCCATACAACATGGCCGAACGTCACCATCTTGGGTTTGGTCCCTCTTTCATGTCCTTTGTTCTTTTAACTTAGATATAAGATCATGACCTCTTGATTCCTTAATCTCATTACTTATGCACCAATTGTTTAACATAACTAATAATCTAAGTCCACTAAACATTACTCCATTTTAACCCCTTCAAAGTCCTTGGCAACCTTCCATGGTGTTCGGCCATACACTATGGCCAAACCCATGGTACATGGTTCTTTCACCACATAACATTTTAATATCATGTAACATGATTAATATTCCTCCCTTAAAAAGTCCTTTTACAAATCTTTAACATGCATCCACTAGTTACATGTTTTGAAATCCTTCAAACTTATTAAAACAGTCCACATAATTTAATCTCTAAGAAAACCCCAAATCCATAAATGTTATTTGGTGGGGTTCGGCCATACACCATGGCCGAACCTCACCTCTTCTTTTGGTCCAACCATCCAATCATATAAACCTTTTTAAAACATCAAACATTCCATGGTTTTTCATCCTCAAAAACCGATAAAAATAACCAAGTCTTTTCTTGGGGTTCGGCCATGCACCATGGCCGAACCTTATGATCCATTTTTTCCATTGAAAAGACTGATTCAACAACCAATTTTCATCCATGGGGTTCGGGCGATAAACCTTGGCCGAACTCTATGGTTCTTATAAACAAAAACTAGTAAATTACTCACCGGTTCCGCGACTCCTCCGGTTTTCTTTTGCTCCGGCTTGTTCCTTTTTTTTCTTTCCTTAGCCTTTCCTTCCTTCCTTTTTGTCCTTTAGCCGAGACTGATCTTGATGCAGTCCTTGGAGTGGTTCGGCCAAGGTATAGATTTAAGAGAGAGAGTATTTCAGCCTTGGGTGTGAATGATAAAACCTTGAGATGCAAACTCCTTTGTTCTAAGTCCACTTTGTCTATGAGGAGTGATTAGCCGAGAAGTGGTTTGAGGAGAAGCAACCAGCCAAGGTTCTTGTCTAGAGAGGTGGGACGGCCAAGGGAGAGAGAGTGAGGGAGAGAATGAATGGAAAACAAGAATGAGGGTTGACCAAAGGTGGTGTCCCTTGATGGCACGCCTTTGTAACTCCCCTCCCCATTCATATCCTTCACTTATTCCATTTGGGGGTTTCATCCTTGAGATGAAACCCTCCCAACGGTTTTGGCTCTTGGGCTGCCTTGGTGCAACCTTCTCCCCCAAGCTTCCTCCTCTCATTAAAGCTTCAAGTGGGGGTTTCATCTTAAGATGAAACTTTCCCCCCTTTCCAATGTGTGTGCTTTGAATTTTTAATTTGAAATGAACCATCACTCCTCACCTCTCCATTACTTCTCCATGTGGGGGTTTCATCTTTGAGATGCAACTCCCATGCCAACGTGCAGCCCAGGTGTATCCTCCCTCAATGTGTGAACCCATTTTGTAACTCCCATAACCGCCACCTCCCATTTATTTTCCAAGTTGGGGGGTTTCATCCATGAGATGAAACTCCATGTCCAACGTGTGGACCACCTTGAGGTGATCTTGGTGAAGTGTACCTCTCCAACTTTCCATCAACTCATTTAATTTACCTCATATATTCAACTCAACTCGTATATTTAACTCAACTCACCTTTTTAATTTAATTCCCTTAATTCATTTGAATCAACTCAAATATTTGATTCCATTTCCACCTCACATCAGTCCCAAGCTAATTAAGCTTGAACTCACTTGCTGGTCAACCAAGTCAACCATGACCCATTGGGTCCAAATGGGCCATTTTGACCCAATTAACAAATTTTGACCCAATTAGTACTCTTGACCCAATTGAACATACCTTACCCATTTATTTTATTTCCAACACATAACCCATGACTGTTGGGTCTTAATTGAGCCATTGCCCAACACCTTACCCATCTAAGGTTCATAACCATTATTTCACCCTTTCAATGGTAATTTCCGTAAATATTGATAAACTTGAAAATCTGGGGTATTACAGTGTTTAAGCTCTAGAAGTCTCGGTCCTCACTTACTTTTCTCTAAAATGATCTGTCTATTTTTGTTTAAGTAAGATTATGGGTCGTTTAACATCAGATTGTCAAGACGTTTTTAAGAGCTCAATCGGAAGTCAACAGTTCTCTGGAGTTCAAGGCGTCTCAGTTTTTCATGACTTACTCTGCCCTTGCATAGGTCTACATAGATCTGTCTATTTCATATCCTTACAGCTGTTTCACATTGGACTCCATATTCTGATCTTATTCCATTACAATTCCAACGTCCACATTTGTGACAGATACATAGCCTCTTAGCTTTCCTCTTTGCGGTTAGAGTGCTTCAACCATATAGAGATCTAAGTTGTTCATCTTGGATTTCCAGCTTCCTCACCCTCATAGCTAAGGAAATGATTTTCCTACACAAGTCTGGGGGAACTTGTGTCCTAGACAGACACATTGCGAAAACAAAAACTCGACCATCTATGTGCATGACTTCTATCCAGTTCTTTAACGTCCGCTGGTCACAAAGACAATGATGGATGGTGGATGCTGAAAAATTTTGTTTTGTTTTTTTTTAAAGGGGTCTCAGTTTTTCACTTAATCTCCTCTAACATTTTTGTATGAAATTGACATAGGATGACCTTAGTACCCCCAAACTCGAATTGAACATTGTTCTCAGTATTCTCTAATCTACACTAGCCGGGTGTAAACGAAGAAATATCTTAGAAAACGAACAATCAGGATTTAGATGTACATTGGGATGAAATGAAGAATGATTGATTCCTAGTCTGAAATGACTCAAACTAAAACTAGAATCGACAAACTTAAAACTAGACACTGACGACTCAAGCTAACTTAGACATAGACAAATTAATCAGATGGGTAGGTGGGTCTAGGTGGATGGGGTAAATGGGTGGATATGGAAGAATGGGTGTGGGTAGATGGGTAAATAGGTAAATGGTGAGAATTGTGCAAATCAGTCTTGGTAGATTGGATCAATCAACAGAACTTCATCTTTTCCTTCTGGATTTTGAAACTCTAGTAGTGGTTTTAATCTATGACCATTAACTTTGAAAACATGGCCATTCTTAGGATGTCTGATTTCAATGGCTCCATGTGGAAAGACGAAATGAACAATGTACGTACCGGTCCATTTTGATTTCAATTTCCTAGGAAAAAGATGTAATCGAGAGTTGTACAACAAAACCTTTTGACCAACAGTAAACACCTTCTAAAGAATGTGTTTGTTATGAAAATTTTTCGTTCGGTGTTTCTACTCCTGGCTGTATCATAAGCTTCATTGCGTATTTCTTCCAACTTAGCCAATTGTAGTTTTCTGAGTGGTCCAGCCGAGTCTAAGGAAAAATTAAAACGCTTGATAGCCCAATAGGCTTTGTGTTTTATTTCGACTAGAAGATGACAAGCCTTTCTACACACTAAGCGATAGGGTGACATTCCTATGGGTGTCTTGAACGCTGTTCGATAAGCCCATAGTGCATCAGTGAGTCTGGAAGACCAATCTTTCCAGGATGGATTGACTGTCTTCTCAAGGATATGCTTAATGTCTCTATTTGATATTTTCACTTGTCCGCTTGTTTGTGGGTGATGGGGCGTAGCTACCTTGTGTATCACCCCATATGATTTCATCAATTTTTCGAATGGGCGATTACAAAAATGCTTACTATCATCACTGATGATAGTTCGTGGAACACCAAATTTAGAGAAGATGTTTTCTTTCAAGAAGCATATGACAACCTTATGATCATTGGTTTTGCATAACACTGCTTTTATCCACTTTGATACATAGTCAACACTTATGAGGATATATAGATTACCAAAAGAATTAGGAAAGGGTCCCATGAAATCAATGCCCCAAACATCAAAAAGTTCAACAGTTAAGATTGGGTTTAAAGGCATCATGTTTTAGCAGGATATACTTCTTAATTTTTGACATCTATCATATTAAATGCAGAAGGTATGTGTATCGCAAAACATTGAGGGCCAGTAAAATCCACATTGCAATACTCTTGCAATTGTCTTTTTAGCACTGAAGTGGCCTCCATAGGCATGACCATGGCAAAAACTTATGACACTTTGTTATTCCTCTCAGGGACACAACGATGAATAATTTGGTCCGCGCAATGCTTAAACAGATATTGACCGTCCCAGATAATTTTTTTGACTTGTGCCAGAAACTTAACTCTATCTTGTTTAGTCCAATGCGGAGGCATTTGACTGGTTTCAAGATAATTAACACTATCAACAAACAATGGTACTTGGGAAATTGACATGAGTTGCTCATTAGGGAAAGACTCAGTGATAGGATGTGTGTCATCAGTGAACTCGGTTACAAATCTAGATAAATGGTCAACTACTACATTCTCGGAACCTTTCTTGTCCCAGATTTCAATGTCAAATTCTTGTAGCAAGAGTATCCATCGGATCAGGCGGGACTTAACATCTTTATTGGAAAGAAGATACTTGAGCGCAGCGTGATCTGAATAGATGATGACCTTCGAACCTACCAAGTAAGATCGGAATTTGTCTAGAGCGGATACCACAACTAACAAATCTTTTTTTGTAGTGGAATAATGAAGCTGAGCGTCATTCAATGTTTTGCTAGCATAATAGATAACATGAGGTAATTTGTTCATTCTTTATCCTAACACATCTCCTACTGCATAGTCAGAGGCATCGTACATGATTTCAAAGGGTACAGACCAGCCAGGTGGCCGTGTGATTGGAGTAGAAGTCAAAACAATTTTCAATTTTTCAAAGGCTATGCCACAGTTTTCAAAGGCTAGGTTAACTTTGGCATTATCTAGTTCAATTCTTTTTTCTTAGATGATGTGCCCTAGTACTATGCCTATTTTCACCATGAAGTGGCATTTTTCCCAATTAAGTACTAAGTTCTTTTCTTTGCACCTGACTAACACAAGAGTCAGATGGTGTAGGCACTGGTCAGAAGCTGATCCAAAAACTGAGAAGTCATCCTTGAAGATTTCTACGAAATGTTCTATCGTGTCGGAGAAAATACTGATCATACACCGCTGAAAGGTGGAAGGTGCATTACACAGCCCGAAAGGCATACGACGATAGGCGAACGTACCGAATGGACATGTGAAGGTTGTTTTCTCCTGGATTTCAAGAGAAACATAGATTTCGTTATAGCCGGAATAGCCATGAAAAAGCAATAGAATGCATGACTGGTTAAACGTTCAAGCATTTGATTGATGAATCGAAAAGGGAAGTGATCCTTATGAGTGACAGTGCTCAGTTTTTGGTAATCAATACAGAAAGTACCCTTTACACGGGTGCTAGAACAACTTGATTGACCCTAGAGTGGTGGTGGTTGTGTGGTGGTGGGGGGGTTGAATAGGTCAATCCCATTTTAAATGGTGTTTAATAATTTCTTGATTTAAAGTGCAACAGAATGTTTATCAAGAGATTTGTTTAGTGTGATAATTTCATTTAAGCGATCACACTAAGATTATGACCCTTTACATAAACTTTGATTATTGATGCTTGTACGCAATGTGTATAATGAGATAATCAATATGCAAAGTGATGTGTGTTAAGAAGAGTACTTAAATACTAAATACAAACACACATATATCAAACACCACAAAACCAATTTAAAGTGGTTCACCTAGCCAACCTACATCCACTGTTAGGACTCGCTCAACCTTGAGTTATCCCCAAAATCCACTAAGTGGGGACTTACACCCTCACAATTAGAGTAGGAATTCTACCTCACTCAATCGGCTGGAAATTTCACCCACCACTGTCGAATAAGAATTCCACTTATCCATTTGGCTGGGAGTACAACACTCTAGAATTTTTTTTAGTGGCTCTGGGGTACCTGTAACATCCTGAATTTTTCAATGCATTAATATATTGGATTTTGTCAATTTTAATTGTTTAATTTGTTGAATTTAAGATTATGGATGGAATAGACCTTATATGGGTAAGGAGTTGGATCAATTAAGACCCAACGGGTCATGGATAGAGTTTGAACGAAAGTAAGTGGGTAAGTGTAATTAAATGTGTCAATTACCCAAATGGGACCGAATGGGTCAAGGTGAATGGATTTTGAAAGTAAATGGGTAATAGATTAATTTAATTGGGTCAAATACCTAATTAAGATCCAAGGCATGCGGTCCACCTCAAAAAGTGAGGTGGCATGTATATGAGGTGGCATGTGAGTGACGTGGCCAAGTTGGACCCAAATCCACCTCATCAAGTGAGGTGGCAAGTCGTTTAATATCACATGCATGGTCGGCTAACCATGGTTGACTTGGTCAACCATGGGTGAGTTCAAATGTGTTGAGTGGCTTGAGTTGGAAAGTGAATTCACATGAGTTGAGAATTTATTAATGTTGAGTTCAAGTGCTTGAGTTGGAGAATGAGTTCATTTAAGTTGAGTTGAGTTGAAAAGGTAATTGAGGAGTCTCCCATTTAAGTGAGTCAAGGTGGGAGAGGGAGGGTTTCCATCTCATGGGATGGAAACCCAAGGGGACACGATGGGAACCAAGGAGGTTTCTTGGTTTGGCCAAGAGACTCCTTGGTTGGATACAAGCATTAATGAGGGAATGGGGAGGACTATGGGGTTGGTTTACAAAGGGGTACACTCCACCCCCTTTGGCCGATCCTTTCTCTTCCAAATAAAGAGAATTTCAAATCTCTCTCTCTCTCCTCTCTCTCAACTACATACTTTGGCCGATCCTCTCTCTTCCAAACAAAGAAAATTCCCAATCTCTCTCAACTACATACTTTGGCCGAGTGGATCTCATTGGAACCAAGAGATTGTCTTCTCTTCTCATCTCTCTCTCTCTCTCTCTCTCTCTCTCCCATTTTCGGCTTACACTTGGGGAAATTGGTGAAGGAACAAGGAAGGAGAAGGACTGAAGAGTAAAGTTCAGATTTGAAAGAAAACGAAGGAGACGTGAAAAGAGGTATGTCCCATATTTATTAAGATGGGAAAGGGTGTGGAAAATATGTCAAGAACTTATATGAATGAAAGAAACTAAGGGAACCATAGTTTTGGCTATGGAATGGCCGAAACCATGGGGTTCATATTTGATTTAAATGGACGGTCAAAACGTTATGGGACCATGGACTTTGAAATCCATTCAAGAATGGTTAAACGTTTGGAATAAAAAGAAAAGACCCTAACCTTGTTTGGTGGGTAAGATAAAGTTGTAAAGTGAGGCATGATGATGATGACTATGTTTATACATGATTAAAGGATGAATTTTATGAAGAAGGGCTGAGCCAAAACATCAAACAATTAAGGACTTAATACATGTTTAAAATGGATAAGGGTGATAGCAAACAACCAAGGGTTACACTGTTTGAGGATGGGTAACAGACAGGGATTGTATGTTGTTTGCGGACGGGTATCACCATCCGCGGACGGGTTTCGACCGTCTGCGGATGGGTGACAAACATGAATATGATATTTGCAGCGGACGGGTTGCCTGTCTGTAGGATGGGCTTCTACTGTCCGCAGGACGGGTGTGGACTGTCCGCAGGACGAGTACTGGGTAACGGGTACCGAGTAATGGGTCACGGGTACCGTGTAGCGGGTACCGGGTCACGGGTAGCGGGTGACGGGTAACGGGTGACGGGTTACAATGTGAACCAGGTGTTGTTTGCGGACGGGTTGCATGTCTGCGGACGGGTAACAGACTGAACATAGTGCTGTCTGCGGATGGGTTGCTCTGTCTGTAGGACTGGTTTCTGCCGTCCGCGGGACGGGTTTCTACAGTTCGCGGACGGATTTCTATCATCCGCAGGATGGACATCGGAAGGGTAATCGACTGAATTTTAAAGTGAAGTTTTTAATATAATTTTTCCAGATTGTTTAAGATGAGTAAAAGATGATGGGAATTGAATGGATAATTAAATTAACATATGCATGTGATGAATTCGTTAAGGTAACGAGATTTCACAAACGGGTGTATGATCGGCTTTGACATGATCGATGATCGATATCTTCACGAAAACAACAAGGATATCATCTTGGACGTTGGTAGGATTCCTACCTCATTAAAATACATGTGGATCTTATATGGTTTTGTATTTTTCCAACATGATGACTTACTTTGAATTATGAAATATATATGTGTATGAACTGTTTTGATGGCATATTATAATTTGAAAAGGAATGACATCTTTGCACTTAGCATCTCATGCATGGCATGGGAGGGGAACATATGAGAGGAGTCCACGCTCCATTCGGGGTATCCGATAAACAAACGTGGGAGGAATCCACACTGATTCCGATCAACATACGGGAAGAGATATATGATGTTTGACATGTAAGACGAGTCCCCGCTCCATTTGGTGGGACCGATAAGGCATACGTGGGGAAGCATAACAGTGATTACTTTGATATGGTTGTTGGGTGGGAAATC
The DNA here is from genome assembly GCA_013350335.1 of Chimonanthus salicifolius. Taxonomy (NCBI): domain Eukaryota; kingdom Viridiplantae; phylum Streptophyta; class Magnoliopsida; order Laurales; family Calycanthaceae; genus Chimonanthus; species Chimonanthus salicifolius. The sequence continues at coordinate 22,183,986 of CM023539.1, read as the reverse complement.
ATTGGCATATGACACCCATGACATGGTATTAAAACAACATGATTAAGATCTCTATTATCATGCACGGTTTTTGGGTATTATGTTTTACAAGTATGGTATGATGTTTTATATCTTGATTTTTATACTAATCCTATGTGTATGACCCTACTTGGAATTCCTACTGGGCGTGTTGATTAACGCCTTACTTCTACCTTTAGATGATGGTACAGGGAACGAAACGGGCGATGGACGTGAAAGAAGCCAAGCTTAGGAGCTTGGATAGTTTATGCTTACTTTATTTAAGTTTTATTTTGGACAATGTATTTTGAGATAATCACATTTTGGGATTGTAATAACTTAGTTATATTTTGCTATGGTTTGGTTACATTTGGACATTTGAACTTCAGTTAAATTTTGTGATTGACTTCCTTGCTTAGAAATGATGTTATGTTTATGGATGAAATCTTAATCCATATGTATATTCCGCAATCATTGTAGCATGTGAACTGTTTTGTGGACTTGGTCCACGCACACGTATCATTGGCCAGTTAAGGGTCGAGATTGGAAACCCGGACTTAGCTCGCGTCCTGGCGTTCCGCTCTCTCTCACTCTTTATTTATTTTAAAAAAAATAGACTCTGATTTTCGGCTAGTGAAAAAGGGCAGGGCGTTATAGTACCTCTCTTTAATCAGCTTCGGAACAAAGGTTTTAAATAAAATTAAAACCAAGAAGCACTTTCCTTTGAAGCTCTCTCTTCTGATGTGTGCTTCTTCAAGATTCCATCCATGTATGCCGATGCTCCGCCTCGTAGCCGTCGTTTAGCAATCACAGTCCAGGGTGTCAAGGAAACTAGTTCTACCAAAGGTTTCCTAGTTTATGGTTCTCTCCTTTTTCACTTTTTAACTCAATCTTTAGATTGGCTGTTTAAAAGTTTTCTTCCTGCCTCTCTTTCTCTTTCTCACAATTCAATGCATGTGATTGGTTGTATTTGATTCTCCTAGTGTAAACACGAGAGAGAGAGAGAGAGTGATCATTCTGTTGGCCCTTGTTAAGCTCATTGATAAAGATGAGGGTCCAATTGATCCTTCCGAAGGATACCAATTGATTGCATAAAGATTGGTTTATATAGTGAAGGAAACCAGTTGAAGTAACGGTAATGTACCAACATGTCAGTTGCACCGAGAGGTCGGTCACTAGAAATGTTACTGTTACATTTCTGACCATTGTGCATTAAGTGCACTCCCAACGGTAATAATCTTTCTCGATCGACATGTCGTTGTCGCCGATGGGTCGACATTTATAGTACCGAGAGGTCGGTCCATATGAGAGGCTCGTTCTGGTGCAAAACATGCTTGACAGTAGTTTCAACTCTTGAAATCTGTTACCTAGAACGACCTATCTCCCTTTACCGATGGGTCAGTCCTGGTACTATCGATCGGTCTTTGATTGCCGATATGTCTGTTTCTACGAGAGTCCACATGAGTTCAAGGATTTCAGATCTCAAGATCTTGATCGAGGAGTCGTTGACCACGAAAGGTCGTTTTAGCCATTCACCGAGGGGTCGGTGAGAATGACTAGTCGTGCTGACAGTGAACTTAATTCATATTTTCAAGTTCACTTCTAGTTCATTGTCCAGTTTCCTCTCTTAGACTTCTTTATGGTTTTACCATTTGTTCAACCAAGCCTAGAGTTAGTCCTCTCTAAGGTGTGGGTACCACTTAAGATCATCTATGGCCAAATAACTGTTTTTGTGATTGCCTATGACGATGAGCTTTGAACCTGGTGGAGCATGATTTTCACTCTTGATCATCTTGGGACTTCAAGCTTCTTAACAAGTGCTTCTTCCCGAGTCATGGAATTGACCAACAGGGATTCGGCAAAGCCGGGATAGTATCATTTTTTTTGATACATTGTGCTCAAGCATCGTTAATCAAACAAAATGTTAAGGGTCATAATCTTAGTGTGATCGTTTAAAGAAATTATAAACAATCTATCACACTAAACAAATCTCTTGATTAATGTTCTGTTGCACTTAAAACAATCAAGAATTTTGTAAACACCATGAAAATTGGGATTGACCTATTCACCCCCCCCCCCCCATCTAGGGTCAATCATGTTGTTCTAGCACCAAGTAAAGGGACTTTCAAAAGTATCAGAGCCTCGTACTCTTGATAAAGGATCTAACCATCCGAGTTGATCCGTGCTAGAACAATGGCTATGAGAGAAAGCCATGATATTTCCAAACCTCCATTTGTGATGAAAAATGAAGTGAAATTTTTTAAATGTTTTCATAAAAAATTGTGTTCGGAAATAGGTGAATAGAAAGTGGTCTATGCCTATGGAAAATGTATTGGATGAACCTTCAACCTCCATGACCACTTAATCCAAAGACCAAATTGCTTAGACTAGTGATGAATTGGCTATGCACTTTAATCAAATACTTGTAGCATTCATCACCGTTGTTTCATAATATGCATTTAAAATATTTAAAAAATATGAAACAACAAAAGATTTGGAAACATTTAATCAAATATAAAGGATCTAACCATCTGAGTTCATCTATTGAATAAGTCCAAGATAAATCCTTTAACAGAAGAAGAGGATAAAGAAAAGGAACTTGAAGAAGGTAGTAACCTTCAAGTATCCTTTGTGGCCATGTACCAAAATATTTGCCTCTCATGTTTAGGTCAAACATCGTGGAACAAAATTTGGAAACTTTGTTGTGCAAAGTCAAATGGGAAGGCACCCAAGATTAAAATCAGACTTAATAAAGGACCATCACCGGATTGTGGACTTAGATTTCAAGTCTCACAAGGTTATGTTCAAATGTATGAAGGGATACCACTGTTTGTGTCACATTTGAAAAATGTTTTGGAATCACCTTGTATCTTGCCTACAATCCATGTTCTTGTTTGATTGTTGGATTGATCTTGTGCAAGATACTCATATGTACATTTAGGTCTGCACTCTAGTATTCGATTATGCTTGTCTCATTTCATTTCATATGCCAAGTGATTTGTACATCTTTAGGAAATGAATGTAGTTTGTGCATTACCTCATGTATATGGTGTGTATGGTACACATACACAGTGTAGTTTCATTCCAAGTTTCTAAACTTGTGAATCCCGTGTGGAATGAAACATGCTCTATGTCTTTAAATGGACTTTTGGTTTGGTGTGACCTACCAAAAGTGTTGATCAAAATAATCAAATGTGCTTATCTAAATCGATTTATGTTCCAGATCCTTTCAAGGAATGAACCCCATTAGAGGTTGCTTGAAAGAATGGTAAAAGTGATTATCGTGTTTTGGGTAATAACATGATAACAAACATGAGAGCTGTGTGGGTAGCATCATACTTCATTTTCATATGCATGATTAAATATATTAAAAAATGTGAAATGAATGTATGATTTGTGTGCTTAGTGTCTCATTCCAATATCATTTATATTACACATTATGTGGAATGAGTTATGTTCATAGAACACATTGTCTTTGCTAAAGCCTGGAAATGCCACATCTCATGACATCACACATTTGGGCAATATATTGGAATAGGTAAATTAAATGTGCCCAAGGTATTTGGATTGGTTTGGATCCAGGAAAAGAGATCCGTAATCCATGTTTTATGCCTACCTTCAGAGGAATGTATTGAATCTTATAAAGGCACAAAACCTGTGTGAATGTATGTATCTACACTAACATTAAAAGGTGTATAAGCAAAGCTTGATGATCAAAGAACATCGAAAACACAAACACACACATAACCAATCATCCTTCAAAAATCTAGATCGAAGGATAGACTAGTCGGAGGAACAGACAGGTCAGTACTGTTGGGAATCAGAACACTATCTACAAAGGGGAAAAATCGAAATGAGAGATATGTCAATATTTATTGACATATAGAGACAGACCGGTCGTTGGTCACGACTCGTCGGTGAGTTAGAAAAAATAAGTTAAAAGGTCTCTTTTTGCGAAAATGATAGAGTAGTTCAAAATCATCGTTCCTTCTCCTGAACTCTGGCGATTTCCCTTCTCTCCTCCCGTGCCTTAGACCTCGATAGGACATCTCCTGGAGCAAAATTTCGACGGAAAACCATAGGGATTTTGCTTCTCTAACTTCAAGAAGTAAGGGTGTCATGGTGTTTGTGAGATTTAGTGTTCAGGTAAGCCTTGGTCAGTTCTTCCCAAGCAACCATGTCGAAAAGGGAGACAACTAAATCTTGGTCTTTGACCATCGAAAAAATCCCTGAGTCCAACTCCCATTGCCTCAGGAGATCACACAGATTTGTGCAGGATACTCCAGAATCGAGCTCTGCTCCTAAGAGTACTCACAGAAAAAATCCCTGCCCCAAAAACTTGATCAAGCAGTCGGTATTTTCTCAGGTCTCAATTTAGACAAAACCTGAGAGCCAAAGTAGAAGTGATTTCCTTGCTAGAGAGTTCTGATGAATAAGGAGAAGTGAATGTCGAAAATACAGACACACCTGTGTCACAACCCCTGATTCGATTTATCTGCAAAATCGAAGATCGAGTCTCTCAAATCGAAGCGCATCTGGATGGGCTAGATGACTTCCTGGAAAGATTCACTTAGAGTGTTCATGAAGAAATCTCTGCATTACGATAATCAATCGTCAACCTTTCTCGACGAAAATCTCCTTCCCCTCCAGCATCACCTCCTCAAAATGGCTCTGCTTAGGGTAGTTTTTTCATAGTCTGTATTTTGGAAAAACTAGAGTTTTGGTATCAAAACTAAGCATCCATGTTGCCCCCTCCTAAAACCATATGTACTCAATGCACATTTTACTTATCAATGAAATGTATGATTTGATATAGTGTGTGTAATTTAATGGAATGTCTTCTATCTCATGTCTGATATTAACATGGATTTTGATACTAAGACTAACATACAGGTTGTTAGGGAGATAGGGATCGGGCTATGATTACACACATCCTTGGAGTTTGGGGGAGCAATAAATATCTTCTGATTATCTACTGTCACTGGTCATGACAGTATAAGGAGGAAGGCTGATACTAGCTTGAAAGGAAGCCTGGAAAAAAATAAACTTAGAGGCAGCTAAGTTTATGGGGGAGCTGGATCGAAGAAGCTAAAGAGAATAACTTGGAATGGGGGAGAAGACTCCACAAAGGAAAGCTAGGGAAGGTAGCTTAACCCCATTGGGAGAACACCTTTAAGAGAACACAAATCTTAAAGGGAAGGAAGAAGAAAAACAACAATGCATGAGATATGTATTGGATTGTAGGGAAGAGCTAATTTAGTTGGAAGACAAACTCATGGAAACACTAGATGCAAGAAACATGTGTAGGGGGGGGGGGGGGGGGGGGTCTTGACAATCGATGTTTGTCTACTAATCTTTGTCAATTGTATGACAAAATGAGGGAGAAATTAGTAGAAGCTATAAGACATGAAAACCAATTATAGGAAGAAATTGGTAAAGCCGAAAACTTATACTTCTAGGAAGGGAGAGCCATAAAAGGGGAAGAAGCCAATGGACATAGGGAGAATGTCTATGCTTGGAGTTTGGGAGATCAAACTTGTAGAAGATTGGGGGAAAAAATCTTCTCAACACTAATAGCTTGGTGATAATATTATGGTATGGGTAGTGTTGGTCACTAGGAAATCAGACTGTATGAGGGAACTTGAATACAAATCTTGTTTAGTCCATGAATGCATATTTATGTTTTGGGACTAACCCCTCTAATGATTTTCTAGTGTTGCTTGCTTATGTACTTGAACAGGAAAATAAAATGAAGCAAGCCAAACAAGAATATGAAGATCATAGTCTTGTTGTTCATTTGAATATGTACATGTAAATAAATGTCATATTTCTGTATTCAAATGGAGATGTAATAAGGGTGAGATTGTAACTGTCATACCTTCTAGGTTTTTGTCATGAAATTGACAAAGGGGGAGATTGTTAGTGCCTGGCTTGGCCAACTCCCTAAGTTTGTCAATTCCATGACTCGAGAAGAAGCACTTGCTGAGAAGCTTAAAAACCCAAGGTGATCAACACTGAAGATCATGCTCCACCTGATTGAAGCTCATCGTTAAGGTAATCATAAAACAGGTACTATGGCCATAGCTGACTTTAGGTGGTACCTGCACCTTAGAGAGGACCATTCCTAGGCTTAGTTGAAAAAAATGATAAAATCATTAAAAACCTTGAGAGGATCGACCCATCGTTCTCACCGACCCCTCGGTGCAGACAGGTCAACCAATCGTGGTCAAAGACTGGTCGACCAGATTGACATAGGTTCTGGATCATAAAAACTGTCATTTCGAGAAAGCCTCTGATTGAGAGTTTCATATGCACCGACCCCTCCGTGAAAGGCTGAAACTACCCCTCGTGGTCAAATGACTTTTCGATAAGATTTATGAGTTATGGAACTTAGAACACAGGTGGTCTCTTGAGAAAACAAACACATTAGTAATTCAAGACCGATCGAGAGTAACCAGGACGACCCCTTGATAAAGGGCGATATGTCTTTCTGGGTAGGATAGGTTTCTAGACTTGATACTACCGTCAGCATGGTGTTGCCCCAGAACAAGCCTCTCGTATGGACCGACCTCTCGGTGCCATGATTGTCGACCCATCGGCGACACCGACATGTCGACTGGGAAAGAATATTACCATTGGGAGTGCATTAATGCGCAACGATCGGGTTGTTGAATGGTAACATTTCTTGTCACCGACCCTTCGGTGCGCCCGACCTGACGGTACATTACCGTTGCTGCAACTGGTTACCTTCTCTAAATAAACTAATCTTTATGCAACCAATTTGCATCCTTTGTAAAAATCAATTGGACCTTCATCTTTATTAGTGAGCTTAAATAAGGGTCAACAAAAGGATCACTCTCTCTTTCGTGCTTACACTGGAGAATCAAATATAACCAATCATATGGATTGAGTTTGTGAGAGAGAGAGAAGGAAAGAAAAATTATAAACAACCAATCTATTGATTGAGTTTGAAAGTGAGAAAGAGATGGGGAAATAAAATATTATAAACTAGGAAACCTTTGGTAAAATCAGTTTGCTTGTCGCCCTGGATTGTGATTGCTTTACGACGGATATAAGGTAGTGCGTTGGCACACATTGGGTGGATCTTGAAGAAGCACACATCAAGAGATAGAGTTACAAAGGCAAGTGCTTTTTGGTTTTAATTTTGTTTAAAACCTTTGTACAGAAAGTGGATTAAGGAGGATTTGCTTCAGAACCACTATAAAAAACTCTAGAGCGTCGTCTCTGGAACAATGGTGGGTGGAATTCGCAGCCAAGTGGATTAAGGAGAATTTGTTCCGGAACCACTATAAAAAACTGAAGAGCGTCGTCTCTGGCACAGTGGTTGGTGGAATTCCTAGCGAAATGGATAAGTGTAATTCCTATTCTACAATGGTGGGTGAAATTCCCAACCGATTGAGTGAGGTGGAATTCCTACTCTAATTGTGAGGGTGTAATTCCCTACTTAGTGGATTTAGAGATAACTCGTGGTTCAGCTAGTCCTAACAGTGGATATGGGTTGGCTAACCGAACCACCTTAAATTGGTCTTATGGTGTTTGATCTTTGTGCATTTGTATTTAGTATTAAGTACTCTTCTCAGCACACATCACTTTGCATGTTGATTATCTTATTTTATATATTGTGCTCAAGCATCGATAATCAAACAAAATGTAAAGTGTCATAATCTTAGTGTGATCGTTTAAAGAAATTATAAACAATCTATCACACTGAACAAATCGCTTGATTAATGTTCAGCTGCATTTAAAACAATTAAGAATTTTGTAAACACCATGGAAACTGGGATTGATTTATTTACCCCCCCTAGGGTCAATCATGTTGTTCTAGCAAAAAGAAAGGGACTTTCAGTTAGAGAATATTCTTGAATTGTTGTTTAATCACATTTGCTAAGACACACACACACATCTTGATTAATTTTATTTATCTGCTGCAAAATTGTTTATTTAATCAAGAAATTTTAAAGGACCAATGAATTTGGTGATTGCCCTATTCACCCCCCCTCTAGGGTCGATCGTGTTCTAGCTTAAAGGACTTTCAATTGGTATCAGAGCCTGAGTGCTATTTATAAAGGATCTAACCATCCGAGTTGATCCTAGTTAGAACACCATGGGAGATAGTCATGCCATTACCAAACCTCCGTATTTCGATGGTTCAAATTATACCTCATGGAAGACTAAAATGAAAAGTTTTTTCATATCCACCGATAGAATGCTATGGGAATTGGTAAAGACTGGATGGAGTGAACTCATGGATGAGAAAACCCTTGATTCCTCATCTACCAAGGTATTAGTCCCCAAACCTTTTGCCACTTAGACTCCAAATGAAAAGGCCATGCTAACAGCTAATGGTAAAACCTTGAATGCTTTGAATTGTACAATATCCGATAATGAATATAGACGGATTATGACATGTGAAATCGCCAAGGAAGCATGGGAAGTCCTTGAGAGAACCCATGAAGGCACCTCAATAATCAAGAGGTCAAAACTCCAAATCCTCCAAAATCAATTTGATACAATTAAAATGAAAGAGGATGAAGTCTTCATGGGATTTCTATTCAAAAGTGAGCGACATTGTTAAACAAATGTGGGCTTTAGGTGAAGGAATACCTGAGGACAAGGTATGCACCAAAATCGTGAGGAACCTTTCGAACGATTCAAACCCAAAGTGGTGGCTATGGAGGACCATAGAAATGTAGCACTCATGAGTGTTGATGATTTGGTTGGTGATCTACAAACCTATGAATTGCATTTTGAACAACCAAAGGACAAGCCTATTGCCTTGAAGTCTTCTGTAAAAACAAACAAATTAAAAGAAAAAGAAAATGAATTGGAAGAGGAAGATAGTTCAAGTGAAGAGATAGCTATTCTTGCCAAGAACTTCTTCAAACAATTTATCAAGAATGATAGGATGAGAAAAATAGAAAAGGGTGAAAAAAAATAAAAGACATCCTAAAAAACAAGAAACAATGAGAGAAAAAGATAAGGAGAGAAGAAACCCCAATGAACAAACTTGTTACAATTGTGGTGGTAGGGGACACTTTGCTAATGAATGTCCCTCCGAAAAATTCAAAAAGGTTATAAATGCAAATGTGACCTATGAGGACACATCCGAATTGGAGAGTGGTTCCGATAAGGAAACCCAAGAAAAAATTAAAACAACAAAGGGTCTCATAGCCTCAATCATTGGTGATACGGAAGGCCCCACAATTGAAATGGAGGAAGGTGAGAGTGAAGATGAAGATCTTCAAGATTCCTATATGCTTTGTACCTTGAGAGTGAGAAGTTTGCTAAAAGATTAGACAAAGCTAAACTTGAAAACTCTAACTTGTCTAACCAACTTGAAGAATTAAGAAGTGAAAATACACTCCTCATCTCAAACTTAAAAGCCTCCAATGAAGAAATCACCAAGTTAAAAGAAAATGAATGGACTCTTCAAGAAGAGCTTGCAATCCATTGCGAGGATGTTGAAAACTTGTAGAATCTCAAGAAACATCATGAAGAGGAAATTAGAATGTTATCTGAACGTTCCCATTTTCAAAGTGCTAGAACATCGTGATTGACCCGAGAGAGGAGGGAGGGGGGGTAAATAGGTCAATCCCATTTTTAATGGTGTTTACAAATTTCTTGATTATTGAAGTGCAACGGATTGTTTAATCAAGAGATTTGTTTAGTGTGACAAGTTCATTACTCGATCACATTAAGATAATGACCCTTTACATAAAGTTTGATTATCGATGATTGTGCACAATGTGTAGAGTAAGATAATCAATATACAAAGCGATGTGTGTTAAGAAAAGTACTTAAAAACTAAATACAAACACACATAGATCAAACACCATAAGACCATTTTAAGGTGGTTCGGTTAGCCAACCTGCATCCACTGTTATGACTCGCTCAACCTTGAGCAATCTCCAAAATCCACTAAGTGGGGACTTACACCCTCACAATTAGAGTAGGAATTCCACCTCACTCAATCGGTTGGGAATTTCACCCACCACTATCGAATAGGAATTCCAACTATCCATCTTGCCTGGAGTTCCACCCATCTCTATGTCGGAAACACAGCTCCAGAATTTTTTATAGTGGTTCCGAGGTACCTCCCCTTAATCCACTTCGGAACAAAGGTTTTAAAAGAAAATTAAAACCAAGAATCACTTGCTTTTGAAGCTCTCTCTTCTGATGTGTACTTCTTCCAGATCCCACCCATGTATGCCAACGCTCCACCCCTTAGCCGTCGTTTAGCAATCATAGTCCAGGGTGATAAGGAAACTGGTTTTACCAAAGGTTTTCTAGTTTATGGTTCTCTCATTCTCACTTTTAAACTCAATCCTCAGTTTGGTTGTTTATGAGTTTTCATCACCCTTCCTCTCTCTCTCAAAACTTAATCCATTTGATTGGTTGTATTTGATTCCCCTAGGGCAAGCACGAGAGAGAGAGTGATCCTTCTCTTGGCCCTTGTTTAAGCTCACTAGTAAATATGAGGGTCGAACTGATCCGTCTAAAGGATACCAACTACTTGCATAAAGGTTGGTTTCTATAGCAAAGGCAACTAGTGGTAGTAACGGTAATGTACCGATAGGTCGATCGCACCGAGGGGTTGGTTATTAGAAATGTTACCGTTACAATTCCAACCGTTGTGCATTAAGTGCACTCCCAATGGTAATATTCTTTCTTGGTCGACATGTCGTTGTCGCCGATGGTCGACACTTATGGTACCGAGGGGTCGGTCCATATGAGAGGTTCATTCTGGTGCAAAACATGCTTGACAGTAGTTTCAACTTAGAAACCTATTACCCAGAACAACTTGTTGCCCATTACCTAGGGGTCGGTCCTGGATACTTTCGATCGGTCTTGAACTACCGATATGTTTGTTTTCTCGAGAGCCCACCTGAGTTCTAAGTCCAGAACTCATAAATCTTGATTGAGGAGTCGTTGACCACGAGGGTCGTTTTAGCCTTTCACCAAGGGGTCGGTGAATACGAGCCTCTCGATTAGAGGCATACCAGAATGACAGTTCAACATTCCAGAATCTATGTCATTCGAGCCGACTAGTCTTTGACCACGATGGGTCGATCTTGACTGGACAGAGGGGTTAGTGAGATACGACTGGTCGAGTTGACAGTGAACATAATTCATGTTTCCAAGTTTGTTTCCATTTCATTATCAAGCATTCTCATTAGGCTTTTTATGATTTAACCATTTGTTCTTCTAAGCCTAGGGATAGTCCCCTCTAAGGTGTGGGTACTACCTAAGGTCATCTATGGCTAACCTACGAGGGCTTTATGTGTAGGATCTTGGTCTATCTTTGCCTCATGGTAAGATTTGGAGGTTTTGAAGATTCTAGAATTCTCATCAATAGTTATACCGTCATTCTTTCCAAATATTCCCACACCTCCTTGGCTGTTTCAAAAGTCTTGAATTACTTTAAATCATCAAGGGAAACAACACACATGATAGCATTGAGAGCTTTGAAATTACCTTCATACATGCTTCTCTCAATGTCATCCCAAAGGTTCCAAATTTTTGGTCTTATCATTTTGTGTGAACCTATGGTCACTTCTTCTATAGGATGTGACCAACCTTTCATGATGGCTTCCCAAAACGATTGGGTCTAAGGAAATTAGAAACATTTTCAATTTTCTTTTCCAATAATTGTAATTGGAACCATCAAGGTAAGGAGGTCTGTCTACATCTAAACTTTCACCCAAATGCATAGTTCTAGTAAAAAGGATCAACTCCAGACAGTTAAGTCAAATACAGAGTAACCTTGCTCTTGATGCCAATTGAAATTCCGTTACTAGAAAGTATGCACGACATAGAGAGAGAGAGAGAGAGGGGGGGTTGAATAGGTCTGATCCGATTTTATTTTTCTTTTTAAAATAAATCAATTTAACAATATGTGCAGCAGAATAAACGTGTGTGCAGGTGATAAACAAATGAATCAAACCATTAAAACAAACCACATATGCACAACGATATATAGTAGTTCGGTTCACTCGAACCTACATTCACTGTTGGACTCATCCTCTCTAGGGCTATCATAAATCCACTATGTATGGGAGTCACACTCAAACATTACAACCTAGTTTTGAAAGGTTCGACCGCCCTTGTCTAATCCTTGACACCTATTTTTTAAGGTGGTTCAATCACACTGATCTAATCAACCGTACAATGTTAAACAAAGTAAACAAAGAACACTTGCCTTTGGCCTTAATAATTCTTCAAAATGTGTGTTCTTCTTCTAGATGTCTCTGCGCCTTCTTCCTTTAGACCAAGTCCATCTTTGTTGAGTATTGGCACAGTGGAACATGGGTACTAGGACAGGGATATGACTGATTTTGGGTTCTAGAGAAACATCCTCATCTTCATCATTAATGAAGTATTGAATACATGATTATATCCTTGTTAAAGGATAATGAAGATGGAGTGATGAGGGCTGAAAGCTCTCTGATAGTTGTTCTGTATTTTCCAATGTTCAGAACTTCTTTTGAAATCAGCCAGCCGTGTATTTATAAGACAATTTTGCAATGACTGAGTCTCAAGGCCTCCAGGTTTTCTTCGAGGCCTCAAAGCTGTATATGGTAATACAGCTTACTGAATTTGCCAGATTTCAAACCTTGATTTCAATGATATTTAGTCAAAGGCTAGCTCACCAAAACTCAGCATATATCTTCAGATTTGTATGTGATTGCAAATCACGATGTGGCTTATCTCATTTTCCATAAAATCAAGTCATGAAGTGGCAATTATAGTTTCATAATCTTTTCAAATCAAGAGAAGCCTTTCCAAATATGTATGAGATTGCCACTCAAGTTTTTAGATTTGTTCATGATTTATGAGATGGCAAACAGATTTTCCATAATCTAAGAAGACCTTGTAGATTCTCCATATTTCCATAAGAATCCCAATCATGATAAGACTTAGGATTTTTTGAAATAAAGATGAGCCCTTCCTTTTTCCAGATTTTTCTTACCATATCTTGTTAGATTTTTGGTCAAAGGACAGAGGGACTTGAGATTTCACGTTGAAATCCAGCTGTTATAATTTTCACTCAGATATAGACAATCTTCAAGGCCTCGACAAAATGCTTTAGGCCTTGAGGCTGAGACTCAAATAGTTTTTAGTTTTCCAATTTTATAACCATTGACTTCTAAGGTATTTTAGGTTTAACCTAAGGTCCACTTACCTGTGTGCCAATCACATGTTCGTTGTGGGTTCTTTACTTCACATTAGATCTTCTGGCAGTTTTTGCATTCTTCCTAGGAAAGGTCCAAGACACACGGTCATGTTCGGTTACAGAATTGACAATACATAGACTCGGTCCAACCGAGGCCCTAACACATACCTCCAAAGAAGATGGAGCCAAGGCAAGACTCCTTGCTAAGACAATTGGACAATGTCTGGAAGGAGTTGAGGAATCCGGGGTTTGGTCATCAAAGGTACATTCATAGGGGTGTCTATGAAACCCCAAACTTGACCATTTGGGTACCTAACAGGTAGACCATCACTCATGTTTTGTTTTATTTTAAGACTCATTTCCATATCTTAGACCATTGCAAATGGACTCACAAGAGACCATGTGAGTTCACATAGCCAAGTGCTATGACATGAAAATAATAAAATTCGCCAAATAGAAGCTTAGAATGTATTCTTCTTAACTATAATACATATCTTACTTGTAAAGCCAAACATTCCATGGAATAACACTGCATAATGTATGTATCATCTTTGTTTTGGAATGTTGATTTGTGAATGCATGTGTGTCTTGATTGCATGATCTTTTATGTCTTAGATCATTGTGGATATCTTGATCATGGATTTACTTTGATGAATTGACATGTGTTTTATTGGCATTTATGTGCTTCTCCATGTTGTATTTAATGTATGTGCCATGCATTGTCAATCCTTAGGAAAGGGAGTCATCAAAATAGAAAATGCACAAATTTGGGAAAAATCTAGTTTGTCATGTCAACCCCTTGACAGATTCGTCATGTCCATGAATAGACCAGTCGAAGTTATCGACATGTCGGTAGTGTGAAAAATCGGAGAAGTTTGTGAAAAGGGAAAACTTAACAGGTCAGAAATGTCGGTAGACAGATGTGTCGGTAGTCGGACTAGTTGATGGTATCGGCTAGTCGATTGCAGTAGAAATTTAATTTAAATGTCCCTTTCTGTGATTTCGAATCAAGCTGCTCGAAACTTTTCTCCCTCCCGCAAAGCTCCTGTCATTTTTTCCTCTCCCTCCCTCGAAGCTCCTGCGATTTTTTCTTCTCCCTCCCGTGCCCTAGACCTGTCAGTTTGGCCTCTCGAGGCAATTTCTCGCTGGAAAACCTTGGGGTTTTCATTCCTCGTGCTTCATGAAGCTATGGTGTCACGGCTTTCCTGACTTTTCGTGACCGAGTAAGCTTTAAATATTTCCCCTTTGTTCTTCAGTTACAATCTCTTAGGATTACCAGCTGAAAATCATGCTTAGGATGAGGTTACCTAAGGACTACCAAACACCGATAATAGAGGATCAAGTTGAGGCTAGCTCTCCACCCCCCAAGAAACCCAAACCCCACAGAAATAAGAAATCGACCTCCAGGCCAAGCAGTGCTTTTCTAAGGTTTGAGGACCCAGATTTAGAAAATGTACCACTGGCCAAGCTCCATGTTATCAGGTCTAGATCTAGCAGCCATCCTCGTCCACAACCCCAACCTGAAATAGTGGAAGAACCAACTGTGGAAGAACACAATGTGGGGGTAGAAGAAAATGTTGTGGGAGAACAAAATGTTCAGGGAGAACATGTTGATAGAGGAGTTGACTCTGAATTGACAGATGAAGAGGAAAATGTGAGAGCCACTGGTATCAGTGATGATGGAGGAGAATACTCGGAAGATAGCGATGAAGGTCCGCACCTCCAACCCCTTGTTCCACATAAATGCTTTAAAGATCTCAACATAGAGAGAACCTCTTAATATTTTGAAGAACATGGGATGGATAAACATGGTACACTGGGGTGGCAAGATGTATCCCTCTCTGGCAATGAGGATGTACTGTTCCATTAGGAATGTCGAAAGGGTAAATTGCTTCAAGATAGAATTTAAAAATGTAAAAACTGTTCTTGTCACACCCACGTTTGTCTTAGAACTTATGGGCATTCCACTGGTTCTCAATGTTACCTTACCTACCATTCCTTCAAAGATTGAAGTGACCAAACAAAAGAAATACGGACTAAAATTGTGTGGGAAAGAGGTAGAGTGGAAGAACAATTTTTGGCTTAGAGGTGGAGACCTACTTCTGAAGTACAAAATACTTCATCTTCTCTTCTACACAAATCTCTATCCAAGACATGGAAATAAAGCAGATTTGAACCCACCCATGGTTGTTCTTCTGGACAGAGTTGCACATCGTCAAAAATTATGTCTCTCCACATGGATATGCTTCTCAATCACATCATATTGAAGGTTAGGGAAGAAAGGCTATCCTCCTTTTTGCTATCTTATGTCAAGGCTTGCCGAGCACTTTGGAGTTAAACAAAGAAAATGAGAAGTGCCCTGTTGATGTGCAAATTTTACATTTATAATATCTCGCAAGCGCACGAACCATTTATAGTACAATGTTATGAGTACGAGGTCGATTCCACAGAGAACAAGCAAAATATATGCACAAAAGTATATATGTTTGGAATCTAGTGCTTAAATTATTATGTTTTCTAGAGATAGAGATTTAAAATAAATCAAATCATAAACAACAATCCTATTTTCATAAATTTAGTTCTAAGCTAATAAAATCTCTAATTTAATATTCAAATCCCAAAAGTTAGAACACTAATTAAATATGATTAAGATAATGGATTAATGTAGGATTTATGGTTAGTTTAAGAAAGCAAAATTAAAGTTTAATTAAATTAAATTCTAAACTGCTTAACACATTTTGAAGGAGTGGCTTGTATATATAAAATAAAATACATGACAAACAAATTAAAGAATTTAAATTATTAACATACAACATAGAAGCAAAAGTTTTAACATAACAAAAGATAGGAATTAAATTTGCAAATAAAATAAATGACAAAATATAAAAATGCATAATTTAAAGGTGGTTATGGAATTATTTTCTCATCGTCCAAAATAAATAAATAAGAAATCTAGATCTGAAATTCAACGCATAGAATTCAAAATCAATTTACCCCATTTAATTAAAATTTATAAACTTTAACTTAATTAAAGTCTAGTTCATAGATTTAATATTTATAAACTAAGAACTTTAATTAATCAAAGAATACAAAATTAAAATTAAAAGAAAGCATAAAGAAATCTTGAATAAATGGACTTTCAGGGTTCTAAAATGGATATCTCTTATTTATTTCATGAAAGAATTATATACAAGATATGGAAAAACAATTAAAAGACAACTAAAAATCGAATTTACAGTGATAGCTCACTTGTGAAATTCTCATGAAGCTCTGTGTCTTTTGTTCTTCAAGGTGGGTTCTCCAATCTCAGGTCCTCTTGAGCTCTAGGTCTAATTCAATTTTCATCATGGTCGAATGGGGTATTTATAGGCTTAAGGAATGGACAGACAGTGGAGGTTAAATCTAAGTTTAAGGTAATGGATGGAAGGATCGGGTGGATGAGATTTTATGTAGCAAAACTAGGGTTTACTATGGTGTACACGAATTTGGGGTATGGTGGCTTGGTGTGCAAGGTAACTTGGAGAGAGAAAAGGAATTGGAGAGAAAATTGGGATTGGATATTGCTATGGTCAAATTTGGCTACGTGGTTTAGGGTTTTGGGTTGTGCAATGCATGGTATGAATGGCTAGGATTAAATGTTAGGATGGATGGATGATTGAGATGATGTGGAAAGTTATACAGGTGGAATTCAAATGGAGTGGAGAGGAGATAGAGAAAAATTCTGTATGGCTATTTTGGATTGAATTAGGAGACAAGTTAGGATCTAGGTGATGAGGAGATGAGGTGGAGTGGATTGGAGAGAGTTTAGGGATTTTCCATTGTGTGTTATGCGCATGGAGGCTTCTAGATTGTGTGACCATCGTGTGGAGCATATGGTATGCGCATGAATGCCTAAATTCTAGGGTTTGTGCATTAGATATAGGGTTTATGAATCGATGACTATGATTGATTGGCTAAGATCTAGTGGCTTTGATGGGTGATGGGTGATCTAAATGGATGGATGAATAAGTCCTGCATAGATGATCTTTATCCTAAGGTTCATCTATATGATGGATGAATTGAGTTACCTAGATCTAATCATGATGATGAATGGGTTGGATTGGATGGTAGGCTCTAAGGTTTACCTAATTTGATGAATGCAAATGGATGGATTAGATGGAATGCATGAAATGAATGGTTTGGATTGATGCATGATTAAATGGATGGTGGATATTAATGCATGATGAAATGAATGGTTAAGATTGAATGGGTAGGACGGGTTTTGGATATGGGCTTAGGTGGATTTGGACTTAGGATGGATTTGGGCTTCGGATTAGTGAATTTGAATTTGAACCTAGGGCATTAGATCTTGGATTGAACTTGGACTTTGACTGGATCATGGACTTGGGCTTTCTAGACTTGAATTCACTTAGGCCTGGCCCATGTTGAAAAATGAGCATGGAGTGCTTGGCTTGACCCAGTATTTGACTTTTGGAGCAAAGCTTGGCCCAACTGCAGTGGATCTCTAGTCCATGGATCTTGATTTCAAACTCTTGGCATTTTTAATTGCAGATTTTTTTTAAAATTAAATAATTAATCAAACCACTTAAAAATCTAAATATTGAATTTATCCAAACTCTCATAAATGGATTCAGATTAACCAATTTACATTTGAAATCCTAAAAGTGGAATGATTTAATTATAAAATTTTAAATCATTCATTTTAAGCTCATTTCCGGTAATTATCCACTGTTTTATGATGATTTCCTGTTTTACCCTAAATTTTCCTATAAAAATAAAATAAACCATTAAATGCATCTTATGTACATAAAGTCAAGGGTTTTTGACCTAAATATCAGGGGTAAAAATGTAATATTTCAGGTCTCAACATGCCCTTCACGAGGCCCATTGACTAGGCCATAATTAGAAAATGCCTGCCCACTAAAACAGGCGATACTATCTTTGGCCCAGCTGGTTCAACCTCCTCTGCCCGTCCTATCTCCTCTGTTATGCCAGTGTTCGAGGACCTGAAGATGAAGAAGATGCAGAAGATGATGCTCCTCCTCCTCCTATGGATTTGACTGTCAGTCGACAATACTTTGAAGAACGAGTTTCTTCAATTGAGAAACGAATGGAAAGTCGTCTGGATAAACTGACAGAGTCGTAAAATCATTAGTCTAGAGTATTCTCTCAGTAGTCACCTCCTTCCACAGAGTTGATGACACAGTCACCCGACCTCGATCTCATACCCCACCTCCTCCTCCACCTAGCATTGATTAGTTTAGTTTTTTTTTTTTTCATTTGAAACTATAATTTTGGTAATGTAATTAAGAAACCCCGGTGTCAAAACCATATGTGATGTACAATGTTTTAATGCTATGGTTTGGTTTGCTATGCCTTGATGTCATGAATTGTGATGCATTGTTTGGATGCCTTATATCTCTTGTCAATGCTTAACATGGATTTTTGTTAAATAGACTAACATGCAGGTTTATATGAGTTGGTTTTATATTGGCATGTTAGGGAGATTGGTTTGGCTCATGATGTTCTACACATCCTTGTAGTATGGGGGATCACAACATATGTGCTCTAGAGCATTTGTCTATAGTAATGACAAAATGGGGGAGAATTTTGTGAAACTAGGGAAGATAGCTTGAGTCATGGGTAAGAAAATGGAGAAGTTTGAGAAAGCTTTGTGAAGCTAGAAGATAGCTTGAGCCATGGGGGATAAATGTATGTGAGGAGATACATTTAGCTATGGGGGAGATGTGTGTTGAAAAGGGAGCTCTAATAGAGTTCAAAATAGTCCAATGAATTGAGTATAGGGGAGTTCATTTAATTTTTGGACTAACATACTAATGTGCTACATATTTCCATAGCTTGCTTGATGTATCTACAGCTGAATTATGAAATTGAAGCAAGTTGAGCAAGAATATGCTATGATCCAAGACATATTTTTCATTTGAATGTATGATGCAATTTTTTGTATTTGTTATCATTCAAATGTATTGTAATAAGGGGTGGGTTATTTATTTTTGAGTTGTATTTTCAAATAGCTTCTAGGTTTTGTCATTAAATTGACAAAGGGGGAGATTGTTAGTGTCCCGGCTTGCCGAGTCCTTTGTTTGTCAATTTCATAACTCGGGAAAAATACTTGCTAGAAGATTTGAAGAATCAAGATTGATCCAAAGAATGAAGATCAAGTCCAAGACTCTAAGATCATCGGTGTATGGCATCCACAGAGGTAAAATAGCCATAGATGACCTTAGGTGGAACTACACCCATAGATGGACCTTGCCTAGGCTTAGTTGAACATATTGATAATATCATATCAAGCCTAAGTGAACCTTGGATAGTCACAGAACCAGAGGGGAAAACATATTGGAAATCTGGAAAACTGCCAGGTCGATCAGTCGAGTCCACCAACCCCTCGGTGAGACAGGTTAACCCGTTGTGGTTATCAACCAGTCGTCCAAATTGACAAAGGTTTTGGAACATAAGGACTGTCATTTGGGGTTTCTCTTCGGTAGAGTGTCTCATGCCATGAACACATCGATATGGGCAGACCGACCCATCGGTGGCAATGACTTATCGACTAAGATCAAGTTTGTGTTCTGGAACTTAGAACTTGGGATACTTTCGGGCCGACCGGTCGATGGCATAGACCCATCGAGAGAACCAAGACCGACCCATCGGTGCACCGACATGTCAACCTTGGTTTGACTAGTTTCTGGAGTTGAAACTTCGTCAACATGTTTTTTCCCTTAGACGAGACAGTCAACCAGAATGACATATCGGTAATGAGATTGTCGACCCGTTGGTGCATTCGACCCATCGGTGACATATGCTTCTATACCGTTGAAATGTAATAAATGAACAACGGTCGGATGGTTGAACGGTAACATTTAAGTTCACCGACCCATCGGTAAGATCGACCAGTCGGTACTAAACAATTACGAAAACTGGTTTGCTTTCTTAATAAATACAAAACTATTTGCTTGTGTTGAGAGATCCTTGGAGAAAATTTATGAGCCTTATCTACCACTCTCATCAGAGAAATTAATAGGCCAATGAAGGATCCTCATCTCTCTAGTGCACATCTTGGTGAATCATTCAAATCAACCAATCTCCATAGATTGAGTTTGAAGGAAAGGCAAATGCAAAACATCTAGGATAAACATTGGTGACCCCAATTTCCTAGATACTTCCCATAGCTTGTGATTGATCTACACTCGGCGCATCATCGTCTACTAGTGAGATCACATTGGGAAGGAGACTTCAGAATTACGCATATATCGGACTCGATCTACAAAGGCAATTGCTTCAGTGTTTTTGATTTTATTGTTTTTAAATCATCTTACTTGTGAAGTGGATTAAAGAGGGTGTACTCTTGAACCACTATAAATAATAGAGGGTTTACTCTAGGATAGGTGGTGGGTGAAATTCCCAACCAATTGGTTAGGTGGAATTCCTAGTCTATTTAGTGTGGGTGTAATTCCTCACTTAATGCATTTGGGATAGCCCAAGGTTGGGGTGAGTCCATCAGTGGATGTAGGAGGGTGTACTGAACCACTATAAATTTGGTCTTGTGGTGTTAGAGCTATATTCTTGAATTGTTGTTTAATCACATTTGCTAACACACACACATCTTGATTAATTATTTGTCTGCTGCGAAATTGTTTATTTAATCATGAAATTTTAAAGGACCAACGAATTTGGTGATGGCCCTATTCACCCCCCTCTAGGGTCGATCGAGTTTTAGCTTAAGGGACTTTCATAATCAATTAGAATAAATTTATTCTAAATGGTACAGACTTTAAATTAAATTGCAACAAATTTGAGATTTAAGATCAATTATTAAAGTTTGGATTTTTGGGTGTTGTTTCACTTCACAAAATTTAGGTGAAGAGAACAATGTCTATACATGTTGGTGTTGTTCTATAAATTCTTTGGAATGATTGTTTGAACATTGAATTGAATGGTTTGACTTGGGTTTAATTAAAGACCGAGATTTTTTAAAATTAACGGGCAAATTTCTGGTGCAAGATCATGTAGTGTAAGGGAAATTGATTGGACTAAATGTTTGAAGCTGTGCGCACCTCAGTCCTCTCGGGAGCTTGGTTGTAACCCATTTTTGAATTTTTAAATTTGTTCTTGATGGACTATGGTTCATGCTTGGAATTTATGAAATTTGGTGCATTTCATAATTATGTAGTCTTGGACTGATTTGCATAAACATTGAATTGATTGTGTATTGATGCTTCATTTGATATCATGTATACTTGAGAACTTTTTTTGAATTGAAGCATGCTATATTATTTTGAAATAATATTTATGTGGAGAATGTTATTTATGTCTATTGTATTGTTGAGTATTCATGCATGAGCATCCACACTTGGGTGGGTGATGAGATTCGATTTGTGAGATCATTGGCCGTTTGATGCACTTCTGTTAGGGTCTCTAGACCGATTGTGGTGCAAACTATGTGTGAGCCTTGATCATTGGACCGCTCCTTTTGGGCCAGGGGATTGTGATTTGCCATTGTTGGGGTCTTGACCGATGATGACCTTTGGATCACGTCCATTGGGGATCGTGGTTTGTCATTGATAGGTCATTTGTACATGTGCTATTCAATTTGAGAGTGAAGATACATGGGATGGGAACATGCGTCATATCACATTGTTGCATTATTGCATATCATGCATTCTATATTATTTAATTTGATTTGATATGGAATGAACTTTATAATGCCTAGTTACTTGAAAATTTGCATAAAACATTGTATGGTTTTGTTTGGGCATGGAGCCCATTCCCTTACATTACAGGAAATCCCTTAGAGTTAGGATCTGTTGAGGCTAAGAAGTAGGTGATTATCTTTAGTTGGCTAGATGAAGATTGAATTATTTATGGAGATTATTTATCCCTTTGAGATTCCATAATTATGAGTTTGTGATTGGTAAGATTAGTTAATCTAATCCTTTAGATTATGTGGTTTGCTTAACTTGATAAATCCATACAATGTCGAATGAAAAATCTTATAGGAACATGTGATATTCAAACATGACAAATTTATTGTGGGATGCGAGTTATTATTTGTTTAAAAAAATGCCATGGAAATTCGATGTTTCCATATTTGGATCTTCTTTGATTCGTTTGAGGTTTTGTTTGTTGTTGTTGAACGGGCAGGTCCTTACAATCCAACTACTAAAGATAGTTTACTAATATTCAAAACATAGAGGGTTTGAATAGATAGCCAACATACACATAATTTCAGACTCAAAGTAAATTACAATCCAAATTTCCTTCCGAAACACGCTTTTACTCGAATCTCACCAGATTTACACTCAAGAATAAATCACTCCGAAGCAGGTGGAAATCTCTCAAATAATATGTGAGGGGAATAATGTATATCAAAGACAAATTATCTCAATATAAAAGTATGAAAGATGCATTTACGAGAAAGAAAATAAAATAGTCTTATGAAAGGATGCCACATACTATGAAACTTTAAAAAGTACCATACCATCATCCTTACTCATTCACTTCCACATCCAAACCACACCACTCCTAAGATCAAAGTAGGACTTTAATAGGACAAAACGTTAGGTTTAGGATAAGGGTTAAAACAAAGAAAGAAATAGGGTATAACAAAGTGTCCGAGAATAGTTAAGATAAACAAATAATACTCAGGGCTTTATTCTTGACTTCTATTTTTTTCATTTTTTTTCTTTTCTTTATTATTTATTCTTTTTTTCTCTTTTATTTAATGCTCTTTCCTTGGCATATAACATTAAGCTCTTTTTTTTTTCTCTTGAAGATCATTTACTTTCATACTGCATTAGCCCTTTCTTTAATCATACTGAGCCTTACTAATTCTTAGGACAACTAGTATGAAGGATATAAATACTATGGGGTTATACTCCTAAATGGATTAGGGTGAAGATAATTGGCTAACAAAGAAAGGCATATAAAAAGGATCAAAGAGTTAACTAGCGGAAAATATTATTTTGAGTAAGCTAAATAGGCTCAAACGATCCAAAGATGGCCTATAATCATCTCTTACGGTTCATATGGTTCTTCCGCTTCCATTAACTCAAAGGATTTCAAGTGTAGGATTCTAGTGGTGTTCTTCTTAGCAATTGACCAAAACGAAAGAATAATGAGAGTAACAACGATATAAATGCTCTTAGAAGAAAAAAAATTGAATTTAATTGTAATAACCCTCCAAAGATGAATGTCTCTAATCTCACATGTGTTATAAGTCTCTTTTAATTTTCTTCTGGTTTTCTAGATTATAGTCACTCTTCAACTTAGACTACATCTATACGACAATTGTGAAGTGCAAAATTCTTCTGAATTTGAAATTCATGAAACACCTTTAGAAGAAAGATAATATAATGAAATAATAATTTACAAATTTATTACTATGATAACGCATCAAAGTTACATGACACATGTTTCACTATTCAAAACATTGAATATTAAAAAACTTAATTCTCATCATTGCAGAGCATTTTTTTTTTTTAATCAACAAATTCCAAGTACTTGCCAAAAATAACTAATGGGGACATCCTGTACCCCCAACCTAAGGTAAACATTGTGCTCAATGTGAAAATGCAAATGAAAGATCATGAGAGACATGTTAATGTAAGGAAAGCAGAAAGGGATATAAGTCATCTGGAGCGAAACAATTCCTCAAAGTTATTTTCTGCCATTCTCTAAAAAAAAAAAGGTGTCCTCACAAATTTCTTTGAACGTTAGAAGAAGTAAGCAAAGATCAAATTTAGATCAGATTCAGAGGGTGACTTTGAAGATTGATTTGGATCAGATTTGTGGGACCACACAACAAACGTTTGAAGAGATTGTGGGATCCAAACAACAACTCTTTGGTGAACGGTTTTGCAAGATCTATATTGGCTTAAACATAGACCCAACGAAATTAATTGATCTGGGTTCTTTTGGTTAGAACCCCATATTCAACTAATTTGGGCCCTTAAGCAGCAATACAATCTGTTAGTGGACCGAAGCTATTTGAAGGTTGCTTAAGATCTGAAAAGTTTTTGAATCTCCGATAACGACACCAAAAACTTGCTACAACTTTAAGGTTGCAAATCCAAGGATAGGTTGTCATGAAGTAATAAAATCTCGGGAGTTCGAGTGTCGAACCACAGAGATTGGTGCCGAACACGCAAGTTAAATAATAAAAAAAACACAAAAATTTGAATTGGTTGATTGGTTTTTGTAGAACACGATAGGAAATATAAACTTAAGAAAGCAATGATAATGGTGAACACTAAGGCATCAGGGATCCACTTTTAACAAATGGATAATACTTATTCTTGATAATTTTTTACTCAATTGAAAATCACCTAAAGAGAGATCTCAATTGGACGATGTAGTAGTGATTTTATTGAAAATAACTTCAAAAGATTAATCCTTTAATTGATTGATCAAAACATGAAACACGAGTTATTTGCAAGGAATTTCAAGTATTCAGTGTACCCGGAGTTAACAATGAATCAAACAATTTTACGAAACAAAAACTTTTCTAAATCATATGAATAAATCAATTAAGGAATCATGCATTGGAAACCATTAAAAGATCAAAGAACAATAAATACAATTTTCGTGCGTCCCCTCGTATTCAATTCAAAATTCTTGGTGTTTTTTTAAACATTTTTCAGAAAAATGAACACATTAAGTGTAAAATTACCAAAATACCCATCAAGCCTCCGAGCTCATAAATGGACCAACTTGAGTTTAGTGGAGAGTTCACACACTACAAACTCCTAAACCCCAAAAAATCGGATCGGGTCATTACAATGCTATCCCCTTTTAAGAATTTCGTCCTCGAAATTCACAGTAAGTTCATATTGAAGTCTCAAATAAAGCTGGAAATTGCCTCCGCATTGTCGCTTCATTCTCCCAAGTAGAAGAATCCCTACCTTGGCACTGCCAAACCACTAGAACCAAGCGAATAGTCTTGCCATGAAACCTTTGGTCTCTCGAATCCTCAATACTCATTGGTCCCTCCTCATAGGCAACATCCTCCCTGAGGCCCACACCCTCTAAGTTGAGCACTTGTGACGGATCACGGTGGTATTTCCGGAGCATAGAAACATGGAAGACATTGTGCACTCAAGCGAGCTGCAGAGGAAGCACAAGTCTGTTTACCATCTCTTGATCCTCTCTAGCATCTCGAACGGTCCAATAAATCGGGGTGATAGCTTCCCTCTTTACCCGAACCTCTGAACTCCGTGACGGGGCAAAACCAAAGGAAAACATGATTCCCCACAGCAAACTCCAAAGGCCTCCTTTGATGATATGCATAGCCTTTCTACTGGCTCTGGGCAGCCAACAATCTCTGCCAAATTTGCCTCACCTGCTCAGTAGTCTGCAAAACCATGTCTAGCCCTGACATCATGGTATCACTGGTCTCTGCCCAACAGAACGGTGACCGGAATGGTCTACCATACATGGTCTCATACGAGGTCATCTTGATACTGGATTGGTAGTTGTTATTGAAACATACTCTATTGGGTGTAGATGATCCTCTCAATTACCATCATGATCCAAAACATAAGCCTGTAGCATATCCTCTAAGTTATGAATGGTCCGCTCCGACTGACCGTCTGTTTGAGGGTGGAAGGCCATGTTGAAACACAACTGAGTACCCAACTCTCTTTAGAAGCTCTGCCATAACTGAGAAACAAACCTCGGATCACGGTCTAACACGATCAACACAGGCACACTAGAGACTCTGTCCTCCTCATATCGATAAAATGGGCCGACTTAGTCAATCGATCCACTATGAGCCGCAACCCGTCATGACTACTGGGAGATCTCGGCAATCCAGTCACAAAATCCATAGTAATATGATCCCATTTTCACTCAGGGATTGGGAGAGATTGCAATTTGCCAACTGACTTCCGATGCTCAAACTTGACCTATTAGCAAATTAATCGGGCTACAAACTCTGACACTCTTCTCTTCATGGTCCTCCATCAAAACTGCTCATGCAAATCAAGATACATCTTTGTACAACATGGTGCACGATAAATCTGGAGTGATGGAGGGTCGTAATACCTCCTTGCGAAACTCCTTAGACACGAGTACATACAGTCGACCCTGGAAGGTCAAACCATCATCTCGCCTCACTGCTAAACTGAAAGGTTCATTACCGCTAGCCATTGACTCCCTAAAAGTGATGCACCTCGCATTGGTCTACTGGACCCTCAAAACACTAACCAAAATCTCCAACTGCACAACCATGTTGCAAAGGTTGGCTGCCCTGAAATCTCCGCTCAAACTCGACGGGGCCCCTCTCGATTTCCGGCTCAAGGCGACCACAACCACATTCGCCTTACTCAGGTGATATGATAACTAAAAGTCGTAATCACCAAGGTACTCCATCCATCGCCTCTGCCTCATGTTTAAATCCCTCTGTGTGAATAAATACTTAAGAATTTTGTGATCTGAAAAGACTTCAAACCTCTCTCCATACATGTAGTGTCTCCAAACCTTAAGTGAAAATGCCACAGTTGCCAGCTCCAAATCTTGAGTGGGGTAATTATGTTCATGGATTTGCAACTCCTTTGAACCATAGGCTACCACTTTCCCATCCTACATCAAGAGACAACCCAAACCATCACAGTAAACCATATAGCCCTTGTAACTACCCAACCAAATTAGTGGGTCATAGTTCACGTAGAATCTAATAAGATAATTGGGTAATTCTAATTATCTGCCTGATTATTGCTTGAAATTGTTTGAATTTGTATCAAATGATAAAAGTTTTGAGTTCTCGATCCTAGTGTGTGCTTATCTCTGTATTAATAGAATATTTGAGATGAAAACAAAATTTCGACTTGATGTTCTAAATGGGTAAGTGTCTAAATTTGGAAATTTTCAAATTTTAGAACTTTCTAAATTTAGTATACTTGTAGGATCCATGTTTATTTAATTAGATGATTTGATGTGAGTGTATTTCAGATTTTGACTTAGAAAACAAAAATGGCAGGTTGGGCTCCACGTGAATTAACTTAAATTGTTTGAAGTATACCCATGCATTGGACGAATTTATTGAATAATTGGCAAGGGTAGAATTGGCATTCCTATCTTTCTTATTTTATCTCTCTTTTAAGTTGCAATTTTTTTCTGCAACCCTTACACGATGGAACCTTGGGAGGGCATTAAAAAATCTCCACAAAATTCGTTGGAGATAAAAAGAGATAGGGTTACACGTTGAAGCCTTGTCTATTTTAAGAAAATAACCTATTTTGAGGGAGAAAATGAGGCAAGTGCTAAAAACTTGGCGAGAAATCCTTTCCATGGCCGACCAACTATTGATTAATTAAGAGAGAAACCTTATGACACAAGGCCATACACGAAAATTGCAAGTTCTCTCTCCTCTCTCCTAACTTTGGTCTTCTGCTCCAAGAGGTATGTTGTTCTTCTCTTTTCTCTTTAATTTTCTTTGATTTCTCTTTTCTTTATTTCTATTTTCCATCTCCATGTATCTCTCTTTCTCTAAAAAATTCGACCAACCATAGTGAGAAATTTGTGAAATTCGAACAAGAGAGAAAGAGACAAAGAGAGAAGAAAAGAGAAAGAGAGTGAAAGACCAAAATTCATATATGGAAAGGCAACCAAATTTTCTTTGCTTCAACCATGATTAAGACCATGAATAGATAGGTCTGATTTTTAAATTTTAGGTTTTTATCAATTGATTTTGGTTATGTAGACATTCAACCATGGTTTGTGGAAATTAATGATGAAAAATCAAATTTTCATAGATTAGAATTGTAAATTCGATTTTTATGGATGGAGATGTGATTTTTGGATTTCTTAGCCATGAGATTACTCCATGGATGAATTATACATCTCTGAGGATTGATTGTTGAAATTAAAAACATGTTTTTAATGGTAAAACATTGTGGGATTGATTCTTAGATTTATAATTTCATTTTCTGCGTATTGTCACAAGAAAAATCACAACTGGAGCTCCCAAATGTTTTTTTCGATGAAATTTCATTTCGTGGAAACTAGAAGAGAGATCTAGCTTCTGTAAAATTTGAAAGCCAAAGAGTAACGTTTGATACCCCAGATCTAATCAGCAAGACAGACCAAATTATGGATCTGAAATCTGAGACAGTTTTGCAGCACTTTACAAGAACATTCATAACTTGGTCTCTAGGTATCGAAAAGATGCAAAACTTGTGTCTATTTTCAGATATCTATCCTTAGTAAAAATTTGGGATCCATTGCATGAGGTTTGATACCCTAGATTTGATCTATAATTTAGACCTAATTTCAGATCTAAGATTTGTAGGTAGTTTTGCAGTGGTTTGGTAAATAATTGTTAACTTGGATTGTAGGGATTAGAATGATGCAAAAATTATGTCTAATTTCAAGTCCACGAGGAGTCTTATCTCCAGAAAAACTTTGAGAAGGAAATTCATTGATTTGGTAGGTTAAATCTGGCCTACAAACAGAAATTTCGTGATAGACTGCAATCTATTTGGATAGTATAATTGTTAGAGTAAAGTGACTATAATTTGGGCTAGGAAACTCTGTTCCGGCCAAACAAAATATTTTTGTAATCTTCATTTAGAGAACTATCTACTGTAAAAATTTAGGATCCTAATAAAATTTGTTTGTTCCTAGAAAAATCTGCAATAAGCACGAATTTCTAGATTGTTTTGATTGTCTTGAAACCTTAGACCAATTATTGACAGAACCCTATTAGTTTATATAATAGACACCTTTAATTTGTAATGACTCAAATGGACAAATTCTAGGAGGTTTGGAAATCAAAATAAATTGTATCAAATTTGGGACCTAAAGTTAGTGGATAAAAACTTGGATTTTGCTGATATTGTGCCTTCCAAATTTTAGGTGAGGAAAACAATGCACTTACATGTTTTACTTGTATTTGTGAAGAAACCAAACTTGATAGATGCTGTATCTTATTGATCTTTATGAGGAAATCAATTATCCCATTTGTTATTGGTTGATTTGAATTGATTGAATGGATGTCCAGTTAATTATTATGGCTTGGGTTTATTAAAAAAAATGAGGCTTGTTTAATTGACGGGTAATTTATCCGGTGCAAACTCACTTAGTGCAAGGGAAAGTCTTGTTTTAGGCTAAATGTTTAATGCATGTGAGTAACTCAATCTGCCGAGATATTTGGTTGATTACTCATTTAATTTATTGAAAACCCAATTCCAAGTAATTTAGAATTTATTCTTGAATTATGGAATTTTGGTTGCAAGTGTTGGAGAATTAATCATGCTTGAGATGTTATGAAATTTGGTGTATTTCATGATATGATTTTGGGACTATTTTGAATGAATATTTGATGATTCCATATTTAGATATCATGTGTTCATGATTTTGTAGTTATTGGTACATGCTATATTTACTTGAGAAATTAGTGAAATTTCTATTTGAGCATGTTATTGATAGACATGACTTGTCATCCATGCATGAGATAGATTATTGTGCAATCATGCATGAGCATCCACGTTGGGGTAGGTGGTGAGATTTGTATATGGCTATGGATCGAAGGGTCGTGTTAGCCTTTATTTGTTGATTTAGATCACTAGCCTTGCACCCTTTTGAGAATATTTGTTGTGCTAACTTTGATTGGGCTTTGATCATAGTTGATTTTTCTTGTTTGAGAGCTATGATCTTGGGAGCACATCCTTTAGGGTCTTTTGGTCGGGGGATAGTGATTCACCCATATGGACACAACATCCTTTAGAGTCATTAGATTGGGGGATTGTGATTTGCAAATAAGAGATCATATGCGAACGTGCTATATTATTTGATTTGTTGTTGAGATGCATGGGTTGGGAACATGCATCATATTATCGCATTGTTGCATTACATGCACTCTTTATTGCATAATTTAATTTGATTGGAATGAACTTTAAATGCCTTGTGTCACACCCTGCCCCACCAAGGGCCAAGATGTGGCTAATTTTTTTTCTAACTGATAACACAGGGAAATACCTTCTGGTTTCTACGTTCACCCCTTCTTAACATACAACGGAAATTTAAACATAAAATGTCTCACATGTTCTTTACATGTGGACTCAAAAATATACCATAAGCCCCGCAAAGAATATACAACATCAAAATAGTACAATGAAACTATAATGGTTTTATTACATATCTTGTGTACCTCAGGTGGGCACAACAATTATTTCAATATCAAGTTTATGGAGAAACACATAATAAATGAATTCCCCATCAATGGGAAAAACCTGGGGTCTCATCTCCTATCACAACAACAAGGGTTCTTCAATCCCTTCCTTAGTCAAGTTCCCTGAAACGTAAGGGATATGAGCTACACAGTCCATTGAAGAGAAAACAACAGATAACATATTTATCATTCAAGCACGTTATCATTCAAAACAGTCTACACACTCAGAATCATGCAAATCTCTATATGGAGTCAACACCCTAGCATGGTAATTCTATCATATTCAATCAATGCTCTTTTATTTCAAAATACTACCCTTGTCAATTGACATAGCGTTATACACCTAGTTAACCACGAACCAGTGCTTCACACAGGCTGTGATACGTTATACATTGCGACTTTTTACGGTTCAATGCTTCACCTCAATACGTATATACGCTCCACACTCAACGCTATTCACAACCCATTGGTTCACATAGTACGTGAGGGTAAATTCTTGATATGCACATTACACCAATCAAAGCATATCAATACATGGATTAAATTCCCGTTTAACCCAACATCGTATCTCACATGTTGACTTGATATATCCTCACTCAATTAACATGCATCATATAGCCCACCCGCATGGAATCACATTCAAAATTAAACACATAATAGTTCAGTTGATATTTCACATTATACTACGAGCTGAAAGTAAGTTTATTTCATTCAGTTACATCCCCCACATTCCAGGGTCATAAATTGTAGTAATTAAACAAGTTGAATCTAAAACACATAAGAAAGCATTAACGATCTCTCCTTTACCCTTTCTGCAGATAGAGGTATGCTTACCCATTTGATCAAGTAACCTTAAATTAACACACTGCCAGATTCAAGTCTGGACACAGATGTACACGTATAAAATTTTGCAAACCAGTTTCAAGACTGGGTGTTTTAATGCATTTCACACAAAGCCGTGCAATACACAACTATACACAAATACAAAATAGCGTGTATTCCGAACGGAAACACAAATTGGAGGATGATCTTTTACACGATCATCCAACTTTAACTGGTTATTCCGTTTTAAGATGGCTAGACCTTTGCTCCCAGAAACATTCTCATGCTCATGCTCTACATTTAGAACATCAAATTCATCCCTTTACGTGTGAGCAGTGTCAGATATTGCATTCTAGTCCCATTCACATATTTTCCATCAGCATATTATCCCTGGGCCCCCATATTGTTTTAGGGATGAACAAATTATAAATTTGGAATTAAATGCAACAATACAATGCATTTCAAAAGAAACAGTGTGGATGAATCTCCTCACCGTAATCCAACGAGTTTTGAAAGAAGGCTAAAAAGAATTTAGAACTGTATAAATAAAAGAATATAGAAACTTGGCTTGTACCAACACATGCATTAATAGATTGACAATTAAGTCATTTTATCAATAAAATAAAAAACGTGCAATTACACATGAAAAAGAAATATCTCAGAAAGGCGTGTATTAACACATGTGTAAATAAATGTATGAGAAAAGATTTCAAATGAAAGCACAAATGAATCAAAGTGAAGAAGGATAAATTAACATCTAAAACGGGGTCTTCTAAAAAGATACGACAATCAAAACACATCAATAAATAAAATAACACCCAATGCATGGTGTTTTAAAACATAAAGTAAATAAATTACTTAGTGTCTAGTCCCGAATCATAGATTCAAGAGTGAAGCCCAGAGGGTACAGAAAATAGTAAAACCCATGGACTAGTCTGAACAGAAGTTAATAAGTTAGAGTTAGTAATATCTGGACCGAGAGGACAAAGAAAAAGAAAAAGACATAAAACGATAAACGCCCTAACATTCAACAAGTGTTTGGTGTAGTTCTTAGGTTTCGGCACATGCTAAGCCTCCAGTAGACCGAGTGGAGAACCAAAAACAAGTAAAATTAGGCAATGGATTCTATATGTAGCCTTGGACTATTTCCGGACATAATGTTAGGCACTAGAATCTGCTCTTCACTGAGATGGTGTACAGACTAGGAGGTCTGCAGATGGAGATGTTTTGTAAGTAGAAGGTGCTAGGTCTCTAGGACATTCAGAACGGGTGTTCAGGATTCTACAGCTTATCCCTCAGAAAAGGATCCGAGAATGGATCCAATGCACGAAATACCTATGGAAACTAGAGTGCTATAAGTTTCCTTAGAGAGATAGAAATTTGTCCGAAATGAAAAATAAAAGGATTGAATTGAAGAAAACGGTAAACACACATTGCTTAAAAGAAACACATCAAGCGGTCAAAACATGATTTTTCAACTCAAAAATCCATTTTTCAAAGTTTTGAAAATTCCCATTGTCTCCATCTTTTTGGAAAAGCCCAATACGTCCCAAAAACCCACCTAAGGGTTCGACCCGTCAAGTATGCTCGACTGGTCGACGGTTCAAATGGTCTTCGACTGGTCGAGTCGAACTCTCTGCCTATTTTTCTTTCATTCTTTTATTTTCCTCAGGTATTTTCCTCTAAATTTTTGAAGGGAACCCTATCTTGATCTAATTTATGAACTAGAGAGAAGAAATGGGAAAAAACACACCTATTCTCTTAAAAAAAATAAGCCAAAATTAACACAAGTGCTGAGTTGCAGAAAGAGAAAAAAGGAACAAAAGAAGAAAATAATAGAATAAAAGAAGAAAAAATTAAGGAAATTAGAGAGATAGAATGTGACTGTTATACCATGACCCAAAATTAGGCCTAATTGTGCGATTTTGTGCTAATAATCATGTTTTGTGATCCATTAATCATGAAAATTACTGATAGGGCTTTTTGAAAAGTCCAGGATCAGCCCAATCAGAGCTCAGTAACTCATGAATCCAATTCATTTACGTTGGAATGGCAAAATGATAAATTTTCCCAAAATAATATTCGTTTATTATATTTATTTGAGAAGCCACATATTTGATGTGTTTTGATCATACACCTTAAATTATGTTGAGTTTTGAATCTAAAGAATCTGTTCGATCGACTTTCTAAAATCATAGGAAGTGTAGCTAAATTTGACCTCCCTGTTTGTAAAATGTTAATTTTAAAGTATTTTTAAAATTTGAATCATGTTCGGGCTTTAATACTCATTGGTAAGATAAATTTTTTGAATGTCAGTGTGAAATTAGATTTCCGCTAACAGATACTTCAAAAGTTGATTAAAATAAGAAATACGTCGTATTTGTTAAAATCAATATTTTTTTGAAATATATTCATCCCCAGATTTTTATAGCTTCATTGATTTTTGAAACGCAATCATTTGAACTGGGTGAATTATTTTACTTAAACCCCTTTATTGTCTAAATATTAAAGATAAGATTAAGAAGTATATAATATAATACACATTAAAATATTTTATCTCTTTGCATTGGTTGGCTAGGAGCTTACAAGCTTCTCTCCTACAATAGCAGCTTACAAGTAGCTTACAAAAGATCTTTACAAAGAAGTTTACAGGTAGCTTACAAAATAGCTTACAAGTAGCTTACAAAGCAGCTTACAAAATAGTTTACAAGTAGCTTTCAAGCAGCTGCATAGCCACCTTCAGTTGTCTATTTAAGCAAACCCATGTTGATGAGTTTTTTTACATGAATCCATTGCAAACTGTTGTTCCATTATGCTTCTTCATCTTCCCTTTCTCACTTTTCTTCCTACGTTGTTTCTCTGTAAAAGTAGGTTTTGGTGAAATCTTCAAAAGATCTGAAAATTTGCTCAAGTTTCTGTAAGGAAGGTACAAAACTCTTATTTTCCTTTGTTTTTAAGCTTTAGAGTAGTTTAGAATCGAAATTAGATGCTTTCAGAGTTTAAAAATGGAATTTTGAAAATATGAAAATCATAGTTTTTCCACGTATTTGGTTGTTAGACCATTAAAATCAGTTTCCAAAAGACCCTTATTCTAAATTAAAACTATGACTGACTTTAACTCTTGTGTGTTTATTATTCTGCTTTGAATGTTCACTTACAGGCCGAAACCCTCCACATGTAGCACAGCGAAAATGCCGCTCGGTAGCCATCTATATTGCAACGATATTTGCCGCTCCGTGGTAAAAAAGGATCGGGCACTAAGTGATTTATTTTTTGTATTCTCTAGGCCTAACTCAGTATGTCTCCATGGTCCTATCCAGAAGACAAATACGAGTAGTGGCCTGAGCATTTTAAATTTCTTTATCTCTTTAAGCCTAACTCAATATGTCTCTGTGGTCCAATCCAGAAGACAATGTGTAGTGGCCTGATCACTTTACAATTTTGTACTGTATCCTCTAGGCAAAGTCTCAATACTCTACCATGGCCAGGAAGAAATATGAGACTGAGCACTGAGTACTTTCATTTTCATTTTCATTGGGTGTTTCGATTTGGCTGACTATT
Source organism: Chimonanthus salicifolius (assembly GCA_013350335.1). Classification (NCBI taxonomy): domain Eukaryota; kingdom Viridiplantae; phylum Streptophyta; class Magnoliopsida; order Laurales; family Calycanthaceae; genus Chimonanthus; species Chimonanthus salicifolius. Next base: position 22,149,220 of record CM023539.1, on the reverse strand, counting down.
CTGACTTTAACTTAAAATGAAGTAGTAACCTATAATATGGACCCACACCCATTTCCTTTGAGTTTTTCAGGAAAATGAGTTAGAAAATATTAACTATGCTATGAATGTGTATTGTGCTTGTCAATGGATGTGTAATTATTGTATTCTGTTGTGTGTTACAAATTTCTGCGAATACCCTGCAATTAACGGTGATGAGACTTAATAATACAGGATTGGTAAATTTGGTTTTGTAAACCTAGAGTCTAGTGCAATAAGTGGTTTCATAGATTTTACATGAAATGGAAAAGACTAAATGGGCCAGAATGCTAGAGTTGACACTACTTCCATGTGAGGGGCATAACACGATGTCAGGGAGTCGAGGTCTAGTAGTCTATAACAAAGAATGAACCATTTACATGCCTAGATATTGATATATTCATGTTGATCCATAATAATGTTTATTATGCATATTGTCTGATGTGAGAACCTGAGCATCATGGTAAGTTAATGAGTTATGAAGTTGATGACACTGTCTCTCCATACATTTAACTGTTGTGCTGATCATTGGCCAGTGAGGTCGGACCAATGAGTTCGGACCGTTAGGTCAGTTATTGGCCAATGACGTCGGACTAGTGAGGCTGTACCAGTGAGGTTGTTTATGCTCGTGCAAGATGCTGCATTTTGACCGTGTTGGGACTTAATGCATTTGAACAACCAGTGTAGTGCTTCATATGTGTGGCAGTGGTGTGGCAGTGATATGGCAGTGGTGGTAAGTTGGATGTATTGTATATGAGATCATCCATTTTAAGTGGGTGACATAACTTTTGGTAAGAGTAGACATTATTGTTATTATATGAATGCATTGTTTAACCTGTAAATGTTGATGAATATATTATTTTAAGATCTCTTAACTGGGCTTGGAGCTCACATCCCTCACATTTCAGGATTAGCACCCGAGGAGGAGGAACTTCCACTGATGCCGTAGGATGAGGGAGCTTTTGCAGATGATCATATTTTCCGATGATGGATAATACATTTAGTATATCTATTTTCAAGATGATAATGTTTTGTTGATTTCAGTACCACTTGTGGTACTTTAATCTAAGCATGTATTAAACTACTATGTTTTTTGTTTGTAACTCTGATGGTATAATGGAAATATTTGTTAGTATGATATGTGTTTGTATATGAGTAGATATGGTATATGTTTGAGTCCAGGTGTGAAGAGCACGTGTGACTTTTTATTGTTATGGGTTAAAAGTTTATCTTGAGTTTCTAGCCCAGTTATGATGTTAGATGATTGGAGATTATTATTAAAAAAATTTAGTCACGTTTCCGGACACACCATCGGGTCGGGCGTGACAGTGACCTTTTAAACAAACCCACAGAGGATTTTTATGGCCTCACTTGGGCTTCCCCATCTGTTAGATGGGTGAGCTAGGTGGACGGCCCAGGCTGATTGCTTGACCCATTTTTCTTCCTCTTTTCTTTTATTAAAATTTTTATGTTATCAATAGTTAAATTACATTGGGTATTTACGAATTTTAGTTAACCAAATATGACACTGCAGATAGGTTCAAAACGCGTGACATACCTAAGTTATAAAGTCTCGTGTTTCATTCGACGTAAAAAGCCTGTCGATCCAAAGTAAAACGATGTTTTTAAAGAAATTAACGGTCCACATTTTGAGAAGTTGAGGACCAAGATTGGGCGTCTAAAACCTCGAAATAGCATTCTGAAAACACGAAAAGTTCAGATAAAATGAAGATTAAATACACGACGGTCCTTTGCAATTTTTCAGTTTACAGATTAAATATTTACAATATGGGAAATCTTCGAGATAATCTTTAAAATCTACTGACTCTGATACTCAAAGACAACGCATGTGTGTGAGTTTCAAAGCCTGATAATTTTAGATAAGTGGCTTTACACACTAAAATAGTTTTAAGGTTATTATTCACTATTTTTCAAATACAATAAATGACATATAGTAATTGACTATTTTGCCCTTCCAACTTCAATGAGTAGGATTACTAAGCCAATGAGCTCGGATATAATCAAACTTGAGCTTCTCAAAAAGCTCACACAATAAACTACACAACTAACCGTTCACAGAGAAAAATTATTGTTTCTAATTACACAGATTAGGCTCAAACAAAGGGTCAGGATATTACATCCTACCCTCTTTAAAGAATATTTGTCTCAAAATTTAAACTCAACTTATTCCTTTGTTAACAAACAGATCGGGGTACTTTTTCCACATCTTTGATTCTCGTTTCTACGTAGTTATGTAAAAGACAATCATTTTTTGATGTAAAAGAATTGGACTTCAGAAAAGAGAAAAGAATTAAAGATAAATATACATCATTAGCCTTAGTATATTGTTATCACAGTAAAGCCTCCGAAGGTCACTCTCTTAAGGCGAAGGAAGAAAACTTCCTCATGTTCTCTATCCACTCCCCACTTTAGTAAAAAAATTGCCACTCTATTTCCTTACTTGTTACTTCTCTATTTTTATTGTTATATGTTTTTTTTTTCCTGTACCTTCCACTTTTTCAGTGTTTTAATATTTTATTTTGTTTTCTAATTTTCTTTTTCCATATTATTCTTCTATTTTTTTTGTTTCTTACTCTACCGAACTATTTATTATATAATGGAATTGATATTTTTGATGTTTTATTCTAAGACTATTTTTACCTTATTATTTTGAATTTTTATATTTTTAATATTTTTATGGTTTTTAATACAAATCTACTTATACATAAAATATTTGAAATAATATTTTTTAATAAGTTTCATTGAGTCTTGATTTTTTGACTCAGTCAAAACTTGCTCAAGTTTTCTTGTTGACCTGACCAATGGAAAATGTCATGCCCTGCCCCTTGTGGGTCTGGAAAACGTGATAATTTTTTTTTTATATATATAATATAATCCCTCTACAAGTCTATGGGCTGGATCCTCAAGTCACAGAAAACACATTATAGAAAATGTCACACGTGCACTTCTCATGTGGATTCAAATATGTATATATCCCTAATAACACATATCATACAAACAAATATTTCCATTCATACTATCAGAGTTATGTATGAAAACTTAGCGGTTTACACATGCTTAGATTTATAGTACCACAGGCAATACTAAAATCAATAAAACATCATTTGCATGAAAATAGATATAATTAACATATTTCCCATTATCGGGAAATACGATTGACTGCAAATGCTCCCTCATCCTAAGACAACGGTGGAGGTTCCTCCTCCTGAGGTGCTAACCCTGCAATATAAGGGATGTGAACTTCCTAGCCTAGTGAAGAGAGCTCACAAAATATCTTAACACAGTGACAATGTTAGATGATAAACAATGCAGTAAAACTCTCATAATCATCATGGTCTACCTTTACCATCAATTTCATATATCATTATTAGCAACATCATGATTGGTCTACAACTACCAAATACCATAATTACCAATTACTGCCATTTCACTTTCACACATTCAATTGGAGAACTAAACAAGAATCCGGGCACAATAAAGTCCCAAATGCATTAAGTTCCGACACGGTCAAAATGCAGCATCTTGCAATAGCTATCCTACACCAACGGTCAATAACAGCCCAACGGCTACATGTGTGAAGGCAGTTAATAATTATTTTCCATATCGGGAAATACACCAAACTTCTTATCATATCACATTTACTCAGGTTCTCACATCGGAGAATATCAATCTCATACATTGAAAATATTAACCATATACATCCTTCATAAATAGATATTACCAAAAAAAAAGAAAATTCTGAATCGACTACTAACGTTTAAGCGGCTTCGTCTAATTCCATTAACATATTAACCTCTAGATATGTAAATGGGTCCATACTCCGTTTAGACACTACTAGACCTCGACTACTTGACACTATTTAATACTTCCATTCTAATAGTTAGAACAATATCCATCCCTCACATGGAAGCGGTGTCAAGTATCGCATTTTGGTTTATTTAGTATTTTCCATCCATATAAATTTCATGGGTCCCATTCACTATCTTAGGATCTAGGTTTACAAATCATTTTACCACAAGATATAGTTGAGTTCCCCTCACCATAAACTGTTGAGTAATTGCAGAAATATGTAACACATAAAAATATACGGAAATATAGGTTTCTGACAATAACACATAACATAAATAATCTTTCCGATTATTTTTCCTGAAAATAAATGAAATGGTTGTGAGTCCACTTATATGTTACTAATTTATTTTAAATTGATGTCAGAAGAGTTATCCATCCAAAACACTCAATAAAAAGAAAATGATAGTACTCAGTGCCTAGTCTCGTATTTTTCCGGCACTAGGAAAGTATTGAGACTTTGCCCTGAGGATACAGTACTGAAATGTAAAATGCTCAGGCTACTACTCGTATTGTCTTTTGGATAGGACCATGGAGGTATATTGATTTAGGCCTAAAGAGTACAGTAAAATAAATCACTCAATGCCCGATCCTTTTTACCACCGAACGGCGAATACCGCTGCGCTATAGATGTCTACCGAACGGCGTTTCTGCTGCGCTACATGTAGAGGGTTTTGCCCTAGAAGTGAACACCCAAATGCAAGAAAATAAACACACAATAGTCAGTATTAGTTGGATTTCAATTTAGAATAAGGGCCTCAGGAAAATGGATCATTAAAAATAAATTATAAATCTTTAACTTACTAACCTTAAAACAATTTCAAAAATCAATTCTGGGTCCCTCAGAATATGCTTCAGAACCTGTATGGTGGCTTCGAAACTTCATAGTTATAGCTCCCTTTCTACTGATGTTTTTAACTGACCTTCGGAATCTAGTTTGGTTCCTTCGGAACTTTCAAGTTCACTGTCTCAGAACTTCCGAGTCAAGTTTCGAACATAGGCAGAAAAACTGTTGGCCTCAGCACCTTCAGAACCCCAAAAAGAGTTAGGAACTTCCGAATGCTGGTGTTCGGAACTTTCGAGGCAGTTCCAAGATTCGTCTTCATCAGCCAGTCACTTGCAGACAGTGCAGTGACGGGACAGTCCAGGTGAAATACGAATCCAAAAACAAAGAGGCTTCTGGATTCGTTTTCTACATCCATTTGCTCAGATATGTCCTATACTATGTCTACTTTATTTTCTAAATCAATTAGACATAAAATAACTAAGAAATTCCACTGATTTTGATGATATAAAGACCAAATACAAGAAAGAGTCATGAAATTCAGATTTTCAAATAGCCATTTTTCAATTCTAAATCAACTCCAGATTGATTCTAAGCTACTATAAGGCTTGAAAATAAAGTAAAAGAATGAAATTATACCTTCCTTACAGAAAATTCAGCAGAGGTTTGGCTCTTGAAAGATTTGCTCTGAAAGTTCCTTAGTGCTTAGAACTTGATTATCTCTAAAGGAGAGAGAGAGGGAGAGAAGGGGAAAGGGGGGGAGGGGGGGGGGGGGGGGGGGGGGGAGGAATTGGATAATCTACAAATATATGTTCAATTAAAAGTTTGTTTCATTAACAAATAAAAATGCCGAATTAAAACAATATTAATCAAGTGGTGTGTGAACAAGAGAATATACAATTGAGTAAAATCACATACTAAGAAGCTCTAACACCATGAACACATGATTTATAGTGGTTTGGTTTAAACAAACCTACGTGCACTGTTGAGACTCACCCAAGCTTGGGCTATCTCCAAATTCATTGAGCGTTGGAATTACATCAACACAATAGAATAAGACTTCCATCTATCCAATTGATTGAGAATTTCACCCAATCCTTAAAATTTGAAGGGTTCGACCTCCCCGGTCTATTCATTATCCCTCTATTTTTTTTATAGTGGTTCAATCCAACGATTTAATCCACTTCACAATGATAAATTGATTTTTAAAGTAAAAATCTAAAATAGAAGCACTTGCCTTGTAGAGCTTTGCAAATGAGTGTTGCTTCTGAAATGTCTCTCCCAATGTGATGTCGATGAAGACGTAGACCCGCCGTGTAGAGCAATCACAAACCTTGGGAGGTACATAGGAAATTGGAGGTCCAATGTCTATCTTAGAGGTGGCTTAATCCTTCTCTCTTAATCTCAATCTAAACCAATTGGATACTTGAATGATTTTGTAAATGATTTTCCAAGAGAGAATAAGCCACAAATGCCTAGGGTGTTTGAGGGATTAACTCTGGTAGATGTAGAATAAATGCTCTTTTTCCAACCACCTCAAACACACTAAACAGTGTTGTATTTATAGGCAAACATAAATTTTTTTAATCTCTGAAATACACGATTGATTGTGTCCTGGTTAACAATCGTCCGTGTTTGAATAACTTTTCACCAACCCGAACATTGTGCATTTAATGCACAGTAACGGCAGGAAAACGATAACTTGCGATTGATCGTGCCACACGATTGATCGCCTGTGTTTACTGGTGACAGATCGTGGGTTGGCGAATGTATCGGCTTGAGGCTATCCTGTTTTGACAGAGTTTTGTCAAGACAAGTATTATCTAGACCCAGGGCGATTGATCATGATGCTGATGTGTTCCAGCCCTGTACACACGATTGATCATGCAAACGATTGATCGTATGTGATAAAAATTCCAGGCCTTGTTAAAGTTCAGCCATTATCCTGTCTCAGCGATAGATCACCTATACGATTGTATCATCAAGGTACCAGACGATTGATCATGGCCACAAATGTATCGTCTTGCGAGCACTTGTGTTTGATAGTCCATTCAGACCAGAACCTTCGATTTTCCAGACGATGGATCGCTAAACTACGATTGATCGTCTGCTGTCGCTGGCAAATGATTGCCAACACGATGTGTCGTCCTGACAGCAATTTCAAATGTTTGAACATTATGTCTTTTGGTTCTGATTTGGTGTCAAACACATGTTAGGCTTGATTAATTACCCATATGTGATATCTAAACCTAGGCAAGGTCAACCAAAGGTTTGGGTTCCACCTAAGGTCATCTATGGCCACTTATCATCTGTGATTGCCATACACTGTTGATTCGTTGAGTCTTCAAACTTCAACTAACGTTTGAGATCTTGAGTCTTGAGCTTCTCTCTTCAAGGAAATGCTTCACCTAAGTCACAAAATTGACAAACAGGTGACTCGGCAAGCCCGAACACTGATAATCTTCCCCTTTTGTCAATTCGTGAAAAAACCTAGAAGCTATAAATTACAGACTCAATTAATAACCCCACCCAATTATACATCATTTGAATCAAACAATACACAAATTACAAATTACATTCAAATGACACAAGGACTCTTAGTCTTGCTTCATAATCTTGCTCGGCTTGTTCTGTTTTCAAGAAACCTGTAAACACAAGTAAGCTACAAAAGACTAGAGAAACATTGATGTTAGTCCAAATAGAATACATGTATCCATGGACCAAACATTCAAACTCCTCCATACACCATGATCTCCAAATCATCTCATAAATACCAAAACTCCCCCATAGCTCAAGCTTATCTCAAAGCTTTGCAAGCTACACATTTTCAAAAAAATTCCTTGAGTTTGAAATCCCAAACTCCAATCATTCATGCATTTTAATTCCTCTCCCCCATACACCAAGCATACAAGCTTTAATTTTCTCTCCCCCATACTCCAAGCTTTCCTTCAAGCTTCAAATTTTACTCTCCCATAATCATTTAGCTTCTCAAAATTCTCCCCCATTTTGCCATCAATTGACAAAGGGCTAATAAGCACATAACCTGTGCTTCTCCAAACTACACATGAGCCAAACTTACATGCCAACAAACCATTCATGCATCCATATTGAAAATAAAACCATTCAATACACATGAACATCATAAGCCAATCATTATGGTACACATCACAAATGGAGAGATATAAAGAGAGATAAACAAAACATCAGAACAAAAAAATTTATCCTAAACGGTGCCAGCTGGAGGGGAGGAGGAATGAGAGGAGCAATGTCATATTTTCTACAGGAGATGGAGGAGAGGAAGCTCTGAAGGGTTTACTTCACAGTGTTGGCCAAGGCTTCAAATTTGCCTTCCAATTTGGCTTCCAAGACAGTGTATCTTGTAATCTGCCGATCTTCATGAGCTTGAAGACATTCCTCAAAGAACTTTCGACTAGCTGGGTGGAACTCTGGTTCTTCATCTTCTTCCTTTGTTGCTTATTCTTGCATTCCAGGAACTGATGAGGAGGAGGGAGCTTGAGTCATAGATTTGGAGGGTCCGGTGCCAAGGATTTGTTCATACAAAGTCTTCCTAAGGGACTTCCAAATAGTTGTGGCATTGATTGGCCGACACACTTGGGCACATCACCCTTGGAGGGCCTCACTCCAAAATGCATGGCTATCCTATACATGAGGTAGCAGAAGGGAGGATGACTCGACATGGTAGAGTTGACATACTTGATGATTGTCTTCCACATGATGGTAGGCAAACAAAACTTCTTCCCCGTCCTTGCTGCATACATGTGGACCAACATGAATTGGTTCAGATCTCCTCGATTTCCATGTCTGGGTAGACATTCGAGCAGAAAAATAGATGCAATAGCCTGAACTCTAGGAGCATGTCAGCTTTCATGAACCAAATCTTCTTTCTCCATTCAACTCGCTTCCCTTTTCCACAGAATATGTTCACATATTTCTGTTTATCTCCCTTGTTTCAAGATTATCATGTAGAATGGGTAGGTAGCCATTCTTGAAGATAGGAATCCCAAGCAACTCAGAAACCAATGGGGAGCCAACCTCTACAGGCTCAAAGCCTTTGGAAATAAAGCCAAAACCAATTTGTCTTCTATTGGTGATCTTTGATTGAACAAAACTGTCACTCCCCACCCCTTGGGCCCACTGACGTGAGATAATTTTTTTCTAACAATGAGCCATTGCGAAAATCATAATTATACATAGACTTAACATTTCATATGATCAAAGTTTGGACATGACATTTGGCAGCCTCGGATCCAGCCATATACAACCGGTAAGAATCCTAGGCAGGTGGAGGGGTCACCATGGACCCGCTTCAAACCCAAAACCTCGGCAGATTCTACCTCGACACATAGTATGTGGATATACTACTAACCAACATGTAATCTATAACTTGACCTTTTATGAAGTCGAAGTAGAAAATGTCACACATGATCTACCCAAATATTCGCCATAAATTAATCTCATCTACATCAGAATCGCACATAAGAAAACGAAGTTGACTTTATTACATTTTTACAGTGCTTCAATGGACACAATAAGAGGTTTATTACATAGCATGTTCATACATACAGTATGTAAAAACATCAAGTAGATAACGTGAAATCCCAACAGCGTACACGTGCGGACCATCAAGTCCTTCATCTTTCAGGTTCCCTGAAACGTAAGGGATGTGTGCTCTACTAGCCCAACAAAGAGAAAACAACAAATAATATAGCAGATTATCAACTCATAAACATGTTTAAGCAAATAACAGTTTAATCACTCATAAATCATATAGTTTTCTATGAGAACGACGTCTACATAGCAAACCTACAATGCAAGCTCTTTATTTCCTCCAAAATTATACCCCTGTCAAACGGCGTCAATGACTCTTGCCTAGCCGCGATTGATACGTTTCTTGCACCGTCGGAAAATTCATGATCAGTGCTTCACACAGTCCGTACATACACCTCATACTAGTGTCCTCCACGAGCTAGGTACTTGATACAGTAATGTGAAGTACTTTGATATGCACAATACACAAGTCAGATATGCACATCAAATGTATGGATTAAACATAGCTATCAACCCAAATAAGCATCTCTCACAAATATGATCATAATAACCTCACTCAGCTAACATAAATTTCTAAGCCTTCCTGCATGGAGTCATATCACATATATCAACAATCAGTATTTAACTATACTATGCTAGGAAACTAAATACAGATTAAAAAGCCCATCAACGGGTTATAAATTACGACACATAAGTGTTATCGTTCTCTCCAGTCGGTTACGTCTACCCTATACTCATCTTTTACATCGTAGGATAATTATCCTATAATGCACAGCTATATACAAATACGCGTAATCCTATTGGAATCGCGGTTGGATAATGATCTATCTCTAAATCTCCAACGATTCCAGTCAGTCTCCAGGAATAAGTGGGTTCTGTTCTCCATTTTAGAATGGCTAGGCCTCGACTTCCGTACACTCTATTGTTCATGTTTCATATGTAGAAACAATCATTCATTCCTATACGTCTGAACAATGTTGGTTTCTGGTCCGATCACAGTCTTTCGTGAGTAAAATGACCACGGATATCCATTCATTGCCTAGTACTTAATGGTGAAAGAAATATTGTATTGAATGCAAAATGTAGTCTACTTTAATAAAATACGTAGTGTTGTTGAATCTCCTCACCTTTGGTTGGCGAGTGTTTTCAATAATCTGTTTAAAACGTAAAACAGTGTAAATACAACGTATAATAACACTAAATATCCATAATATATACTCCTAAGTGTTTAGAATATCATAACAACACATTTATATAGTATTTTTCAATTTTGTAAAAATTACGGTTTTGCCACTGAGCTCAATACGGACTAAACATATACCATAAGTGGTCTAAAATAAGTATTTTTAAGCTAAAATAATATAAAATTCATTTTTAAAATATTTCCAAAAATTACGTTTTTGTCCTCAAAAAATATAAAATTACGAAAATGCCCTTATGCACTATTCACAAAATTTTATGAAAATGTCACTAGTACTGTTCGGGAAAACTACGAAAATGCCATCAGTTCAAAATTATGAAAATGCCATTTGTTCAAAATTAAGAAAATGCCACTGGTTACTGTTCACCTTGGTAGACCTGTTGACCGCACAGGGTTCGACCAGTCGAAAGGTCACTGTTCACTTGCCGCATAAACGAAGCATTTCGACATGTCGACTGATTTTTCCATTTTCTGTGTATTTTCTTGCATGATTTTTCTAGAGCAAACCGTAACGTATTTTCTGACGAAATTTCATAGCTGGCTTCTTCTTAATGAGGTCTATAATCTAACAATATTAAATCAAAAGGAATACTTACAGAAATTATGTAATACCCTGACCCGAATTAGGCTTGATTAATATGATTTATTTTAATAAACCATGATTTGACCTGTTCATCATTTAGATTATAGTGACGGATTTGTGAAAAGTCCAGGATTGGCCTAATTGGAGTTTGATAGCTCGGTGATGCAACTCATTTAATTAAAAGGGGCAAAATGGTAATTTACCATTAACAGTGAATTTTATTGTTTAAATAATTGTTTGATTATTATTTAAGTGATATTGATTTCCTTATTAGAGATCTAAATTCTGAAATTTATAAGTATGTTTATTATATTTTTAATTTCAGAAAATGTTATAAAAAAAAAATACCCGGAAAGGTCCCGAAAGCTAGGAAATGATTATTTCAAATAATTTTAGAAGTTAGAAATTTTTAAAAAATTATGTATTGGTAGATTTTATTTTAACTCATCAATTCATATTTTCAGATTTTTAAAATAAAGGTTTTAAGCCCTTTAAATAAATACAAATTTGAATTAAGAGAATAGTAAATAAATGTGATTTTTTTGTAAATCAATTAATTTTGATGAAATCTAATTCTCTAAAATTTTATGGTAATTAAAGTGTTTAAAATCCAACATTTTGGTTAAGATGGATTAAAATAATTAAATCTTTTAATAGTTAAATATTGAAAACTAAATGAAGAAGGGTTAAAATGCGAACAAAAAAAATTTGAGGACTAAAATATAAAAATAAAAAATCTGCAACACCTGCATAGCAGGTGATGCGATAAAGCAGGTGCATGAGCATCGACTCATGCAAGCTACGATTGTAGCTTGCAGAGTGATGTGGTAACTCCATGGCCCTGCATGGAAGCCTACCACCCTACCTCCCATTTCCTATAAATTCAGGTCATTCCCAGAAGGATCCTTCACTGAATTTTAAAGGAGAAAACGACTGCCTTGGTCTGTATGTTTTTCACTGTTAGCTTAAGTGGAAGATTTTTCCATTTGCTGAATTTCAACCCAGGACTGAAAGCGAAGGTAACCATTTTCTTCGTTTTCAAATTCTAATCAGTTTAGGACCAAACAAAAGTCAATTTGGGTAAGATTTGAGTCCCAAATGTCATACTTAAAGTTTAGTGGAAAACTTGATTTTTCATGTGTTTTGCTGGTTTTTCTCTTTGAATTGGATGTTTTCAATCAATGTTAACTATTCAAATCATTCATAAAGTGAAGAGGACTCACTGAAGAGTCCATCTGATCAGAAAGATGTGAAAAATGAATTCAAAATGCCCACTATTTCTGGATTCATATTTTACGCAGTCCCTCCCATTACTGTTCTGTTGCAGGTGACAGAGAAAGAAGAAGACTCTCGGAAGTTCTGAGAATCGACCTTCGGAAGATCCGAAGGTAACACTTCGTAAGTTCCGAACTTCAGTTCGGGGTTCCAAAGGAGCATAGGCTGACTGTTGAACTCTCTGCTTCAACGGGTCAGACAGGACATTCCGAGACCCTTTCAGATGTTTCGTGTAACGCCCTCCCCTTTTTCACCCGCTTTCCGAAAATCAGAGTCTATTTTTTTTTTTTTTGAAATGAAGAGTAAGAGAGGGCGCGGACATCACGACGCGAGTTAAGTCCGAGCTTCTAAAGCCCGGCCCTTAACTGGCCAACCCCACGCGTGCGCGGAACTAAGTCCACGAGAACGGTTCACGCGTAGGAAGTAAGCTCGCGGATTATAATCATTGCGGAACATGATAATAGAGTCTATCCTACCGGTCTTTTGATAGAAGGGAAGATACAACATTGAATTACCAAAATGCCCCTATGTTCATATTTATATCACCAAAGGTACTCATCCATAAGTAACGTCCAAACCATCGCAAGAAATGTAAATTTATACAACCCGACAAGCTAAGTTACTTTAAAATTACATCTCTGAAATATAAACATAAATAAACTAAGACTGCGCTTCCCAAGCTCCTAAGCTTGGCTCCTGTCATGTCCACCGCTTCTGCCATCCCCTGAATCATCAGCTAGGGTAGAAGTAGGGCGTTAGTCAACGCGCCCAGTAGGACTCCGAGTAGGGCTAGCATATGGATTAGTGATAACATGCATACCGATACAATAAAATATAACAAAATAAGCATGTAATGAGTGCTATGCCATGGGTGCCAATGTCATGTGTCCCACCCATCATCCGTATGATCATACAATGTATTATCCCCATGTTTGTTTCTCGGTCGCCCCGACGGAGCATGGACTCCGGTTATAGAACTATCCCCATGTTTGATTCTCGGTCGCCCCGACGGAGCATGGACTCCGGTTATAGCCCTCAGGCTATCCCCATGTCTGATTCTTGGTCGTCCTGACGGAGCATGGACTCCGGTTTCATTATTTTCCCGCCCATGCCATGCATGAGATGTACATGCATTATGTTATGTAGTATATAGATAAACCATAATTTTGATATACCATACATAGCCATATAATGCATAATATTAAAATATAATCCATATGATTCATAACTTAAAACTCATCATAAGATAAATCATAATCATAAATCCATCATAAGCCAAATCAAAATAATCTAAAATACCATCACATAGCCATCGCTTACAAAAAGGTAGGAATCCTACCGAATACCACGTAGCATTCCGTTGCGCTTTCCGTTTGATAATCCGGTCGCCGATCGCGTACCGTTTGTGACGTCCCGATACCTTATTACATTTACCGAATTAGTCCATACGTTATCCATGATTAAGTTCCTAACTGATCATAACCCTAGATACATTCAATGATCCTTAAGTATATTACAAGTTTATCAAAAATCGGTCCTTAACTTAGCCCATTATCCATAGGTTAAAACACATACATAAAATCCAATTTCTTTGGCCATTTAAATACTCTAATTTGCGAACCTAAATGCAGCAACTATCCGTTCCAATTAATCATTCATAATGCATTCGATTTCATGTCTAATCCCCTTAGGGTTCGGCCATGGTGGTTCTTCAAAGTGGCTAATAATTACCATTTTGCCACTCTCTCCTCTATGATTAATCATTCACCCACTTATGTCTATTTTAAGTCTAAATTTCATCCATAACTTAGACCCATTTATAATTCCATAACATATCCAAAATTAGCCACCTATTGTTTAATTTTGAAAAACATTTAATCCCCATATGTCCTTTCACATTTGGCCCTAAAGGTGGCCCACAAAGGGATCATGGGTTCGGCCATACACCATGGCCGAACCCATGGTACCCTATCTCCCTTCTTTTGGGTCCATTTTGTCTCATTTAATCCTATCACCAATGAATTTAATTTATTCATTTAAGTCCTCATTCTCATCCCATTTAAAACCTCACATATCATTTTCATAAATCCATTAAAATCTAGCATTCTTCTACATCATTTTCCATTTATTAAAACCACTAATCACCACCCTAGGGTTCACCTTTATGTATGCCATTTTCAAAGACTAATGTTTTGTCCCAAAAATAATCCATTTTAAAATTACTTACCATACTCATAATTTTTCAAACTTTAGAAAACATTAACCATTGAGCATCTAAGAGCCCTAACCTTCATAGATCACTAACCATGGGGTTTGGCCACCTTGTATGGCCGAACCCTATAGTTCATGATTTCTTTAAAACATCATACCCCCATTTGAATTAAATCATCTATTTACATCACCATTTTCATCCCATTTAAACATCACATTCTATACTCAATAAATCCATTTAAATCTATCATTTTTCTCCATTATCTTTAAACCTTATAATCTTAATAAATTACCCATTATTTACCATGGGGTTCGGTCATGCTACATGGCCGAACCCTATGGTCATCCATTCATTCCATTCTATGCCTTTAAACCCTATTTAAAATCACCTATTTTAAATCACTTGAAAACTAATTATCATAATCATTCTCCGACATTTTAAACCTTCTAACCTTAATAAAATCATCAATTACTTTGCATTTAGGAAACCTAACCTTTTCCCCATATTTTTCCATACTTCCATCATCCATCATTTAATTTGCCACCATGGGGTTCGGCCATGCTACATGGCCGAACCCTATGGCCCAAAGTTTCCTCACAAATCCATAACAATTATTTAAAATACTTAACATCCGTAATCCATTACTTAATCCATTCCTCCATTTTATCCATTCCTTATCCTACCATTGGATGGATTTTTAAATTCAAAGCCTATGATGGTTTGGCCACCATCCAATCCAAGGAAATGGATTCCAAAACTTAAAACCCTAAAAAAATTAAATTTCTTGTTTAGAACATACTTACGATCCGATGACTCCTCCGGTCTTTGTCGCTCCCGTCGACTTCCTTGGCCTCCTTTCTTCTTCCTCTCCTTGTTTGATCGGCTAGATGTGCTTGATCAATGGTGAAATATGCTTGGATCGGCTATGGTAGATGGGGTTAGATTGAGAGAGGGAGAGGGGAAGGTGATGGAAAACAAGATCTTAGCCTTTGATTCTTGAAGGGGTGGACCAAGGCTTGCTATCTCCTTCTCTTTTCTTCTCTTCTTCTTCTAAGTTTTCTTCTCTTTTTCTTTCCTCCAATGCATGGGACGGTTTTTGAGAGTGGGAGGGAGAGATAGAGTGAAAAATGTTTGTTTGAAATGAGATGGAGATGGTTGGAGTAGCCGTCACTCAAACATTAACTTCCTCACCTATCAAGTATGGGCTAGCTTGACTTTGGTGGTGGTGGTTGAGACCCAACCACCAAGCATGGCTCCCTTGTCCTCTTTGACTTGTCTATGTTGACCCTAATTAATCAACCTAATTAGTTAAGTTAAGTCCTCACTTAGGTTAATTAATTTCCATCCAATTTAATTCTATTAAATTATCTATTTAATAAATCTACCCATGGTTGACCAAGTCAACCATGGTGGACGGCCCCCACCTATACCTACCCCACCCGCCACCTCACTTGATGAGGTGGAGGTGGGCCCCACTTGGCCATGTTATTTTAATTCCATTGATTTTAACTTAGATAATTTTACAATAATTTTAATTTAATTTACCTTAATCCACCTTAGTCTTCTTAAATTTATCCATGGTTGACCAAGTCAACCATGATGGTTGGCCCCACTTTTTCCTTGGTCCACACGCCACTTCAATGGGTGAGGTGGAGGTGGGCCCCATTTGGCCATATTACTTAGTCTTGATACATCTTAACTTAGATAGTTTCATAATTATCTAATCTATTTAATTTATCTTAATTGGATCACCATTGGGTCCATGGCCCAATTATATTTTGTCTTTCCCATTTATTTTAGGGCTTACCTACTTTGGCCCATTGGGTCCCATATGGCCCTTTGACCCAAATTGACTATCTTGACCCAATTACTTACCATTGACCCATTAATTGGATTTCATCCAATCCATGGCCCATTGGACCATTCTTGGACCTTTGTCCCAACTTTTGATCCATTTGGTATTCCATCATGTCAAAATTCAAATTAAAATCAATAAATGCCAAATATATATTGATTCGAAAATTCGGGCTATTACATTTCGAACCACTCAGAAGTTTCGAGTAGACCTCGGCAGGTTCGGAGGCCAACCAAGAATCATGATTTTTGGAATTTTTTGTTTTTTGTTCGGTAGCAGGCTTGGAAGTTCTAAGACTTGAACTTCGGAAGTTCCGAAGGACAGAACCCAAGTTCTGAAGGTTCTGTAAAGACCCAGTTTTTTTGCAATGGCTCGGAAGTTCCGAAGCCACAATACCAAGTTCCGAGGCATGTTCCGAGGAACCTAGAACAACTTTTGAAATTTAGTTTAAGTTAGGATTCCATGATAAATTTAGATCATAGGTTTTAATGTGATGTTTATGCCAATTTAATAATTAAAAATGATACTAACCCCTTTCATTGGTATTATTATGTAAACCTATATTATGTATTCACTTCTAGGCCGATACTCTCTATCTGTGGCGCAGCGGAAATGTAGCTCGCTGGCTTTCAGTAGTTGTGCGATTAACTTCACCGCTCGGTAAAAAAGAAGGGTTTGGGTACTGAGTGATCTCTAAGTCTAACTCACTATATGAGTAATGGCCTGAGCATCCTATATCTCTAGGCCTAACTCAATATATGAGTAGTGGCTGAGCATCTTATATCTCTAGGCCTAACTCATATGTCTCCATGGTCATATCCAGGAGACAATACGTGTAGTGGCCTGAACATCTTTTATCTTTAAGCCTAACTCAATATGTCTCCATGGTCATATCCAGGAGACAATACGTGTAGTGGCCTGAGAACCTTATTATATTGCTGATTATTGTAATTTAAAAATGGATAGTAACCCATTTAGGAAATTCAGATCCATTTCCCTTGGAATTTTTCTGGAAAATAGGATAAAAGGACTTGAAATAATATGAATATGTGTTGTATTGTATCTGTGTATATTGATTGATTATTGATTGTATAGTTCATTTGTATCTTTGTTTGCGGGTTTGATAGATACTTCGATACCCCACACTTTCGGTGATGAGACTTAACATTACAGTAGGAGTAAATCAGGTTAAGATGATCTAGTGCAATGAGTGGTTTCAAGGATCAGACTTAATGAACCCACTTATATGCCTATACATGATGCACTATTATGAAAAGTGTTTATTGATACTAATGATGTTATCATATATTGTGATTATGATGATGAAATGCTTATGAGCTATGATGATATTGATACTACTTCCACGTACCCTTAACTACTGACTATTTTCGGCCTAGGTGTGTCGGTTTACATCTACTGGCCCAGGTGTGTCAGTTGCTGGCCCAGGTGTGTCAGTACTGGCCCAAGTGTGTTGGAGATATACTTGCAAGATTCTGCATTTTGATCGTGTTGGGACTTAATGCTTATAGTCAGTGTAGTGTCTAGGTGTTACATTGGATGTCAGTAGTAATATGAAGATGATTTGATATTTTGGCATGATAGACCTATTATGATGAAAATGTTGATTTGGGCTAACCTAATATTCATTACGCTGCACTGTTATGTTCTTTTCACTGGGCTGGTTAGCCCACACCACTCACATTTCAAGAGATGTACCAAAGGAGGAGGAACCTCCATTTTAGGCTTAGGATGGATAAGCTATTACTGTCACCTGGGATTCCCACGAATGGGGATTTCATTTTATTTTGACCTATTGGCTCCGTTGAACCATGTTTTATTTAAAGTACCTCATGTGGTACTTAATATGTTGTAATCATGTATGAACTACCATGTTACTGTTAGTAACTCTGATGTAAATAAAAATATCTTATTTGGTGATGGAAATATTTGTTTGTATGATATGTACTCATAAAAAGGGTAGACATATGGTATATGTTTGAGTCCACATGAAAGTAACATGTGTGACATTTATTTCTGGGCCTAACATTTGATCTCGCCTAGTTAGAAGTTGTTAAAAATATATATAAAAAAAATTAGTAGTGTTTCGGGCCCACTTTCGGATCGGGGCGTTACAAATTCGACGAAAAATTTCAAAGACTAAGCCTAGACGGCAGTTGTAGAACGAAGCAGGAAAAAAAAGAAAAACAGTAAAAATCTCAGTGAATTTGTGATTTTGGTCTTAACCCCAGCACATCTATTTATAGTTTTGGAAAATACACTATTGATCAAGTGATGGATGCATCCCATCCCTTAGATTTGTGGGCAGAGTGCCGGTAATATTTCAGTAGATGAAAACTGTTGGTAGAAAGATAGATTCAGGTTTTTATTTTTCTAAAAAATCACTTTTAACAGTAATTCTTTACATTTTTCTGTTCGCATATATTAGCCTTTGATTCGTAAAAATCCGATACTGCAGATGCGTTGAGAACACGAGGTTTACCTGCAGTGAAAAGATTATTTTTCATTTTGACATCGAAAAATGGTGTATTTTTCACAAAACCAATATTTTAACAAAACATACGGCTTATATTTACTGTGTTTTTGACACTTGAAAACAGGTGTTTAAAATACCCATTTCCACATTCAAAAAATGTCAAAGATTTTGAAAAAATATAGATCGGCTGTGATATGAGTTTGCCAATTTTTGGAATACGTGGTATCTTGAAAATCGGGGTTTTTAGATAAATCATGTGTAAAATAGACGTTTCGAGGAATAGTTGTGAAATTCTGAAAATACCATTGAGTATCGTACTCAAAAGCTTAATATGTGTGTGAATTTCAAGGTCTGAATATATAAGAAGACTGGTCTTTCACACTCACGAAGTTTTCAAGACATTATTCATGATTTTTATATAAAACAAAAGACATTTGTGAAATGTCCAAAATACCTTCCGATCTTCGTCGTGCTAAATCACTAAGTAAACGAGCTCCGATTGGGTCATATAATACCATTTCGGGAAGCTCTCTCCGTACCCTATCATGTTAATCGGCCATAAAGTCGAGTTAATGGTCCTAAAATTTTGTCATTTTTCTTATTAAGGGTTGAGTTATTACATCCTACCCATCTTAAACAAAATTCGTCTAGAATTTTTAACAGAAAATAAGACATTTCTCTATGAACAGACCGGGATATAGCTCACGCATCGTTGATTCACACTCCCATGTCATGTTGTCTGCCCCATGATGCCTCCATAGTACTGTCACTTGAGGTATTGTCTTTCTCCATAGTTGTAGAGTTCGAGTGCCCTGGATTTTTACTAGCCCTTCATCGAAAATCACGTCCTCTGTTATGTTGACGTAGTTAAAATTCAACACATGTGACAGATCTGGTTCGTATTTCCTCAACATTGACACATAAAATACATTATGTAATCTAGCCAAGCTTGGAGGTAAAGCCAAACGGTAAGCCACTCCTCCGATCTTATCCAAGATTTCGAAGGGTCCTATGTATGTTGGAGATAACTTCCCTTTATGACTAAATCCTCTAACACCGTGACGTGGTGCAACGCTTAGAAATAAATAGTCACCCACTGAGAATTCTAGAGGTCTACGCCTCCGGTCGGCATAACTTTTTTGTCGACTCTGTGCTGTCTTGAGACGTTGTCTGATAACTTCGACTTGTTCTGACGTCTACCTGACCATATCTGGCCCTAACAATGCCTTATCTCTTACTTCAGCCCAGCACAACGGTGATCTGCATGGTCTACGAAAGAGGGCTTCGTATGGTGCCATCTGAATATTGGACTGATAACTATTGTTGTAGACAAATTCCACCAACGGAAGATGATCTTCCCAACTATCCTGCATATCCATTACACAAGCTCTCAACATATCTTCTAGAGTCTGAATAGTCCTCTCAGACTGACCATCAGTCTGAGGGTGAAAAGTTGTGCTAAAACACAACTATGTACCTAGCTCTTTCTGAAGGCTCTGCCAAAATCTGGATACAAACTGTGGATCATGATCCGATACGATGCTCACTAACACTCCATGTAGTCTGACGATTTCCTTTATATATTGTTTACTCAAAGTCACTAAGCAGTGTGTCACTTTAATTGGTAGAAAATGAGCGGAATTAGTCAATCTGTCCACTATCACCTATATCGAGTTGTTTCCTTTAGATGATTTAGGAAAACCTACAACTAAATCCATGGTGATATGTGATAAGCACGGGAAAATGACTATTTTACCTTTGCACTTAGACTACTTAGCCCTTGTTTTGTGTGTTTTAGAATATGTTTAGTGAGATTTTGGAAGTTTTGCAGGATTTACAGGTAAATACAAGATATGAGAATTCAAATGGTAAATTTTGCAATTTATGGGCATAAGTTGATATTTTTGGAAAGTTAGAATTTTTAATAATTATTTTACCACAATTTTAAGGGTTTTATTTATAAACTAATTAATTCAAATCCATTTATGAGAGTTTGGATTAATTTAGTCATTTTTAGAATTGAATGTAAGTGGTAAAATTATTTATTAGATTCTTCATACTTTGTAAAGCCCAATTATTAAGCCCATTAAGAAAAGTCCATGAAGAAATCCACATGTGTGAAGTCTATTTTCATCATCTCAAAATACATATAAGGAAATTCAAAATTTACAAGTCATTATCAGAGGATTTTCGAATTTGGCAAGTGGATTAAGGAAAAAGAAGCAAAATAAGAAGAGAAAATTAAGGAAAGTTTGATACAGCTTCAGTATTTTGATAATAACGTTCAACTCCAATGTCTGATTGCATCGATTCTTACTGCGTTTAAAATAAGACTTCAAGGGCTACAACTTTTTAGTTTATAGTGTTTCTTGATTCGGAGGTTAAATAGGTCAAAACTGAGCTGCAATGTGGTACATGTGTAAAAAATGGGATTTTGCACCAACTTTTCTTACATGAATTTTACTATTTTTTCTACCATCTTGCCTCCTTTAATCCATTCCATGTTTAGCACAAGCCATATCAGCCCTCCAAGTGTCACTTTTTTTTGTTTAAATCTTTAAATCCAAGCCATTCATTCCACCTCCTATCATCTATAAATACTCCCTCTCCCATTGAGAAAATTGAACTTGGCTAAAGAAATTGAAGGGTTGTGCATAGGAGAGGAGGGAAAGAAGATAAGATGAGAAACTTTGCAATTTTGATTTCCACAAGGGTTTCAGGTTGGTAGTTTTTAATTTTTCATTGTATTATTGAGTTCTCTTAATTCCAAAATCCTTTGTTTTGTAATTCTAATTTCATATTTTAATAATAAGAGAAAGGTGTGATGAAATATTTAGTCTATGGTTTTCCAATTATTCAATTAATGTATGGTGATTATTTGATTTGATTTTTATTCTTTAATTAAGTGTATGTGTGGATTTATTTTAAGTATTTCAAATTAGCTGTGATGAAAGTTTAGATTGAATAGACTTCCTTCTTCGATTTAAGACTCTTATTTTAAGAGTACGATGAAATATTTTAGATTTTGAGAAAAAACTTTAAATTTTATTCATTCTAAGGTTTAATTTGAGATCTTTAATTTAATGAAATCCATAGATATAATTCTTAGAATAATTATGAATGAAAAATTTGAGTGCATGATTGGTGATTTACGTGAGCTCCGTATTTTAGGCCTTTGTTATATTTTGAAAATATGGAAAATAATGCCTCCTTTATTTACTTGAACCAGTTCCATTGTAAATATTGTAACGCCCCGCCCTTTTTCACTCGCTTTTTCTCGTAAATTTAGTGTATATTCTTTTTTTTGTAACAAAGTAGAGTGATAGAGCGCGGGACGTCACGACGCGAGCTAAATTCGAACTTCCAAAGTCCGACCCTTAACTGGCCAACCCTATGTGTGTATGGACTCAGTCCAATAAAATTTGTTCACACATAGCAATGCTGTCTTGAGGAATAAAATCATAAAACTACGGAATCATAATCATCAAATTACGGAATCATATTAGAATCAAGTTCTAATCCATTCAGATAGCAAAGTACGTCATAATCATCAAACCAAAACATTCAACCATCTAAGTTATTACATTCCGGAATCCAAATACTCAAATACAAGTTCATGAGTAATTTATTTCAAAACATATAATCTAGATCTTCCAAGCTCCTATGCCTGGTTCGCCTTAGGTTCATTGTTTCCCTGATTATCTATATCACCAACTACAGGGTAGAAGTAGGGCATTATTACAACGCGCCCAGTAGGTATTCCAGTTACGGCAAACCCATGGTTAGTACAAAACATATCATATAACATAGTGATATCAAAACCATATAAATCCAGGCCATGCAATGATGACAAATATGCAATGAGTCCAGGCCATCGCCTGTACATAAATGTACCTACCACATAGGTCTTTCGGTCGCCCTGACGGAGTGTGGACCCTCCGGAATTCTTCTTGATGGAAATCACATCAAGGTGTTGCACATAGGTTTTTCGGACGCCCCGACGGAGTGTGACCCCTCCGGTTATAAATCCTTCACCCCATGCCATGCATGAGATGCCAATGAAACACATGCTATTTTATAACATAAACACAGCATTGAAAATCATCATTTGAAAACATATCCAATACATGCTCTTTATACAAATAAGACCTAGCATGTAAATCACCTTTGGAACATAATTAATCCATGACATTTAAATCAATGTAAACGTAGCATTTGAAATTCAATAATAAATCAGATCCTTTGAAACACATTTTCATCAAACATAAGATAAAAACAAGTACATAATCCATGGTTTCAAAAATGTGGAATCCTACCTAAGACCGTTCACAAGTCCTTTCGTTTCCGTCCAAGATTCGATCACCGATCGCGCACCGCTTGCGAGATCCCGTTACCTTATAATATAATGATAAATCAACACCAAGTCTCACCTAATTACAAGGTTCTAAGTCTATAAACAAAACCCCATAAAATAATTCATGGGGTTCGGCCATACACCATGGCCGAACCCAATGTCCAACATGCTCTCATATTTACCAAAATGCCATTGGTTTCCTCTTTCCTTTAAATCTTTCATATTTAGACCTTAAAAAATTCCTAATCAAATAAGTTCATCAAACATAACACATGGGGTTCGGCCATACATCATGGCCGAACCCATGGTTCTCCTACTTTGGTATTTTAATTACATTTTTACCATTCGTTTCACAATCAATATACATTGTATCCTTTTCCTTTATTTACCAACATAACTCATAAAAGTAGGTTCATAATCTAATTCCTCAATCATCCTTTAAACCATGAATTACATATACCTTTAATCCCTTAATTTAGACCATGGGATTCGGCCATACACCATGGGTGAACGCTATGGTGCATAATTTCCAATTAATCTCTACCTTTCCATAATTGGAAGGTCTCCAAATTTAGATTTCACCTTCCAAGAATAGAACTTCCCTTTATTAATCTCCCCTTCTATCATTAGAAGGTTTCCCTATTTAACTTACCAAAACATCAACCTCCTTCCATAAATGGAAAGTTTTCTAAAAATAACTCTTCCTTCCATTTTTAACCTAAGGTCCACATTTAGAAGGTTTCTTAATTAAACACCAACCCTTCTATGATTGAATATCATATTCCATAAATAACAAGGTTTTCAAAAACTAAACCCTAGTGGGGTTCGGCCATACATCATGGCCGAACCTCACTCATGGCAACCAATCCATTCATTTAAATTAGGTTCCATAATCAAGCCTTACCTTCCATTCTTGGGATGGTTTACATAAATAATCTTCATGGTCTTTAAGTAGATATTTTCTAATTTTAATATCTACTTCCAAGAATAGAAACTTTCCTAATAAGCAACCTCCTTTCCATATTTGGAAACACCTTCCAAAATTAGATAGTTTCCTATTTAATCTCCATTCCAAATTACCCCATGGGGTTCGGCCAAGTACCATGGCCGAACCCTATGGTTCATGATCTTAGCCATTGATTTAGATCCCATCAAACCGATCATCACTTCCATAAAAAGTTTGGTGGGGTGTATGGCCGAACCTCACCTCTTCCTTTTATTATTTTGGATCCCAAAGCTTAACCACAAAACATCATGGTTCGGCCATACCAAGGCCGACCCAATGTCCATCCAATTTTTCGTTTAAATATTATCAAACTCCTCCATGGATTTTCATCATTTAAATTTGTTAATCTAAACCATAAATCCCCATGGTTTTCATTATTCAAACCATCATGAAATAACCATGATTTTCCATGATCCAAGATCTAAAAATATAGACCCAATCAATGAATTAAGAACACACTATGGTTTTGAATCTTTAAAACCAATTACCTAATCAAATATTTCCATGGGGTTCGGCCATAGTGGTTCTTTCTTCTCTTTTTAAACCATTAACCCATCTCTAATTTTTTCTTCATGGGGTTCGGCCAACCACCATGTCCGAACCCTATGGTTCTTTTGATTTCATAAATAAAATTATAACAATAAACACTTAGATACTAACCTCTTCTTTGCTCTTCTAATCTTTCTCCCTTTGCTTTTCTCCAAACAAGAACACCTTTTGTTACTGCCCTTTCTTCTCTTGCTCTTGCCGTGTAAGAGAGGACTTGAGAGAGGGCGAGAGAGAGAGAAATATAACTTGGTAATGGGGTTTTAAAAACCGTGCACCTCTATGGATCTCTCCTTTTATTAAGCTCTCCTTAATCCCGTACTTAGAAATTGTTAAGATGGGCAACCCTTAGCCGTGTACCCCTTGCCATAGATGGCAATGCCGTGTGGCCTTGTTTCACTTAGTCATGGCCGACTTCTCCTTCTTAATTTAAAACCTTCCCTTATTCCATTTATTTATTTAAAACTATATAGTCTCCTTGATTACTATATTATGCACATAAAATATATATTTTATATCTAAATTTCGGCCATGCATAATCTCATTTGATTCTTGAATATTTTCTTAGGATATGTAAATCCAATTTAATTAAGAAAGTCCCTCTTCAAATATTCTAGCATATCATTGTGGATTTAAAATCCCACATATGTCTCATGCACCTAATCTAGGGATTTCACATTCAAAATTCGGCCATAAGATCCTTTATTCAAAATTGGATATGATTCACCACTAATTTAATCCTACCCATTTAAATTTTAATAAAACCAATTCCACCATTTGTTGGATCCTAATTGGGTCATGGCCCAATTCCTTATCCATATAAGATTTAATTCTAAAATTCATAATTAAAATTAAATAAATAATAAACTGAAAACCCGAGGTGTTACAATACAATCCTCTTTTTAAAATTTTTGTCCCGAAAATCGAGTGAAGTAGGGTTTGAAACACTTACATAAATAACTCAGGATGAGCTTTCCTCATTTCTGACTCGAGTTCTCATGTAGCTTCCTCAACGCCGTGTCGATCCCATACTACCTTGACAAACTGGATCGCTCGGTTCCGTAACACCCTTTTGTTCTGTGTCCACCACTCGGACAGGTTTCTCGACGTATGTCACGTCGCTCTGAACCTCTATGTCTTGTAAGTTCAATACGTGAGAAGGATCAGGATTATACTTTCTCAACATAGATATATGGAACACATCGTGTAAAGATGCCAACTGTGATGGGAGTGCCAATTGATAAGCCACGTCCCCCATCCGTTTTATGATAGAAAATGGTCCCACATACCTTGGTGATAATTTCCTTTTATTTCCAAACCTCATGTGTCCCTTTCGTGGCGAGACTTTCAAGAACACCATGTCTCCCACTTCAAATTGAAGGAACCTCCTTCTCTTGTCAGCATAACTCTTCTGACGACTCTGCGTAGTCAATAGGTACTGCCGTATCAACTGTATCTGCGATGTAGTCTCTGCAACCAATTTAGGTCCAATCAATGCAGGCTCACCGACCTCTGTTCAGCACACTGGTTTTCCTACATGGTCTACCATATAATGCCTTGAATGGTGCTATCTGGAGGCTTGCCTGGTAACTGTTGTTGTGTGAGAATTCTACCAACGGAAAGTGGTCCTCCCATCCACCCTTGAAATCTAACATACATGCTCTCAGCATGTCTTCCAGTGTCTGTATTGTCCTCTCAGACTGTCGGTCAGTCTGCGGATGAAATGCCGTACTAATCAATAGATCTGTTCCCATGGCCGATTGCATGCTCTGCCATACTCTGCTAGTGAATCGACCATCTCTGTCAAACACTATAGTCCGAGGAATACCATGCAATCTGACGATATCCTTAATATATCTCCGACCCAAAGTCTCAGATGAATCTGTCATCTTAATAGGAATGAAATGTGCTGACTTGGCCAGTCGGTCTACCACGGCCCATATCGCATCGTTGCCCTTTGATGACCTTGGCAATCTTGTAACAAAATCCATAGAGATGTGTTCCCATTTCCATTCCGGCACTGGTAAGGGTTTGAGTAACCCTGGTGGCTTCTGATGTTCTGTCTTAACCCGCTGACATGTTAAGCAATGAGCCACAAATACTGCCACATCTTTTTTTAATCCGTGCCACCAATAATGTCTCTTCAGGTCGTGATACATCTTTGTGCTGCCCGGATGAATAGAGAGTTTGGTCTGATGTGCCTCAATTAGTAACTATTTTCTGCAGCTCTTAGGCACATATATCCTTCCTCGGAATACAAGACCCTGTCCTGGTCGTAACTCCCATTCCGGTATAACTTCACCAGTAGACATCTTGGCCCAAATCTCCTCCACTTCCGAGTCTATCCTCTGTTCCTGTTCAATCTTGGTAACCATGTTGGACTGTACGATCAAATTGTACATAGTCCCATGATTGTTGAGATAAAGTCTAAACTCCCGAATAGTATTCAGCATCTCCCATTCTGTCCTGATCAAACATACCACTGATGCATATGATAAACGACTGAGGGCATCCGCCACCTTGTTTGTCTTACCAGGGTGATATCGCAGTGCAAACTCATAATCTGCCAGATATTCCATCCATCTGCGCTGCCTCAAGTTGAGCTCTTTTTGGTCAGACAAGTATTTCAAGCTCTTATAATCTGAAAACACTTCAAATTTCTCGCCATAAAGATAATGTCTCCAACTTTTGAGAGCGAAAACCACTGCAGCTAGTTCAAGATCGTGCGTAGGATAGAGACGTTCATGTATTTTTAATTGTCTTGATCCGAATGCCACCACACGATTACTTTGACTGAGTGTACACCCCAGTCCTTCTCCTGAGGCATCACAATATACCTCGTAATTCCTGCCTCGTTCCGGCAAAACTAAGATGGGAGCAGTGGTAAGTCTCTTCTTCAGCTCTTCAAATCTTTGATTGCACAAATCCGACCATACGTATTTGACTCCTTTCTGAGTGAGTCGAGTCAATGGAGATGAAATTTTTGAGAAGCCCATACTACGTCTGAAAGTTGTCTTCTGTATGTCCTCCTCTCTAACCCGAATTTGGTGATATCCAGACATCAAGTCAATCTTAGAAAAATGACTGGAACCTTTAAGTTGATCAAATAAGTCATCAATCCTGGGTAGAGGGTATTTATTTCTGACTGTCAGTTGATTCAGTTTTCGATAGTCCACACACATACGGAGTGAACCATCCCTTTTCTTTACAAATAACACTGGAGCTCCCCATGCCGATGTATTGTTCCGAATGCACCCCAATCTAAGCAGTTCATCAATCTGCTTCTTTAACTCGGACATCTCTGTTGGTGCCATACGGTAATGTGGTAATGACACTGGTGTAGTGCTGGGATACAGATTAATTTCAAAATTGATCTCCCTCATAGGAGGCAAACCAGGGAGTTCTTTTGGAAAGACGTCTGCATAGTCCCTTATTATTTCCAGAAGTTCAATCACCGGTGTCTGGTTGATTTTGATAATGTTCAACACTACATGATTCAATCCTTCATGTAGTCTACTTTGCTTGTCAGTGCGCACCACATGTTGTTTTTCCTCGGGCGACCAAAATGTCACCCTGCGACGATAACAATCAATGTTGGCCTTAAA
The DNA here is from genome assembly GCA_013350335.1 of Chimonanthus salicifolius. Taxonomy (NCBI): domain Eukaryota; kingdom Viridiplantae; phylum Streptophyta; class Magnoliopsida; order Laurales; family Calycanthaceae; genus Chimonanthus; species Chimonanthus salicifolius. The sequence continues at coordinate 22,120,854 of CM023539.1, read as the reverse complement.
GCTAGCCAACAAATCCATGCCGAAAATAATATCATATTCTGAAATATCAATCACCAAATAATTGAACTCAAATCTGAGTCCAGCAAGTTCCGTATTCAACGCTGTGCATATAAGTCCCAATGATGTGTCTCCGACGGGGGATACAATAGTGAATGATGTGGACAGTTTTTGTACCAACGTACCAGTAGCAGTTACAAATGCAGCAGATATAAATGAGTGTGATGCTCCCGAGTCAAATAATGCATAGTAGGAACTACTGACTACTGCCATACCTTGTATTACAGAATGATCCTTTGCTTCTAGAGGTGCTAAAGTGAAAACCCGTCCAGATCCTGTAGGTGGCCGCCCCGCCTAATTAGCTATCCTACCTCCACATGAATTAGCTGGCCTAACTGGTGGACGAGATGAGCCTTTGGAGTATGAGGGTTTGTTGAGTTTGGGATACTCCCTCTTAAAGTGACCAGGCTGATCACAATAAAAGCAATTGTTCCCACTTTTGGGGCCCTGTACGACTGATGCAAATGGGGAGGGATGGTTTGGACGGAAGCCCCCCGTTGACCCTGTAGATGGTGCGGGTCTGCTAAAGTTTGGTCGGAACCTCTTGTTGGGCTGGAATGTACCCTTCCCACTCGGAACTCGGCGATTGTCAAACCGTGTCGACTCAGCCAATTCTCGCTCTGCTATTGTGGCCCTGCTGACCACTTCTGCCAATGTAGCTGCCTTGAATATAGTGACCTTGGCCCTTATGTTAGGCCGAAGGCCCCGCTCAAACTTCCGTGCCCTTCGATGCTCAGTATCCACCATATAAAATGCATACACAGATAGACCGAGAAACTCTTGGTGGTATTCTGCCACAGTCATGGTACCCTATACCAAAGATAGAAAAACCTGTATCTGTCATTCCTTCTCTTCCTTGGGAAAATAATGTTTCAGAAAGGTAGCTGAGAACTGTTCCCAGGTCATGGCAGTCCTTTGTCCTTCCGGTATAAGTGATCGCTGCTTCTCTATCACCTCCCACCACATACCAGCATCATCAATTAGCTGTGATGTGGCCAGTAAGATCTTGTGAGCATGATTCGTAACATTCAGCAAAGTCAGGATTTGAGAAATCTTCTTTAGCCAATTTTCTACTCCAACAGCCCCTTCCCTCCCCTTGAAATAAGGAGGGCGCTGTTGCTGGAAGTCCCTGACCATATTCCTGTCATTGTTACCATTGGCTATTCCATTCTCATTCAAACATTGTTGGAGCACTGACGTAACCACTGCTTGAACCAGATTTTGTAACTCAGGAGGCACTGGTGGTATGTTAACACTGCTTTCTTCTTCCTCGTGATAAGAGTAATCTTCATCAGGGTGAGAGTGTTCTTCCTCATGATAAGAGTGTACTTCCTCCTCATCACCCCCATTTTGGATTTTGTCAAGTAATTCTCCTTGGTCTTCCCCTTGGAGCCATTTTTCCCTAAGCCATTGAAAACATCAAGACTTAGTATCTAAAAACAAAATTTTGTATTTCCTACCTATTGGGGAAAATTTCCAAATAAGCACACTTGATTTTGTTTTATTTCCGGGGAAATACATCCTATGTTGCTACGTTTGATAATCTGATTATTTTGACCAGTACTTCCTTTGCTATCATCCCTCTGAGTTTAACAAAGTAAATTAATGCACGAGACCAGATTAATTTACTTCGAGAGATTCAAGTTTCGGGTTCACTTTGATACCAACTGTAACGTCCCGCCCTTTTTCACTTGCTTTTTCTCGTAAATTTAGTGTATATTTTTTTTTGTAACAGAGTAAAGTGATAGAGCGCGGGACGTCACGATGCGAATTAAGTCCGCACTTCCAAAGTCCGACCCTTAACTGGCCAACCCTATGTGTGTATGGACTCAGTCCAATAAAATTTGTTTACACATAGCAATACCGTCTTGCGGAATAAAATCATAAAACTGCGGAATCATAATCATCAAATTATGGAATCATATTAGAATCAAGTTCTAATCCATTTAGATAGCAAAGTACGGCATAATCATCAAACCAAAACATTCAACCATCTAAGTTATTACACTCCAGAATCCAAATACTCAAATACAAGTTCATGAGTAATTTATTTCAAAATATATAATCTAGATCTTCCAAGCTCCTATGCCTGGTTCGCCTTAGGTTCATTGTTTCCCTGATTACCTATAGCACCAACTACAGGGTAGAAGTAGGGCATTAGTACAACCCGCCCAGTAGGTATTCCAGTTATGGCAAACCCATGGTTAGTACAAAACATATCATATACCATAGTGATATCAAAACCATATAAATCCATGCCATGCAATGATGACAAATATGCAATGAGCCCGACCCATCGCCTGTACATAAATGTGCCTACACATAGGTCTTTCGGTCGCCCCGACGGAGTGTGGACCCTCCAGAATTCTTCTTGATGGAAATCACATCAAGGTGTTGCACATAGGTTTTTCGGACGCCCCGACGGAGTGTGACCCCTTCGGTTATAAATCCTTCACCCCATGCCATGCATGAGATGCCAATGAAACACATGCTATTTTATAACATAAACATAGCATTGAAAATCATCATTTGAAAACATATCCAATACATGCTCTTTATACAAATAAAACCTAGCATGTAAAATCACCTTTGGAACATAATTAATCCATGCCATTTAAATCAATGTAAACGTAGCATTTGAAATTCAATAATAAATCAGATCCTTTGAAACACATTTTCATCAAACATAAGATAAAAACAAGTACATAATCCATGGTTTCAAAAAGGTGGAATCCTACCTAAGACCGTTCACAAGTCCTTGCATTTCCGTCCAAGATTCGATCACCGATCGCGCACCGCTTGCGAGATCCCATTACCTTATAATATAATGATAAATCAACACCAAGTCTCACCTAATTACAAGGTTCTAAGTCTATAAACAAAACCCATAAAATAATTCATGGGGTTCGGGCATACACCATGGCCGAACCCAATGTCCAACATTCTCTCATACTTACCAAAATGCCATTGGTTTCCTCTTTCCTTTAAATCTTTCATATTTAGACCTTAAAAAATTCCTAGTCAAATAAGTTCATCAAACATAACACATGGGGTTCGGCCATACATCATGGCCGAACCCATGGTTCTCCTACTTTGGTATTTTAATTACATTTTTGCCATTCCTTTCACAATCAATATACATTGTATCCTTTTCTTTATTTACCAACATAACTCATAAAAGTAGGTTCATAATCTAATTCCTCAATCAGCCTTTAAACCATGAATTACAGATACCTTTAATCCCTCAATTTAGACCATGGGGTTCGGCGATACACCATGGCTGAACCCTATGGTGCATAATTTCTAATTAATCTCTACCTTTCCATAATTGGAAGGTCTCCAAATTTAGATTTCACCTTCCAAGAATAGAACTTCCCTTTATTAATCTCCCCTTCTATCATTAGAAGGTTTCCCTATTTAACTTATCAAAACATCAACCTCTTTCCATAAATGGAAAGTTTTCTAAAAATAACTCTTCCTTCCGTTTTTAACCTAAGGTCCACATTTAGAAGGTTTCTTAATTAAACACCAACTCTTCTATGATTGAATATCATATTCCATAAATAACAAGGTTTCCAAAAACTAAACCCTAGTGGGGTTCGGCCATACATCATGGCTGAACCTAACTCATGGCAACCAATCCATTCATTTAAATTAGGTTCCATAATCAAGCCTTACCTTCCATTCTTGGGATGGTTTCCATAAATAATCTTCATGGTCTTTAAGTAGATATTTTCTAATTTTAATATCTACTTCCAAGAATAGAAACTTTCCTAATAAGCAACCTCCTTTCCATATTTGGAAACACCTTCCAAAATTAGATAGTTTCCTATTTAATCTCCATTCCAAATTACCCCATGGGGTTCGGCCAAGCACCATGGCCGAACCCCATGGTTCATGATCTTAGCCATTGATTTAGATCCCATCAAACCGATCATCACTTCCATAAAAAGTTTGGTGGGGTTCGGCCATACACCATGGCCGAACCTCACCTCTTCCTTTTATTATTTTGGATCCCAAAGCTTAACCACAAAACATCATGGTTCGGCCATACCAAGGCCGACCCAATGTCCATCCAATTTTTCCTTTAAATATTATCAAACTCCTCCATGGATTTTCATCATTTAAATTTGTTAATCTAAACCATAAATCCCCATGGTTTTAATTATTCAAACCATCATGAAATAACCATGATTTTCCATGATCCAAGATCTAAAAAAATAAATACAATCAATGAATCAAGAACACACCATGGTTTTCAATCTTTAAAACCATTTACGTAATCAAATATTTCCATGGGGTTCGGCCATGCACTATGGCCGAACCCTATGGTTCTTTCTTCTCTTTTTAAACCATTAACCCGTCTCTAATTTTTTTCTTCATGGGGTTCGGCCAACCACCATGGCCAAACCCTATGGTTCTTTTGATTTCATAAATAAAATTATAACAATAAACACATCCTTGCTCTTCTAATCTTTCTCCCTTTGCTTTTCTCCAAACAAGAACACCTTTTGTTGCTACCCTTTCTTCTCTTGCTCTTGCCGTGTAAGAGAGGACTTGAGAGAGGGAGAGAGAGAGAAATATAACTCGGTAATGGGGTTGTAAAAACCGTGCACCCCTATGGATCTCTCCTTTTATGAAGCTCTCCTTAATCCCATACTTAGAAATTGTTAAGATGGGCAACCCTTAGCCGTGTACCCCTTGCCATAGATGGCAATGCCGTGTGACCTTGTTTCACTTAGCCATGGCCGACTTCTCGTTCTTAATTTAAAACCTTCCCTTATTCCATTTATTTATTTAAAACTAGATAGTCTCCTTGATTACTATATTATGCACATAAAATATATATTTTATATCTAAATTTCGGCCATGCATAATCTCATTTGATTCTTGAATATTTTCTTAGGATATGTAAATCCAATTTAATTAAGAAAGTCCCTCTTCAAATATTCTAGCATATCATTGTGGATTTAAAATCCCACATATCTCTCATGCACCTAATCTAGGGATTTCACATTCAAAATTCGGCCATAAGATCCTTTATTCAAAATTGGATATGATTCACCACTAATTTAATCCTACCCATTTAAATTTTAATAAAACCAATTCCACCATTTGTTGGGTCCTAATTGGGTCATGGCCCAATTCCTTATCCATATAAGATTTAATTCTAAAATTCATAATTAAAATTAAATAAATAATAAACTAAAAACCGAGGTGTTACAAATATGTACAGAGGTAATTTTAGGTGTTATTTTTATTTTTGTTTCAAAATTCAAAATTCTTGAAAATTGTGGAACTAGGTTAGTTAATTAATTACTTGCATCTTTGCTTTGTGTTCTAAGTTGAGTAAAGATTATTTATAAGTTTTAGATTAAATCCACCATCTTAATTTGATTCAAGTAAAAAAATGATTTTTCATTTTATTTTGTATTTTTAGAATATTTCTAAATTAAATTTAAATTTCTTTGATTAGATAATTATTCAATATTTAAGATTTATTTCCATGTTTTATAAATTTTTTAAAATATATAATTCAATGCTATGTTTTTCACAGATATATTTTTCTAATTTTCGATGGGTTCGACCTCGCACTCAATTGCTATACTATCAAATGGCCCGTGCGCTTACGAGTTATAAATTTAAAATTTGAACAACAAATTTTTGGCGCCGTTGTCGGGGAACTTAGAAAATCGCCATTGAATTATTTATTTTTAGAAATAATGCTATTTTTAGAAAATGTCTATTTTTGACAACTCTTTAAAATTGGACGTTTCTAATTTTTAGAAACTCTAATTTTAGAAGTTTTTAAAATTAATAAAAATCAGTAGATTATCTGAATTTGGAATCACTGCTAAATTTAGAACTTCTTTTTGTTTTTGGAGAATTCTACTTTTAGAAACTTCAAAAAATAGCTAGTTTCTCTTTTTAGCACTTTCTAATCTTGGAATTTTAATTTAATTTAGTCTCATTCTTTATTTAGAAAATGAATCTAAATTTGGAAGGCTCCCAGTTATGGTGTCTAATTAAAAAAAATAATCATGGAACAACTTTGGATTTTAATGCATTACTCTTGTACTTGAAATTCTAATTTTTATTAATTTGGTGGATGTTAATTTAATTTTTTTTATGGTCTTAATTAATTTAGAGTTCTTAATTAGGTGCCAATTAGTTAATTTCCTCCACTACTTATAAGATTTGGAAAGTTGCATTAGTTTAGGAATCATGCATTTTTTTATGAGATTTAGAATCTTCATCAAAGTTTGTGGTGTTTTATTTTGCAGGGATTTTATCGCGCGCTCTCAAATTTTTGAAAGTAAGCACTATAAGCCAAGGTAAATGTCTAAGCTCATTTTCTTTAAATTTTCAATTTTTCATTTACTCATATAGATTTTCTTTGGTTGTCTTGCATTTATTGCATATAAAAAATAACAAAAAATTGGATATTTAGTTTGATCAGGCATATTAGGGTGTTAGTTTCATGCATTAGTTTAGTTATTTGATTATTATTTGCATATTTGTTTTAAATCTTGCATTGTTAGATTAGGATTGCATTAAAAGAAAATCCAAAAATATGAGTAAAAATGGTTCATGCATTGTAAGTTTAAATCAATTTAGAACCATTGCCTTTTGGGGTGTGATGTTCGAAATTATTTTAGGACATATATTGTTTGGTATTCGTTTTGTTTTGATTTGATGTTATTTGTCCATTCATGTCGATCTATGTCTACTCGCCACTCTGAGTCTATGTTGACTTTGTCTGTGTGTCAGTTGTTAGTCTTTTAGTTTAGTTTAGGTTTTCGTTTTCGTTGAGTTAGTTTTTGTGTTTTTTTGTCAATCTAGTGTCTTTGTTTTTTTTTTTTGGTTGTTGTTGTCTATTTGTTTTTGCAGGTTTTGAATAAAGTGAGCCATCGCAGGTAATTCTCAACTCAAATTTGTTTTTTTTTTCCTTCTAATTTGCAACTGATCACTGTAGATTAAGGAACATCATTGAGGACAATGTCCAATTTAAGTTTGGGGGTATTGGGGAGTTACATTGTGTCAGTTTTGTGTGTTTTTTAGTCTATTTCGAAAAGAAAAAGAATTAGTCTTGTGTTTATCTGTGAAAAAAAATTTGAAAATTTGAAGAAATTGTTTTTTAACATTAATATGTGGATAAAAATTTTTATATCTTGTTTTTTCAATTGAATTTTGTAAAATTTATGCTTGGTAAACTTTTACATAGCCATGTTAATATTAGCTGAAAAAAAGAATATTCTTCAGTTAAGTAATCATCGGAAGAATAGCAGTTAAGACTTCTGACCGAGTGAGCTTTTGAGCCATTCGATTTTTCAGAGGGTTATAAGTAAATTCTTATTTTGTTTGATGTGCGCATCATTTTTCTTATTAGATCTCATTATTCTTTTGATTTTGGTCAAATACTGAGAGCGACATTAATTTTGGATTATTACACTTGAATTTTTCTGAATTTATTTGAAACAATAAAATAATCATATGCAGCTTAGGAAGTGATATATGCCATTATTTTTTGACCGTTGGAGCCTTTGAAGTCTACCTATTTTGGCCGTATATTATCATGTTAGTTCCCACTTTTGAGCCTTGAATTTAAATAAGCCTGCTTTTTTTCTTGCTAGCCATGTTATCCATACCCAACTCCGATTATGGAGTTTGAGCCAAAGTTGATATATCTGCGACCTATCCTAGGGCCTGGGAAAAGTTAGAGATGATTTTATTGTGATGGTACTTTATGAAAAATATGGCACTTAAGAAAAAAAAAAGGTCAAAGAAAAGAAAAGAAAGGGAACATCCATACATCAAAAGAAGAATGTGAAAAAAAAGAAGAAAAAAAATGCTTTGAAAGTGTTGAGAAATGAAAAAAATAGAGGAAGAATATCCCATTTTAAAATTTGAAGACCTCTACTTTTTCTATTCAAAGTATTTATTTTTGAGTCTTTTTATCATTCTTTGATATGACCTGGTCCTAAGCCACGTTTTGTCCTATTAGGAAGTCCTATTGATACTTAGTTAATATGGTATTTAAGTAGAGAATAGAAGAAGAAAAATGATGGCATATTATTTCAACGTTCTCAGGAAAATGGCATCTATTCATGAGATCTGTATTTTTCTTTGTTATAATCCATTTTTTGATGATAAATATGTGAGATATTTGTACTTGAAAAATTATCCCGCTCACATATACTTTTGAGAGAACTTTAACCCAATCTTTGAGCGAAAGTCTTGGTGAGAGATATCTGGTGAGATTTGGAGTTAAAGCGCATTTTCAGCGAGTGGTTGCAAAACTTGTGCGTATTTTGAAAATGAATGTTATGTTAATATTGGTTATCACACACTACACACCGGCTATAAGTTTTGTAAAATAATTTTGGAGTTGTATGATGTTTAAGTTTTTTATTTAAATATTTTTGCTGAAATTTGATGTTTTTGGGTATCATCCCCGGAAGTCCTCACGAGACTATAACTCGTCCACTAGTGGTGAGCTAGGGGTTTTAAGGCTTGTTGCATATGCTAAATGCAATCGAGAGTGCCAGCAAAAGTGGTGTAGTTTAGGATTTTATTTTTATTTTCTAATTTTATATTTTTTAGGTTTTTTTTTGCTCGAGGACTACCAAAATATAAGTGTGGGGGTATTTGATGAGTACAGGAAAATGACTATTTTACCCTTCCATTTAGACTACTTAGCCTTTGTTTTGTATGTTTTAGAATATGTTTAATGGGATTTTAGAAGTTTTGCAGTATTTATAGGTAAATACAAGATATGAGAATTCAAATGGTGAATTTTGCAATTTATGGGCATAAGTTGATATTTTTAAAAAGTTGAAATTTTTAATAATTATTTTACCACAATTTTAGGGTTTTATTTGTAAACTAATTAATTCAAATCCATTTATGAGAGTTTGGATTAATTTAGTCATTTTTAGAGTTGAATGTAAGTGGTAAAATTATTTATTAGATTTTTCATACTTTGAAAAGCCTAATTATTAAGCCCATTAAGAAAAGCCCATGAAGAAATCCACATGTGTGAAGTCTATTTTCATCATCTCAAGATACATATGAGGAAATTTGAAATTTACAAGTCATTATAAGAGGATTTTCGAATTTGGCAAGTGGTTTAAGGAAAATGAAGCAAAATAAGAAGTAGAGAAAAATAAGGAAGGTTTGACACAGCTTCAGTATTTTGTCAATAACGTTCCACTTCAATGTCCAATTGCATCAATTCTTATTGCGTTGAAAAGAAGACTTTAAGGGCTAAAACTTTGTAGTTTACGACATTTCTTGATTCAGATGTTAACTATGTCAACACTGAGCTACAATGTGGTACATATGTAAAAAATGAGATTTTTTACCCACTTTCCTTACACGAATTTTACTATTTTTTCTACCTCCTTGCCTCCTTTACGCCATTTCATGTTTAGCACAAACCATATCAGCCCTCCAAGTGTCCCTTGCTTTATTTAAATCTTTAAATCTAAGCCATTCATTCCACCTCCTTTCATCTAAAAATACTCTTTCTTCCTTTAAGAAAATTGAACTTGGCCGAAGAAATTGAAGGGCTGTGCATAGGAGATGAGGGAAAGAAGACAAAAAGAGAAACTTTGGCAATTTTGATTTCCATAAGGGTTTGAGGTTGGTAGTTTTTAATTTTCCATTGTATTATTGAGTCCTCTTAATTCCTAAATCCTTTTGTTTTGTAATTCTAATTTCATATTTTAATAATAAGAGAAAGGTGTGATGAAATATTTAGTCTATGGTTTTCCAATTATTCAATTGATGCATAGTGATTATTTGATTTTATTTTTATTCTTTAATTAAGTCTATGTGTGGATTTATTTTAAGTGTTTCAAATTAAATGTGATGAAAATTTAGATTGAATAGACTTTCTTCTTCGATCTAAGGTTCTTATTTTAAGAGTGCAATATAATATTTTAGATTTGAAGAAAAAGTTAAATTCTATTCATTCTAAGGTTTAATTTGAGATTTTTAATTTAATGAAATCCATAGATGTAATTCTTAGAATAATTATGAATGAAAAATTTGAGTGCATGATTGGTGATTTACGTGAGTTCCGTATTCTAGGCCTTTGTTTTATTTGAAAATATGAAAAATAATGCCTCCTTGATTTACTTGAACCAGTTCCATTGTAAATATGTACAGAGGTAATTTTAGGTGTTATTTTTATTTTTGTTTTAAAATTCAAAATTCTTGAAAATTGTGGAACTAGGTTAGTTAATTAATTAATTGTATCTTTTTTTTTAAACCTAGGGGAAACTCCTGACCAACCAACGCCTTCGGCCCCTTTAAGCCACTCCAAAACCCCCAAGAGGGACGCCCCACACCCACACAGTACACCCCAATTAACGCCGCCAGGGATTGAACTGGAGACCTCCCACTACAAGAGATGGGAGCCCAACCAGTTGAGATACACAACGTTGGGTAATAAATTGCATATTTGTTTTGTGTTCTAAGTTAAGTAAAGATTATTTATAATTTTTAGATTAAATCTACTATCTTAATTTGATTCAGGTAAAAAATTGGTTTTCCATTTTATTTTCTATCTTTAGAATATTTCTAAATTAAACTTAAATTTCTTAGATTAGATAATTAATTCGATATTTAAGATTTATTTCCATGTTTTATAAATTTCTTAAAATATATAATTCAATGGTATGTTTTTCACCGATATATTTTCCTAAGTTCCAATGGGTTCAACCTCGCTTTCAATCGCTATACTATCTAATGGTTCGTGCGCTTGCGAGTTATAAATTTAAAATTTGCACAACAATATGGTCCCATTCCACCTAGACACTTTGAGAGGTTGCGTCTTTCCTCCCGGGCTCTGGTGCTCTACTTTTACCTACTAACAAGTTAAGCACCTAGACACAAAATCTGCCACATCTTTTTTCATTCCACTCCACCAGAACTGACGTCACAAATCATGATACATCTTACCACCTCCATGATGTATTGCGAAACGAGTTTGATAACAGTGATCGAGCACTATTCTTCTACGATCCTCTATTTCTGGCGCAAATAATCTGTTTTTGAAGGTTAGATCTCCATCGGTCCTGATTTTCCAATCCTTCAAATCAATTCCATTTATCAACTGAGTCCGTGTCTTGATAGATTCTGGGTCCCTTTGTTGTGTTTCCATCACAAGCCTCATAAGTTCTGGCTGTCTGACCTCACTCTGTGCTTGAACTGATTTATCGTACTCTACTAATTGTAGATCAAATTCACCTATGGTACTCAACATATTCCATTGAAGAGATGTCATACAAGCTACATTGCAATGAGTTTTCCTACTCAAAGCACTTGCTACTACATTCGCCTTTCCTGGATGGTAGGAGAGTTCAAAATTATAGTCTATTAAATTCTCCATCCATCTCGTTTGTCTCATATTCAAATCCTTCTGAGTGAACAAGTATTGAGACTGTGGTGATCAGAGAAAACATTAAATCTCTCACCAAACAAATGATGTCTCCAGAGTTTTAATGCGAATACTGCAACTGCTAGTTCTAGATCATGAGTTGAGAAATTTTGCTCATGTCCCTTTAATTGTCTAGAGTCATAGGTTGCTACTCTACCTTCTTGCACTAGGACACATCCTAAACCATTTTTCAAAGCATCGTAATATACTTCAAATCATTGATCTTGCTCTGGTATAATCAATACTTGAGAGGTGGTCAATTTTTTCTTCAAATTCTGGAATGTCTTTTCGTACTCTTCACTCCATTCGAATTTCATGTCTTTCCTTGTTAACCTTATCATTGGAATAGCAGTCTGGGAGAAACTTGGTATAAATTTCCTGTGATACCCAGTTAATCCCAAAAATCTTCTTATTTCAAAAACGTTTGTTGGTCTCTGCCAACTTATCACTACCTCAACTTTGGCAGGATCTACTGTGACTCCATCTTGAGTCACAACATGTCCCAAAAATTGTACTTGTTTGGACCAGAACTCGCACTTGCTGAATTTGGCGTACAACTGATGGTCTTCTAGAGTCTTTTATCCTCAAGTGTTGCTCATGTTCCTCTTCAGTTGACGAAAATATCAAAATATCACCAATCAATACTACTACAAAAATCCCAAAATAAGACCGCAAATTCTGTTCATTAAATCCATGAATGTGGCCGGTGCATTTGTTACCCCAAAGGGCATCATTAAGAATTCATAATAACCATAGTGAGTCCTGAACGCAGTCTTAGAAATATCTTCATCTCTCACTCTCAACTGATGATAGCCTGATCTCAAATCTATTTTTGAAAACCACTTGCCTCCATTCAGTTGATCAAACAAATCATCTATCTGTGGCAACGAATACTTATTCTTAATAGTTATCTGGTTCAACTTTCGGTAATCTATACACATCCTCAAAGTCCATCCTTCTTTTTGGCAAAAAAGACTGGTTCTCCCCAAGGTGAAGTACTCAATCTCACAAAGCCTAACTCTAGTAACTCACCTACCTGGGTTCACACTTCTCGATGCACTGCCGATGCAATCCTATAGGTGGTATGGAAATAGGCAACGTTCCAGGTTGTACATTGATTACAAACTCAATCTCTCGGCGTGGAGGTAGACCACTCAATTGGTCTAGAAAAACATTCATAAATTCACACACCACCTGAGTACCACTAAGTCTACACCTCCTACGTTTTCCAAACCTATACCGACAACCACACTACTTGTATGCCCACCTAGGTTAGAGTTTCTCACACTAAGTCTTTTATAAGGTTTCAATTTTTTCCAAGAATTGATTCCCCCAGGAATGCCCTAACACTGTCTTTTTATAATAATCTAACACTATCATGTGTTTCGAAAGCCAATCCATGCCAAAAATGACATCAAAACCTGTCATTCTTACTACAAAAGGATCGAATCTTAGATTCTGTCCACCAAGTCTTATTAAACAAGACTTGCACACACAGTCAATTATCACTTCCTTTCCTAAAGGAGACTTTACCTTCAGTGGTTTATCCACAACCACTGATTTTAGGCTCAAAATTTCAGCACACAAAACAGATATGAAAGCATGAGATGCACCAGTGTCAAATAACACGTGCTAAAGAGCTAAAAAACGGTAAAGTACCTTCCATCACCGAGTGGTCCATGGGTTCGTCCATGGTTGGCCCAATTGAGTAGACTCATCCCCGAGTCATCTGTTAAAGACATTTTTGTCCCCTCCCTTGATTGGACCTCTATTGTGAAGAGTTCGGTGTTAACGACTCCCTCGAAGTCTGTAGCGAACCTCTACTAATAGTCGATTGCACGCCTGACTGAGCTAGCCTGATATTGTAAGTTGGCCCCATACTGCTTACATCTTTTGGAGTTGGGCAGTCTTTAGCCACATGCCCTGGCTATCTGCACGTGTAGCATAGACTCTCCCCATATACTTTAGAAGTCTGGCACCGTCGTGAAGTATGTCCGGGCTGATCACAGGTATAACAGATGACCTGCTTCGCATCAGTCCCGCCTGATTGCCATACAGAAGGTTGACCTTTTTTGAAAGGATTTCCTTTAAACTTCTTCTTCTTGTTTCCATACTGAGGTGGTTTCTAGGAATTTTCCTACTGAGATGACCCTTGACTGAAATCGAGTCCATCTATTGCTTCTACTAAAATTGCTCTTTCCATTACTTCTTCGAGAGTGGTGTGACGCTGGGCAACCATTTGTCGTCGGATAAATGAACGAAGTCCCCACACATAATGCCGGATCTTATCTTCCTCATCTTGCAGCATCTTGGGTGCATACGGCAAGAGATTTACAAACGTACTGTTGTATAGGGATATTGTATCATTCCCCTGTTGTAACTCCATGAACTAGAGGGTAGTAGTGTGAGAGAAAAGCTTTTGAAAAGTCAGCCCAAGACATGAGCACATTGTCCCCAGTGAGATTTTTGACTTCCCACCATTTGTAAGCATTTCCCGTCAGTTGGTAGATTGCTAACGTTACTCGCAGATCATCGTCTACCTCTAATGTATCGAATATACAACTAATTTGAGTAAGCCAGTTTTCTGTTACAGCTGGGTCTGTTCCTCCAGAAAAAAAATAAATGATTCAATCGTCTAAAATCCCTTAAAGCGGTATTTGCTCTTCCTCCGCTAGTTCTAGCTGGTTGTCCATTTTTGAAAGTATCCTTAAATACTTACATTGCTATTCGAACTGTTTCATAAATAGCATCCTGCTCCAGGGTAAGTGGAGGAGAAGGTGGTGCAGGTCCCTCTCCTTGGATTCTTACGTTCCTTCTGAGTGGCATTTTCTCCTGATATACAAAAAGTATAAAAAAAAATACCATCACAAAGTATTCCACATGAGATAAACAAAGCCTCTTTTTTTTTTGAAAGACAAGCTGTTACAACACTAAGTCTATTTATTTCGTACTCATTTACATCACATTATACATAGTTTTGGAGAGTCTTATTACATGACTTCTCCATATACACAAAGCAAAACATATAGGAAACTAACAAAAGATCTTAGAGAAGGTTCCTTCCTAAGTAACCCATCTTCTCTTCCCTTCTTACAAGACTGATATTTTACTCTCCAGAAAAAACTGACATGGAATGATTATCATAAAAAGGACACATCCTCAGTCCATGACCAAAATCTCCACAAGCCTGACATCCGTAGGTTCCATTGCCTTTTGAGAATGGGCAGTTACTCCTGGCATGTCCTAAAATCTGGTATTTGTACCACTTCACATCCACTGGACATGGATAGGTTTCCTTGGTATGTCCTGGTTTTGTACAAAAGGTACACAAAGCTGGACTGGAGGTTCCAGCAATACTAAACTCAAAAGCTGGTGCTGAATACTAGGAGTCAGGAGTATAATCTTCACGAAGTAGTGTTGAAGGTGTAGGCTCTGGCGATCTTGGATCACTATCAGAGGAAATCAAGGTAGGAGTGTTGTCCTGGTTGCTCAACCTATTATTGTGATTTCCAGGCCTGATACCACTTGCGATCATAACTTCGAACTAGTTTTCCCGTGACTGTTCTCACATACTCCGGTTTCTCTAGGCTTATACTTCCGATATTGTTGTTTCAACAAAACAGATATCAGTCCACAAAGAAACTAATGATATCATTTGTGTATAAAAACATATAACAAATCGTACAAAGCTGATCATGTCAAGCATAAAGTAGAGGAAAAAAAATTCCCCACTAAGTTATCTTAACGACTCACTAAGTTCTCACCAAGGTAATACTAAACCAGTCTCACCTAACTGTAGACATGTAATTCCATATACAGTCCCAGTTTTGAACTAAGGCTCTGATGCCAAGATGTCACGCCCCGCCACCATGGCCCACTGACGTGAGATAATTTTTTTTTAACAATGAGCTATTACGAAAATCATAATTATACATGGACTTAACATTACATATGATCAAGTTTGGACATGACATTTGGCAGCCTCGAATCCAACCATACACAGTCGGTAAGAATCTCACGTAGCTGGAGGGGTCACCATGGACCCGCTTAAGACCCAAAACCTCGGCAGATTCTACCTCGACGCATAGTATGTGGATATACTACTAACCAACATGTAATCTATAACTTGACCTCTTATGAAGTCCAAGTAGAAAATGTCACACATGATCTACCCAAATATTCGCCATAAATCAATCTCGTCTACATCAGAATTGCATATTAGAAAACGAAGTAGACTTTGTTACATTTCTACAGTGCCTTAATGGACACAATAAAGGGGTTTATTACATAGCATGTTCATACAGACATTATGTAAAAACATCAAGTAGATAACCGTGAAATCCCAACAGCGGGGATAATAGTTAGAGGCCTTCCACCCCTACTACACGTGTGGACCATCAAGTCCTTCATTTTCCCGGTTCCCTGAAACGTAACGGATGTGAGCTCTACTAGCCCAACAAAGAGAAAACAATAGATAATATAGCAGATTATCAACTCATAACATGTTTAAACAAATAACAGTTTAATCACTCAGAAATCATGTAGTTTTTTATGAGAACGACGTCTACATAGCAAACATACCATGCATGCTCTTTCTTTCCTCCAAAATTATACCCCCGCCAAACAACGTCTACAACTCTTGCCTAGACGCAATAGATACATATCCTACACTGCCGACAACACCTCATACCAGTGCCCTCCACGAGTTAGGCACTTCATACAGCAGTGTGAGGTATTTTGATATGCACAATACACAAGTCAGATATGCACATCAAATGTATGGATTAAACATAGTTCTCAACTCAAATAAGCATCTCTCACAAATATGATCATAATAACCTTACTCAGCTAACATGAATTCCTAAGCCTTCCCGCATGGAATCATATTACATATATCAACAATCAGTATTTACCTATACTATGCTGGGAAACTAAACATAGATTAAAAAGCCCACCAATGGAGTATAAATTACGACACATAAGTGTTATCATTCTCTTCAGTCGATTACGTCTACCTATACTCATCTTTTACCTCGTAGGATAATTATCCTGTAATACACAATTATATACAAATACGAGTCTTCTCATCAGAATCGCGGTTGAATAATGATCTATCTCTAATTCTCCAATGATACCAGTCAGTCTCTAGGAATGAGTTCCGTTCTCCACTTTAGAATGGCCATACCTCGACTTCCATACACTTTATTGTTCACGTTTCATATGTAGGAACAATCATTCATTCCCTTACGTGTGAACAGTATTGGTATCGCATTCTGGTCTGATCACACTCTTTTCGTGAGTAAAATGACCTCGGATATCCACTCATTACCGTAAGATTTAACGGTACAAGAAATAATGTATTGAATGCAAAATGCAATGCACTTTAATAAAATACATAGTGTGGTTGAATCTCCTCACCTTCGGTTGGCGGGTGTTTTTCAGTAATCTGTTGAAAACGTAAAACAGTATAAATATAACGTATAATAATACTAAATATCCATAATATATACTCCTAACTGTTTAGAATATCATGACAAACAAATTTATAGAGTTTTTTGTAATTTTGTAAAAATTACGGTTTTGCCACTGAGCTCAATACGGACTAAAAATAAAACCATAAGTGGTCTAAAATAAGATTTTTTAAACCAAAACAACATAAAATTCATTTTTGAAATTTTTCCAAAAATTACGTTTTTGTCCTAAAAATATCTAAAATTACCAAAATGCCCCTAGGTACTATTCACAAAATTTTACAAAAGCGTCACCGGTACTGTTCACGAAAATTACGAAAATGCCATCAGTTTACTGTTCGGGAAAACTACAAAAATACCATTAGTACAAAATTATGAAAATGCCACTGACTACTGTTCACCATGGTCGACCTTTCGACCACACAAGGTTCGACTAGTCAACCATTGGTCGACTAGTCAAAAAATCACTGTTCACTTGTCGCAAAAACGAAAAATTTCGACATGTTATTGATTTTTCCATTTTGTAGGTATTTTCTTGCATGATTTTTCTAGAGCAAACCGTAAGGTATTTCCTTACGAAATTTAATATCTACCTTCCTCTTAATGAGGTCTACGATGTAAAAATATTCAATTAAAAGTAATACTTACAGAAATTTGATGAAAATTTCAGAAACGAAACCCAAATGGTAGTTGTAGAACGAAGCAAGAAGAAGAAGAAAAACAGTAAAAATCTCAGTGAATTTGTGATTTTGGTTTAACCCTAGCACTTCTATTTATAGTTTTGGAAAATACACTATCAAGTGATGGATACATCCCATCCCTTAGATCTGTCGGTAGAGTGTCGGCAATATCTCAGCAGATGAAAGTTATCGGTAGAAAGATAATTCAGGTTTTTATTTTTCTGAAAAATCACTTTTAACAGTAATTCTTTTACCTCTTTCTGTTCGTGTATTTTAGCCTCTGATTCGTAAAAATCCAACACTGTAGATGCGTTGAGAACACGAGGTTTACATTAAATATGGTATATTTTTCAGAAAGTCAATATTTTAACAAAACAGATGGCTTATATTCATTGTGTTTTTGACACTTCAAAACAGGTGTTGAAAATACCCATTTCGACATTTAAAAAATGCCCAGGAGTTTGGTAAAATACAGATCGACTGTGATCTGAGTTTGCCAATTTTCAGAATACGAATATCTTAAAAATCGGGGTTTTTAGATAAAGCATGTGTAAAATACACGTTTCAAAGAATACTCATGAAATTCTAGAAATACCATTGAGTAGCGTACTCAAAAGCTTAATAAGTGTTTGAATTTTAAGGTCTGAATATATCAGAAAAGTGGTCTTTCACACTCAAGAAGTTTTGATGTAGGCTAGGACGAATAAATCGTTGAAACCCAAGCAGTATGCGGAAGCTTGATATGGTTTATTAGGATTAAATCTCAGAAAATACTAGACCAAATAAATCAATTAATAAAAGCAACTTGGATCTAACACAACCCGTTGATTTTACATCAAAATCCAACTCACCAACTTCTTGGAAAATGGGTTAGTGAATACCCAATGGCTTTCAACCAGGAATAATGGGTTTAAATGTTTAATCACTCTCAAATTTTGATTCAATCGCTCAACGTTTACAGACATGTAAACATACATGTTTCAATCGTCGGAACAGAGCTGGATTTTCCAGCAATTCTCTGCAACTTATTGCAGTCTTCAACCTCACAAACACACCACGGTTTGGAAAAAGATTAAACTTAATTTTATTCATAAAAAAAATCCCTCAATTCTACTGATTACATGCATTATATAAAAAAATTAAAAACCTAAACTAAGTAGGAACCGATCTTCCTATGAATTTCAAAAGTAACAAGTTCTAAATTAAATAGAACAACTAAGTTGGAAATAATTAAACTAGCTAATTGCTACCACCGATTGAAATACCCATTCCTAATTTGATTAGGATTATTGCACCCGTTGTGATTGTTTGACTCAATTGAAATCGGTCAAAACTAGGCCATGCACATGCTTGGACTTCACAAGAGTTGGGCCTGAATTGTTGGGCTTGGCTCGACGAACTTGGACTTGGCTTGAATTCTTGACTTCATTAAGCCCACTATCCATCTTCAAATTTCCACTCGGATACCCGCTCGGATCGAAGCTATAATTTTCATCTGTTGACTTCAAGCCCGATCTATCTAATTTGCTAATGCACCCGCCCGGTTCAAAATTAAAATTTTGATTAAGTCCACAGATGCCCGCATCATTCTCCTGCTCCCAGAGAAAACTCGTTCTCGAGTTTAGGAAGCTCACAGTTGAAGGGTGCGGCCTACTCGTAGTCTCTCATGTGCCTCCACAAAATTATATCATACTGTGCAACCAAACCCTGTGGAGTTATCACATTGAGATATTGTTGAATAATAGAATAAAAATAAGGAAAAAGAAAAGAATTGATGGAGAAAAGATTGAAGGAGAAGAATTCTTCTCTTCTATTAAAATGTATTTACTGTATTTTACCCTATAGCTTTGTACATGATTAAATAGAAAAAAGGGAGCCAATCATGTTGGCAAAAAATGAAAGCATTAATTACAAGTTGACTATGTAAATACATTGAACTTGGACATTATTGTAAATACATTGAACTTGGACACTGTCTATCCAGAGATGGGTCCCAAATTAAGTCGGGTCCCACAACACTCTCCCTCAAGTTGGTTCAAAGACATCCAGTAATCCAAGCTTGCTAATAACGGAATCAAATTGAGTTCGAGGAACCAACTTAGTGAAAATGTCGGCAAGTTGATCAGAGGACTTCAGATGAGGAGTGACAAGCCGGCCTTCAGAAATATGTTGGCAAAGAAAGTGGCAATCAACCTCAATATGTTTGGTCCACTCATGGAAGACTGGATTGGAAGCAATGTTGATGGCCCCTTGGTTATCACAAAACATAATAAGGGGATCATCAAGAGCAAAGCCCAATTTTGTAAGAAACCGTCGGATCCAAAGGAGTTCAGCCGTAGTGTTGGCCATGGCACGATACTCAGCTTTAGCACTAGAACTAACAACGACAAACTACTTCTTGCTACGCCAGCTAACCAAATGGGAGCCCAATAAGACGCAATAACCCGTTGTAGAACGTCTGTCATCAAGAGAACCAGCCCAATCAGCATCAGAGTAACCACGAACTGGCAGTGAAGTTTGTCTGGCAAAGAATAGTCCCCTTCCTGGATGAGATTTCATATAACGGAGGATCCAGAAGACAGCATGAAGATGGGTATCTCGGGGAGCCAACATGAATTGGCTGACCATACCAACAACATATGATAAATCAGGCCGGATGATAGTGAGGTAAATCAATTTTCCAACCAACTTCTGAGAACAAGTATGAGAATCTAGAAGAGTTCCATCGGAAACAAAGAGCTTGGTGTTTGTATCAAGTGGGGTGTCAGTAGGTTTGCAGTCAGAGTAACTAGCATCATGGAGGAGATCGAAAGCGTACTTGCGCTGTGATAGTGTAAGTCCCTGAGAAGAGCGGGCAACCTCAATACCAAGAAAGTAACGCAATGGCCCGAGATCTTTAATTGCAAAGGCACGGTGAAGATACTCTTTGAATGTAGAGATGGCGGTGGCATCATTACCAGTGAGAACAATATCATCCACATAACAACTAAAATCATGACCACAGTAGGACGGCGATAGATAAAAATAGAATGATCCGTCTGGCAGCGAGATAAACCATAAGGCAATAGGGCATCGCTGAACTTCTCAAACCAAGCCCGTGGGGATTGCTTGAGGCGATAAAGTGCTTTGCGGAGTCGACATACTAAATGAGGCTCCCCCTGTTTGACAAACCCCAGAGGAGGGAGCATATAAACTTCATCCTGTAAATCACCATGAAGGAAGACATTTTTCACATCCAGCTAATGAAGCGGCCATGCATTGGTGGTGGCAAGAGAGATCAAAATTCAAACAAAAGTAATCTTGACCACAAGGGAGAAGGTCTCCTGATAGTCCACGCCATAAGTCTATGTGAATCTTTTGGCAGCCAACCTAGACTTATAGCTAGCAATGGGCTTCAAGGCAAAGACCCATTTGCAGCCAACTGGGGTCTTTCCCGGAGGAAGAGGCATCATATCCCAAGTATGATTTTGTTTTAGTGCCGCTAATTCTTCAGCCATGGCTGCTTTCCAAGAGGGGTCCCGATGTGCAGTGTCAACTCTCTTGAGAATCTTAACGTTGTCCAGTGCTGTGAGGAAACTGTAATAGGAAGGAGTAATAGCATGATAGGAAACAAATTGTGCAAGAGGATGAAGTGTACAGGTACACTTACTTTTCCGAAGGGCGATAGGAAGGTTGGACTCAGCACAGATGGGTGGATTTGGACAAGAGGTAGAGGTGATAGGGGTGTGTATTGGTGGCCGACATTGATATACCAAGGTAGGCTTGAAAGTGTTGGCTGGAGGGGACCGAGATGGAGGAGTACCGATAGGAAGAAGAGGTAAAACAGACAAATTCTGGACCAGAGGATGTAGAAAAGTATGGAACTGTATCAAAGAAGGTGACTTCCATAGACACATAGGTTTGCCATTGGTAGGATCAAGACACTTGTAGCCTTTGTGAAAGGGTGAGTAACCTAAAAAGATGCAGCGCACAACACGAGGGGAAAGTTTATCTCCAAAGAACAGGGGAACAAAGCATGCATAACCAAAAACATGTAATGACAGAATGGGAATCTGTTTATGAAGGGAGAGAAGTTGAATGTGGGATTGATCGGATAATACACAGGATAGCATGCGGTTAATAAGATAACAAGAGGTTAATATTGCCTCAGGCCAGTAAGACTGTGGAACATGCATGGTAAAGAGGAGGGTGCGGGATACCCAAGAAGGTGTCTGTTTTTTTTTCCGCGACACCATTCTGTTTGGGGGTGGATGGATATGACAAATGTGATTCAATACCATGCTCGTGTAAAAAAGTAAGAAAGGAATGAGATAAATATTCCCCCCCCACCCCCGTTATCACTGCACAAAGTTTTCATTTTTAAATCAAAATAAGTAGCAACCCAAGTATAAAACGTGTGAAAATGATCAAATACTTCAGACTTGTTTTTTCATGAGATAAATCCATATCATTCGTGAAAAATCATCAATAAATGACACAAAATATCGAAAACCAGTGAGAGAGGGAAGGAGATTGCCAAACATCATAATGAACAACAGAAAATAAGGAAGATGCCCGTCTATTCAGAGAGGGAGGAAAAGAAGTTCTAATATGTTTGCCAAATTGGCAAGGTTCACATGTAAAATGTTTAAAAGATAAATAGGGAACAAGCTTTCACAAAACAGAATCACTAGGATGGCCAAGCCGACAATGCCACAACCACAAATCAAACGAGGACAAGGTTGAGCAAGCTTCGAAAGTAGCAGCAAGAAGATCAAAAAGGTATAAGCCCCCGACTTCACGCCCACCACCAATCACCTGCCTCGTGGTTAGATCCTAAAAAACACAATGAGAGGGAAAAGTGTGACTGAGCAATTGAATTGTTGAGTAAGGGCACTAGCAGAAAGCAAATTACGAGATAAATGGGGAACATGTAACACAGATGGAAGGTGCATGGTGGAAGAGAGAGGAATAGATCCTTTACCAGTAATGCTAGTAGAGAACCATTAGCTAAGCGAACAGTACCAAATGAGAGAGGAGAAAGGGACAAGAAAATAGAGAACATACCAGCCATGTGATCTGTGGCATCGAAATCAATGATCCAAGAATGAGAGGAGGTATGATTGGCCATGGGCCCAGTACCTAAAGAGGAGGAGATAGCATTGGAGACCTCGGAATGCTGAAGACGACTCATGCATTGCAACAACATATTGAAGTCCTGACGAGTCATCGGAGCATCATCACTAGCCACATCAGATGAAGGGGGGGACAGGAGCAGCAATAGAGATATTAGCTTGCTCTGGATGCCCATGCAGTTTATAGCACGAATCCACATAATGATCTGTCATTTTACAATAAGTGTAGAACCGAGACCCCTTCTTCTTTGTACCTTTGCCAAGAGGACCAGAAGTCCCCTAAGCGGGAGAAGTCACTGAAGGATGAAAGGTCACTAAGGCAGAGTGTTCAACAAGCACAGGGGTCATGACTGAGTGACGCCGATCATTGCGGAGTAAAGCAGAATACACTGCTTCTAGAGAAAGAAGAGGGCGTTGTCCCAGTAGTTGATCTCGAATAGGCTCAAAGTCCTGGTTGAGGCCAGCCAATAACTCAAAAGCTCGTCTACGATTAATGAGTTGCTGATAGAGAACATCATCATCTGATAACTTAAACTGAACATACTCAAGTTGATCCAACTTGATCCAACACGCCTGTATCTTGGAATAGTACTGAATCAGTGAGAGTTCCCCCTGTCGAAGATGAGATGCAGTATGATATAACACATAAAAGCGGGCAGAATTATCACCATCGGAATACAAGGCTTGAACGATGTCCCATACATCTTTGGCCGTGGGAAGAGCATTGATCCTCCATGGAGTGGAGGAGCCAGGGCTGCACCAAGGAGTTGTTAGCTGTCCATGTGCGATAAGAAGAGTCTGTTTTGGCTGGCTCAGGGGCAGTGCCATTAATATAATCAGACAAATGTTTGGCATTGAGAAACATTTTCGCAGAATGAGACCATTGGAAGTAATTTGTCTCATTCAATAAGACGGTGGTGATCTTTCCAATATGTGTGGGCCCAAAAGCAGCCATATCAGTGAGGGAAGTATTGGATGAGCGCCTAGAAGACCCGTTCTGATTTTGATCGGAGAGGAAGTCATGATCTAGAAGTAGATCGATGATCGTAGTTGATAAAGGGCAGTCCTATGAGAGTACAAGGCTAGGGCGAACACAATACTGTTGTTCCTAAGCAAAAAAAATGCAAAAACCAAGCAGATATGGCAGAAAAAGGAGAAAAAAATCACTGTAGATGTGGTAGGGGCAGCAGGAATCGTGATGCAGATAAGGGGTCCCACAACTGTGTAAAGGTGGGACAAGCCGGAGGGATGGAGAGTACACTTAGAGACGATTGCAGGGAGGCAAGATCGACTCCAAAATATGAGGCGAGGCGGCAGATCGAAGCAGAAAACTGAGATTAGGTTTTCTAAATTAGGTAGAATCACTGAGACAGAGGGCAGCATAAACCACAGAAAAGAGGAAGCAAAACAGAGATCCAATCTTGAGGGAAAGAGAGCTCTATCAAAGACGGCAAGAGAGATAGGGTCCCGCCGTCAGATGCTTCGCAGGAAAAATCGATGGTAGAGAGGATCCGCTAGAGTAGTACAACGGACAAGCAGAAAAAACTGCCGAAATCTTTCTAGCGTGATACCATGTTGAATAATAAAAAAAAAATAAGAAAAAGAAGAGGATTGATGGAGAAAAGATTGAAGGATAAGAATTATTCTTTCTCTTAAAATGTGTTTACTGTATTTTACCCTGTAGCTTTGTACATGATTAAATAGAAAAAAAGGAGCTAATCATGTTGGCAAAAAAGGAAAACATTAATTACAAGTTGACTATATAAATATATTGAACTTGGACACTGTTGTTAATGCATTGAACTTGGACACTTTCTGTCCAGAGATGGGTCCCGAGTTAAGTCGGGTCCCACAACAGATATGTCACCTTGGGGCCTACCAAAAGTGAATGGATGATAGGTGCGGAGGACTACATCTCAAAGCTCTCCCATATCGGGTCAACATATGGTTGGATTGTGTGGTGTGAGTCCACATGATGCCGATCATCTATCGCTAGTGTACGAACCTGTACGTACCAATCTCTGTTGCCTCTGTCAGTAGCATCCTCTAGTTGTTGATCACTAGACTGTGGCTCAAGATAGTGTGTCTCAAGTTCCTGATTCAAAATGGAACTTGCCTCAAACTGTTGGACACATCCCTCTGTTGCACCTGTCGCTTCCGTAGCTTCATGAACTGCTAACACTGGTGGGATACTAGGTATAGTCAGCTGGTTCATGTGTTCATCCCACATTGGATCGACATAAGTTCTTTGCTCGCCCAATGTTCTCGTGGAATGAGCATCACAAAACACAAATTCATTGATGGCCTCAGCCTCTGTGCTATTGTGGTGTTGTCGTCTAGTCGGGGTTCACCAATATGAATTGGATGTTCCTGCATTGTCTCCAAGATTTGCACACTTATGGAGTCTGTCTCCACGACATCGTCGACCTCTTCCTCACTGAAGGAATCTAAGTCAACTGTTTTGACTTGTGTTGCTGTGTCTTCTTCATCGACAAAACTGATAGTTTGTTGCCTCCTCTCAGGCTGTCTAACTGTATGTCTTGCCTGTTGTCTGTGGTCAAGTTTTCATCGGAACATTCATCCGAACTTTCATATGAACTTTCATATGAACTTTCATCTGAATTTTCATCTGAACTTTTTTCAGAAAATGAGTATCGGGAGTACCTTGATTGCATTGATGGCGAACTAGAAGGGTATTGGTTAGTTTGATTCTTTAGAGCCGTAAGCTCGTTCTGTAGATGAGCACATGACTCAAATATTAGATAAAACTGCCTGTTACGGTCGTTAGAAAATTCGGTTCTATCATCTGCTGGGGCGCATCTCACATCACGACTATAATTGGAAGGGAACAAATAACCATTCCCGGTTTGTCGGTTATGAAGCCAACAATGCCTTGCCATAAGTAACCCCTGATCGAAATATGAGTCTCAAATGACTCCGAAGCTCTGATAGCTATTCATCAAAAAAATCCCTCACGCATCAAGTTTTCAAGACACTATTCATGATTTTTATATAAAACAAAAGACATTTGTGAAATGTCCAAAATACCCTCCGATCTTCATCGGACTAAATCATTGAGCAAATGAGCTCCGATTGGGTCATATAATACCATTTTGGGAAGCTCTCTCCGTACCCTATCATGTTAATCGGTCATAAAGCCAAGTTAACGGTCCTAAAATTTTGTCATTTTTCTAATTAAGGGTTGGGTTATTACAAAAATATCCTCTTGGCCATTTTTGGGTAAATTTTCCTACCCCACTCAAGAAGTTTCATCCATCCAGTCTTCCTAATGTGCTTAAGGACTCAGAATTTTTCAAAAAATTTAGGATCTATTGTCCTCTCTATGTTGAGCTCTTCAACGGATGGGTATGCTGTGAGAAGCATGAGAAGAGGGGTATCATAGTCCTCTTCTTCTTCTATTTCTTATTCTACTTCCTCATATTCTTCTCTTACACCTTGATCACCTTGATCACCTTGATCATCTTCTTCCTCATCAGTTCCTCATTTTCTTCTTCTTCCTCATCAGTTCCCTCATTTTCTTCTTCTTCCTCACTCTTTTCACCTTCATTATCTCCCTCATCATCTTGATTTCCTTCTTCTCCTTCATTCACATTTTCTTCTTCCCTCTCATTTTCTTGTTTTTCCTCTTCAGGTTGGATAGAAGGTATAGGTTCTCTAATGACCACTCCATTTCCAGGCCTTCTAGTGGGAAGTTTTGGGATTATAGGTGTACTAGAACTTGATGATTTATTAGCGGACATTTCGACGGGAAAACTAATTGCTATACCCATATGGACAACAAATTTCTTTGATGTCTTAGGACTTTGGGAGACAAGAGTTTTCTCAAGAGCAAGGAGGGATGGCTGAGTGTCCCTAGAAATTTCTTTCCCTTTTTGGGCCTTAGGTCTCTTGGAAGGAGGAGATGAGGCAATGGTGTCTTCCTTGGTTACAGGGGTCTCACAGTTCTCAGGCATTTACGTCATTGGCATTTTCCTTTGATTTCCAAAACATCCTTCTTCTAAGGTAAAAATGAAATGAGGAAAGATTGGGCCTTACCCAAACAGAAAAATCACTGAAATCTGTGAGATGGGTGGTCTTTGATGGTAGAGGAAACTTTTCTCCGGCCTATTCTGGCGATAAAACCATCGGAGGGACGACTGTGGGAGGCCTAGGACACGACCAGTAGCTGGGAGGAGAAGGATTTTGGGAAGAACAGTTGCAGGAAGAAAAGAGGGTTTAGGGATTTCAATCACGAATGTAGGGTTTTAACTTAAACTTGCTCGACACGGACAATACATTGTCCTGGCGATCGGTCGCAGAGCCGATGCAATGTCACTGGCGAATAATCGCCATACCAGATTCTGATTTTCATCCTAAAATTCGATTTTATTTTGAAAACTCCCCATTATCTTTTCAAAAACACATGTGGCATACAGACATCATATTCATGATAAACATTACATATACCATAACCACAACTTGCAATTTATCAAATTAAAAATCACATACCCAAGTTAAGCACAATTGATCAAATCCATGCAAGAATAAGTCAATCAAACCATACACCATTCAATAAGCAAAGAAACAACCATGTTTAGCATATTGAAACAAAGGTATACCACTTGAAAGATGAATTTCCAAGGAATGTATGGTTTTCCAAGAAAGACTAGTGCAATAGCCAGGAAATGCATAGTCTAAGCTTGTAGTCACCGATTCCTCTTTCATGTCATAGAACTTGGGCTATTTGAACTCACTTGCCACTAGAGTTCAATTTGTAATGGTTTAAGATATGGAAGTGAATCTCAAACCAAAACAAAATATGAGTGATGGTGGTCTATCTCCTAGGTATCCAAATGGTTGAGTTAGGTCTCTCATATACATCCCTTTGGGCATACCTTGGTGGTCCAAACATTGGAATCCTTAACTCCTTCAAGACAAGATCCAGTTGTCTCAACAAGGAGTCTTGCCTTGGGTCCACCTTCCTTGGAGGTACATGCCTTTGACATTAGGCCTTGGTGGATGCATTTTAGGCTTAACATTTGGATTTGGTGGATGTATTTAAACCTTAACATTTGGAGTGTGGTTAAGGACCTTATCTTGCAAATGCCTTTTTCTAAGGTTACACTCTCTCTTATAGTGTCCAACCTTATGGCAATAAAAACATTTTCCTTTGGGATTTTTAGGCACAAGTCCCTAAACATACACCCTTTGGTCAATAGGTCCATTAGTTTCCAATGAGGAGCCAAGACCTGACCTATTACTAAACTTTTACCCGATTTTAAGAGTCTTTCCAATCTTTCTTCTCATTGGGTAAACTTTTCTTAGAACTTTACTTTGTGTCTTTTAAGTTCATTAAGTTTATGAGTGGGTCTCTTGACCTCCTTTTCAAGATTTTCGTTGATGTTAGAAAGATTTTTAACATCGAAACAATGAATTGACATTTCATCTTGAAGGGCTTTCTCACTCTCCTTTAACTTAATGATTTCTTCATTTGAGGTTTTTAGCTTAGAGGTGAGTAGAGTGTTTTCATTTTTTAAAGCTTCAAGTTGGCTCGACAAGTTTAAATTTTCACTTTAAGCCTTATCTAATTTCCTAGCCAATTGTTCACTCTCAAGGTACAAGGCATCGAAGGATATTTGAAGATCACCATCTTTACTATCACTTTCAATTTCCGCCGTTTCAATTATGGGTGCTTCCGGATTTTCAACAATGGAAGCTATGAAACCTTTGTGTTTTTCATCTTTTACTTGAGTTTTCTCTTCCGAATCACTTTCCGATTCCGAGGTGTCCTCATAAGTGGCATTCATAGCCTTCTTAGGCTTTTCCGAAGGACATACATTTGAGTAGTATCCTCTCCCACCACAATTGAAACACTCCCGTTCCTTGGCCTTCTTCTTATATTTTTCTTTGTGAGGTTCATGTCTTTTAGGGAATTTTTCACTTGTTTCTCCCTTTTTAAATTTCCTAATTTTATCTAGTCTTTTGAAAATTTTCAAATACTTTTTAGCTAAGAGGGCCATTTCTTCACTTGGATCATCTTCCAATTCCGGTTATTTTTCTTTAATTGGTGTGAGTTTTACAGAAGATTTCAAGGCAATGGCTTTTACTTTGGTGGTTCAAGGTTTAACTCAAAGGTTTGTAGTGATGCCACCAAGTCATCAACCTTCATTTGAGCAATATTCTAGTATTCCTCAATTGTCACCTTTTTGGATTCAAACCTCTTGGAAGATTTCTCAAAATCCTTGTGCACACTTTTTATTGGGAATTCTATCACCGAGAGCCCACATAGAGTTGACAATGTCACTAACTCTAGAATAGAAGTCCATACAGCTTTCTTTTTCTCTCATTTTCGAGGCATCAAATTGAGCTTCCAACAATTGGAGCTTTAACCTCTTCACAACGGAGGTGCCTTCGTGGGTTCTCTCTAGAATTTCCCTTGCTTCATGTGCAGTCTCACACATCATGTTTCTCTTGTATCCATTAGGTGATAATGCACAATTTAAAGCATTAAGTGCTCTACCATTAGCAGTGTACATGGTTTTTTCATTTGTAGACCAGTTGAGTATTACTTTGGTATAACGGTTGTGGAACTAGTAGCCGTATCCACCTTCTCTTCTGTAGGTACTTTCCAACCTTGTCTAACTGACTCCCATACTCAACCATCGATGGATATGAAAAAAGTTTTCATTGTTGCTTTCCAAGAAGCATAATTGGTTCCATCGAAGTATAGGGGGTTTAGACATGGCATGACTTTCTCCAATGGACATGATTCTAGCACTTGGATAAATCGGATGATTAAATCCTTAAAATGAGCACGATGCTCTGATACCAATTGAAATTTCCCTAGTGCTTAGAGCCCGATTATCCCTAGAGCGAGGTGAATAGGATAATCTACAAATATGTGTTCAATTCAAACTTTCCTTGATTAACAACTAAAAAGGCAGAATTAAAACAATATTAATCAAGTGGTATGTGAACAAGAGAAAACACAATTGAGTAAAATCATACACTAAGCTATAACACCATGAACACAAGATTTATAGTGGTTTGGTTTAAACAAACCTACGTCCACTGTTGAGACTCACCCAAGCTTGGGCTATCTCCAAATTCACTAAGTGTTGGAATTACACCAACACAATAGAATAGGACTTCCACCTATCTAATTGATTGAGAATTTCACCCAATCCCTAAATTTTGAAAGGTTCGACCTCCCCAGTCTAATCATTATCCCTCTATTTTTTATAGTGATTCAATCCAACGATTTAATCCACTTCACAATGATTAATTGATTTTTAAAGTAAAAATCTAAAATAGAAGCACTTGCCTTGTAGAGCTTTGCAAATGAGTGGTGCTTTTGAAATGTCTCTCCCAATGTGATGTCGATGAAGACATAGACCCATCGTGTAGAGCAATCACAATCCTTGGGAGGGTGTCTAGGAAATTGGAGGCCCAATTATACCTAGAGGTGGCTTAATCATTCTCTCTTAATCTCAATCTAAACCGATTGGATATTTGAATGATTTCGCAAATGATTCTCCAAGAGAGAATAAGCCAGTGTTGTATTTATAAGCAAACATAAATTTTTTGAATCTCTAGAACACACGATTGATTGTGTCCTGGAGATCAATCATCTATGTTTGAATAACTTTTCCCAACCCAAACCGTTGTGCATTTACTGCATAGTAACGGCAGAAAAACGGAAACCTGTGATTGATCGTCCCACACAATTAATCATCTGTGTTTACTGGGGACAGATCGTGGTTGGCGAATGTATCGACCTGAGGCTATCCTTTTTTGACAGAGCTTTGTCAAGACAAGCCTCATCCAGACCCACAACAATTGATCGTGATGCCGATGTGTTCCAATCTTGTACACATGATTGATCGTGCAATGATTGGTCGTATGTGATTAAAAATTCCATGCCTTGTTTAAGTTCAGCCATTGTTCTGTCTAAGCGATCCTACATTATTGTATCGTCAAGGTACCAGATGATTGATTGTGGCCACGAATGTATCGTCCTGAGTATCACTTGTGTTTGACAGTCCATTCCAACCAGAACCTTCAATTTTTTAGACGATGGATCGCTAAACCACGATTGATCGTCTGCTGTCACTAGCGAATGATCGCCGACACGATGTTTCGTCCTGACAACAATTTTAAATGTTTGAGCATTATGTCATTTGGTTCTGATTTGGTGTCAAACACATGTTAGACTTGATTAATTATCCAGATGTGATCTCTAAGCCTAGGCAAGCTGAACCTAAGGTTTGGGTTCCACTTCAGGTTATCCATGGCCACTTACCATTTGTGATTGCCATAGACTGTTGATCCGTTGAGTCTTCAAACTTCAACCAACACTTGAGATCTTGAGTCTCGTTAAGGCAATGCTTCACCCAAGTCACGGAATTGACAAACAGGTGACTCGGCAAGCTGGGGCACTAACATGCTCAAAGCAAAGAATGGTGGATAAAAAGAAATTGTTGGGAGAAGAAGCTAGGAGAAGAAGTGCCTTGAGGAAAATATGGAACTGGGATTTTGAAACTCAAATATGTGAAATCTGCTGCAATCTGTTGTTTAAATTGAGTGGAGAGGGAGTAGGCATGCTAGGTATGCAATCAATAGGGAAGAACCCACGTCGCTTGCAAGCTACGATTGTAGCTTGCATCAGTTGTACGTGAATCACCTCCAAACATCTGCTTGCATGCACCTTTAAAAAAAAATTTAGTCCCTTAAGCCTATTTCTATTAATTGGATATAAATGGGTTCTAATTAATCTAATCCAACCGATTCAAAACATCAGGCTTTAAAAATTACAAACACTATAAAAATCTTTCGAAAGTTCGTTGATTTTAACAAAAATGATGTTTTAGTTAATTTTCTCAAAATGAACTCTATTTATTTAAATGATTTTTAAATTTTATTTTAAAAATATGAAAACATAAAATGATAGACTAAAACACAGATTAAACAATAGATATTTTATTTATAATTTTCTAACTTTTATAACTATTTAAAATAATTATTTTGTAAATAGGGACCTGTTCGGATCACAACTATCAATATTTCTGAAAATAAAAAATATAAGTTAAAAGATCCTATAAACTCAGAATTTAAAATCAATAAAAGTGTATAAAGCTGAAAGTATAATTAATTCAAACAATATGTTTTATAAATAGACAAGAATTAAAATCATTAAATAATAACATTTTTAACAAATTACCATTTTCCCATTCCAACTTAAATGAGTTGGATTTGTGAGCTACCGAGCTCTGATTAAGCCAATCTGAGATTTTTCAAAAAGTCCAAACCATAATCTTCACGATTAATGGGTCACAAAACATGATTATTAGCACAAAATCACACAATTTGGCCTAATTTTGGGTTAGGATATTACAGAAAACTTAGTGGAGTTTTTGAGTTTTCAAATTATGCTACATACCAATATTTTGAACCTCAAAATTCCAAACAATTCAGCTGATATATTGGTAGAAATAGTGGCCATTGCATCAGCCCAGCTGATATCCAAACAAAAGTGGCTGATATTTCGGTTTTTGGTTGATATTTATTACCTAGAGTAGAAATAGATGGGTGGATGAAGGCTTGCCCAAGCTCAGGATCATCCACTTCATTCAGGGGGCAATCAACAATTTTAATGGTCTTTTAAAATATTCTTGATTAATCAAATGATTTGCAGCAGACTAAATTAGATTAATCAAGTGTGTGATAAAAGAATGTGCCAAATTAAAAATAATCACACAAAAGGTTCAAACACCAGAGACCAATTTATAGTGGTTTAGTTGACCAACCTACATCCACTATTGGACTCACCCAACCTTGGGCTATCCCAAATTCACTAAGTGGGGAATTACACCCACACTAATAGATTAGGACTTCCATCTAACCAATTGGTTGGAAATTTCACCCAACTCCTCTCCCTCTATTTTTTATAGTGGTTCTAGAGTAAACCCCTCTATAATCCACTTTACAATGATGATTTAAAAAATAAATCAAGACCTAAGAAGCACTTCCCTTTTGAGAGCTCAACCTTGCAGATGTGTGCTTCTTGAAGATGTCCTTCCCAATGTGATGTCGATGTCGTCGAAGATATGTCTTGCGTATGCGCAATCACAATCCTTGGGAGGAGGTTCTAGGATTTGGATATGAAAGTTGATCCTAGATGGTTTTCACTCTCTCACTTAATCACAACCAAGAGGTTGATTGGATTTTATAATTGATTCACCTATGTGAGTGCATGGAGAGAGGTTGGGAGAGGTTTGGGATCACCAGGGATAACTTAAGATGTTCCAAGTTGAAAGGTCCAACACCACTCATAAGAGTTTGAAGTATATATAGGCAAACTAGAGAATACCGACTTGCTACGGGCGATTGATCACCACCCACGATCAATCGTGGCCTCCAAACGAGCCATTGTAACGTGACGTTGCTCATTAAATGTTTTTCCAACGGATAGAAAACAATCACTTACGATTGATCGTGAACCACAATTGGTCGTCATCAGTACCGGACAATCGATCGTCATCACGATTGGATCGACCTGAGAGCAGCCCAAAAAGATAGTGTTTTTCCAGCCAGAACATGTTTTTTTTCCAGGCAATTAATCATCATTTGGCGATCGATCGTCGGCGATGGGTCGTCATTTCATGATCGGTCGTGCTGACATTTTCAGCAAAATTGCTCTCTACTAAAATAGCCATATGTTGAACTCTTGAACTCCGATTTGAGTCTTTTTGGGCTCTATGAAAAGCTCCTTCAATGCTCTATCCAAACATGGTGGTTTTTCCAGTTAATTACTACATTTTGTTGGTCTAAAGAGTCTCACAAGTCATGAATTTTGACTCTCAAGATTTTTCCTAAGAAATGCTCAAGAAGCTCCAAGGCTTTGGTCCATTTTCTCTAGGCTTACTTATGTTTTATCAATGTGAGTTCTAAGCCTAGGGAAGATCCTCCTAAGGTTTTGGGTTCACCCTAATGTCAACTTCAAGTCCAGCCGTTGTCTCGTCTCAGCGATCGATCGCCAACACAATTGTATCATCAAGGTTCCAAACAATTTATCGTGACCACGATATCGATGGCCAATGTATCGTCCTGAGACAACTGGAGTTTGACAGTCCATTTCAACCAGAACCTTCGATTTTCCAAACGATTGATCGCTACACCACGATTGATCGTCTGGTGTCACTGACGATTGATCGCCGACACGATGTGTCGTCCTGACAGCAACTTTAATGGTTTGAAACTTAAGTCCATTGATCCTGGTTTTGTGTCAAACATCCATTAGGCTTGATAGATGATCCATATGTGATGTCTAAGCCTAGGCATGGTAATTCTAAAGTGTGGCACCTATAGTCATCTAAGACCAATGACCTTTGTGTGATTGGCATACACTTTGGTGATGCTTGATCTTCCTCTTGATCTTTAGTCTTCACAACCACTTGAGTCTTCTTTCATGCTTCAATCTTCCGAGGTAAGAATTCTCCTGTGTAATGTAATTTGACAAATAGGGACTCGGCAAACCGGGGCACTAACACTTAGAATGAAACACAACCTTTTTGTTTATTTGTCTTTTTTCCAAATTTCATTTGTACAATTTATTTTTTATGCCACTAAAGTTATTGATACTTGAAAAAGTGAGTCATTCTATTATGAGATTCATCTTCTTTGAACCTTACTGAAATGGGATCCCAATGGGCATCATTCCAATGTGACTTAGATAAGTTTTTTATTTTAAGACCAAGGTGTCTAGCTTCCTCTCCATCCACATACACCGGGTAACACTATGGAGAGTAGCCCATTTATATTAAAAGTAATTTGAACTCAAGACCTCCCGCATCTCAGATGAGTTCTTGACCGCCAAGCCAACCCTCACGAGTTAAGTGACTCAGATAGTTACAGTTGCTTTTAATTTGGTATCAAATCATGTTGTGGTCTCATTTCAGTTACTTTATTACTTGTGTGTTTAGTATGGTTGAATCTTAGTCCATTTGTTGTAGAGAGAATTTTTTGTAGTGTTATATACTTTGGCATTGCAGTAATTGAGTGGCCTTAGGTTGTTGTTGTTTTATTTTATTTTATTTTATTTTTATTTTGTGGGATGGGTGTAAGTTCAGGGGTTGACCAATGCACGGTCTTAGAATGGGGTTGAATAGGACCTATTCATATTTTTATTACCTTTTAAAATTTATTTAACTAAAGTAAATTAATTAAACAAACTATGTGCATCAGAATAATTAAAATCACAAATAACCAAGCAACAAAACAATCCACAAACAACCACACATGCACGACAATTTATAGTTGTTTGGTTGACCTGAACCTACGTCTACTCTTGGACTTAACCAACCTTGAGCTATCTTAAACACATTATGAAAGGGTAAAAAATAGGGCATACCAGGATTTGTAGTGGAAAGAGATGATGTCCAACGAGAAAGATGATTTCTAGGTGAGAGAAACGATGATTGCCGAGATGGAGATGAAAAGTGATTCAACGATGAAGAAAAATCTCCAATAGCAAAGATGAAGAGGTGGAGACAGGGTAGCGGAAACCCTAGTAGCAGTAGAGAGCAAAAAATGGGCTTTGGATGTAACGCCTCAGTCCTTCTAGCACAATATTGTCCGCTTTGACGTCGCAGCTGAGCCCACACAACTTTGTTTCTAGGTAGCCAAAATATTGTTGCTCCCAAAAGGCCTTGTGCTTAATGGGTTGACTCCACATATATATACTAGGGAAATTCCAATGCCAGAGGTGGTGTGGATTGCGAACATGCCCTAAGCGCTAGGCGCTAGCACCTGGAAAAATTCTCTCTGTCTGTGGCGTTATCTGGCTCAAAGCACTACCCCCGTAGAGCAGGTACTACAACCTACTCCCTCAAGACCAGAGCCGCCCTCGGCTCCATCCAGAGGTCCTGGTTCCATCCACCAAAACAGACACTGCACCAGCCCACACCCTCAGTCCAAGAGTTAAACTGTGTTATGATACCATTTGTAACGCCCCAATCCACCTAGCACAATATTCTCAGTTTTGAGCCCGCAGCCGGGTCCACACGGCTTTGTTTCTGGCGAGCGAACCGACTGTTGCTCCCAAAAGGCCTTATGATGAATGGAGGTCTCCACACATATATACTAGGGGAATCCCACTGCCAGAAACCATATTGTAAGGACCCGCCCGTTCAACAGCAACAAATAGAGCCTTACATGAATCAAACAAGATCTATATTGGGAATAACGAAAACCGTGGCTCGTTTTTTTTAATCATTCAAATCACTTAAATTGCATATAATCAAAGTGAGGAACAGTTTCGATAAATTTTCCATTTCAAATACTCATCATTCCCATATAGGATTAGTCCTCATCTAGTATAGCATCAAGCCACAAATAATACCATCTATAAAATTAAGAGGTCTAATCTCACCACACACAACTATAAATAAATTCAAATAAAACTCCAAGGCTTCCCCAACATACAGTTGGAAACAGAAGCACAACTCCTAAATAAAATATCAAGGTGACACTTGTTGTGTCTTACAATCCGCAATCTCAAAATACAATCTAGAAATCCTAAGATCCAGTTCAAGAGCTCCGAATGAATCCAAAACCTATGGTTGAGCTTGACCAGTCTCTTTCTCCAAAAGATTTCCTGAAACGTAAGGGAATGAGCTCCATGCCGAGTGAAAAAAACAACCAAACAACTAGACACTTAGAGTTCAATCCACTAGCTATATCAAAATTGCATTATAATATGTGTGATATACAATAATGCAACAAATGATGCATGCTCTTATCCCATGCATCTAGACGAATTTGCAATCTTAGGGGAGGAAACCAACCTTAATATGCATTTTTCCTTTGTTGTAAGGCGGGGTACTACATTCGAAAGATGGGAGTTCGAATGGGGAAAAATAACTGATTTGATTATAAAGGGACCCTACACAGAAAGTGACTTATTCTAGCTCTCGAGCCCTGGGGAACAAGTCTCGAGGTCTCGAGAGCTCGAGGGCTTGAGATATTTCTCAAGGCTTCAAGAATGACAAAATAACAACAGAATTTTCTGACAATAATTCAAAAAAATACATACAGCAACATTCAAAACATAGTTCCTGCCATTCAAGATATCAAACAAACTCTAATGAGTGAAACTCTAGCAGATCCATACACACATTAGTACCATTTGAATCAAAGGACCAAGACACATTCCAATTTCTAAACCAAGCCTCTAATTTTAGGTTCCCATGTTGCATTTGAGGATGGTCTCTTGTAATAACCCGACCCTTAATTAGAAAAATGACAAAATTTTAGAACCGTTAATTCGGTTTTGTGACCGATTAACATGATAGAGTACAGAGACAGCGTGTCGAAAAGATCAAATATGATCTGATCGGAACTCGTTTGTTTAGTGATCCAGCCCGACGAAGTTCGGGGGGCATTTTGGACATTACATAATGTCTTTTGTTTTACATAAAAATTATAAATAGTGTATTTAAAACTGTCAAAGGGTATGAGACCACTCTAATGTCCAATTTGGAAACCAAAAATTTAACACACGCTATGTATTTGAGTACTCTACTCAGTAGTATTTCCGGAATTTTCAAACGTTTACCAGAAATACGAATTTTAGACGTGCTTTATCTAAAAACCCCGATTCGTCGTATATCCAGTGATCCGAACATGTACAAACTTGAATCATAGTCAATCTGTGTTTTAACTAAACTTTTGGTATTTTTAGAATATTGAGTTAATATTTTAAAACACTAGAAAATGGGTTTCAAATATTAGAAAAACTTAGGTCGTCTAGTTTTGATGAAACGTTATTTTTTGTAAAAATAGAGGATTTTGGTTTAACGAAATGAAAATTTAGTCTACCACCCTAGCTAAAACCTGCATTCTCAATGTGACTGCGGTGTCGGATTTTATCAAATTATCCTCTAAATGTATCCAATTTTAAGTATTCAAAAGGAAGAAGAAAAGTTAAAACTTTTAACTAATTCGTTGAAATTGAAAAAGGGAATGTAAATCCATTTATTTTCTTTCGACACTTCCATTGACAGGATTCACGGTGAAAATTGATCCTTCAAAACCAATAAATATGGGCTTAGGTGCAGAAGAAAATTTACAGTTCAAACAGCCCTTCTTGTTCATTTTGAAAGCTTTGCAAACAACCATCTTATTTTGAGTTTTTTAGGAAATCTTTGTAAGTAATTCTTCAAGTTAATATTTTTCCTTACTAGATCATACTTAGTAGAAGCTCTGTTTAAATTTTGGTAGAAAAATACTCTATAGATTTTCCATGAAAAATTAGAGAAGGAAATACCCGAAAAATGGTTTTCTACTCGAAATGGCATCGACATATCGAGCTATACGATGTGTCTTTGCTCTTCTAACCGACGTGTCGAAAACATCGATATATCTAAATTTGTCAAATTCGATACATCTTAATTATCGACATATCGAGCAGAGACTAGTTGACTCCATCAACATATCAACGAGAGAAAATTCGACACATAGAAATTATCGACATATCGAGCAGAGCAGTAGACCACCGTTAGCACAGTGTAGTCGATGGGTAGAAGATATTCGACATATTGACCATTCAACACATCGAGATAGTCGACCTATCGAGCACTATGATTAGACAGAAGAGAAAGAATAGAGAGTAGTTGACACATCGATTCAGTCAACACATTGATTGAGAGACATATCAATATACTCAACATATCGACAGTGACGACATGTCGAGATTCAACAGATAGCTTTGAAAATATTTTCATGAAAAATGTTAGGTTATTTAAACTTTTTTCAAACGTATGATTTGTTTATACTGTTTTTAACGTTTTGAGAGTTCAACTCAAAACACTCACCAATTAGTAAGTGAGGAGATTCAACCACACTGTATTTATTAAATGCATTCTTACTTCGAATTTAAACTCTAAATTTTACACCATTGGTCCTATGGTAATGAGTGAATACCCGTGGGCATTTTATTGATGGAAAGAATGTAAGTGGACCAAAATGCGATACCGACATTGTTCACACGTAAGAGGGTGATTGATTATTTCTACATATGAAACGTGAACGACAGAGTGTTCCAGATGTCGAGGTCTATCCATTCTGAGGAGATCTTGAGATCGATCAAAATCCAACCGTGACTCCAATTGGAATACATGTATTTTTGTACGTTTAACGATATGTTGCAGGAGATACGCATTTACACGGTAAATGGTAAGTAGAGGGTAGACATACCCGACCCGAGAGTACGGAAACTGATAGAACTTGTGTACACTGCTTTGAATTACAATCAATATAAACTGTGTTTATTTCCAGCATAGTATTGTTAAATAGCAACTGCTGATATATGTATGATTCCATGTGGGAGATCTTAGGAATCCATGTTATCTGAGTGAGAATTTATTATGATCATATGAGAGATATTTATGTGGGTTGAACAGGGATCTAATCCATACTTGATGTGCATTTTGACTGGTGTACTGTGCATATCAAATTACCTCACACTGTTGTATGAAATACCTAGCTTGTGGAGGGTACTGGTATAAGGTGTATATACGGAGTGTGTGAAGCACTGACATGAATTTGCCAGCGGTGTAGCCACGTATCTTTGCCGCTGAGTGTCGTAGACATCGATTGACGGGGGTATCATTTTAAGGAAAGGAAGGACATGTATTAACTATGTTAGATGATATTCTCATAGAAAACTACATGATTTCTGAGTGTTTAAACTGTTTGTAATAACATGTTTAAAATCGATGATATACTGCAATATCTGTTGCTTTCTCTTCGTTGGGCTAGTAGAGCTCACATCCCTTACGTTTCAGGGAACCCGAATGAGGAAGAACAGGAGGATCTTGTGCTACAGTAGGGGTGGAGGCCCTATCTATCCATTTATTTCCCCGTTGTTGGGAACTTATGTGTTTTTCTTTCTTACTGGTTGTATGAACAATATGATGTAGTAAACTCTTATTGTGTCTGTTTTCAAGCACAATAGATATGTAATAGAACTATTGTGTTTCTTATGTATATCTCTGATGAGTATGTGAATGGGTATGTGTTCTACATATGATGAATGTTAGGTAGAATGTATGTGACATTCTCTACTTAGACTTAATACTAGAGATTAAAGTTAAAGACTACATGTTGGTTAGTAGTGTGTCCACATACTGTGGCGATTGGTGGGTTATGCTGAGGTTTTGGATTTTAAGTGGGACCATTATGACCCCTCCATCTTCCTGGGAACTCTACTGGCCCGGTTATGACTGGATCTGAGGCTGCCAAATGCAATGTCCAAACTTTTGATCATGTGCAATATTAAGTCCATGATGAGTTATAAATTTCATAATCGTTAGAGGCTCAATGTTAGAAAAAAAATTAATTCATGTCTTAAGAGGCCTTGAGGGGCAGCACATGACAGCTTTGGAATTTTTGGACCTTTTTTTTCATTCACCAGCTTGCTTGAAGAGTTCACTTACCAATTCTTTTAACCTTTGGGCCAAGGAGTGATGGTTGATCCGAGTTTCCCAAGTTCCTTTATTTTTAACTCGAAGATCAACCTTGGTTTGATTTTGAGGGAATTTTGAGGGAACTTTTCTTTGTGGTGCTTTTTCCTTACATTACATTTAAACCTTAAGAGGCCAACTTTTCCAAAGTAGAAGCACGTCACATTCGAAGACTTTGAGGGGGAACCTTTTACAAAAATAGTTGATGGAATGGGTCTTTTAACACTTTCTTTCTTGAACCTAAGACTCGTCTTATCCCTAAACTATTTTCCAATGTTTAAGAGCTTTTCAAGTATTGTTCCTCCTTAGTAAACTTTTATTCAAATTTAACTATATGGTTCTTCAGTTTATTTAATTCAAAAACCAAATTGAGTTTCATTTTTGACTTGTGATTCAACTTCCCTGAGGTTTTCAATCTCATTTAGAGCCAAAGTTAGACTTTCTTGAAGCTTGGTCTCATATATTTTAAATCTTGAGATATCTTCTTGCGTTTTCAAATCTTTTTCAAAATCTTCTTTCTGAGAGATCAATTGGTTTTCTAACTTTACATTCTCATTCTTAGATTTTTCTTTTTATTTTAGCAGTAACAAAAATATTTCATTCATAACAGAAAGAGTACAAGAACTATAGTGTTCTTTTCTCTCAAAAGTTGGAGACACTATTTATATGGTGAGAAATTTGAAGTATTTTCATACCACAAGAGCTTAAAGTATTTGTTCGACCAAAAAGAACTCAATTTGAGACAGCGCAGATGGATGGAATATCTACAAGATTATGAGTTTGCAATACGATATCATCTTGGCAAGGATAACAAAGTGGCGGCTGCCCTCAGCCGCATGTCACATGCAACGGTGGCCAGTTTGATTATGAAGGAATGGCAAATGATGACGACCACCAGAGAATTCAATTTGTACATCAAAGACCGTGGGAGCATGTACAATCTGATGGTACGATCCAGTATGGTCTCTAAAATTGAACAAGAACAACGAACAAATCCGGAAGTGGCTAAAATATGGGCTAAGATGTGAACTGGAGAAGATGTACCAGAATGAGAATTACGACCTGGACAAGGTCTCTCATTCTGAGGCAGGACATATGTGCCTCAAAGCTGCAGAAGAGAGTTGTTGATCGAAGCTCATCAAACAAAACTCTCTATTCATCCGAGTAGCACCAAAATCTACCATGATTTGAAAAGATATTATTGGTGGCATGGACTCAAAAGAGACGTGGCTGACTTTGTCTCTCACTGCCTTACTTGTCAACAAGTCAAGACAGAACATTAGAAGCCGCCAAGACTGCTCAAACCCTTACCAATGCCGGAATGGAAATGGAAACATATCTCCATGGACTTTGTGACAGGACTACCAAGGTCTTCAAAGGGTAACGATGCAATTTGGGTTGTGGTGGACCGTCTAACCAAGTCTGCACATTTTCTCCAAATCAAGATGACAGACTCATCTGAGACTTTGGGATGGCGGTATATCAAGGATATCATCAGGCTAAATGGTATTCCCAGGACTATTATGTACGACAGAGATGGCCGATTCACCGACTGAGTGTGGCAAAGCATGCAGTCGGCTATGGGGAGAAACTTATTAATCAGCACAGCTTTTCATCCACAAACCGATGGTTAGTCAGAACGCACATACAAAGGTTTGAGGATATTCTGAGAGCTTGCATGTTAGACTTCAAGGGTGGTTGGGAAGATCATCTACCACTGATGGAATTTTCATACAACAACTGTTACCAGGAAAGCCTTAAGATGGCTCCATTTGAGGCATTGTATGGTAGACCCTGTAGATCTCTAGTGCGTTGGACAGAGGCCGATGAGCCTGCACTTATTGGACCTAAGCTAGTTGTAGAAACCACAGAACAGATCAAGGTAATATGACAAAATCTGCTCAGAGCGCAGAGTCATCAGAAGAGTTACGCTGACAAAAGGAGAAGATTTCTTGAGTTTGAAGTGGGAGACTTAGTGTTCTTGAAGGTCTCACCAGGAAAAGGACACATGAGATTTGGAAAGAAAGGGAAACTGTCACCTAGATATGTGGGACCTTTTCTGATCCAAGAGAGAGTGGGGGAAGTGGCCTATCGTCTAATACTCCCTCCACAGTTGTCATCACTCCACGATGTGTTCCATATTTCTATGTTGAAGAATTACAATCCTGACCCATTGCACGTACTGAATGTACAAGACATAGAAGTACAGAGCGACGTATCTTACGTCAAAAGGCCTGTCAGAGTGATTGAAAAGGAACAAAGGGTATTACGGAACCGAGCAATTTCGTTCGTCAAAGTGGTAAAGGATCAACATGGTAATGAGGAAGCCACTTGGGAACTTGAATCAGAAATGAGAGTAACTCATCCTGAACAATTTGTGTAATTTGTTTGAAACCCTACTTCGCTCGATTTTCGGGACGAAAATTTCAAAAAGAGGGTAATATTGTAACACACCGGATTTTCCGTACTTATAAATATATTGGATTGCAAATTAATTGAATTTAAGATTAAATAGTTGAAATGGACCTTACATGGGTAAGGAATTGGGTCAACTACCCAATTAAGACCCAATGCATAAAATCCACCTCATCAAGTGAGGTGACATATGAGTGATGTGGCATAGCCAAGTAAGTAAGGTGCTACATCATTGAGTGACATGGTCAAGGTGGGATCCAAGTGCCATGTGGTGACCAAGTCACCACATGCATGGTCGGCCGTGTCATGGTTGACTTGGTCAACCATGAGTGAGTTCAATTGAGTTAAGATTAAATTCCTTGAGTGAGTTGGGTAGATGAAAGGTTTTCATCTCATGGGGTATGAAACTCAAGGAACTCAATGGAAGTCAAAGAGTTTCTTGGTTTAAACCAAGGGTCTCCTTGGTTAAACCAAGGGACTCCTTGGTTGGGCAAATCATAAAGCGACGAAATGAAAGGGCTTGGGTTGTTACATAAAAGACACCAACCAAGGGGCACTCCACACCCCTTGGCCGACTCCATCTCTTGCACACAAAGAGATTTTTCTCCTCTCCCTCTCCCATTTCCATCTTTATACTTGCAGATTTTTGAAGAGCAAAGGAAGAAGAAGGATTAAGGAAGGAAAGGACAGACCAAAAGAAAAGAAGGAGACAGGAAAGAAAGTATGTTTTAAGTTTAAAACTATATGAGATTAAGACTAACGGAAACCATAGATTTGGCCATGGTGTGGCCGAACCTATGGGTTCCATATTTAGTTGGAAGAGATGGCCAAACTGTTATAAGGCCATGAAGTTGGAAATCCATTCAAGGAATGGTAATGGGTTGAAACAAAGTAAGGCGATATTCGAATGCACGATATAATACTAGAAATTGAATGAGTTATGGAAAAGATACTAGCTTTGGCTAGTAGGTAGAGTGAATGCACTAATTAAAGTATGAAAGATGTAATCCATGATTAGATATGATAAAGGATGCATTTTATGAAGAAGGAAGGTACAAGATATGCAAACAGAGAAGACTGACAAAGTGTCAATCGACTGAATCTTATGATTTAGTCGACTGAAAGTGTGCTAGCCGAACACATGAAGGATTTCTGGGTGTTTCAGCCGACTGAATATTTGATTCAGCTGACTAAACATAGACGTACGAAACAAGTAAATTGATCTATTGTGTTTCAGCCGACTGAATCTTGTGATTCAGTCGACTGAAGGTATGCTTACCAAACACGTAAAGGGTTGGTTGATAATTCAGTTGACTGAATGTATACTGGCCGAACACACACATGATCTGCTCCAAAGTCAGCCAACTGAATCTGTGATTCAGTCGACTGAAAGGAGATTGATTGAGAACACAGAGGGTTTGACACAAAGTCAGCCGAGTGAATCCATGACTCAACCAACTAAAAGGTTACGGGTCAAGTTTATACAGTACTGAGCTTATGTTTCAGCCGATTAAATATATATTCAGTCGACTGAAAGTCTGCGGGTAAGGCAGAGAACAGTAATTGGGCATGATTCAGTTGACTGAATCCCTGATTCAGTCGACTGAATTGAAAAGTTTAATTTTTAAATATTTTCCAGATACTTTTGTTTATCTGATAGGAAGTAAAGGGTGATGAAATTAAATGGATAATCAAAGTGATATATATGTGGTTGAATTTGTTAAGGTAACGAAGTTCGATTCGTTTTTCACATGAGCATTAGCGTTGTTCTTGCAAAACGAGAAAAGGACAGTAATCGGACGTTGGTAGGATTACTACCTTATTTAGACACTATGGATTATACATATAACACTGGTCTTTATTTCCAAATATGATGTTTTACTTTGATTGAACAAATGATATATGTTTTATGAACTGAATTTCAATGATATAATGTAATTTGATAAGAAAGGGCATTCTTGCATTCATTAACTCATGCATGTCATGGGAGGGAACACACGGGACCAACAAGCCAAGTTATGAGTGGTCCAAACATAATTTGG
This sequence comes from Chimonanthus salicifolius, assembly GCA_013350335.1. Lineage (NCBI taxonomy): Eukaryota > Viridiplantae > Streptophyta > Magnoliopsida > Laurales > Calycanthaceae > Chimonanthus > Chimonanthus salicifolius. The sequence goes on along the minus strand of CM023539.1, from coordinate 22,076,107 downwards.
TCTTGAAACTAGCTTGTATGAAGCTATGTGAACTATTGATGTGTTGGCCTTGTCTGGGATTGTTAGGAATGGGTACGGCATAGTTTGGGCCAAAGAGCTCTTGGGTATTTAGTCCCGAAACCCTGCACGGAGGGAGGAGTCTACACTCCATCAGTAATTCTGATTAATGTATGTGGGGAGGTATAACAATGACCTGGTGGTGCCGTCACAAAACACTGCGGACGTAATTGGCCAAGGGAACACCTTGATATGGTTATTTATCAAGGAAACTATTTATATATGATGTGATTGGATATGAAATTGGGTGAGTGATCATTTGGCATTGACACCCATGACATGATGCATAAGTAAGCATGATTATGATATGGATATCGTGCATTGTATTTACCGCTTATGAAATGGTTTTACAAATATGTTAAGATGCTTCTATTTTGATTTTATATTGATCATATGTGTACCATAACCCTACTTGGAATTCCTACTGGGCATGTTGACTGATGCCATACTTCTATCCTATAGATGATGGAACAGGGAATGACAAGGACATCGGACATGTAGGGAGTCAAGCGTAGGAGCTTGGACAGTTTTATGCTTATATTATTTATGTTGATTTTGAAAGATGTATTGGGAGGACTGATATTTTGGATTGTAATAACTTAGAAATATTCTGCTATGGTTTGATGATATTTAAGCTTTAGTTAATTTTATGGTGATTGGCTTCCTTGATTAATGATGACATGTATATGAATGATATTTTATTCATATGATAATTCTGCAAGTATTCAGTAAAGCGTGTGAAATGTTTTAGTGGATTTAATCCACGCACACGTAAATGTGGCAGTTAAGGGTCGGGTTTTGGAAACTCGAACTTAACTCACGTCGTGACGTTCCCACTCTTTCTCACTCATTTTTAAAAAAAAAATACACTGACTTTTTATGAGTGAAAAAGGGTGGGGCATTACAGTTGTGTCCTACAGAGATGGTCGATTCACTGGCAGAGTATGACAGAGCATGCAGTCGGCTATGGGAACAAGATTATTAATCAGCACAACCTTCCATCCACAAACCGACAGTCAGTAGGAGCGAACAATACAAACATTGGAAGATATGTTGAGAGCCTGTATGTTAGACTTCAAGGGTGGTTGGGAAGATCATCTACCACTGGTTGAGTTTTCCTATAACAACATCTACTAAGCAAGCTACAAGATGGCTCAATTTGAGGCATTGTATGGTAGGCCCTATAGATCACCAATGTACTGGGCAGAAGCTGGTGAGCCTGCACTTATTGGACCTGAGCTAGTTGCAGAGACCACGGAATTGATCAAGGTGATACGACAACATCTGCTTACAGCACAGAGTCGTAAGAAGAGCTACGTTGACAAAATGAGAAGATTTCTTGAGTTTGAAGTGGGAGATCTAGTGTTCTTGAAGGTCTCGCCACGAAAGGGACACATGAGATTTGGAAAAAAAGGGAAGCGGTCACCCAGATTTGTGGGACCCTTTCCAATCCATGAGAGAGTGGGAGAAGTGGCCTATCTTCTGATACTCCCTCAACAGTTGTCATCACTACAAGACGTGTTCCATGTTTCTATGTTGAAGAAGTACAATCCTGTCCCATCGCACGTGTTGAATGTACAAGATATAGAAGTACAAAGCGATGTATCTTACGTCGAAAGGCCTGTCAGAGAGATTGAGAGAGAACAAAGGGTGTTACGGAACCGAGCAATTTCATTCGTCAAAGTGGTATGGGATTGACATGGTAATGAAGAAGCCACCTGGAAACTTGAATCAGAAATGGCAGCTCATCATGAACTATATGTGTAATTTGTTTGAAACCCCACCTTCGCTCGATTTTCGGGACGAAAATTTCAAAAAGAGGGCAATATTGTAACACATCGAATTTTCCTTACTTAAGAATATATTGGAATATTCCATTTGAATTGCGAATTAAATGAATGTGAAATTAAATTGTTGAAATGGACATTAGGTGGACAAGATAAATGGGTCAATTACCCAATTAAGACCAAATGGACTAGGGATGAGCTTAATTTTAAAGTAATTGGGTAAGTCTAAATAAATGGGCCAGTTACCCAATTAAGACCCAATGGATCATGGATAAACTTAATTCTAAAGTAATTGGGTAAGTTTAAAGTAAATGGTTCAACTACCCAATTAAAATCCAATGTATAAAATCCACCTCATCAAGTGAGGTGGCATGTGAGTGAGGTGGCACGTAAGGGATGGGGCATTGCCATGTGGCATGCATGGAAACCAACTAGACAAGGAGATCACATCATCGAGTGACATGGCCAAGATGGGACCCTAATGTCATGTGGTGACCAAGTCACCACATGCATGGTCGGCTATGTCATGGTTGACTTGGTCAACCATGAGAGAGTGCAATTGAGTTAAGTTAGTACTTGAGTTGAGTTGAGAAGTTGAGGAGTCTCCATCTCAAGGTGTCTCGATGGAAGTCAAAGAGGTTTCTTGGTTTAAGCCAAGAGTCTCCTTGGTTAAGCCAAGGGACACCTTGGTTGGACAAAACCTTAATGAGGGAGAGTGAAAGGCTTGGACTGATACATAAAAGACACCAACCAATGGGCACTCCACACCCCTTGGCCGATCACTCCACCTCTTGCACACAAGAATTTCCTTTCCTCTTGTCTCTCTCTCTCTCCCACCTACACTTCTATATTCTGAGAACTATTGAAAAGCAAAGGAAGAAGAAGGATAAAGGAAGGAAAGGACAGACCAAAAGAAAAGAAGGAGACGGGAAAGAAGGTATGTTTAGAGGTTAAACAATATAGGAATAAGTCTAAAGAAAACCATAGGTTTGGCCATGGTGTGGCCGAACCTATGGGCTCCACAATTGGTTGGAATGGATGGCCAAATTGTGTTAGGGCCATGGAATTGGAAATCCATTCAAGGAATTAATATGTGTTGAAAACAAACAACCAAAGGATTGAACACCCAACCATGTTATAATGATACAAAGGTTGGATGGATTATGAACAAGACCCTAGTCTTGGCTAGGGGTTAGAGTAAATTCACTAAGAATTATATGGATGATGAAATCTATGTTTAAAAGTGATAAGGAATGGATTTCATGAAGAAGGGCCTAACCATGCATGCAAGAAAGAGAACTGACAAAAAGTCAGTCATCTGAATCTCAGGATTCAATCGACTGAAATGGTGCTGGCCGAACACATAAGGGGTTAGCTGGGTGTTTCAGTCGACTGAATCTTATGATTCAGTCGACTGAACATGGAATAGGATTGAAATATGTGGGGTCTATTAGTGTTTCAGCCAACTGAATCTCTAATTCAGCCAACTGAACATAAAGGATCAAACAAGTAAGGGATTGGTGTGTTTCAACCGACTGAATCATAGATTCAGTCGACTGAAGGTATACTTACCAAACACGTAAACAGTTGGTTGATGATTCAGCCGACTGAATCTTTGATTCAGCCGACTGAATGTATACTGGCCGAACACACACATGATCTGATCCAAAGTCAGCTGACTGAATCTTTGATTTAGTCGACTGAAAGGACATTGACCTAGAACATAGAGGGTTTGACCCAAAGTTAGCCGACTGAATCCATGATTCTGCCGACTAAAAGGTTACGGGTCAAGTATATACAGTACCGAGTTGTGTTTTAGCCGGCTGAATATTATTATTCAATCGACTGAAAGTCTGCGGGTAAAGCAAAGACTGTATCTGGGCGTGATTCAATAGACTGAATTTGAATGCTCTATTTTTTGTTAATTTTTTAGATACCTCTGTTTATCCAATGGGATGTAAAGGGTGATGAAAAGTAAATGGATAAACAAATTGATATATATGTGGTTGAATTTGTTAAGGTAACGAGGTTCATTCGATTTTCATGCGAGCGTTAGCGTTGTTCTTGCGAAACAAGAAAATGATAGTAATCGCACGTTGGTAGGATTCCTACCTTATTGAGACACTATGGATTATATATATATCCGGACATGATTTGGGCTTGAAACTAGCTTATATGAAGCTATGTGAACTATTGATATGTTGGCCTTGTCCGAGATTGTTAGGAATGGGTACTGCGTAATTTGGGCCAAAAAGCTCCTGGGTATATAATCCCGAAACCATGCGCAGAGGGAGGAGTCCACACTCCATCAGTAATACCAATTAACATATGTGGGGAGGTATAACAGTGACCTGGTGGTGCCGTCACAAAACACTACGGACGTAATTGGCCAAGGGAACACCTTCATATGGTGATTTATCAAGGAAACTATTTATATATGATGTGACTAGATATGGAATTGGGTGAGTGATCATTTGGCATTGACACCCATGACATCATGCATAAGTAAGCATGATTGTGATATGGATATCATGCATTGTTTTTACTACCTATGAGTTGTTTAAATAAATATGATATGATGTTTCTATCTTGATTTTATATTGATCCTATGTGTACCATAACCCTACTTAGAATTCCTACTGGGCATGTTAACTGATGCCTTACTTCTACCCTATAGATGATGGAACAGGCAATGACAAGGAATCGGACACGAGACATGAAGGGAGCCAAGCATAGGAGCTTGAAAAGAATGAAATTTAATTTATCTAGTTTTGATGTTTATGATGTATTGGAACGACTGATATTCTAGACTGTAATAACTTAGACTTATTTACTATGGTTTGATAATTTTAATACTTTAATTTGAAGTTATATGGTGATTGGTTTTCCTGGCTTAAATGATGTCATGTTTATATTCCGCAAGTATTCAGAAAGTGTGTGAAATGTTTAAGTGGACTTAGTCCACGCACACGTAAAGGTGACCAATTAAGGGTCTGGTTTTGGAAACTAGAACTTAACTCACGTCGTGACGTACCCGCTCTCTCTCACTCATTTATATAAAAAAAAAAGATATATTCTGATTTGTGGCGAGTGAAAAAGAGCCGGACATTACAACTCTTGATGCCACTTGTAAGTCCAGGGCTAGACCAATGCACAATCCTAGATGGGGTGAATAGGACCTAATTAAACAAAGTATGTGCAACAGAATAATTAAAATCACAAATAATCCAACAACAAAACAATCCACAAACAACCACACATGCACATTAATTTATAGTGGTTCGGTTCACCTAAACCTACGTCCAATCTTGGACTCACCCAACTTTTGGTTATCTGAAACACACTATGAAAGGGTAAACTAGCCTATCAATCAACTCCTAGTTTTGAATGGTTCAACACAAATGTCTATTCCTTGACACCTATTTTTTATGGTGGTTTGATCACAAAGGTCTACTCCACCTTAAAAAGTAAAAAGAAATGAAATAGAACACTTGCCTTTTGGCTTTCACATATCTTAAAGTGTGTTCTTCAATGTTGTCTCTACTCTTTGGTCATTAGTCTTCAATGCTTTGAGGGTTTCCAATGCAAGCAACTGAAGAAGAGGCTTGGTCTAGGGTATGGTAAAGATGCTACAGTAAGTCCCTAGAAGATTAACTCTAAATCACATTAATGAAGGTTTAACAGAGCTTTGAGTATTCCATAGACGTTTGTGGATGTGATTTAGAAGAACTTAGAGAGGTTCAAAGGTGATGTGCCTGGGTTGGAACCTCTCCAGAGAGTTTAGGATGGATTAGGCTTAATCTCCAATTAATTTTCATTAATCTCACTTAGGAAACCGAGCCCAGTATTATAACATATGTAACAACGGCTACTCCTCGAGGACTCGAGGAGCCTTTCTCAAGGGTTTGAAGTCAAATATGGAAATATAGCTACCAAGCAATGGGTAACTCTTGAGTACTCGAGAGAAGCCGAGGACTTGAGAAATCTTAATGGCTCAAACTTGAGAGCAGACAATTTTAATCTCAAATAATTTTGCTCTCTGATAAGTTTCTCGAGGGCTTGGGAGAATCTTCAAGACCTTGTTCTCTAGACCTCGAGCCAGGACTCGAGGGCTCAGATCTGAGAGCTGAGACTAATTTTACTGTTAACATTTAGCTCATAGATGGCACACCCAAGGGCTCGAACCTGAAGGACATGCCATGGAAAATTTCTACATTATGGTCCTTTTGCCTATGGGCATTCGAGTTCAAGCTAGAGTCAACTATAGTCCATTTTAGCTGGTTAATTGCCAAACACTTGAAGAGTTGTCTGCATCATGCTTTTGATCTTTGATTAGCTTTCATGCAACATCTTCATTCTTGCGAGGCAAGGTCTGACTCGGTCATGGAATTGACAATATATAGACTCGGTCAAACCGGGACACTAACAGTGGGTAGCTGTGCGGTCTTTTAGGGAGGAGTGGAATTGAAAGGTCTACACATTAATTAGCATCCATGTTAGTGAGAAATGGGTCCCACATGTCCTTATGTGCAAACTGTTCTTCTAAGTAATATTTTTATTCTAATTTACGTATCTATTTATCATTTTTTCCCTTCGGATTTACTGAATGCATATATGTTTGATTTTGCATTATGATTGTACATGTTGGTTAGAGAAGAGTTCCATGCCTGTTGCTGAGCAAGTGTGCTTGGGCATTGGCAAATATTGCTGGTGAAGGTGAGGAACTGAGAAATATTTTACTGGCACAAGGAGCCTTACTACCTCTTGCACGGATGATGCTCTCAATAAGGGATCCACAGCAAGAACTGCTGCATGGGCTTTGTCAAACCTGATTAAGGTTAGAAACTCTTAGGATAGGCTCATCTACTTCTGTTGTGGTTCTTACAAAACATTTTTTTTATCTCTTGGACATTCCTGTGACCTTAAAAAATGTAATGAATTGGCTGGTTTCCATTATTCCATTTGCTGTGTAGGTTCTCATACTTTACTAGTTTCCTCTGCCAATTTAACATGCACTTTATCATTGACGACACCTTTAAAGGAGGGAGGAAGCAAATTATGTCTACGAGAAAGGTAGCAATCAAAAAAGTAAAAAAGTAAAAAAGAAAAGATGAATGATGAATTATCTCAGCTTGTAGGTTATATAGTCGACTAATATTCATTTTATGGGCTTCGAAAGAGTCACCTTGTTACATATATTCAAAAGGGGTTCTATAAACATAGACTCTCATTTCCATACTCTCATAGGAAATTTTTGTTAAGTATTGTAGTCATCTTTTCCTATCCCGCTCCTTTGCTTCTTCGATTTGGTTATCCTTCTTTGTTGTCCTTCTTTGTGTTGGGTTTCCCTCCTCAGTGGAGGAGACTTTGGTTTTCCAAGGTGCATGGACCTTGGAAGTAGATTTGTCTCATTGGAATGAAGAATGCCTCCCTGAAAATGGAGAAGGTTCCTTGGAAATAGAGAAGACTCCTAGGAAGTGTAGAGATCTACTAAGAAATGGAGAAGCCTTTTAGGAAGTGAAGGAGTCTTCTAGGAAGTGAAGTACCCATTATGGCCTTGATATTCACACATCATCTAAGACTATATAAACCCCGTTCATCTCTTCATTCCATTGAATCTGTGGATTCCACCAAAGAGATGTCCTAGAGTGAGAAAGAGAGAGAGAGTCTCAGCTAGAGAGACATCCTAATATGAAAGAGAGAGCCTCACTTTGAGAGAATCCTAATGTGAGAGAAAGAGCCTCACTTTGAGAGACATCCTAGAGTGAGAGAGCCTTACCTAGAGAGACACTCATGTTGCTATGTTCTCTGGTATGAGAGAGAGTTGCTTGTAATCCTATTTTTATAGTGGAAGGAGTTTGTCCCGTGGATATAGGCACATTGCCGAACCACGTACATCTTTGTGTCATTCTTTTGTGATTGCATGCTTGATTATTTTATTACTTTCCTATGTCATTAGCACATGTGGGAAAAGATTTGATCTAGGGATTGCTACACTTCATGTGTTAGATGACTTCTTTCCCAACACTTTGACTAATGTAGTAGCTCCTAGGGTTTTTGGCAACTCTATGGAGAGCCGTATTTGGAATTTGGCCCGGTGCCCTTTTTGAGGAAAGGACAAGTCTATTTGGAGAATCATTATATTGCTATATTCTCTGTTCTATCTGGAAGAAATGCAACAATGAAATCTTCAATGGGAAAGAAACTTGCCAAAAGAGGTGTTCAAGTTGGCTAAATCTCATCTAATTAGTTGAATGAAGGGCAGGAAAGGGTTCATTACTGTTTTCAATGCAATATTGGACATAGATTGGCAATTGATGATACATCTCGAAAGCTGAAAGGCTAAGATTGTGGAGAGGTGGTCTAGGGCCCAATGGATTCGACGGAGTCTAATGAGTTGGAGCTATTGGGGAGGCTCATAAGATCTTTTAAGGGTTTCTTTTAGGGTTAATTGAAGGTGATTGAGCTAACACTATCATTGGGCAAGGGGGAAGAAGCAATCTCCTTCAAGGCTCTAGTTCATCTTTTGGGATGTTATGGTTTTATGAGTGGTGTTGACATCTCCTTCAAGTATGTGAGGAGATCGACAAATGGTTTGGCAATTTTCTAGTGAATAACAGAGTTAGAGAGGAATTCTTTGTTTGCAGCTTTCTCATTCGACTAGAATTGTGTTTTATATTTGTATAGAGTTGCTTATGTATTTCTTAATCCTTTGGTAGTATGCATCTCAAACACCGGTTAGATTGTTTTCCTTGTACTTCTTTTCTTATTAATTTTCTAATGGTAGCGTTTCTTTGTTTTCTTTAAAAAAAAAAAATCTAAGAACAACACGATATAATGTCAGCTGGAACACCTCTACCTTGGTCTTCAAAATAAAAATAAAAAACACGATATTATATTCTCATGATTTGTTCCAGTCTCTATGATGTTATATCTCTCAATCTCCAAAGCAGTTTTTAGATCATCACCTGGTAATGTTAGATATATGAATGGTGAATTGGGGAACGAGACCTTTTAGTTTTGAAAATGCATGGTCTAAGGATCCTGGTTTCATGGACTTGGTGAGGGGATGTTAAAATTCAATTAAAAAATCATTGTGTGGCTGGGTATGTGTTGTTCAAGAAGTTGGATGAATATGTATTAATGAATCCTCACGTTCAGTGCTTATCGATGGCTCACCTAATTCTTCTTATCGCAACCTGAGAGTTTTTAGACAACGTGACCCATTATAACCATTCATCTTCTCTATGGTTGTGAAAGCTTTTAGCGAGTTAATGATGAAGCAAGAAAATTGGGGCTTATATCCGCCTTTCAAGCACCGAGTGATGAACGAAATGTGTCACATTTTCAATATGTAGATTGTTGAATATATTAGAATTAGGATTTTTAGTTTGGATTAATCTCTATTAAGCGATGTATTTGATTTAAGACACTAATATGGACCATTATGAAATCTCTCACTTAAGGGTTATGCTAAGTAGGTCACTTATGTTACAGTGATAGAAGGGATTATGTCGGATAAGATGATGTGCAACTGCCATTGCTCGCATTTGTAGGTCATTTAGTATTAGCATTATGACGATGACTATATTATGATCATCTGAATGTGGATTATGTGCACACCTTATGGTATCCTAATTTAAGTCCAATGAAAGTAATAATGTGGGTCAAGTGGAAGAATATAAACCTTAATATGTCCCAACTTATGAGACCTGACGAAAATGGACTTGAATAGGGACCCACATTAAGTTAATGGCTGACGGTTATGAGACTAAGGACAGTTACCACTTTGATAGGAAGTGGGTTTTTTTAAGTTTAGTAACTGCCAAAGGGGTCCTCCTCTCTGCTCTGAATGCTTCTTGTCTGCAACTCAATCCATCAACAAAAGGAATTCACATCAGAGAAACTAAGGAAGAGAAAGAGAGAGAAATTCGAAGGCAACATCTCTTCTACTTTGCACTGTGAATTGCAGGATAACAAAAGGTGATCGTCAAAGTGATTGCAGGAAAGGTATAAAGCATACATAAATAATCTCATTGACAATGGATTCAGGTATCACTAATTTTATTTAACAATTCCGCATTATGATAATGATGATGTCTTTGTAAAATATCAATGATTCAAGGTCTTGTGGATTACAGTAAATGGATTGAATATATGTTAAGAATCGGGTGTATAGAAAGAATGGAAATTGAATGTATTTCATATGAATGTACATGCCTAAAATTGTCAATTCATAAAGAAAATGTCCTAGACAGAAAACTCAACCTACACCATCTCATACAGATAAACGGACAGCAACAAACCTGAAAGCCATACTCTTGCTTGTAGATTTTTTCTTTTCAAACCTGGGTGTTGTGCAAACGAATTTGAGATTGTGTAAACGAACGACTGACAAACTAGACTACAACAAGAAGTCAAACGAATAGCAAAGATGCTCCATCTTCATACCGAAGAGAGATCTACAAGAAGGTATATAACGATGCGCCCTTTTTCCATTGATTAAATTAGAGTGTTTTTTTCTATAAGGAAAAGGGACGGAAACGTCACAACGCGAGCCGAGTTCAAGTCCGAAAACCTAACCCTCGACTGGCCCAATTCTAGCATACATGTGGGTCAACCCACTAAACATTTATACGTGTGCCATTATAACACTTGTGAAATAACATGTGCGGAAATAATATTTGCGGAATTATAATACCAAACATTTCAATAGCAAAGATGGAAATAACTTAACTATATAAATCAAACATCAAACAATATAAAAAAATAAGAGTTTTCTAATGATAACACCATTGATCCTATGAAATTACATAGTTCTATCAAAATATCAAAATAAGAACTATGGTATTCTCTAAGCATCTCCAGATCTATCTCTTCGTCAATCTTGACTTCCACTAGGTCCAGCTTCATCTCATTTACCCTGATCTGTGTTAATATTTAGAGAAAAATGTATGGACTTAATCAACTTTCCCAGTAGGAAGCTCCGATCATGAAATGCACAAAATGTGAAATCGCATAATATCATCTAATGAGGAGAACAATGAGGAAAATCTCAAAATACGGTTAACACATGTTTCTCAAATTCAATATAGAAGATATACCAAAGTCTTATAAATTAGAAATCATAAAATGATATGCCATGGGTGCCATGCATCAATGATATGCCCACCCATCTCCATGCAATCAGATCATAACAAATCACTTCAAATAATGATTCTCAATATTGGCCACTTATACCCACAACATTTGAGGCAGCAACCACCAGGGTACTGTTACCCATCCACAAATTAGCCGAGATTATCGGTGGAGTGTGGTCACCTCTCTTTGCGTAGGGTTTCAAGACCTACCTAGGAGTTCTTTGGCCCAATTAAGTCGTACTATTCATACCAAGGGATGGGAGTCTAACCTTTTAATTTATTGTATACGAGTCCAAATAAGTCCAGACAGTTCTTCTTGCCTCGCTAAGATCAACCGTCCCATGCAACCATGCATGAGGTAATGTGTGCAATTATGATTCCAAAACCATGCATCAACTAGTTTCTTTCATCAAACATTATTTTTATATAACATAATGAATTTATAATAAAATCAAGTCGCATAAATCAATATTTATCAAAACCATTCACATCATTGTGCTTCAATAAAGTAGGAACTCCTACCTGATCGAAAGTGATCAACCAAAGATATTCACGTGTTTGTTCGAACAGCGTTGAAATCACCCTTGACTCATTTTGTCCATGTACATGCTCAAATCAAAATCCATAGATTATTATCACAACCCTTGTCTAATCTGTGTAGGTCTAATCCAGACCTAAAGGTTCATTATATGGTCACCCAGTTCTAAAGGATTCCATTTTATATTTTATTTGTCCAACACATACATTAACTTTGATAATTTGTCTCTGTTTCAGGCCGACATATCGACACTGTCGATACATCGTCACTGGACAAAGTCGATACATCATCATTGGACAAATTCGATACATCGTCACTGGACACAGTTGACACATTGATCAGATCGATATGTCGACTAGACTCTGTCTGCTTTAGTTCATATTTTCCAGTTCCTCTTCGAGTCCCATATATCGACACAGTCGATACATCTAATAATATATATAGTCCATATGTCGAGTCTGTCAATACATTGGCATAGTCAATGCATAGACCTTGAAGCATTTCATTGCCTTTAATTTCATTTCCAGTATACTCAGGCCGATATGTTGACCTTGGTCGATACATCATAACTAATTTCATTCCTATTTTATCATACCCAGGCAGATGCATCGATCTGATCGATATATCGTCACGGCATAAGTTCATCATCTTCTTATTTCATCGACGGTTCTACTATACTCAGACTGACACATCAACTCTGTCAATGGGTCGTGCTTAGACCAGTTTATCATTTATTTCTTCCATATTACATCTGTTATACCTCAGGCCAACACATCAGCAATATCGCTATGTCGTCCCGAGATCAGTTCGTCATTCATACATTTCATTTTCATTTCTAGTTCAGTTATACCTAGACCGAGACATCGACACAAGTGATGTGTTGTACTAGGTTTGGTTCGGTACACCTAAATTTCTCTTTACTGGACCTTGTTCCAGACGACACATTGACTGGGTCGATATATCGACTGGGTTGAGTTTGAAGATTAATTCATCGATTATTTGTCATTTTTCATTACTTTCATACCCGGGCCGATACATCGACACAAATGATTTGTCTTCTTGGGTTTCAGTTTCATACTGATCATTTTCTGTGTGCCGAATTTTCGTCCGAGACAACACATCGATGAAGTCGATATGTCGACAGGGTCAAGCCAGAAGTCATGAATCCATATCCGTGGCTTCTTTTTACCCAGGTATTTATTATTCTTGGGTCCTTTCTTTCCAAACCGATGTACACATATTTTCTAAACACCCTAGTATTATTGTTTCATTGAAGGGAACCATAGATTCGCCTACCTCAAGCGATTCGTAGGTGTACCCGAAATGAGTAAAATCTGATCTCACTCGTCTTCTTGTTCCCCACCCTCCTTGCTGACTCAATTTCTTTCTCCTTGCTTGATCTCTCCTTCCTTTCCCAGAACAGAGGAAGTCCGTGAGAAGATGAAAATAGTCTTAGTCGAGTTGAGGGTTAAAATGTGGGTTAGAGGGTAAACTCAAATGAGAAAGATGGGGTGGTCAGGCACTTTGTTTCTTTATTTTCTTCTCTCTGTTTTTCTCTCTTTTCTTTAATTCTTTATTTTTCTTTTCTTTTCCATTAGTTTTCCCTTCTTTTTATCTTCAACTTTTGCTATCCCTAGACTCTTAATTGAGCTCTTGAAAACTGAAGGGTAATTGTAAATGCCCATGCATAGAATAACGAATGGTTTGGGCGGTGGTAGACAGAGCGTTTGCTGAAGACGTTTTGTCTACTCGACACATTGACTTTGTAGATGTGTCGACCCATTTGATGATATTTTCCCCGATACATCGATCCAGTCGATGCATCGTTTGGAAACATTAAGGTTTGCCGACACATCGACCAAGTCGATGTATCATCTGAGGGAAATTTAGTTTCCCTTATTTCTTTTAATAGATATTTACATTATTTGGACCAAAATCATATATTCTATTTATATGGTAAATAAATTACACAATAAGAGGATTTAAAATTCCGGGTCCTTACAAGGTATAGCGATGATGCCAGGGACGAATCTAGATCTGACTGCAGTGGTGGCTGTTGGCGAAGGCGGAAGGGTGGTCGATCGCAGATAGCTGAAAAACTTGGGCGTGAGGTAACACTAGTTGCTGAAAGGCTGGTGGCACGACTACAATTGTGGGTTAGGCAAAGGGGATGAACTCAAAGACTGGTTGGACAAAAAATAGGACGATGAGGTCTTGTTACAAAAGACGTCTGCAAAGACTACAGTACCCGACGAATGCAGGAGGAAGAATCAAAACCTGGGCGAACAGATCTTATTATAACCAATCGGAGTGACGTGCGGCTCTGGGGCTAAGTAGTTCTGCAAAACTGAGAATAGAGAAGGGTGCAGCGAAAACGGTGATTGCAAACGACAGTATGGAAGGCTCCAAACGATTCCAATCAGGCACTGATGCTAAGGTGGAGGCGCTACTTGGGTTCGAATCTGCAGATCTGTTTATGTTGGCGATGGGATTCCTGGGCTCAGAAGGGAAAACAGAATGGCGGTGGGCTAGGCAAGAAGAGGGCATAGGGCATAGGAATGGAACAAGTGTTACAAATCAACGAGCTTGAACTGGCAGATCTGGTGTATGTCGATCTTAGAGGAATGCAGATGGACCATGTGGGTTACACGTGCAAGAAGCAGGGGTCTAGAATCAAGCAAATCTAGACGAAATCAAATCAAGCAAATCTGAGCAAAATCAAAGGGTGCTGGGTTAGATTGGGGTTCAAATCTGGTGTGAGAAAAAAAAAAAGGAGAACTTTGGTCTAGAACTGCAAACGGCTATGGCTGGCAGCAAACTCGCCTTAGAAGAGGCGAAACTGAGATCATTGGGGCGAGATCTGCACAGGTCTGGGTGCAGGGCGAAAGAGTCTAGACAGAGGCATGCAAGGCAATGGGGTGGTGGGTTTTTGATGATGCAAGGGGAGGCAGGTGAGTGGCTGATGTAGCAGTAGATCTCAAGTCGAGAAAGCAGAGAGGTGCAAGGTGCGGCAGATGCAGAGGCTATTTCAGTCATACTAAAACTATAACCATAGGCTAAATCAAATATATATCTTAATAAGAGATTAACTCAAACTAAATCCTAATTAAATACTAATTCTAATTATATTAAACAATGGGTACGAAAATGGATAGAGATATTCAAACAAATAGACATGCATGCATGGGCACAGATTCGACAGACAGCTGTGCACACACACAAAGGGAGAGTGTTGTCACACCTATTTCTTACACATCAACTTCACAGGAGTGGGTTAATTACAAGAGACCTTGGGATTGAAGATAGGCCTCATAGTATTCCAATATGATGACTAAACCCAATGACTTAAGCTTGAATTTTTGACAATCTAGAAGTTCATTATTCTTAAATATGATTGCAAACCAATATGCAGTATCAACCGAAAGGATGTTAATGCGATTGGATCGATCAATGGGCAAATTGAAAAAAAAAATGATGATGTAACTAGATTCGGGAGAAGGTTGATTTTGGATTTTCACTTGCAAACTCTATTATTTGTATGCCGTTACATTTAGGACCACCTAAACCATAATCAAAGAGCATAGACGAAGTCCACTCAAACTACATTAGAAGACTTCCCATATCTGCCACGGGACCCACTTAGATATATGGTAAAGATGCCCGGTATTCTGCGATAATTTAGGCTGCACTGTACATGGGAACTTAGATATATGTAGGTGATTTTGATTAACTCTATGGCTGTGTTTGGATGAGGGGTAAATTTTATAAGGGTTATCCTCAGTCGGGGTCAACCTTGAGTAGGGGTCACCTTTTAATAGGGGTTCCACTTATCTTGTTTGGTAATTGCAGTGATAAAGTAAAAAATTATCCTAAAGGTAAAAAATTTTATTTGATAACTATAAGAAAGGGTAACCTAATATATTAATATTACTTTTAGAAATTTTATAAAATATAATTATTAAATAATATTCATAAACTAAATCCTAATAATATAACTTATAATAATATTATCCAATTTTTAATTTTTTATAATTATATTGTAAAATGCACACTTGCATTCTAAGAGAAAAAAAGTTTCATAAATTTTATTTTTATTTTTTATATTATATGTAATTAATAAAAAAATTAATTCTCATAAAATTGTTAATGCGTCTAGTTATCCCTACTTATAGTTACCCCTACTCAAGGGTAACCCCAGGTAACCTCCTTAAAATTTACCCCTCATCCAAATGCATCATGTTAAAAATATTGACACATTTTTAAAACAAACTTCCAATAGAATAAATTGCTAATTACCCCGAAAGAGATTACCATGAACCTCAATGTAACGACTCGTCCTGCTACGGGTGTGTTAAAACTGATACAAACTCCTAAAACCGATCCGATACTATTTCGGTTACCTTTTTTTTTAAAATGGAGACACTGCTCCCGCCACCTACACTACCACAGAGAACCCATAAATAAACCAATAACCAAAGCATTAATTAATATTTGAATAATAGTATCATCTTATCATTACATTCATCTAACTCATGAAATATATACAAAGTACAAATACATGAATAATCTCTCACTACAAGGATGGAACTATGACAGAGCTAAAGTTGCAGCTCCACGTCCAACGCCCAATTGAGGATCCCACTGACCCCTCCTCTGAGAAGTACCTGCAAGGGAATGAATGGATAAGCTCCACCAGATCAGGGCTCCTGGCCATCAACCAGACATATGACTCTCCCAGGACAACTCGAACACATACCACAACCAACTCATGAGCTGGGCTCACTAGAGTCCCAAACAAACTATAACACGGGAGTGACTAACACGCCAGTCCTCAACAGACTGCCAACAAGACCCATCTGTGGTCTTTTCAAATAAGTACCAGACCCCCAGTAGTCACACTTATAACCTAGCTCCTAGGACGACCCAGTACATACTCAACATACACTACGACCACCCTATCTCTAGGGCTACCTCCACAAAAATCCACACACCACAGACCAGTACCACGAGTGGTGAAACATAACCTGGCCATAAGGCACACGGGGGTAAATCTCAACCGCACAGCAAGAGCTATCCTCCATTGCATCATCCCTCGACCAATGAGTAGGCGAGCACATTCTCAGCTTTCTCAGTCATCCAGGGATCACAAAACATACTAACGGGAGCTGTACCTCACCTCATAATCCCTCGACAAATGAGCGGGCGAGCACCACCTCCGCCTACTTGGTCATCCGGGGATCACAAACTATACCAGTGGGAGTTGTTCCTCACCGCATCATCCCTCAATGGATGAGCGGGTGAGCATCTCCTCAGCCTACTCGGTCATTCGGGGATCACCTCATCCGTCACACGCTCGGGTACCGTGACCATAGGGGACCTCTAAGGTTGCCTTGGATGAACCAACATTCAGTCATATGGTTTCCTTAGGGTTAACATGACTACCTCCCAATTTGTCTCCATCTGGGATCACGGGCACTTCGCTCTCTAAATCGGGTTACACCTCTCTCATAGGTGTGTCCGAAGATCACAAGGATAGACCTGATAGTCAAACCCACCCTAGGGAGTAAATCCACCTATCACAAGAATAAGTACCAAAACCACATCGGGGTAGACCCAACATGGCCACGACTCTGCCAAAGACTCACACACCCAAGGGGCAACACCCGCCAGGTACTCTCACACCTAAGGACCCACCAACGAGTAGTCCATAGCTCAACCGCATCCACTACGCCGTTTCCCATGACTTCCCAACCCTAACTATCCAACAAGCTAGAGGGAGTCTCTAAATCATGATGTAGCCTGGTACTCATGCCCCACCGAAAATCCATATACTCTAGTTGCATGTATGCACAATTATTTCTAAGCATGTTAACAACATAGCATATCACATAATCATCAGGTATATACCACTATCTAACGCATGTTATCAAACAAACATGTAACATGTTATCATCTGAGACATCTTATCTATCGTCACCAGTTACATATCATAATACCACATAATCCATCCATCATGTTATCACATTATCAAACTCAGCATGTTATAACATTTGGCAACCGAACAAGTTAATACATAATCAAGTAGACATGTTATCACACAAAGCACATCATCATGTTACTCAACGAACATGTTATCAAGATACGAACCAACATGCCATCTCAAGCAATCCAACACGAGTACACCCGAATGAGCCCATTGCCACATATTTGTCATAACGGTTCCCTCGCCGAGTGGCTCATAATCCATAAGGGCCTCATTCATTGTACTCCATGTCCAAGTAGTCATAGAAAAGATATATGCAAATCATGTATGCTAAAACAAGTGTGATGAGTCCCCTCACCTGTGTAGTGACCCGACCCGGAGTAGCGGGTCAGCAGAAGTGGATAGAATTATTTAGAAATTGACATTGTTTTTATTAGTATATTATTTTATTTTATTAAAATTATTTGGGAAAAACACACCTTATTCTCAATTAGAAGCTTACAAATTTATCCTCCTCGAATTGAAATTAAGTGAATGGAAAATTTAAATTAGCAAGTTAGATTTAATTCCCAAGGTTAGAATGTTAATTGGAATTATACAATCAGAAATTTATAACTGATGATTTTAGGTGAACCCCCGATTGCACACTTTCCCTCCTAAAGTATTGGTGTACTGAAAATAAAATTTAATGAAAATTTATAAGTGAATTTTCTGTATTTAAAAGGATAATTAAAATGTAAGAATAAAAGTTTAATAAATTTTTATTCTAAAGTTAGTAAATTTAATTAAAATCCTTTCCCATTAAAATTTATTGTTTATTTAGTGGGTATATATATATATATATATATATATATAAACTTTTCGAAAACCTCACCACCGTATTCATAAGGAAAGCCCCAAATTCGGATATCTCTTAATCCCATTCACAGTAAAATATTATTCCACTTTCCTTCTCCCTCTCAAAAAGGGCAGCCAACCCTATTCTCCTTTGCCATAGCCGATTCCATCTCCCTTTTTACCGTCGCTTCTTCTTCTCTTCTTCAAAGACTGAGGTCTGGTTTGAGAAGCAAAGGACACCACCATCAGGGACCAGCCTTCTTCAATTCTTGGCTCTACCATATGGCTGTATTCCCTCAGATCTTCCAGGTATTTCTCCATCTCATCTTAATCTCCCAAAACAACCACCATACCCTTCACCTGCAATCTCTCTTCGTTTCCAGCGAAGTGCAATACAGATAGATTTTTATCAATTCCTTATTGTATTTTGGTTTTGACTAAAGTATTCAATAACTTTCTATCCATAGTTATTGATTATTACAAGATGTCCTTCGTGTATGATTTTATTTACTTCCTATTATTCATCTTATTCTCTTCGATTTAAAACGCTTAAAGGTTTAAGATGAGATTTATTCATTTAATGATTTATGTTTGCCAACCTAGTTATCGATCCCAATTTATTTCTGATTTTCCTACAGAAATTCTTATTGTCTTATTTATCTATCTTATTCAACTCAATTGGTTATGGTGGGAATCTTTTGCTGAGATTGTGTACTTTACAATTTTCCATATATACTCTTATCCTTTAAAACCCAAGCCGAACACCTGTAGATGTTTTTCTCACCGTATTCTTTGGTATAAGTTGACTAAGGAAACTAGTGAGCCACTGTAATTTATTTGGGTTCTCTGCTCCTACAAGTTTCCTTTTTATTAAGATTTGTTTAGATCCTAGTTTTAATTATTAATTATATTATTATGAGAATATATGAGTTGAACATGCAAGTGTTTATAAAAGTATAGAAGTTTTTATTTTATATGTACTAGTACATTTTGATTCTTTAATTATTTTACATCTTAAAGTGAATTTCAAGAAATTATGATCTTTCCACTTTAGGCTAGAATGACCAATTCTTATGTGTTTAACCCATATTTTTACAGATTTGAGATTTTTGCCTATATTTGAAAATATATTTATCCATATGATAAACCCACCGTGCTAACCCTTCTTACTTCAAACAACGTCCTTGTTTAGTCAATTTATTTGATTTCCATTCTTTTGTTTTAATTGGTTCATATTCTCTGGTTACAATTTACTACTTTTCCAATCTTCACCCGTCTCCATGGACGTTAGAATAGCCGTAGATTAAAGTTGGGGAATCAACGTACCTCATACGTATTTAATGTAAATTGCAAAAGAGACTTAATAATCACCATATTAATGATGTTGGAAAACTCGAAATAATCTATTTGCAGAATTTGAGTTAGCATCTTTATGCAACCTATCTTCTGCTTGGATGCTAGGAGACTGTGAAAATCTCAACTTTGAGGTTAGGAGTACGAAACTTGATTTTTGGTGTCTTTCCTTTTGATATAAATCAAGTCATGCTATGGGTTTTATGTAGAAGATTCAATTATAATTATGATTTGAATTATTATCATTGTTTATTTTATTTCATATGCATTTTCAATTATAATGAATATTCGTATGACTTTGATTATATGTTGGTTTATGTAAATTATTGATATATGTGATATGATTCGGTGATTGAGATATTATGGTAATGACGCAAGCATGGCCAATGACTAATACCGGTTCTGGATTTTAAAATAAATTTTATACGCCCCGAAGAACTTGGCTGAACCTGTAAATTGATTGAGATCCTATCACATGTGAATTATTGAATATGCTAAGTATGAGTTTGATTATGATAGGTGTATGAGTGAGATTTATGGATATGTTGATAAATGTAAGTTGGGTGGAGGTGTTTGAGACTCATAGACGGATATGAGTAATCATGATATTGTCGAATGATGACCCCATGAGATTGTGAGATGTATTAGCCACTGTGGATGATAGATCTGACACTAGGATGCTAGTTCATATGTATGATGAGATGGTACTCCACGTGTTGGATTGTAGGGCATGAGCCTTATGTGTGAGTGTGATGGGCTGCACAGTGACGTATGTTTATGGGTGGCATTGTGTATCAGATTATTGATTGTGATAATTGGCTTGTCAGGAAAGATCCCATGTGTGAGATTTGATTAAGAACGTGATACTTATCTGTCTTCTTGATGGGGAGGTGTGAGGCCAACAGACCCAACAATCCTAGTGGGCGGATGATGTGTGGGCGGGTGATGGATGAGCAAAGGCTACCACATTGGTGGGCTACCTCATTGACAGGCTGCGGGTGAGGGGTGAGGTCGTCACTAATCCCATATCGAGAGCAGATGGATGAACGCGTTGTCTATAAAATGGATTGAGAGCATCACTGTACCAGGTGAAATGAGTCATTGTGGAGTTTGATAGTGTGATAAGTTATACTCTTTAGTTGGTTAAGTTGATGATCGAGTACTTAGAACTAGGATGTATTAGTGGATATGAGCGTTATGAGTATGATATCAAGATAGATACGTTTAGGTGAGTTATGTTGTGGTGTTCATGTGTGTGTTGTTTATGTGATGTTGAATTATGTTGGATATTCCGCCTTTTTATTGAATATTATTGTATGTGGGTTTCCTATTGTTTATTTGTATCCCTACTGAGCTGATAATCCATGGGCAAGTGATTCAGGTGATAACTGAGAAGTGATGATTCAACTCTCGGAGGTGGTGACGTAGTACTGAGTCAAGGATGGATATTTAATTTCTTAGCATAGTTGTGGATTCATGCGATTGAATTTATTGATTTGGTAATATTTATTTTGAGACTTGATTAGTTAAATTTATTTTTATGGATTGGGATGTGAGCAGTGAGATTGGACTTGATATTAATAGTAGATTTTGTTTCTCTCAATTTTTGTGGATGACATTAAAATTTGTGCAAGGTGTAGTTGGGTATGAAGGATTTGATGGCTTCGTTATTTCATTCATAATCTTGAAAAAATATATATGTTCATTTCCCCCAACCACAAATCTGGGATGTAAGACCCGTCAGTTACATTGTTGCGTTGGATCACGCCCGTTCAGCCTGCAGTTAAGCAGGCCACGACCCGTTTAGACTGTAGAAAGGAGCGAGGCGTTACAACATGTGTGTGTGCTTTCGAAATCGAAGGCGTCAAAACAGGGCGATGGTTGAAGAAAGCGATGCACGGGCTACCATTAAGAAGCTAGGACAAGTTTGCAAAACTTGGACGATCCCACAAATCTGGTTGGAAATAGGCTTGCAAACGGTCCATACACGGGCTAGAAATAAAAAATGAGCCAAGAATGAGCCCACAACGAACTTGAAACGGTCGGGTCGTGCGGGGCCGGATCTGGAAAGGGGCCGGGCTGAAGGTTGAACTTGGGTCAGCTGGGCCTAGCTTGAGGAACTGGGCTCGGTGATTGGACTTGACAAACTGGGCTTGGAGTGAGCTGCATTTAAAACAATATGGGTCGAGCAGGCCGCTGGGCTTAGGCCGTGCAGGCCTGACTGTGAGCTAGACTGGGCTCACAAGGGTTTGGGCTAGGCCGGATCTGAAACGAGTTGCGCCTGAGCTGGCTCAACTGGCAGCATGGCTTGGATCAGGTTGGTTGGGTCTTCAAGCCGTTGGGCCAAGCTGGTTGGGCTCAGATCTGGGCCCAACGAGCAATAGGCCTGAAAGGAAGAGGGATCAGGGAGAGGCTGGAGGCAGAATGGGTAGAAGAGAGGAGATGGGGAGAGAGGATAAGGGCAAAAGAGCACCTGCAATGGCTGGAGAGGTCAGATCTAATGAATCTGAACTCGGGTGGCGGCTCCGATTTGCACATAGAGACGACAAAGGCAGCAGAGAAAAGGGGCTGCAAGGGAGATGCAAGGTTTACTAGGAGAAGACTCTAAGTTTAGGATTTTGCAAGCGAGAAGGAATAGAAGAGGAAAGAAAAGAAAGGAAAGCCGAGAAAGAGATGGAAAAAAGAAAGTAGGAGGGTTGGCGGCGGCTAAAAGAGAAGGGAGAGGAGACAGCGGTGGAGGTTAGGTTTTGAGGGGAGGGAAATCAGAAAAGAAGAAGAAAAAAAAAAAAAAAAGAAGAAGAGGAGGAAAGAGAGGAAGGCTAGCAAAGAAAGGGAAGAGAAGAGAAAGGGGAGAGCAAGGAGGGAAAGCAGTAGTGTAGCTGTTGCGTTACAGTGCTGCGCGAGTGGGAAAGAGGGGGTAGAGTTAGGGTTAAGGGCTTTAGGGTTTAAGTTAGGGTTTTTTTTTTTTTACTATTTATTTAATTATCAAAATTATTATTTTTAAACATAAAAGCGAAATCTCAATTCTCCAAAATGTTTCAAAACCCGACAAAATAAAATGTTAAACCTCAGAGGAGAAAACGTGTGATTTTGAAATGTTTTGGCATGACAACACAGTAGATAACTCAAATTACAAAAATGTCATTCGAGTCGCCGAACTCAAAATCGGGCAAACCGAGGCCCACCGTGGGGCCCACACTCTTCCCACTGCTACTAAGACCCTAGAAACTCTGAAAAATTGGGTCGGGTTGTTACAATACTACCCCCTTTAAGGAATTTCGTACTCGAAATTCAAACTGAACATATATCTCAGTCCCAAACCTCACAAGAAAATCCAAGTGAAAGTTGTCTCTGCCCAGCTAAAATTCACTCTCAAGTTGATCCTCTCATCACAAGATAATGCCACAACACCTGATCTACTGAAACAACCTTGCCACAAAGCATCACGAACGACTAAATAACTTGGACAACAATCTGCACCGCTCTCGAACCCAATGACTCCCATCTGACCGACATCATCTGCTCGGTAGTCTCTGACCATACTTGGTTCCCACATAATTGCATCAAGGTGTCCGCCCAACACTAGGGCAATCTATATAGTCGGTCACATAGTGCTTCGCACAGAACCATCAAAATGCCAGTTTGTCGCTGCTGTCGTACTCAAACTCTATCAAGAACCAACAATCCTCTTACCTCATACCAAGGGTGTCAAAACATAAGACATGTCCTTTAAAATCTGCATGGTCTGTCCTGACCGGCTGTCTATCCACAGATAGTCCACTGAGCCAAAGCACTGTTAAACATACAACTCTTTATTCATAACACTGTCTGGTCTGTAGGGCACGACTGAGACATCGATCTGACACTACTGATTTGGGCATCTCGCACAGACTAACCCCTTGCTTAACATAAACCAGTCCAAAAAGCTACAAGAAGTCGGTCATCCTCACCCAAGGAGATAAATGAGTTCCGCCAGTCTAACCAGCACCACCCACACTACTAACCCATTGTGAAGGAGTCAAAGCATCTTCACACAGTACCACTCAAGCTGACGCGCAACAATCTAGTCTAGAGAGTCGAGTCACCATTCGGTCTCACTATCCAGCTATTTGGTGCATTCAGTCTCACTGTCCAGCTATTTGGCCCACCGTCACATATCAAAGAATCCCATAGTCTGACTATCCTTGCACCTCAATACTAAATCTCTGGGGCTTCGCCACTCAACACTAGCTGAACTACCAAACCATGTAGACTGGCCGCTGCGGTCTCTGCACCTTATCAATAATCACTCCATGAAACTCCATCCATCACGTCTACTTCATGCACAATCATTCCTGAATAAACAAGTATTCAAAACCACAGTGATGGGGGATACTCAGAACCTGCCTCAACACGAGTGGATATCTCCAGCCTGAGCACAATATCATCGCCCTCCAGCCTGAGCACAATAGTGAAAAAGTCATGCTCATCGATCTCAAATCGTCTCGAATCAGAAGCTATCAATTATCCATCCTATATCAGCACGCAGTCCTTACCATCCCTAGAAACATCACCATAAACTGCACACCCAAGGTCTTTCTCTACCTCCGGTCGGACCATCACTCTAGTGGTCGTCTGACTCCACTCAAGAAACGTTGCCTCATTGCCATCGTACCAAGAACTGACTGCTCTCTCTATGACCAATCTAACTGTAAGCAAAGCCACCTGGAGTAATCTGAATAAACCGCCAGACATGACCTCAGCCTCATCCTGACAAACGTGCTGCACTACCTGTCGAAACCACATGGCCAGGTAGTTGCGCCTCTAGATCAAAACTCGCATCTGACAATGTCCCAAATGAAGACACATCCTCGAGAAGCAACAGGGATCATCTCAACTGTCTCAACAAGTTGTCAATCCCCAGTGGAGGAACCTCATCCTACTCTGTAACTTTGCTCAATTGTCGACCGCTTGCACCAACTCTCAATGAATCGCCGTTCTTCTTGGCCAACAAAGTCAGTGCATCCCCAGATGAAATACCTGGGTGAACGGGACCCACCGACTCTAGCCCACAAGTCTAGTCTTTAAGCCCAACACTCTTGTAGGTGTCATCCCAACGCCTGGCATTCTAGTTCCCTCTCAACTCAAACTGACCAACAAGCCACAACGCTCCGCACTGCAACCAGATTCTTCAACATCCTGCCTGAAGGAAAATCCATGCCTCAATAAAACACCTCCAACGGTTACGAGATCTACCATTAGTCATAATGTGCTATATGTAACCATGCACAATATATGTCACTTACTCCAACGAAGACATGACAAATAAGGAATCTTCTACTCCCAAACTCAACCCATTGCGACGCTCACAGTCACTGAGATAGGGAGGTATCTGAAATGATCAAGTCTCGGAATCCAAACACAGAGAAGCACAATCACATCGCTCACACCCATAGAATGTATCGACCCACACGGGGGTCCTACTGCCACACTCTGACCACTGTGCAATTGTCACACTCTGGTCAAATACCCTGACTTTCCGCCAGCAAGATATTTCGGATCTTGAGCATACACACTTGGACTGCGAAGATAAACAATCTGTCCACCTATACTCTACTCTCCAAAGTCTCTATCACAGGTCGGGGAATCTTTAAAGTCTCCGGTTACTGCCCCCAGTACGGGTTCCCCTACTCAAACAAGTGTTTATTCTCGCCGCCGCCCAATCTACAAAGCGAAAGTCTGACCAAGCTCAACACCCGACGAGAACCGTAGGAAAAAAAAAATACATCTCTAGCACTCAAACTCAATGGTGACTCAATCAGGTTCACCACAACCACCTAGAGAAGTCCAAACACTACCCATGGAACCAGGTTCCATCTACCCTATCACACAGGAGATGAACTCAATCTCTAGTCATCATCACACAAATCTCTGACCCATACACAGTCCTAGAGTTGAACCGTGCTCCGATACCAATTGTAACGACCCGTCCCGCTACGGGCGTGTTAAAACTGATACAGACTCCTAAAACCGATCCAATTCTATTTTGGTTACCCTTTTTTTTAATGGGAGACAGCTCCCGTAACCCACACTAACCACAGACAACCCATAAATAAACTAATAACCAAAGCATTAATCAATATTTGAATAATAGTATCATCTCATCATTACATTCATCTAATTCATAAAATATATACAAAGTTCAAATGCATGAATAATCTATCACTACAAGGATGGAACTATGATAGAGCTTAAGCTACAGTTACACATCCAACGCCCGATTGAGGGTCTCACCGACCCCTCCTCGAAGAAGTACTTGTAAGGCAAGGTGTGAGCTCCACATGCCTAGTGAAGGTAACACATGTATCAGATGTCATCAAGCATACGCTACATATAATCATGTGGACACTTCAATTCTAATATGTCTACGTGCACGACCATGCCAACGTGTGACCTACCTCTAGCACACACATCTACTGGGCCTCCAGCACATCCTCTATCCAAACCAATGCAACTCTATGGCAATTCCCTCATAAGCTCATCCGCTAAGGTCCACCCACCTACGAGTACACAAACCGATCTACAACCAGATC
The DNA here is from genome assembly GCA_013350335.1 of Chimonanthus salicifolius. Lineage (NCBI taxonomy): Eukaryota > Viridiplantae > Streptophyta > Magnoliopsida > Laurales > Calycanthaceae > Chimonanthus > Chimonanthus salicifolius. The sequence goes on along the minus strand of CM023539.1, from coordinate 22,049,840 downwards.
AGGGTCCCTGGCCCTCAACCAGACCTATGACTCACCCAGGGCAGCTCGAACAGACATCACAACCAACCCATGAGCCGGGCTCACTGGAGTCCTAAACAGACTATCCTACGGGAGTGACTCACACGCTAGTCCTCAACGGGCTGCCAACCAGACCCATCTGTGGTCTTCTCAACCAAGTACTAGACCCTCGGTAGTCACACCTGTTGGCCTAAAAGTTAAATCTGTCTCTCCTGAGTCAGACTAAGTTGTCAATTCTGTAACTGTGTCCGACTGAGTCCTGAGTTGTCAATTTAATTGACTGAGTCGTGACCGTCTACGTGTCTAAGACATCATCTCTGGAAGACATGCACAGTCAAATCAAGCTTGAAGCTCCAGAATACACATTATTTTGAAAGCTCGCACCAAAACCGGAAGAACTCTTTGAATGCCAACCATCACAGGTATATGGACCATAGGACTGACCTAGAAGCCTTAGAAGAATTTTGGTTAAAATTGGAATAATACAAACAGGGTTTCTAGTCCCATTCTCTGCCCTGAGGAGAGCTCTCGCAACCTACCAAATATCTCCATATTTTGTGTGTCCTTGCAATATAAAATGTTCATTATAGTTAAATCTAACTGATTGCATAGAACACTTTTGAGCTCTCCATCATGTGCACATTTTTCACAAAATCTCAAGTTTCCAACACTTGGTGAAAAATGGTTTTTCTGGGAAGCTCGGATGTTCCGAGAACATGTCTCGGAACGTCCGAGGATATTCCTTTCATCTATCAGTCGTTGGGACTTATAGGCAACTCAGAACTTCCGAGAACATGGCCTCGGAATGTCCGAGGATATTCCGAGCCCAGGCATTCTTGGGAAACTTCGGACGTTCCGAACAGAAACCTTCGGATGATCCGAAGCTATCCGTTACAAGGCCAAAAGAGCTGTTTTAATTTGACCATTGGGAATCCGACCGTTGCAACCTCGGAAGATCTGAGACCTATCTTCGGAAGGTCAAAAGATAGATCCGTTGGAACTTTTCTAGCCTATAAATGTAAGGCTTTTTTGAGAGAAAAAGATTGATGACTTGAGCCCAATTTATTTATACATTCTTCCAAGCTTTCCAACAACTTCCAAAGCTTACAAACTCCATAGTTATAATACTCTAAGCTTTGATTCTTAATCTCAAACACATTAAAAGCTCTCATAGGCATATCTTGAGCATCTTATGCTCTAAGTTGAATGTGTTAAATAGATATTCTTTATACTGTCTTAATCCTCATAGGAAAACCTTTAATTATCCTAGACCTCCTCGCTATCATCTTAGTTGGACTTCATTGGAGCATTTACATCAAGCCAAGAAGAGGAGGATATTCAAAAACAAGCCCAAGCTACTTCAAGTAACTCAAGGCTAAGTTCTTGGTATATTTCAAAGCACAACTTCTTTCTATTAAGTGTGAAATATTGTAAAGGGTTGGTGTAACCCTATTGGCTTTCAAGAGAGGTGTTCTCTTGGTGATTAAGTCGATCTACACCCGTGAAGTAGATTAGCTTTGTAATTGGTTTCTTCTCCACCCGTGAAGGAGAAGGTTAGTGAAATCCTCAAGTGGTGTACTTGAGGCATGGATGTAAGTAAGGTTGCCGAACCACGTAAAAATCATTGTGTCACAATTCTCCATCTCTTCTCATCTCCTTCACCTTATTTTGTGCACTTGCTTTAGATCATATCTTATTGCACACATAATTTGCGTAAACTTAATCTTGCTTATAAATCACATTTAGAATATTAATTGAGCAAATTTGTATTGATTAATCATTAAAGTGCCCAATATTTAAATAGATTTTAAAATTCCCCAGTAGTCCTATTCACCCCCCTCTAGGACTATTCTAAATATTTGGCTAGCTTGAATAACAAGTGGTATCAGAGCAAGGACTCTTGCTATTTGACTTAACCGTCTAAGAGTAGATCATTCAAGCTAGAAATGTCTAAGGGTGATTGCATGGCCGTGATGTGTCCTCCAATACTTGATAGCTCTAACTATGTTATTTGGAAAGCCAAAATGAAAATGCACTTAATGATAATGGATGGAGCTCTATGGGAAATAGTCTTATGTGGATGGACTAAACCTTCTAAGATTTACTTCTCATACAATGATATTGAAAAGAGCATGTATTCGGCAAATGCTAATGCCCTCAATGCGATACTTTGTGCCGTCTCACCAAATATTTTAGAGAATATCATATCTTGTGAAACCGCAAAGGAAGCATGGGACATGTTGGAGAAAACTTATGAAAAATCTAGGAAAGAAGATGCCTTAGAAGTGGTGTATTGTTTAGAACTCATTCAAACACTTGAACCTCAACAAGAACAAACTAATGAAAAAGATGTAGAAGATAATACACCTACCATGGAAGAATTAAGTGAGTCATTAAATGAAATGTACAAGCAACTTAAGAAAGTTCGTAAAGAAAATATAAAACTAACACAAGAGCTAAATCAAGAAAAGTTGGAAAAAGAAAACATTCTAAAAGATCTAACATTGGCAAATCAAGTAAATCCAAATGCTATTAAAAAAGAGTGCTTGAAATTTGAAGAATGCTTAAAAGTGGCAATAAATGAAAAAGGAAATCTTGAAAATGATATAAGAAAATTGAAGCATGAACTTCATTCATTAAAAGGAAATTACAAAAATTTGAAAATTGTGCTAAGTCGTGAAGAAAAAGAAAATACTAAAATTAAAAATCAACTTAATGATGCTAAAGCTAATGTTCCTAAATCACAATCAAATCTAGAAATTGAAAATCAAAGATTAGCAAAAGAAGTTAATGACTTAAAGAGATATAAAGAAAGATTTGAGATGAAGTTCACAAGTGGAGAAGAGAAGCTTGAAAAGCTTCTAAAACTAAGCAAACCATTTGGAGACAAAACGGGTCTTGGATACGATAGGAAAAATGATAAAGGACCCAAGAATCAAACTATCTTTATTAAGGGTAAGTCACCCTCAATTCCTCCAATGAAATCATAAAATGCTTTCATTGTGGACAATCCGGGCATCTCATGTTTGAATGCAAAGTAAGAAAAGAAAATAAATACAAAAAAAAAAAAAAAAATCAAATTAAGATGCAAAATCTAAAGGAAAATGTTCACAAAGAAAATGTAAAAATGTTAAGAGAAATAAAAATCAATGGAATTATGCACCAAGAATTCAAAATCATGAACAAAGGCATAAGAACTTAAATGGAAATTTAAATCATGCCTTAACTCATAAATTAATTGAAGCCTTAAATGAATTCACAAGATTTTGTCAATTGAATAAGAACACCAAAAAAAGAAAATCAAATGTTCATGTGTTTGACACCGGTGGACCTCAAGACCTTTTCCAAATGCCATATGGTTACCCAAGGTTAGGAGAATGGATTAGTTTGGGTTATGATCTTGGGTGTGAACTTTTGTTGAATTTATATAATTCCATCTTGCATATTCAAATTAGATTTGATCATGTATGTAATACCATTTGATTGTCTTGTTTCATCCAAGCTTTTCATGCCTATATCATATTGATAATGTGTGTGTGTGTCAACATTGTTCCACTATGGTCCAAAATTGGAGCAAATAGTAATATCATTGGACCTGAGTAGAATACTTTGTCTTGCATTATGATTATTGGTTTACCACTGCCGTTAACAAGTTTGAGTGAGTTATAAGCTTTGGTATCAAACTCTTGACTCTTAATGCAATGATGACATTTTTCCTGGCTATGATGTACATCATACTTGTAGAGTTACAAATGCATGGACTTGATCTCATCAAAAGTCCAAAAGAATTGATTGTTGATTGCTTGGTTTAATCTTACTACCTCATAGTGATATGAATACAAATTGTTGGATCATTGTTGATTTCACTATCTCCATCTCCAAGTCTTGAATCTAAATCAGTTGAAATGGACACCTTGGTAGTAATTGATTAACCAAATTTGTTCATGTTGCTTGATTGTATTGAAAATCATTGATATAGTGGTTCTTGCAACATGGTATGTGCGAATCATGCTTGAGTAGAGTGGTCATTGTTAAAATATTAAATTGCATGATTCTTGACACTTTAGGACCTCCAATTAAAACTATTACCATCTTGCCATTAGTGGTTTAGGGAGGTTTCCCTGATCAAATGGACACCTCTGTAAGGCCCAAAACTAAAAATTCAAATCTAAATTCCTTTTGGAATCTTGCCTATCTCGAACGATCTGAATTATCGTTTTGGACCTTCCAAAGTGGAATTCTTCAGAAGTGTCGAAGTCATCCTCTGGAACATCTGAAGGTGCTGATACAGCCTGCGAACCTCGGAACGTCCGAAGAAGAATAGGAACTTTCTTCGGAACTTCCGAAGATGTGAAAGATGCCCTTAATTCTGGATAACCTCGAAACGTCCGAAGAATGTTAACTTACTTTGGAATGTTCCGAAGATGCGAAAACTGCACAGTCTCGAGATTTATAAAACACGATCTGCAACCCTCTTTTCTTCATTCCCTTCTTCTGTGTCTCCCCTTCTCTCTCGACCCATCTCTCCCTCCGAGCCTTCTCAAGTCACCTTCCGAGGTGAAGTTTCAAATCTCTCCTCTCTTCTCCATTCACGTTTTCTTTCTGACAAAACTCATCTCCTTCTCGGGTAAGCATTCTTTTGAATCTCTCTTGGATTTTGGGAGCTCCTAATAGTTATTTTTGATAAAATCAGCTTATAGTTTGGAATTTTCCTGAACCATTGGTAAGCTTACTTCTCCCTTGTTTTAGAACTGATTTCTTGAACTTTTGGCTCAAGCTTATTCCAAGACTCTAGGGAAGAATCTCTAAGGAAAACGGATTTCCACTGATTTCACTGAAATTCAAGGGCCAAACAACCCAAAATCAGTCCTTAATTGGTAATCATCTTGTTTTGGGTGTTAATTAAGTTTGGTTCATTTCTGCTTAGGGTCCTTTTCCATCAGTCCTCCATTTGCAAATCTCTGTTAGTGACTTAGGATTCCACCCTTGGTACCCTCTCTAGTTTTCCCTTGATTTTTCCAAAGTATGGATGAAGCTGCTCGCAAAACTCAAACCTATAGGAGACGACCTCTATTTCTCACAAATCCTCTTGAGAGACTTCTCATGGATGTAGTTCCAGAGACTACTAAATATATCATAAGAACTGGAATTACTTTTGAACGACATAGTGATATAGAATGTTTGGAACAATTTGATGTTCCACAAACCCTTGGGCGTATCAACTGGCTAAACATCTTGAAATGGGGTGGTCACATCTATCTTTCTCTTGCCAAAGGAATGTATGGTGCAATCTGTAGTGTGAACCGTGATCATCCATCATTTACCATAAGCTTCACTGATGGATCCCAAGTACAGATTACACCAAGTCACATCTCCTCTCTTATCTGTGTGCCCCTATGTCCCGGCGGCCTCAAGTCTATTAATGACTGTGTCCCTGATAGTGAAAGATTATGGGTAACTGAGAAATTATGTGGAATATTAGTCGAATGGATTGGAGGCAATGCTCTCCGTGCTTTCGAGCTTCTCCCTAAATTCCGTCTTCTGCACAATGTGTTCCTCTTCAATGTTTATCCTCGAAAGGGTAATAGAGGAGACTTGACTCCTCTTATGATAAATACACTGATTGCTGTAGATGCTGAGCAAAACATCTGTCTTCCCTCCATAATCTGTCGGACCATCATTGATCATTGGTCTTGCAAAGGTCATTCTGCTGCTCCTTTCGGATATATCATGTCAGAACTTGCCAACAAATTAGGCGTCCCAATTCCAGATGAGGAGACTGTGAATCACAACCCTCTCAACAGAACATCTTTGCAGAAAATGGGACTCATTGAGCGCTCTCGTTCTCGAAGAATCATTCGTCCTCCTCAAGCACCCCCTGTTGTAAACGAACAAGTGCAGAATGCAGAACAAGCAGGAGGTGAAGAAGCCCATCAAGAGAGAGTACATAGTGAGCCGGCACGAGAAGAACAAGCTCCTCAAATTCAACTTCTTCAACGTCTAGCTGGCTTAGAAAGGGACATTGCAGAGTTGCGTGAAGCTCATGTTTGTCTTTTTATTCATGGATGATGGTTGGAGTTTATTTTTCTCCAATTCCACATCGTTGACATTATATGATTCTTATATGATTTATAACTCCTTCATATAAGTCATTAAAAAGGGGGGAATGGCTTATTCAAATATGAAAGATCTTATGGAGTTCAACTTTTTATTATGGTCATAAGGTTTGGCTTTCTCACATGCCTTCATGAAAAATGAAATAATTTGTATATTCTTATTGCTTTCATGAATGCATTACATGTGTGCATATGCATTTAGATGAATATTGATAAATTCTCAATTGTGCTGACATGGATTGTGATTATCCCTTATATGCGTTATAGTTATACTATTTTCATTTTGGCAATATGTATCATTGTATTTCAATTGATATCAAATACATCTGGCCTCAAAGTTAAATCTGTATAACGATGTGATATCATTTGAAATTGTCTTGAAATTATCATTGGTTTTCCCTCTCTCTCCTTTCTCCCCTTCCCCATGCTTATAGTCATATCACATACCTTTTGGGGAATATGTCATTATCTTAGCATTACTCACTATATTTGACCTTATATAGTTAGTATTTGTTTAGATGAATGATGAGATGTTATGTAATGCACCTCTAGACCTTTGTCACCCTCCAACATTAAGGGGGAGTAAATGTGAATACTTATTTGACAAGGTTTATGATAACCTTGGGAGGTTATACTTATTTATGATGACCATTTCCAACTTGTGTTCCATGTAAAATACTTAACATGACCCTTTGTTAATTTTTGACAAAAAGGGGGAGAAATATTAAAATACTGGAGACACAAATGTTTTCATGAGAGAAAACTTTTTGAAGGGTCAATACATGAAGATTGGGGGAAAAAACAAAAATTCAATATTGGTATCAAAGATAGGGGGAGCAATTGTTATTTTAAGACATGTTTTAAAATTAAACACAAGTTGCAATTGTTATCACTTTCCACCAAGAATATGCAGTTTATGTTGAACTTACAGGAATATCACAGGCATATTCTAAGGGGGAGCTGCCATGTACCTTCGAGTTTTCAAACTTCATGAAGTCATGTCCAAATGTATTGAGTTTATTGTAATATTTTATTTCTTTACTTGGCATGTATTTGTACTCATTTAAGTTGTAACTTGTATTTGAGTCTGTATAGAGTATTCTCTAGGTTTTGTCACGAAATTGACAAAGGAGGAGATTGTTGGCCTAAAAGTTAAATCTGTCTCTCCTGAGTCAGACTAAGTTGTCAATTCCGTGACTGTATCCGACTGAGTCCTGAGTTGTCAATTTAATTAACTGAGTCGTGACCGTCTACGTGTCTAAGACCTCATCTCTGGAAGACATGCACAGTCAAATCAAGCTTGAAGCTCCAGAAGACACGTTGTTTTGAAAGCTTGCACCAAAACCGGAAGAACTCTTTGAATGCCAACCATCACAGGTATATGGACCATAGGACTGACCTAGAAGCCTTAAAAGCCTTTTTGGTTAAAATTGGAATAATACAAACAGGGTTTCTAATCCCACTCTCTGCCCTGTGGAGAGCTCTCGCGATCTACCAAATATCTCCATATTTTGTGTGTCCTTGCAATCTAAAATATTCATTATAGTTAAATCTAACTTATTGCATAGAACACTTTTGAGCTCTCCACCATGTGCGCGTTTTTCACAAAATCTCAAGTTTCCAACACTTGGTGAAAAATGGTTTTTCTGGGAAGCTCGGATCTTCCGAGAACATGCCTCGAAACGTCCAAGGATATTCCTTTCATCTATCAGTCGTTGGGACTTATAGGTAGCTCGGAACTTCCGAGAACATGGTCTCGGAACGTCCGAGGATTTCCAAACCCAGGCATTCCTGGGAACTTCGGACGCTCTAAACAGAAACCTTCGGATGATCCGAAGCTATCCGTTGTAAGGCCAAAAGAGCTGTTGTAATTTGACCGTTGGGAATCCGACCGTTGCAACCTCGGAAGATCCGAAGACAGATCCGTTGGAACTTTTCTAGCCTATAAATGTAAGGCTTTTTTGAGAGAAAAAGATTGATGACTTGAGCACAATTTATTCATACATTATTCTAAGCTTTTCAACAACTTCCAAAGGTTACAAACTCCATAGTTATAATACTCTAAGCTTTGATTCTTAATCTCAAACACATTAAAAGCTCTCATAGGCATATCTTGAGCATCTTATGCTCTAAGTTGAATGTGTTAAGTAGAGATTCTTTATACTGTCTTAATCCTCATAGGAAAACCTTTAATTATCCTAGACCTCCTTGCTATCATCTTGGTTGGACTTCATTGGAGCATTTACATCAAGCCAAGAAGAGGAGGACATTCAAGAACAAGCCCAAGCTACTTCAAGTAACTCAAGGCTAAGTTCTTGGTATATTTCAAAGCACAACTTCTTTCTATTAAGTGTGAAATATTGTAAAGGGTTGGTGTAACCCTATTGACTTTCAAGAGAGGTGTTCTCTTGGTGATTAAGTCGATCTACACCCGTGAAGTAGATTAGCTTTGTACTTGGTTTCTTCTCCACCCGTGAAAAAGAAGGTTAGTGAAATCCTCAAGTGGTGTACTTGAGGCGTGGACGTAAGCAAGGTTGCCGAACCACGTAAAAATCATTATGTCACAATTCTCTATCTATTCTCATCTCCTTCACCTTATTTTGTGCACTTGCTTTAGCTCATATCTTATTGCACATATAATTTGCTTAAACTTAATCTTACTTGTAAATCACATTTAGAATATTAATTGAGCAAATTTGTATTGATTAATCATTAAAGTGCCCAATATTTAAACAGATTTTAAAATTCGTCAATACTCATATTCACCCCCCTCTAGGACTATTCTAGATATTTGGCTAGCTTGAACAACAACACCTTTAACCTCAGGCCCCACATGCCAGTCTCCACACAACTAGCACATACACCCCTCACAAAATTCCATAGGCCTTCTACCGAGTGAGCAGGCCGAACTCACTCGTTAGGCACCCATAAACTCCTAGTGAGTCAACACTCATAGCATAACCATTGGTAATCCCACTATCACGCCCTTCAGCTAAAATGTGGGCGAACATACACTCAACCCACCTAGCTCCCAGGGCGACCCAGTACGTACTCAACATACACCACGACCACCCTATCTCTAGGTCTACCTCCACAGAAATCCACAGATGGGTACCACGAGTGGTGAAACATAACCCGGCCATAAGGCCCACGGGGGTAAACCTCAACCACACCAGCGGGAGCTATCCTCCATTGCACCATCCCTCGGCCAATGAGTAAGCGAGCACATCATCAACTTACTCGGTTATCCAGGGATCACAAACCATACTAACGAGAGTTGTACCTCACCGATCGTCCTTCGGCAAATGAGTGGGCGAATACCACCTCAGCCTTCTCGGTCATCCGGGGATCACAAACTATACCAGTGGGAGTTGTCCCTCACCGTACCATCCCTCGACCGATGAGCGAGCGAGCACCTCATCCATCACACGCTCGGGTACCGTGACCTTAGGGGACCTCTAAGGTTGCCTTGGATGAACCAACATTCAGTCCGATGGTTTCCCTGGGGCTAACATCACTACCTCCCAATCTGTCCCAATCTGGGACTCCCGGGCACCTCGCTCTCTAAATCGGGTTACACCTATCTCATAGGTGTGTCCGAAGATAACAAGGATAGACCTGAAAGTCAAACCCCCCCAAGGGAGTACATCCACCTATCACAAGAATAAGTACCAAAACCACATCGGGGTAGAACCAACACGGCTATGACTCTACCAAAGACTCACACACCCAAGGGGAAACAACCGCCAGGTACTCTCACACCTACGGACCCACCAACGTGTAATCCATAGCTCAACCGCATCCACTATGCAGTTTCCCATGACTTCTCATCCCTAACTACCCAACAAGCTAGGGAGAGTCTCTAAATTCTGATGTAACCTGATACTCATGCCCCACCGACAATCTATATACTCTAGTTGCATGTATGCACAATTATTTCTAAACATGTTAACAACATAGCATATCACATAATCATCAGGTATATACCACTATCGAACGCATGTTACCAAACAAACATGTAACATGTTATCATCTGAGGCATTTTATCTATCGTCACCAGTTAGATATCACGATACCACATAATCTAGTCATCATGTTATCACATTATCAAATTCAGCATGTTATAACATTTGTCATAACGGTTCCCTTGCCGAGTGGCTCATAATCTATAAGAGCCTCATTCATTGTACTCCATGTCCAAGTAGTTGTAGAAAAGATATATGCAAATCATGTATACTAAAACAAGTGTGATGAGTCTCCTCACCTGTATGCGTTCTTTCGAAATCGAAGGCGTCAAAACAGGGCGATGGTTGAAGAAGGCATGCACGGGCTACCAGGCCTGAGAAGCTGGGATGAGTCTACAAAACTGGGACGATCCCACAAATCTGGCTGGAAATAAGCTTGCAAACGGTCCAGAGACGGGCTAGAAACACTCCACAGTGATCTCCAAAATGAGTCCACAACGAACCTGAAACGGCCGGGCTGGGCTGGGATTGAAAACGGGTCGGTCCAGATCTGGAACAGGCTGGGCTGAAGGTTGAACTTGGCTCAGCTGAACCTAGCTTGAGGAACTGGACTCGGTGATTGGGCTTGACAAACTGGGCTGGGAGCGAGCTAGGTTTAAAACAAGATGGACCGAACAGGCCACTAGGCTTGGGTCGTGCAGGCCTGACTGTGAGCTAGACTGGGCTCACAACGGTTTGGGCTAGGCTGGAGAAACAGGCCGGATCTAAAACGAGTTGGGCCTAAGCTGGCTCAACTAGCAGCATGGCTTAGATCAAGTTGGTTGGGTCTTCAAGTCATTGGGCCGAGCTGGTTGGGCTCAGATCTGGGCCCAACGAGCAATAGGGCCTGAAAAAAAGAGGGATCAGGGAGAGGCTGGAGGGAGAATGGGAAGATGAGAGGAGAGGGGGAGAGAGGATAAGGCGGAAAGAGCACTTGCAATGTCTAGAGAGGCCAGATCTGATGAATCTAAACTCAGGCCGGATCCGATTTGCACACAGAGACGATGCAAGCAGCAGAGAAAAGGGGCGGCAAGGGAGATGCAAGGTTTGTTGAGTGGCGAAGGAGAAGACTCTAGTGTTAGGGTTTTGCAAGCAGGAAGGAAGAGAAGAGGAAAGAAAAGAAAGGAAAGCTGAGAGAGAGAATGAGAAAGAGATGGAAAAGAGAAATGAGGAGGGTTGGTGGCGGCTGAAAGAGAAGGGAGAGGAGACGGCAGTGGAGGTTAGGGTTTGAGGGGAGGGAAATCAGAAAAGAAGAAGAAGAGGAAGGAGAGGAAGGCTAGCGAAGAAAAGGAAGAGAGGAGAAAGGGGAGAGCAAGGAGGGAACACAGCACTGTAGCTACGGCGCTATAGTGTCGCGCGAGTGGGAAAAAGGAGGTAGAGTTAGGGTTACGGGCTTTAGGGTTTAAGTTAGGGTTTTTTGTGGATTATTTATTTATTTATCAATATTATTATTTTTAAACATAAAAGCGAAATCTCAATTCTCCAAAATGTCTCAAAACCAGACAAAATAAAATGGTAAACCTGAGAGGAGAAAACATGTGATTTTGAAATGTTTTGGCATGATAACAAATTAGATAACTCAAATTACCAAAATGCCCTTTGAGTCGTTGAACTCGAAATCGGACAAACCAAGGCCCATCGCAGGGCCCACACTCTCCCCACTGCTACTAAGACCATAGAACTCTGAAAAATCAGGTCGGGTTTTTACACTCAAACTCTTTAAGAGTTTTGATAACATATCGAAATTTCGACAAAATCACCCCTTAAAAATAAGAGTTTTGACAATTATGTTTTATAAAATTTTATTTTATTTTTTATATTATATATATTTAATAAAAATTATTATTTCTCATAAAATTGTTAATATGTCAATTTATCCATGCTTAAAGTTACCCCTACTCAAGGGTAACCCCCGTAAAATTACCTCTCGTCCAAATACATAATTTGGAAAACATTAACACGTTTTTAAACTAAATTTCCAACATAATGAATTGCTAATTACCCAAAAGAGATTACCATGAACTTCAAACTCTTTCGGAGTTTCGAGACCCTACCGAAATTTCGACAAAATCACACCTTAAAAAAAGATATTTTGACAATTACATTTCATAAAATTTTAATTTTATTTTTTATATTATTTAGATTTAATAAAAAATATTAACTCTCATAAAATTGTTAATATGTCAGTTTACCCTTATTTACAGTTACCCCTACTCAAGGGTAACCCCTGTAAAATTTGCCCCTCATTCAAATGTATCAGCTGTGTTTAGATGAGGGATAAATTTTAGAGAGGTTACCCTGAGCAGAGATCACCCTTGAGTATGAGTGACGTTTGAACTGAGATTACCCTTTTCTTTTTTGGTAATTGTAGTGGTAAAGTAAAGGCTTACTCTACGGGTGAAAAATCTTGTTTGGTAACTACAAGTAAGGTAATATGATATATTAATATTTTTTGAAATTTTTTATAAAATATAATTATTAATCATAAAGTAAATTCTAATAATATAACTTATAATAATATTATCTATTTTTTATAAATTATTTTTCATAATTATAATTTAAAATGAACACTTGCATTCTAACATTAAAAAAATAAATAAAGAATTTTTTATATTATTATTTTAAATCCCAATAAATGAATAAAAAACATCAACATATCTCTTCATAAAAAATTATAATTTTTATTTTGTATATTATATGAATTTAATAAAAATATTAATTCTCTAAATTGTTAATATGTCAAGTTATCCCTACTTATAGTTACTCCTACTCAAGGGTAACCCCTGCAAAATTTACCTCTCATCCAAATGCATTACGTTGAAAATATTGACAAATTTTTAAAATAAACATTCAACAAAATAAATTGTTAATTACGCTAAAAGAGATTAACATGAACTTCAAACTCTTTTCGAGTTTCGAAACCCTTTCGAAATTTGGATAGAACGTTTTGAAAATTATGTTTCATAAATTTTTATTTTTATTTTTTATATTATATGAATTTAATAAAAAATAATAATTCTTATAAAATTGTTAATATGTCAATTTACCCCTACTTACAGTTACACCTACTCCGAAAGAGATTATGATGAACATCAAAATCTTTCAGAATTTCGAGACCTTATCGAAATTTCGATAGAATCACCTCTTAAAAATAAGATATTTTGACAATTATGTTTCATCAAATTTTATTTTTATTATTTATACTAGATAGATTTAATAAAAAATATTGATTATCATAAAATTGTTAATATGCCAATTTACTCCTACTTACAGTTACACCTACTCAAGGATAACCCTCATAAAATTTACCCCTCATCCAAATGCATCATGTTGAAAATGTTGACACATTTTTAAAATAAATTCCAGACAAAATTAAATTGCTAATTACTTGAAATATATTATTTTTTATTTATATAATTTATTTATTTATTTTTGAAAGATTTTAATTTTATAATATTTAATTGCTAAAGATAGGAAGACAAGGGGTATTGAGGGTTAGGGTATTGTGAATACCCCAACCTCCAAAGGGGTATTCAAAAATGAGATGAGGGGGTGAATTTTTAAATTTTTGCTCTCACTCCCTTGTTACCAAACGAGGGTAACAAGGGGTAGTGAGGGGTTACCCCCTCTTACTCCCCATCCAAATGCAGCCATCATGTTGAAATGCTGACATATTTTTAAAATAAACTTTCAACAAAATAAATTGCTAATTACTTGAAATATATTAAGTTTTTAATTATATAATATATAATTGAAAAAAGAGAGACAAGGGGTAAAGAGGGATAGAATATTCTGAATACCCCAACCACCAAAGAAGTATTCAAAAATGGGGTGAGAGGCAAATTTTAAACTTTATACCCTCACCCCCCTTGTTACCAAACGAGAGTAACGAGGGTCCACGGGGATTACCCCCTCTTACCCCATCCAAACGCAGTCTATACCCAAAAATGCACAAGGAGGAGAACACTTTGTAACCATTTTCCCAAAAATAGTTGGATTGTTCAAATGTCACCATGGATTAGGCACATACCATGTAAATGGTCTTGTTTTTCAATGTATGTTTCCAAAAAGATAATTGTCAATAAAGTTAATTGACTCCTTTATATAGTGCTTTTATGTTCTACCTTTTCACTAACCTTATCAATATTTATACTTTCTATCATTCCAAAATCTATCATATCCTGTCTCACAACATTAATCCATGTTTTCAACAACCTCCTTCTAGTGATCTTCTAAATGGAATGTTTTTTTCTTCGGGATTGGAGTTATTTATGGTCTATTGTTTGCAAACCATGTTGAACTGTAACGCCCCGCCCTATTTCACCCATTTTACGAAAATCAGAGTCTATTTTTTTTTTTTTAAATAGAAGAGTGAGAGAGGGCGCGGACGCCACGACGCGAGTTAAGTTCGAGCTTCTAAAGCCCGACCCTTAACTGGCCAACCCCACGCGTGCGCGGAACTAAGTCCACGAGAATGATTCACGCGTGGGAAGTAAGCTCGCGGATTATAGTTATTGCGGAACATGGTAATAGAGTCTATGCTACCGGTTTTTAGATAGAAGGGAAGATATAACATTGAATTTACCAAAATGCCCCTACGTTCATGATTGTATCACAAAATGCATCATCCATAAGTAACGTCCAAACCATCGCAGGAAATGTAAAATTATACAACCCGACAAGCTAAGCTACTTTAAAATTACATCACCAAAATGTAAAATATAATATAAACTAAGACTGCGCTTTCCAAGCTCCTAAGCTTGGCCTCCGGTATGTCCACCGCTTCCTGCCTCTCCTGCGTCATCAGCTAGGGTAGAAGTAGGGCGTTAGTCAACGCGCCCAGTAGGACTCCGAGTAGGGCTAGCACATGGATTAGTGATATACACATATCGATAACATAAAATACAACAAAATAAGTATGTGATGAATGCTATGTCATGGGTGCTTATGTCATGTGTCCCACCCATTATCCGTATGATCATACAATATCCTGTTCCCCATGTTTGCTTCTCGGTCGCCCCGACGGAGCATGGACTCCGGTTATCGAACTATCCCCATGTGTGATTCTCGGTCGTCCCGACGGAGCATGGACTCCGGTCATAGCCCTCAGGCTATCCCCATGTCTGATTCTCGGTCGCCCCGACGGAGCATGGACTCCGGTTTTATTATTTTCCTGCCCATGCCATGCACGAGATGTACGTGCATTATGCTATGTAGTATATAGATAAATCATAATTTTGA
Organism: Chimonanthus salicifolius; assembly: GCA_013350335.1. NCBI lineage: Eukaryota > Viridiplantae > Streptophyta > Magnoliopsida > Laurales > Calycanthaceae > Chimonanthus > Chimonanthus salicifolius. Next base: position 22,034,461 of record CM023539.1, on the reverse strand, counting down.
TATACCATACATAGCCATATAATGCATAATATAAAAATATAATCCATAAGATTCATAGCTTGAAACTCATCATAAGAATAAAACATAATCATAAATAATTTAAAACACCATCACATATCCATCGCTTACAAAAAGGTAGGAATCCTACCGAATACCGTGTAGCGTTCCGTTACGTTTTCCGCTCGTTAATCCGGTCGCCGATCGCGTACCGTTTGCGACGTCCGATACCTTATTACATTTTCCGAATTAGTCCATACGTTATCCATGGTTAAGTTCTTAACTAGTTATAACTCTAGATCCATTCAATGATCTTTAATTACATCATAAGTTTATCGAAAATCGGCCCTTAACTTAGCCTATTATCCATTGGTTTAATCACATACATAAAATCCGATTTTGACCATTTCAAATATTCAAATGAGCGAGCCTAAAACGCAGCATCTATACGTTTCTTTTCATCATTCATATTGCATTGAATTTTACTTCTAATCCACATAGGGTTCGGCCATGTACCATGGCCGAACCCATGGTTCTTCAAAGTGGCTAATAATTACCATTTTGCCACTCTCTCCTCTATGATTAATCATTCACCCACTTATGTCTATTTTAAGTCTAAATTTCATCCATAACTTAGACCCATTTATAATTCCATAACATATCCAAAATCAGCCACCTATTGTTTAATTTTTGAAAAACATTTAACTCCATATGTCCTTTCACATTTGGCCCTCAAGGTGGCCCACAAAGGGATCATGGGTTCGGCCATATACCATGGCCGAACCCATGGTACCCTATCTTCATTTTCTTGGGTCCATCTTACTCCCTTTAATCCAATCTCCAATGAATTTAAATTATCCATTCAAGTCCCCATTTTCATCCCATTTAAAATCTCACATATCATTTTTATAAATCCATTAAAATCTAGTATTCCTCTACATTATTTTCCATTTATTAAATCCACTATTCACTACCCTAAGGTTCACCTTTATGGATACCATTTTCAAAGACTAAGTTTTGTCCCAAAATAATCCATCTAAATTTTCATTTCCATCAAAAAGATTACCACACACCATACTTACTCATCTATCCAAATTCCCATTCTTCCATGTTATTTTCCATGCCTAAAAATCTCAAACCATTACCATAGGGTTCGGCCATACACCATGGCCGAACCCATGGTTCATGGCCCACCTTTCTTAGAGCCATTTAAGACCAAAGTTCTATGAATATTTGTCCATGATTTTTCTTGTTAAAAATTCCCTTTAAAATCATTAATATCATTCATTTGGTCCATTTAAAACTTGTGTCATACATTTTGGAAATCCATTTACAACTATCATTTTCTCCATCATTTTCCATCTTTCTATTCTTATAAAAATAATTAACCATCACCATAGTTCCAAAAAAAATTCTAAAACATCATCCATGGATTTCATCATAAAACTTTTTCCAAAAATTTGCCTACATTTAACCCTTGAAACCCTAACCATTCTCCATCATTTTCAAACCTTAACATCTTAATAAATTCATCACCATTTACCATGGGGTTCGGCCATGTAGGTCCATCCAATCCATCAAAATTTCCATTTTCCTATGCTTAATAAAGACTTAAAAAATTCTATTTAGAAATTCCATTCTTCCATTTCTTAATCCATTCCTCCATTTTTATCCATTTCTTATCTTATCTTTTGATGGATCTTAGAACCATGGCCCACCACGTTTTTGGCCACATTTAGTCTAAGAAATGGATTTTATATTCCTAAAATAAAATCTTGTTTAAAGAAATCTTACTGCCCGACGACTCATCCGGTCTTTGTCGTTCCCGTCAACCTCTTTGGCCTCCTTTCTTCTTCCTCTCCTTGTTTGATCGGCTAGATGAGCTTGATCAATGGTGGAACATGCTTGGATTGGCTAAGATAGGGTTAGGTTGAGAGGGAAAGAGTATGGAAATGAGGGAGAAAATTCTTCAAGGATCTTGATCTTGGGGTGGCCCAAGACTTAATCTTTTCCTTCTCTTTTCTTCTTCTTTCTTTCTAAGTTTTTCTTCTAAGCTTTGTTCTCTTTTCCTTAGTGCAAGGGACGTTTTTTGAGAGTGCAAGAGAGAGAGGGAGAGAGAGAGATGGAAAGGAGATGAGAAATGAGATCAAACACATCTCATTTTGGTTGACCAAACTACACTCCACCATTATGGCTCCACCAACCAAAGTATGGGCTCCCTTGACCTTGGTGGTGGTGGTTGAGACCAAACCACCACCAAGCCAATGGTTTTTGGTGTTTGAAAAGGGGTGGTTTGGGTCTTCCCTCTTTGACCACTCATTTGGGTATGGGTCACCATATTTGGAGTGGTGGTGGTTGAGATGAAACCACCACCCAAGTCCATGGTATTTTTCTTGTTTTTCTTAGGTGGTTTCAATGAGATGAAACCACCATTGACTTGTCCTATGTTGACCCTAATTGACCAACCTAATTAATTAAATTAAATCCTTACTTAGGTTAATTAATTTCTATCCAATTTAATTTCATAACATTTATCTATCTAAGAAATCCACCCATGGTTGACCAAGTCAACCATGGTGGACGGTCCCTACCTATACCTACCCCACCCGCCACCTCACTTGATGAGGTGGAGGTGGGCCCCTCTCGGCCATGTCATTTTAATTCCATTAATTTTAACTTAGATAATTTTACAATAATTTTAATCAAATTAATTCACCTTAATCCACCTTAGTCCTCTCAATTTATCCATGGTTGACCAAGTCAACCATGATGATTGGCCCCACCTTTGCCTTGGGTGGGCCCCACTTGGTCATGCAATTTCATTTTATTACTAACTTAGAGGGTTTAATTCCAATTCACCCTTTTTAAAATAATTGGCCCACCATTGGGCCCACGGCCCAACCAATTTATTTTCTACCCCTTTGCCTTAGAGTTTGGACCAATTTTGATCCATTGGGTCCCACATGGCTATCGGGCCCACTTGACCATCGTTGACCGGATTTAATCCTCATTGACCCATTAAATGGATTTCATCCAATCCATGGCCCAATTGAGCTATCCTTGGGCCATTGTCCCAAAATTTGGTCCATTTGGCATTCCATTATGTTAAAATTCAAATTAAAATCAATAAATGTCAAATATATATTAATTAGAAAATTCGGGCTATTACAATAGAATCCTCTTTTGAAATTTTCGTCCCGAAAATTCGAGCGAAGTAGGGGTCCAAAATAACTCATGCGAAGAGCTCCGGATAGGCGGTTTTCATTTCCGACTCAAGTTCCCAGGTGGTTTCTTCACTGCCATGTCGTTCCCATACCACCTTGACGAACTGGATGGCGTGGTTCCGTAACACCCTTTATTCGCTTTCAATAACTCTGACCGGCTTCTCCACATATGTCACGTCGCTTTGTACATCGATGTCTTGAACATTTATCACATGAGAAGGATCAGGATTGTACTTTCTCAACATGGACACATGAAACACATCATGTAGAGATGACAGCTGTGGAGGGAGCGCTAACTGATAAGCTACCCCTCCCACCCTCTTCAGTATTGGAAACGGCCCCACAAATCTAGGCGACAGTTTCCCTTTCTTTCCGAACCTCATGTGCCCTTTCCGTGGCGAGACTTTTAAGAACACTAAGTCTCCCACCTCAAACTCAAGGAACCTTCTCCTCTTGTCGGCATAGCTCTTCTGACGGCTCTGTGCAGTGAGTAGATGTTGCCGTACCAGCTTAATCTGCGTTGTAGTCTCTGCAACCAAATCTGGTCCGATCAACGCAGGCTCACCGGCCTCCGTCCAACACACTGGCGATCTACACGGTCTACCATACAAGGCCTCAAACGGAGCCATCTGGAGACTTGCCTGGTAACTGTTATTGTAAGAGAACTCCACCAGTGGCAGATGATCCTCCCATCCGCCCTTGAAGTCTAGCATGCATGCTCTCAGCATATCTTCCAGTGTCTGTATCGTCCTCTCTGACTGTCCATCAGTCTGTGGATGAAATGCTGTGCTAGTTAATACGTCGGTTCCCATAGCTGACTGCAAGCCTTGCCATACTCTGCCGGTGAATCGGCCATCCCTGTCGGATACAATAGACCGGGGAATACCATGTAACATGATGATCTCCCGGATGTACCGTCGACCCAAAGTCTCTGATGAATCTGTCATCTTGATGGGAAGGAAATGTGCAGACTTGGTCAACCGGTCCACTATGACCCATATCGCATCGTTGCCCTTTGATGACCTGGGTAGCCCTGTTACAAAATCCATGGTTATGTGCTCCCATTTCCATTCTGGTACCGGTAAGGGTGCAAGTAGGCCCGGTGGTTTCCGATGTTCTGCCTTAACCTGTTGACATGTTAAGCAACGAGCAACAAACTCTGCCACGTCTTTCTTAAGTCCTTGCCACCAATAGTGCCTCTTAAGATCATGGTACATCTTCGTGCTGCCCGGGTGGATAGAGAGTTTGGTTTGGTGTGCTTCAATCAGCAACTCTCTTCTGCAATTCCTAGGTACGTATGTCCTACCTTGGAACATAAGACCCTGTCCTGGTCGTAATTCCCACTCCGGTACAACCTCACCGGTAGACATTTTAGCCCAGATCTCCTCCATCTCTGGATCTGTCCGTTGCTCCCGTTCAATCTCAGAGACCATGTTGGATCGTATGATCAGATTATATATGGTCCCATGATTATTGAGGTAGAGTTTAAATTCTCTGATGGTATTCAGTACCTCCCATTCCATCCTGATCATGCTGGCTACTGTCGCATGTGACAAACGGCTGAGGGCATCCGCCACTTTGTTCGCCTTGCCCGGATGATACCGAAGTGCGAACTCATAATCCGCCAGATATTCCATCCATCTACGCTGTCTCATATTGAGTTCTTTCTGATCAAATAAGTATTTTAAACTTTTGTGATCCGAGAACACCTCAAACTTTTCACCATAGAGGTAGTGTCTCCAGCTTTTGAGAGCGAAGACTACCGCTGCTAATTCTAGATCATGTGTGGGATAATGGCGTTCATGAATTTTCAACTGTCTTGATCCATACGCCACTGCACGATTACTTTGACTGAGTGTACACCCCAGTCCCTCACCGGAGGCATCACAGTACACTTCATAATTTTTGCCTCTTTCCGGTAAGATCAGAATAGGAGCGGTCGTAAGCCTCTCCTTAAGCTCCTCAAATCTTTGATTGCACAGATTGGACCACTCAAATTTGACTCCTTTCTGAGTGAGTCGGGTAAGCGGAGCTGCAATCTTGGAGAAGTCCAAAATGAATTTCCGATAGTAACCGGCCAATCCCAGAAAACTGCGGATCTCGGTCACATTTGTCGGCGCTTTCCATTCCTTGACTGCTGCTACCTTAGCTGGGTCCACGGCTATACCTTCCTCTGATATGATGTGCCCCAAGAAATTGACTTCAGATAACCAAAATTCACACTTGCTAGCTTTGGCATACAATTGGTTCTTCCGCAAGGTGTCTAGGACTATCCGCAGGTGTTCGGCATGTTCGTTCTGACCTTTGGAGTAGATCAGAATATCATCGATGAATACGATCACAAACTGATCTAAGTATGGACGGAATATTCTATTCATCAGATCCATGAACACCGCCGGTGCATTGGTAAGTCCAAACGGCATGACTACATATTCATATAGACCATACCGTGTCCTGAAAGCTGTCTTCTCTATGTCCTCTTCTCTAACCCGGATTTGATGGTATCCGGACATCAGGTCAATCTTAGAGAAATGAGAGGAACCCCTAAGTTGATCAAACAGATCATCAATCCGGGGTAGGGGATACTTGTTCCTGACAGTTAACTGATTTAATTTCCTATAGTCCACACACATTCGTAGGGTACCGTCTTTCTTTTTCACAAATAACACTGGGGCTCCCCATGCGGATGTACTGTTCCGAATGAAGCCTAGTCTGAGCAGTTCATCAATTTGCTTCTTCAATTCGGTCATCTCAGCTGGCGCCATCTATAATGGGGTAATGATACTGGAGCGGCGCCGGGGTATAATTTTATTTCAAAGTCTATCTCCCTCTTGGGTGGCAAACCAGGGAGTTCTATTGGGAATACCTCGGCAAAATCTGCTACTACCGCCGGAAGTTCACCCGTTGGTGCCTTATCTAATCTGAGGCTGTTCAAGGCAAGATGGTTCAATTCCTCTTGCAGTCTTCTAGGGATTCCCTGTCTGTCAGCGTGTACCATATACCGCTTTCCCTCGGGTGACCAAAATGTTACCCTACGAAGATGGCAGTCAATATGGGCCTGATACGTGGTCAACCAATCCATGCCAAATATGACATCATATTCCGCCGTATCGATTACTAAATAATCAAACTCAAATCTGAATCCCGCGAGTTCCGTGTTCAATGCCGTACATATTAGTCCTAATGATGTGTCTCCGACGGGGGATACAATAGTGAGTGATGTGGACAGGGTTTTGTACTAGTGTACCCGTGGCAGATATGAATGAATGTGATGCTCCAGAGTCAAATAAATAACAGCATAGGAACTACCAATTACAGCCATACCTTGCATCACTGAACGGTCCACTGCTATTGGAGATGGTATGGTGAAGAGTCATCCAGATCCCGCAGGTTTTGGTGCCCGCCCCGCCTGATTATGTGTTCTGCCTCCCCGCGACTGCGTTGGTCTAGTTGGAGGGCGGAAAGGGCCCCTGAAGTTGGAGGGTCGGCTAGTCTGTGGACACTCTCTCTTGTAGTGGCCCTGTTGGCCACACTGATAACAGGTGTTCCCACCCCGGGGAACCTGTGTGACTGATGCTGATGTAGAAGGCTGACTAGGGCGAAAGCCCCCGGTAGATCCAGTGGAGGGTGAGGGCCTGCTATGATTCGGGCGGAACTTCTTGTTGGGTTGGAATGTTCCCCGCCCACCTTGCCCTCGACGGTTGTCGAACCGCACTATCTCATTTAGTTCCTTTTCTGCGATGGTGGCCCTGCTAACCACCCCTGCCAGTGTGGGCTCTTTGAAAATGGTTACTCTATTCTTGATGCTTGGCCGAAGGCCCCGTTCAAACTTACGGGCCCTTCGGTGTTTAGTATCCAGCATATAGAACCCATAGATAGACAGTTTAAGAAATTCTCTGTGATACTCCGCCACTGTCATGTTGCCCTGTACCAATGAGATGAAAACTTCAGTCTGGCTCTCTCTTTCTTCCTCCAGAAAGAATTGTTCTAGGAAGGTGGCCGAGAACCACTCCCATGTCATGGGTATCCTTTCTCCTTCCGGTATCAATGCTTGTTGCTTTTCTACCACTTCCCACCAACTACCGGCATCCTCGATCAGTTGGGATGTGGCTAATAAGATCTTATCAGCAGTACTGGAAATCTGGAGCAAATTCAAGATTTGGTTGATCCTCTTTAACCAGTGTTCCGCTCCCACAGCCCCTTCCTTTCCCTTGAAGTAGGGAGGGCGCTGTTGTTGGAAGTCCTTGACCATCTTTCGTTTATTGGAGTCGCTGGCGGTCGCATTGCCGCTTGAATGTTGTTGTAGAGCAGAAGCGATTGCCGCTTGAACTATGTCCTTCAACTCGGGAGGTACACCTTCTACGTTGATACTATTTTGTCCCTCGGCTGTATGAGGTGGTGGTACCTCTTCTTCCTGTCGAGGGGGTGTTACCTCTCTCTCCACTCGGGGGTTGCGACGGGTTCTTCTCTTTGGCGGCATCTTTTCCTAAGTCATCGAAACATATTGACTTAGTTCTTTCACAATCATTGTCATGTTCATAATTTGGAATAATTTTCCTAAGTATCAAATGTTCCTTCGATTTGGGGAAGAATTATTGATTAAGTATACTTCATTTTTGGGGGAAATTCCTAAGTATTGAATATTGTTTTTTTTTTTTTTTTCATTTGGGGAAAGTTGCCAAATAAGCATACTTGGTTTGGGGAAAACTTCCCATCTAGCTATGTTTGTCCATTTTTGTGAAATTGGGGGAAATCTCCTAATTTTGGTAATTCCCTCAATGTTATAATGATTGTACTTCCCTTCCTATCATTTCTTACGTCAAATGTAGCGCTCAGATTGAATGTTTCAGTCTGAGTCAATCGAAGTAGATTAATCCGACCCCCGTGCAGCGGACTCCGAAAAGTCGGTCAGTTGGGATTCTTAGCTGTCAGTGAGACATGCAACCGTCTTAATCCTACTTCGAGAGATTCATTCTTTCGATTTCGCTCTAATACCAACTGTAACGCCCCGCCCTATTTCACCCATTTTACGAAAATCAGAGTCTATTTTTTTTTTTTAAAATAGAAGAGTGAGAGAGGGCGCGGACGCCACGACGCGAGTTAAGTTCGAGCTTCTAAAGCCCGACCCTTAACTGGCCAACCCCACGCGTGCGCGGAACTAAGTCCACGAGAATGATTCACGCGTGGGAAGTAAGCTCGCGGATTATAGTTATTGCGGAACATGGTAATAGAGTCTATGCTACCGGTTTTTAGATAGAAGGGAAGATATAACATTGAATTTACCAAAATGCCCCTACGTTCATGATTGTATCACAAAATGCATCATCCATAAGTAACGTCCAAACCATCGCAGGAAATGTAAAATTATACAACCCGACAAGCTAAGCTACTTTAAAATTACATCACCAAAATGTAAAATATAATATAAACTAAGACTGCGCTTTCCAAGCTCCTAAGCTTGGCCTCCGGTATGTCCACCGCTTCCTGCCTCTCCTGCGTCATCAGCTAGGGTAGAAGTAGGGCGTTAGTCAACGCGCCCAGTAGGACTCCGAGTAGGGCTAGCACATGGATTAGTGATATACACATATCGATAACATAAAATACAACAAAATAAGTATGTGATGAATGCTATGTCATGGGTGCTTATGTCATGTGTCCCACCCATTATCCGTATGATCATACAATATCCTGTTCCCCATGTTTGCTTCTCGGTCGCCCCGACGGAGCATGGACTCCGGTTATCGAACTATCCCCATGTGTGATTCTCGGTCGTCCCGACGGAGCATGGACTCCGGTCATAGCCCTCAGGCTATCCCCATGTCTGATTCTCGGTCGCCCCGACGGAGCATGGACTCCGGTTTTATTATTTTCCTGCCCATGCCATGCATGAGATGTACGTGCATTATGCTATGTAGTATATAGATAAATCATAATTTTGATATACCATACATAGCCATATAATGCATAATATAAAAATATAATCCATAAGATTCATAGCTTGAAACTCATCATAAGAATAAAACATAATCATAAATAATTTAAAACACCATCACATATCCATCGCTTACAAAAAGGTAGGAATCCTACCGAATACCGTGTAGCGTTCCGTTACGTTTTCCGCTCGTTAATCCGGTCGCCGATCGCGTACCGTTTGCGACGTCCGATACCTTATTACATTTTCCGAATTAGTCCATACGTTATCCATGGTTAAGTTCTTAACTAGTTATAACTCTAGATCCATTCAATGATCTTTAATTACATCATAAGTTTATCGAAAATCGGCCCTTAACTTAGCCTATTATCCATTGGTTTAATCACATACATAAAATCCGACTTTGACCATTTCGAATATTCAAATGAGCGAGCCTAAAACGCAGCATCTATACGTTTCTTTTCATCATTCATATTGCATTGAATTTTACTTCTAATCCACATAGGGTTCGGCCATGTACCATGGCCGAACCCATGGTTCTTCAAAGTGGCTAATAATTACCATTTTGCCACTCTCTCCTCTATGATTAATCATTCACCCACTTATGTCTATTTTAAGTCTAAATTTCATCCATAACTTAGACCCATTTATAATTCCATAACATATCCAAAATCAGCCACCTATTGTTTAATTTTTGAAAAACATTTAACTCCATATGTCCTTTCACATTTGGCCCTCAAGGTGGCCCACAAAGGGATCATGGGTCCGGCCATATACCATGGCCGAACCCATGGTACCCTATCTTCATTTTCTTGAGTCCATCTTACTCCCTTTAATCCAATCTCCAATGAATTTAAATTATCCATTCAAGTCCCCATTTTCATCCCATTTAAAATCTCACATATCATTTTTATAAATCCACTAAAATCTAGTATTCCTCTACATTATTTTCCATTTATTAAATCCACTAATCACTACCCTAAGGTTCACCTTTATGGATACCATTTTCAAAGACTAAGTTTTGTCCCAAAATAATCCATCTAAATTTTCATTTCCATCAAAAAGATTACCACACACCATACTTACTCATCTATCCAAATTCCCATTCTTCCATGTTATTTTCCATGCCTAAAAATCTCAAACCATTACCATAGGGTTCGGCCATACACCATGGCCGAACCCATGGTTCATGGCCCACCTTTCTTAGAGCCATTTAAGACCAAAGTTCTATGAATATTTGTCCATGATTTTTCTTGTTAAAAATTCCCTTTAAAATCATTAATATCATTCATTTGGTCCATTTAAAACTTGTGTCATACATTTTGGAAATCCATTTACAACTATTATTTTCTCCATCATTTTCCATCTTTCTATTCTTATAAAAATAATTAACCATCACCATAGTTCCAAAAAAAATTCTAAAACATCATCCATGGATTTCATCATAAAACTTTTTCCAAAAATTTGCCTACATTTAACCCTTGAAACCCTAACCATTCTCCATCATTTTCAAACCTTAACATCTTAATAAATTCATCACCATTTACCATGGGGTTCGGCCATGTAGGTCCATCCAATCCATCAAAATTTCCATTTTCCTATGCTTAATAAAGACTTAAAAAATTCTATTTAGAAATTCCATTCTTCCATTTCTTAATCCATTCCTCCATTTTTATCCATTTCTTATCTTATCTTTTGATGGATCTTAGAACCATGGCCCACCACGTTTTTGGCCACATTTAGTCTAAGAAATGGATTTTATATTCCTAAAATAAAATCTTGTTTAAAGAAATCTTACCGCCCGACGACTCCTCCGGTCTTTGTCGTTCCCGTCAACCTCTTTGGCCTCCTTTCTTCTTCCTCTCCTTGTTTGATCGGCTAGATGAGCTTGATCAATGGTGGAACATGCTTGGATTGGCTAAGATAGGGTTAGGTTGAGAGGGAAAGAGTATGGAAATGAGGGAGAAAATTCTTCAAGGATCTTGATCTTGAGGTGGCCCAAGACTTAATCTTTTCCTTCTCTTTTCTTCTTCTTTCTTTCTAAGTTTTTCTTCTAAGCTTTGTTCTCTTTTCCTTAGTGCAAGGGACGTTTTTTGAGAGTGCAAGAGAGAGAGGGAGAGAGAGAGATGGAAAGGAGATGAGAAATGAGATCAAACACATCTCATTTTGGTTGACCAAACTACACTCCACCATTATGGCTCCACCAACCAAAGTATGGTCTCCCTTGACCTTGGTGGTGGTGGTTGAGACCAAACCACCACCAAGCCAATGGTTTTTGGTGTTTGAAAAGGGGTGGTTTGGGTCTTCCCTCTTTGACCACTCATTTGGGTATGGGTCACCATATTTGGAGTGGTGGTGGTTGAGATGAAACCACCACCCAAGTCCATGGTATTTTTCTTGTTTTTCTTAGGTGGTTTCAATGAGATGAAACCACCATTGACTTGTCCTATGTTGACCCTAATTGACCAACCTAATTAATTAAATTAAATCCTTACTTAGGTTAATTAATTTCTATCCAATTTAATTTCATAACATTTATCTATCTAAGAAATCCACCCATGGTTGACCAAGTCAACCATGGTGGACGGTCCCTACCTATACCTACCCCACCCGCCAACCATGGTGGACGGTCCCTACCTATACCTACCCCACCCGCCACCTCACTTGATGAGGTGGAGGTGGGCCCCTCTCGGCCATGTCATTTTAATTCCATTAATTTTAACTTAGATAATTTTACAATAATTTTAATCAAATTAATTCACCTTAATCCACCTTAGTCCTCTCAATTTATCTATGGTTGACCAAGTCAACCATGATGATTGGCCCCACCTTTGCCTTGGTCCACACGCCACCTCACTTGGTGAGGTGGAGGTGGGCCCCACTTGGTCATGCAATTTCATTTTATTACTTAGAGGGTTTAATTCCAATTCACCCTTTTTAAAATAATTGGCCCACCATTGGGCCTACGGCCCAACCAATTTATTTTCTACCCCTTTGCCTTAGAGTTTGGACCAATTTTGATCCATTGGGTCCCACATGGCTATCGGGCCCACTTGACCATCGTTGACCCGATTTAATCCTCATTGACCCATTAAATGGATTTCATCCAATCCATGGCCCAATTGAGCTATCCTTGGGCCATTGTCCCAAAATTTGGTCCATTTGGCATTCCATTATGTTAAAATTCAAATTAAAATCAATAAATGTCAAATATATATTAATTAGAAAATTCGGGCTATTACATGAACAACGATCTTCATCGTTTGAACGGAAGCAACCTTTAGACTTACCCATAATGCACTCATTTATATCGATTGTTACTTCATCTTTACATGAATACATATGGTGCTATTACTTTTTCCTTCAATCTCTTCTTCATATTTCAATATTGAACTCCATATAATATTATAAGTAGATGGGATTTTGACATTTCGTGATGATGATAACGATGAATTAGTATCTACGCTCAACTTCCACTTCATAAAAATAACCCTTTAATCGATGGAGCCACATGGATGCATCCTAACATTTAGGGCTGTGTGAGGTTAATACAAATGAGAGTAACTGAAACAATCAAACATGAGCCACAATTAAAAATCTTCATGGGTCACTTCTTCACAAGTAACCCTCTGATTTAGTTATTTTTTTCTTGTGCATTTAACTAGGATTAGAACGTCATGGAAATGGTGGGCTGGGTACGGCGCTCATGGATGAAATTGGGTGAATCTCCAACTAATCACCTTTGTGTTGCAAAATGGCTATGAAAGGTCGCCAAAATTCAAATGCAGAGATAAAAGGCAAATCTTGGTCTAATGGTGTAAAAATCACAAGGTCTCCCTACTTCTCTCTTCAAAGTGCACCCATCAGCTCACTGGGCCACACTTGTAAAATTTGCCTCTCCAACGCACTACTTTCTGCTTCTGTTAAAAGTCACTATTAACTAATGAAATTAGAGTAACTAAATTCGTGCTCAAAATATTCAATACTGCAACATTTGGAGCAATGCAGAGACCAATGATTTCCCCTTATCTTTATTAATGAATAAGATTGAACAACATCATCCTTCAATGGAAGGTGCATTGGAAATGGCTGCTCGAATAGATTAAGTGAGCTGGAAGATCACTCGACAGAATCATTAAAAATGGTACAAGAATCACACAAGCGATTAGCAGTGTAAGAGGATTGAAGGAAATCACAAAGCACGGAAAAACTTACCCTTTGTAATTGCTTGTTCTTCTGAATGATGCTGACAACCTTCAAAGATTCATCGCGGCATTGGCTTATTCTGTAAGAAAGACCGGAACATTATAAAAGCTTGTTGAGGGCGATGAAGTGGAACTTTGTGCCCTGCACCAGTTACTGTTACAAATGTCAAACCTTTATACACCTGGCTCCATCCACCAACCTGTCAAAAAAATGCACAATACAAAATGAGGTAATACATTAGAATCGCAACAGCTGCAGTAATCGTGTTATCAAGAGCAAAGCCATAGTTACCAATTGATTCTCAGACTAACCTTTCCACCATCATACCAGGGATACCAGTTGATAAGAGTAAGGAGCTTGAAAGCATCAATAGAATATCTGGTTGCAGTCACAGGCACAACCGAATCTGTGTCGCCACTAGACAAGTTCAAATTAAAGCAATAATCAGATGCAGATGAATTAAGGATGCTAATTCAACAGTCATGGAAAGAGATGCACATCTAACAATTTTCTGCCAAATATTCACAGTTTAGTAGTAACAATTCAATGTCTCTTGGCAGCAAGCAAATTCTATGATTGTCGGTAAACATAAGCATTGGATAGCATTTAATGGAAAAAAATGGAATCATGAAGCCAATCCCAGATACATGGGTTAATAGCTTTGATGATGATGAGTAATTTCAAGTCTTGTTTAAGTGATGATTAAGTTTAAGCTTTCTCCACCATTGATGAGTCGCACCATTTTTTGGGAGACAACCCTCACTTCACCAATATTGATGTGTCACACCTTCATTAGGTGTTTTACAAATTGCTGTCTGGTTGCAGCAATGTCCACCCCTTTGATTATTTCCCATATAAGTTGAGCCAAACCAATCAACCTCAAAGAAATTAAATAAATAGATAACCCCCTTTAGAAACTCAAATGCCATAAGCCACTCAATTGGAAACTTAAATTTAACAACCCCTCCTCACCTTCCTATGTTTTTCCCTCTCTCCTATTTTTTCTATTCTCGAAAGAAAATTTAAAATGGTGAGATTCTAAACATATAACCAATTAGGCCTACTCAAATGAACAATGGGACAATGGGTTAGTCACCTTGGATTGGAGGCAAACCAAACTATCTATCAGGAAAACTAGTAGAAAGGTGGATCCTTTTTGAGGAAAGACATGGCAAAAAATGCTCAAGGATTGCAATGCAAATCAAGTCACCATGAACCCTCAATTGGCAAGAATCACTCTGACATGCCTTCACAAATTACAAGTGTTTGAAGTACGAAGTACCACTTAATATGAAAATAAACCTGCAGAATTTATGGTTTATCTAATAAAGAAAATACAATTGAAGGGTTTTTCTTCCAAACTACAGTGGGAATGGAATGATGTATTTAGTATTAAAAATAGAAATTAAGAGATAAGGAAGAAGTTGATAACATAGGTGAGCGTGCACATCATAAAAAATATTAAGACATGAGAATTTATGAAAAAATATATTATAAAAGAGAAATGAGTTAACAACTCAGACTCAAGGGTTTTCCTACTTTTAGCTTGGAGAGTCTTGTTCAAAGATTTTATTTTGTTTTTCATTACTCTCTTTTGTTTTATGTTGTAATCCTTCGGGATTGGTGTAAATCTTTGAGACCTCTCTTATATGATTTAATTCTCTTTTCTGTACTTGGTTTTCTTATTTAATGAAATCTTTTTTTACTGCTAAAAAAAAAAGTATAAAAAGACAAGAGACATGTACACCCCAAAAACACAATAAATCCTTAAAATGGTAAATAAAACACCCCAACAAGACAACAAGAAGAATGAAAATACAGACAAGAAGTTCTGATTGCTATCCACCCCAAACTCATTTAAGAAGTCTACTACTCCATTTGTCGAACATCGTATGTGCACAGTGGGGCCCCCTTTCTTCGTCTTCCTTACTACTGTTGGGAACGCCAGGAAACCATTTTTGGGGCCTTCTTGCTTGGATCTGCTGGTTTCTGCTGCATCATTTCTTCTTCCCACAACTATTGGTGTCACCTCCTACTAGTGCTTCAATCCCACCTGACTGCCATTGCATTCATCATCGATGGGCCATGCTGTTGCTCATTTTGTTCTTCCAGATCTGTCGTCACCTGGTGTGGACTGTATCTACTGATACTGTTCTCATGGTTTTTGTTGCCTAGCTTGACCTTTTTTTTTTGGGACCCACAGATTGAGGATTTCTGCTTCGGAATCATGCCCTCCTCTGCGGAACCTCCTAAGATATCGTCTTCTGGGGGCATCTTCTTCCGCAGTTTTGTTGAATGAGACCAATTACTTCTAATAGTCTCACTCTGCCAAAATGTTTCTTGATGCCAAACAATTGTCTGACTATATTGATGGCACTGCCACCGAAACGACGAATACTGATTCCTCATATCGCACATGGAAAGCTAATAATTCCTTGGTCTAGTCATGACTCCTTCACTCCATGGAAAATCATGTTCGTGATACTGTTTATACTCTTCCAACAGCCAAGGATGTGTAGAACACCATTCAAGCCATGTCTTCTGATGGTGATAATTTCGTCTGCCTCTATGAGTTATATCAGACCGCATCTCATCTTCGACAGGGGGAGTTCTCATTGATTCAGTATTATTCCAAAATGCGGACGTGTTGGTTAAAGTTTGATCAACTTGAATCTATTGAGTTTAAGCTTCCTGCTGATGCCATTATCTACAAATAATTACTTGATCAAAGATGGACATTTGAGTTATTGGCCGAACTCAACTCGGATTTTGAGCCTATTCGTGCTCAACTGCTTGAGCAACGCCATCTCCCTTCTCTAGCTGAGGTCTATTCCGCTTTACTGCGGGATGACAGACTTTGAGTTGTTATGACTCCCTCTCTACCGGCTGAATGCTCCTCCTTAGTCACAGCTCAATCTTCCGTACCTTTTCCATCTCCTGGGGCTCCTACTTCCCAGGGAAAAGATCAAACTTTTGACACTCTTCGGGATACTAGAGATCCACAGAAGAAAGGTATCCGTTTTTGCACCTATTGCAAAATGACCAATCATATTGTTGATTCGTGCTACAAGCTTCAAGGCAGATCGAAGCAAGCACATCTCACTGATGCTCCTCCGCCCTCTTCTGCTACGACTAGTGACAGTGCATCAGTGACTCGACATGAATTTTCCCTATTACAACAACAAATGCAGCGACTTCAATCCTCTGAGGCTTCTAATGTTGTCTCCTCCCCATCAAGTACTAAACACTCAGCACACCATGCCTCCCATCATTCCTGAATTGTCGATTCTGGTGCTACTAACCATATGGCTGGTATATCCACCCTCTTCTCCTCCCTTTCACCTGTTTCATGTGGTCAACTTAGCTAATGGATAATCTACTGATATTGTTGGGAAAGGGGTAGTTCCAGTTACTCCTAACTTGGATCTCTCCTCTATTTTGCATGTTCCCAACTTGTCCCAAAATTTATTATCTGTTAGTGCCTTGATTCGAAACCTAAACTGCTCACTCACTTTCTTTCCTTCTCACTGTGTCTTTCAGGATCTGACCACGATGCAGGTGATTGGTGGTGGTCGTGAAGCTGGAGGTTTATATCTTCTTGATCAACAATCTCGCACATGTTTTCGTTATTTTGTTTCTTTTATTGATGATTATTCATGCATGACATGGATATATATGATGAGACATAAATTGGAAGTGCTTGATCATTTTCACACATTTTACAAATGGGTTGAAATTCAATTTGATTGTAAAATAAAAAATTTGCGAAGTGATAAGGGGGGAATATTTGTCCCATTCCTTTGTAAAAGTCTTGCAGGACCATGGTGTCAAATCTCAACTCTCATGTCCATCTACAACTCAACAAAATGTTGTGGCTGAATAGAAAAACCAACACCTACTTGAGGTTGTCAGCTCTCTTATTTTTACTATGCATATCCCGCAGTCATATTGACCTAAAGCAATCTTAACCTCGTGTTACCTTATCAACTGCATGTCATCTCGTGTGTTGTTAGACAAGTCACCCCTTGATATTATTTCCCTGCATAAACCCGTACACACTCCTCTTTTACATGTTTTTTGGTGTGACTGCTTTGTTCACCATTTCTCTGATAAACTCTCTCCCAGGGCTATGCGGTGTGTCTTTTTGGGCTATACCCCTTTCCATAAAGACTACTGTTAAGGCCTCGATTTGGCCAAGTCTATGTATTATCAATTTTGTGACCGAATGTGTGTCTTTGCCTTGGTAGATTGAAGATTGAAGATCTAAGATCAAGAGCAAGCCGTGGACATCTCGCCATGTGTTTGGCAACCACAAGTAAAATGGCCTTCGGAGACCATAGGTTGATCCCACACTTAGGCACTTGGACCAAACATTAAGACCTTAATATGAAAAAAACTCGTACTGTCTTGGTCGAGGCCCTCGACAATCTCGAGCCCCATGAGATTTGTTGAGCCCACTTTCTGGGTTTTGGGTAAAAATACTGTCAAATATAGTTACTCCCAGGTCGAGCCCCTTGAATTTGTAATGGTATGTTCGAGCCCCTCAAAAAATGTTGAGCCCCTCGAGCTGGGATCAAATGCTATGACTTTGAGAAGCTCTTACAATCTATCAAATGTGATCAAATATTAGTTAAATCTTTATCATGATTTAATCATTGTATATAACATTAAAAGAGCTTTCCAAAAAGTCTAAGATCACCCAAATACGATTTGTGTAGCTCAAGTTATGAGCATTTCAGTGAATGGGTGGAAAATAGGACAAAATAGTTGGGTGTAAAATTTACTCTCACTTGGAGAGCTCATTTGAACTATCAAATGAATTAATCAATTCGTAAATTTATTATGATTGGATAAAGCATTGAAAGAGATTTCCAGAAAGTCCAAGATCACTGAATTTTGAGTTCGGGAGCTCAAGTTATGGCCATTTTAGTGAGGTGCACTGTAGCAGTGAATAGTGACTGCGAGGCCCTCAATGGATTGTCGAGGCCATTGACCTGGGGATAGTGCAGAAACTCTGTTTTCAACACAAAGCACTCAGCTGGAGGCCCTCGACCATTGTCGAGGCCCTCGAAGATGACTGTTTTCTACCCGTTGGAAACGCAGTTCCAAACTTTCCAACTGGACTCTTTTGACTTGGGGAATGTCGAGGCCCTCAAAGGAGGCTCCCGAGGCCCTCAATGACTATCCGTTGGGATGACTTTTTGGCTATAAATACTCATGATTTTGAGTTATTTTTCAGATCGAATAATTCCCAACTTGGGTCTGAGCATTCCCCACTCTCTCTAGGCCAAACATATATGTAAATCAAAGCCCTCTTTGATTAAGAGATTGAGAGAGAAAAAATATAGGATCCATTGTAGAATCTATATCCTAGACCTCTCCATTGCTTGTGGTTGCACTCACATTGATAGACATCAAGTACTAAAGACCAAAGCTTGGAGATCCAGAGAAGAAACACATCTACATCAGCTGAACTTCTAAGGCAAGTGTTTCTTCGTTTGTTTTACACTATTTATCAGTGTAAGGTGGATTATTACTTTGTGTTTGAACCACCATAAAAAAAATAGAGGATAAGGAGTAGACCAAGGTGGTCGAACCTTTTAAAATTAGGTTGTAATGTTTGGGAGGGATTCCCATACATAGTGGATTTGGGATAACCCAAGAGTGGTTGAATCCAACAGTGGATGTAGGTGGAGTTGAAACTGAACCACTATACATCACTGTGTATGTGTGATTATTTTGCATTGTTGGATTTGTCTATCACTTGCACACACGATTAAGTTTATTCCGTTGCACATTAAGTTGATGAATTTTTTTTTGAAAAGGCCAGTAAATTTGGAAAAGGTCCTACTCACCGCTCCAACCCCACCCCCCCCCCCCCCCCCCCCCCCCCCCCCTCTCCCCTCTTCCTCTTCCCTCTCTCTCTGACTGGTATTACTCTAGTCCGGGAACTTTCTGCTACAAGTGTCTTGATCCCCTCACAAAAAATCATATGTTCATGGATGTTACCTTTTCTGAGGCAGTCCCTTACTTTTCTGCACTGTCTGTTTCTTCCTCCTCTCCTGTTCTACCTCTCCTTCCTGCAGATGCTACACTAGGTAAAAGTACGGGGAGTGGCCCTTAAGTGTTGAGAGTGACTTGAACTCAAGACTTCCTACATCATGGGCGGGTTCTTGACCATCAAGCAAACCCTAGTCTTTAGGGGTTGGGTTGGTTTGTTTTGTAGTCATTACAATCATGGTTATTTTTGGCACATTTGCTATCGTGGGCTGGGTTATATTGTATGTTTTTACTTTTTTCTCTTTCTATCTAAGGTTTGTATCTCTTAAACCCATTTTCCCTTTTTTTATGTTTCTTGTACTTTCATGTTTTCATGAATGAAATTTATCATCTTACCACTGAAAAAAAAAAAAAAAAAACGTAGAATACAACAGTTATGGAAATACCAAGCCACCTTCCATCTCTCCCTGACCCTAAACATCCGCCAACTTTCCAAAATGATTTTACCAAAATAGCTAAAACCCCAAGAGATGCCCATGAATTCAAGGAACCTAGCCCACACAGCACACTACTAGGGACTTGCAAAATAACTGATTGATGCTCTCCTCTCTAAGACCACATAAGACACAAAACAAATCACTATCACTATTTAACAAACCTCTATGATAAAGCTCGGGCCTAGTTAGAATTTTACCTTTCAAGGTACACCAAACAAAAGCATGAGTACTAGGAACTACACCCAACCATGCCAATGAGCTCAACTTAGAAACCTCTTAAAGTACTAAATTTATCTCTAAGCATGAACAAAAAAGGACCCCAATGAATCCCCAGTCTAGCACTCATCCTCCTTGTCCACAAAAATAGACAAATCCCCCAGTAAAGTCAACGACTCCTCATAACTACGTTGTTCCAGGATTCTCAATTCCCTTCTGAACTCGACTTCCCATTTAACAACCCCATTAACCACAACCTAGTACTCATTCACCCTAGCGGCTTTGTTTCTAGCAGCTCTATGAAGCCTAGAAAAACACCAAGTTAAGGGGCCTATCTCCTAACCATAAAACATCAACAAACACAGAGTTATTAGTGCCCCGGTTGACCGAGTCCCTCTATCGTCAATTTTGTGAATGTGCCGAACCTTGCCTCGGAGATTGAAGATGTTACAAGAAGACTAGATGAAGATCAAAAGCTGTTGTGGACACCTCATCAAGTGTTTGGCAACCAACTAGGTAAAATGACCTTAGAGAACTCTAGGTGGAATCCAAAAATCCCTAGGCTAAGAGACCCTGGTATGCAGAATGTCTCTGGAGCAAAACAGTCAAACCTTAAATTTTACCTGACATTCAATCCCGAGGACTTAGAAGAATATCCCGAGCCTTCGTTAGCCTTCTAGAGACAGAGAGCACAAAACTGTCTGTAAAAATCTTGTGCTCTCAATCCTGAGACCTCGGGTAGGTCCCGAGATCTCGGCCTCATTGTCTCAAGAAAATTCCGACACCTCAGCAATGGTCCAAAGAGCAAAATAAACATTTGAGTGTATTTTCAGACTGCTCTCAGTCCCGAGACCTTAGAGAGGCTCCTCGCGACTAGCCGTTGTACCTTAGGTGCCATACCTTATTTGGCCCCTAGACCCCGAGAGAGGATCCCCGAGACCTCGGGAATTAGCCGTTTTCATAGTGTATTATACTAAGCATGTTTGGCTAATCAAGATTAAAAAAAAGGCTTTTAATTGAGATAAAACCCTAATCTCTCCAAGGCTCCCAGCAGAGGTTCTAGTCATTGTCAAACACCTTTGAACCTCTCTTTTTCTCTCGACTCACATCTACAACCACCATAGACCTCTGTGATCGAACCACGGCATCAAGGAGTAGACCTCAGTGGTCGAACCTTTCAAAATTAGGAGTGTACTGATAGGGTAGCTCACCCTTTCATAGTGAGTTTCGAATAGCCCAAGGTTGGGTGAGTCCAAGAGTGGACGTACGTTCAGGTAAACTGAACCACTATAAATTGTTGTGCATGTGTGGTTTTCTTTATTGTTTGCACACTTGATTATTCCGCTCCACATTTGTTTAATAAAAGTCAATTAAAATCGGAATTGGTCCTATTCATTTGCCCTCAAGGACCCATGCATTGATCTAGCCCGGTCTTACAAAAGTCATCTGGAGAGTAATTTGCTTAATCCCAAAAAGAGTAGTTCCCTTTCGGTACGTCCACTGGTTCAACACCTATCTACTCAAAAGAAAAAATTGAATGAGAGACGGTCATTACAGTTTTTCGCTTTACTCTCTCTCACGAAAAGGAAACATTATATATTGCCCTGATTAGAGTTTACAAAAGGTGCAATGCAAAGACACACTCAACTTACTGTTGTGGGACCCGATACATGATTATTGGATTATTGACCTGACTTATCCTATTTTGGAAGGTCAACTGTATGACTGTATAATTTGTGTAGATAAAGATACATCTAGTGTATTTCCTTTTTTGGTCACCTTAATTGGCTCTACTTTTTTTACTTATTGATGTATCATCTAAGAGGAAAACAACATAATACAATACAATTAAGAGAAGGGTTCTTCCCCAAACACTGTCTTTTTTTTCATCTTCTTCTTTTCTTATCACTTTTTCTACATGGTATCAGCCAGAAAGATCTCTGCAGTTCTCTGACGAACTTTTGTAGCAAACCGTCCCTGTCTTGCTTCTCCCGGATTTCTTTTCCAGATCTTAACTTATTTTCAGATTTTTTATGGCTATTATGCATCCTTCTTGTGCAGCCTTCTTTTTCAGCCTTCGATCCGGTGATCGAAGAAGTTTTCAGACGACAACTCTTCCATCTTTCCTGTCGTGTTTTTTTTTTTTTTTTTTTGAGAAGAATACATTTGTCCCGCCTAGATTGGTTGCCCCTGAGTTCCTTCTCTTGTCAATCAACCACCACTACAGTCGTTCCTCACCCTGGTTTCAATCGCCACTATTGGCCCCACCTTCCATTCTTGCGCAGTCGTTCCTCACTTTATTTGACCTCCTCTTCGCCTGCTGTGTGGCTTGGCATTGCGGGCTAGGACATCTTTCTGATTATGTGTTAAAGAAACTTGTTCCTTCTTTATCTTTTAATAACTTTCAGTGTGAACATTGCCAATATGGTAAACATAGTAGAACTTGTTTTCCTCCTTCAATAAATGACCGTGCATCGACATTATGTTCTGTTATACACTCTGATGTTTGGCAATCACCCTCTGTCTCTCAAACAGGTTTTCGTTATTTTGTTTCTTTTATTGATGATTATTCATGCATAACATGGATATATATGATGAAACATAAATCTGAAGTGATTGATCATTTTCGTACCTTTTACAAATGGGTTGAATCACAATTTTCCTATAAAATTAAAATTTTGTAAAGTGATAATGGAGGGGAATATTTGTCACATTCCTTTGTTCAATTCTTACAAGACAATGATGTCGAATCCCAACTCTCATGTCCATCTACACCTCAACAAAATGGTGTAGCTAAACAAAAAAACCGACACCTACTTGAGGTCGCCCGCTCACTTTTCTTTACCATGCATATCCCGCAGTCATATTGGCCTGAAGCCACCTGAACCTCATATTATCTTATCAACCGCATGTCATCTCGGGTGCTGCTAGAGAAGTCTCCCCTTGACCTTCTTTCCCTACATAAACCCATCCAC
The DNA here is from genome assembly GCA_013350335.1 of Chimonanthus salicifolius. NCBI lineage: Eukaryota > Viridiplantae > Streptophyta > Magnoliopsida > Laurales > Calycanthaceae > Chimonanthus > Chimonanthus salicifolius. The sequence goes on along the minus strand of CM023539.1, from coordinate 22,011,414 downwards.
AATCCTCCTTTGCATGTTTTTGGGTGTGTCTGCTTCGCTCACCAATTCTTTGTTGATAAACTCTCTCCCCGGGCTGTGCGATGTGTTTTTTGGGTTATTCCCCTTTCCATAAAGGCTACAAGTGTCTTGATCCCCTCATAGGCAAATCATGTGTCCATGGATGTCACTTTCTTTGAGATGGTCTCATACTTTTCTGCACCGTTTGTTTCCTCTTCCTCTCATGTTCTACCTCTCCTTCATGCCGATACTGCTCTGTCTTGCACTACTTCACCTAGCGCTACCAGGCCTATTCTGGTGTACCGACGCAGGCAGCCCAGGCCTCCACCGCCAGCAGACGCCACTACCACATCTACCCCAGGTCCAGATCCACCCCCCACTGCTAAGTTTGATCTTCCCATGGCCTTTTCAGAAAGGTAAGCGTACTTGTGCCCCTTCATCCCCTTGATCATTTTGTGTCATATCATGTTGTTTCTCCTTCCTATCACAACTTTCTTACAGCTCTGGACAACATTAAGATTCCCAAGCGGATTGACACTGCCCTTCGAGATCCCTTTTGGAAAGCTGCCATGGATGAGGAATTAGTTGCACTCGAAAAAAAAAAAAATTCATACTTTGGGGATATGGTTCCTCTCCCTCCAAAAAAATCTCTAGTTGATTGCAAATGGGTATTTGCCTGAAACATAATCCAGATGGATCCATTGCCAGGTATAAGACCCGTCTAGTTGCCAAATGCTTCACGCAAACTTATGCGAACTATCAGAAAACCTTCTCCCTTGTGGCAAAAATTACCTCCGTTCAAATCTTGATTTCCATCGCCACCACTCATTACTGGCCACTTTATCAATTAGATGTGAAGAATTCCTTCCTTCATAGTGAACTTCGAGATGAAATATATTTGCTCACACCACCAGGATTTGTCAAGCAGGGGGAGCCTCACTCACTCTTCAGACTCAGAAAAGCTCTCTATGGCCTCAAGCAGTCCCCACAAGCCTAGTTTGAGAAGTTCAGCAGTGCTTTGTTGTCTTATGGTTTCTCCAGATATCAGATGGATCACTCAGTCGTTATCTACCGTCTTCAGTCTGTGGTAATGAGTCTAGTGGTGTATGTCGATGACATTGTTCTTACAGGTAATGATGATGCTGTCATTTCTACATTCAAAGACTATCTACGGCGCACCTTTAATATTAAAAATATGGGGCCATTGCATTACTTTGTTGGTATTGAGGTCGCTCGTTCTCTTCGAGGATTCTCTCTATCTCAGTGCAAGTATGCCCTTGATCTCCTCCAAGATGCCGAATACTCTGGATGCAAACCAGCTGATATTCCGCTAGATGTCAACACAAAGTTATCTACTTCAGATGGGACTCTTTTTTATTCTCCTACATTTTATCAAAAGTTGGTGGGGGAATTGAATTACCTCATTATTACCCGGCCCGATTTATCATATGTGGTTGGTGTGGTCAGCCAATTCATGCAAGCTCCACGGGATACTCACCTTCATGCTGTCTTCTGCATCTTTTGCTACCTTAAAGCTCATCCAGGCCAAGAATTGTTCTTTGCAGGATAGTCTTCCCTCTCAGTTCGTAGCTATTCCGATCCATATTGGGCCGGCTCTCCTGATTATCATCGCTCCACCATTGGTTATTATGTCTTCTTGGGCTCTCATTTAGTTTGTTGGCGTAGCAAGAAGCAATCTGTTATTGCTCGTTCTAGTGCTGAAGCAGAGTATTGTGCGATAGCTAATACTATAGCTGAGTTACTTGGGATTCGTCAGTTTCTTACCAAATCGGTTTTTTCTCCCATTGATCCACTTATTATGTTTTGTGACAATCAGGCAGCCATCAACATCGCCTCCAATCCAGTCTTTCATGAGAGGACCAAGCACATTGAGGTTGATTGTCACTTCTTTCGGCAACATATTTCTGATGGTCGGCTTGTTACTCCTCATCTGCAGTCTAAAGATCAATTGGCCGATATATTGTCAAAGTCCATTCCTCGACATCAACTCACTTCGGTTATTGATAAGTTGGGTTTGTTAAACATCTTCGAGCCAGTTTGAGGGGGAGTGTTGTGAGACCCGATACATGATTAATGGATTATTGACCTAACTTATCCTATTTTGGAAGGTCAAATGTATGATTGTATAATCTGTGTAGATAAAGATACGTCTAGTGTATTTCCTTTTTTGGCCACCTTAATTGGCTCTCCTTTTTCTATTTATTGATGTATCCTCTAAGAGGAAAACAACAATGTATAATACAATTAAGAAAATGGCTCTTCCCCAAACACAGTGGGCCTTTCCCAGAGGGCCTCCGACTCACTCCCGAATCTCCCAACTCCATTTACATAAGAGAGCCTGATTTTTAATGTCTAATGGTACTCTGCTTAATCGTCGCTTATGTTTCGGTTTCGCCACTTCCGACCAGCTAACCAAATGTACCCTTCTTCTATCCACTTTGTCCCCCCACAAAAATCTCCTAAACAACTGTTCCATCTGGTCCTTCACCCCGTTGGGGATTTGGAACATGGACATGTAATAAGTGGGAAGATTGGATAGAACCGCCCTAATGAGGGTTAGCCTTCCTCAGATTGACAGGTATCATTTCCCCCACCCGTTCAATCTATTTTCAATCCATTCCACCACTGGGGTCTAGAATTTCTTTGATCTCGGGTTCCCGCCAACCGGTAGGCCAAGATATGTAAAAGGTAGTTTCCCCGTTGTGCAACCTATTTCTTCTGCAATAACTCTCGAGAAGGATTCCTCCAAACCCACACCGATAAGGGTGCTATTTCCAAAGGTCACTCCCAGCCCTGACACCAATTCAAAGCATCTAAGAACTACTTTAAAGCCTAAAATCTCGCTCCTATTTAGTTCGCAGAAAAACAATGTGTCATTTGCGAATTGGAGATGTGTAATTGTTAGACCTTGCCTAGACACCTTGAAGCCTCTAATGATGTCTAGTTCCCTAGCCTTTTCCACCAATTTATTCAAGGCTTCTCCTACTAGTGTAAAAATGAAGAGTGACAGTGGGTCTCCTTGTCTTAGGCCTCTGGTTGCTGCTATTGGTGGGGTTGGAGAACCATGGACGAGAATTGAGTAGGAGGTACCCTCCATGCAGGCTTTCATCCACCTTCTCCACATCCTTGACCTGAATCTAGCTAGGGCAAAAGTGAGCGTCACACTGATCGGATCAGACCTCACAAACGCGACCATCTTCAAAAAAAAAAAGAAGGAAGGAGTAAGGTAGGGTTGCACTAAATGAATCTCAAAATCAACTCTTTTGAACAGTTGAGATTGAAAAACAATTTTTTCCAGACCTGGGAAATGAAAGAAATTGAAAAATGACTAAACTGAAGACACTACAAGTTCAATACAGATATTAGAAAAAATAGACAACCAGACTTTGTAACTTTTTAAGTAGATCTGATGTGAGATGATGGGCTCCACATTGACAGGCACAGATGGACAGTGTCAGTCATGACAGCAATAGATCTGGGTCAGACAATGGACCTCATGGCTTCAATTAGATGGCTCATGGATGGAATGGGTCACTCTATCATCCAAGCCCTGCAGTCAACAAACATCAAAACAATTCCCAAGATCAAGATTTGCATACCATGATAAAGTTTCAAGAGTAGAAAGATAAAGAAAGAGAAATGAAAAAGGAGTTTGAAGAGCAATTTGCTTAAACCCAAAATGGTAATCAGAAACTAATTCATACACTAATTGGGTATTGTTACAACAACTTCTGTCCAATCCGCTTTAATTAACGGATGATAAACAAAAATCAAAACAAGCATATCCTCTACATGTATGGTACACCTAAGGCTACAATCTATTGTACTCCTCCATAAGACTAGTTGAAATTATACTCAACATCCCTCATTTATAGTAAACAAGCTCTAGTGGCACATGGAAGCAGGAGTTGAAACAGAAAAGGGATTCCATCCACTAGAGAGTAACTTTGATAGGGGCTGAGCAAGTGAAGATGACACTAGCATAGTAACATCACTGCTGCAAAATATGAAATTACCAGTGATGTGTTACTTTGGAATTTGTGCGCTATTGATCATTCTGGATTGATTAACATTATCCTATAGCCCTAGACAATTCACATGCAATAGAAGTGAAATTATCACAAAAAAGGATATATGGCATGAATATAAATTGCTTTCGGTATAAGAGAAATGAAGCAATAAATGTGACAGATGAAAGTAAACAACTGCCAGACCCACAGATGTTAAATAGATAATAGAAATAGCTTTCTTCATTTTTATCTTTTTTGAAAAGGAGACAAAGAATATTTCATTAATTAATGAGTGAGATACAAAAGTATGGAGGGACATGTATAAGAGAGTTATACAAGGCCCTCAACAAGAGGAAAATACATCAAGAGTGTGAAAAGAAGTAGAAGATAAAGTAGCATGACTATAACAATAATGAAAACCCTGGTCCCATAGATGGTTAATACCGTTCTCGTCAGCCAACAAACATTAGTTAAATTGTAGAAAGGAATTTAAGTAGAAAAGGCTTCTTCAATCTCCACCATGCGTTCTTGCAAGGTCAATTTTAGGAATCGTAGTCAGTTTGAAACCATGAGTTGCATTTCTAGTAGCAGTGTTTTAAAAACCGAATCGAATCGTGTGGTTCGACCTAGCTGGACCTGAACAGTCCGATCCTCAAGATACTTCTGTTCATTCAAAAAGTTTTATTATTTTTATTTTTCTTATTTTTCTCTTCTCTTTTACTGAAAATGTCATTGTTCATTGTTTTCTATTATAGTATCATGGTTGTAATGAGATTTTTAATTTTTCTTACTTTTTATTAATTTAATTTTTAAATATAAGAATGTATTATATTACTATGGTGTTATACTTACATCACGGTTCAAAATAGTTCAAACAGTTTAACCCAGCAATTGAACCTAATTTAACCAAACTGTTATAAAATAGTTGACTTAATAGTTCAGTTTTAAAACATTGTCTAGTAATGTTGCTTGCACCAATAGGTACAATTAGATAACAAAACGAGAATGGGCATTGATAAAAGAATTTACCTGAACACCCAGGTCCTGAGACCAGCTGCTATGAGCTCTTGATATATTGGAAGCATGGACCTAGGAGAATCTGCCCAGTAGTTTCCAACAATATACTGCAGGGGGAAAACGCATCTTCTTTAAACAAACATTGAAAGAAATCTCTCAATTAAATCAAATATGGCATCAAATTATCAGTAATAAATACTAAACCTGCATGTATCCCAAGGATAGGGAATCCCAGTGACATTAGCATGGAGAGCCTTCTGCACTTCAGGGAGATTGAAGTACACCTTAGAGTACCTCTTGATGCAGGGATCATATGCTCTCGATATCCAAGGCTGAGGTGAATAAAAGAGTAAGAACCTATGAGAGTGACTCAAAAGCTATTGTAGTGTGTATGTGCGATTGCGCACACACACAGAGCATTTAAAAGCCATCAGTATCATTAAGACTCTTCCCTAAAATTCATAATCGCAGAAACATAATAAGTAGAATAGTGTATTGACTACATAAAGTGGAAGCTGACCACATTAGTGCATCGTAGCACCAAAATATCAGCACTCCCACCTTAGGTTTGATATTATTTTTTGAAATTACATGTGATTGTATTTCATTTTGCCAGAGGGTATTTTTGCACTCTTTACTTTAGTCGCACATTCATGTAATACTTCAGATTTTACAAGGATATTGAAAATACCCTTTACACGAGAGCTAGAACAATGCGATTGACCCTAGGAGGGGGGTGAATAGGTCAATGCAAATTCGTTGGTCCTTTTAATTATACTTCATTGATTAGTTCAAATACAGCAGAAACAACAATCAAGAGTGTGTGTTAGCAAATGTGATTAAAACAATCAACATAAGAATTTAGCTCTAACACCACAAACACAAGGACACAAGATAAATAGTGGTTCGGTTCACCAACCTACATCTACTGTTAGGACTCGCTCAACCTTGAGCTATCCCCAAATTCACTATGTGAGGACTTACACCCTCACAATTAGAGTAGGAATTCCACCTTACTCAATTGGCTAAGGATTCCACCCACCACTGTGCCAGAGACGACGCTCTAGAGTTTTTTATAGTGGTTCTAGGATACCTCCCTTTAATCCACTCTCGGGTTACAGGTTTTTAAAAAGAAAATTAAAAACCAAGAAGCACTTGCCTTAAAGCTCTTTCTCACTGATGTGTGCTTCTTGAAGATCCCACCAGAGTTGTGTCGACGCTCATTCTTCCAGTCGTCGAGTAGCAATCACAATCTGTGAGTGACAAGGAAACTTGGCTAAACCAAAGCTTTCCTAGTTTATAGCTTTCTCACTTACAAACTCAATCCGGAGATTGGTTGTTTATGATCTTTCTCTCCTCCTCTCTTTCTCACTTGCAAAAACAATCTGAAGATTAGTTGTTTATGATCTTTCTCTCAAGAGTGTTGATCGTTCCTTAGAGTGTTTAACTCTTTTAAGCTCAAGGAAGATGGTAAGACGATCACCCAACACTCATATTTATAGAGGAGTTTTAACAGTCATATTGACTATCCAAGACAGACAGGTCGGTGGCACCAATAGGTCAGTGTTTATATTTGTTACCGTTCAACCACCCGACCGTTGTGCATTAAGTGCACCATCAACGGCATTATTACTTCCCGGCCGACATGGCGTTGTCGTCGATGGATCGACACTTATGGTACCGAGAGGTCGATCCATACGATGGGCTCGTTTTGGTGCAAAGCATGCTTGACAGTAGTTTCCACTTTGGAAACCTGTTACCAAGAATGACTTGTCGCCCTTTGCCGAGGGGTCGGTCTTGTATCTCTCGATCGGTCTTTGATTGCCGATATGTCTGTTTTATCGAGAGCCCTTATAAGTTCCCAGTCCAGAACATATAAGTTTTATACCAACGAGTTGTTGACCACGAGGGGTCATTCAAGTTCATCACCGAGGGGTCGGTGCATACAAGACTCTCGGTCAGAGGTATTTCCAGAATGACAGTTCGAAGTTCCAGAACCAATGTCAATCTGGCCGACCAGTCTTTGACCACGATGAGTCAATTCTGACTACACCGAGGGGTCGGTGAGATAGACTGGTCGTGCTAACAGTGAACATAATTCATGTTTCCAAATTCACTTCCAATTCACTGTTCAGCATCCTCTCTAGACATTTTATGTTTATTACCAACATATACAACTAAGCCTAATAGTCCTCTCTCAGGTGTGGGTTCCACCTAGGGTCATCTATGGCCATATACATGTTCTTATGATTGCCATGACGACGAGCTTTGAGCTTGGTGGAGCATGATCTTCGTCCTCGATCATCTTGAGTCTTCAAGCTTCATGGGAAGTGCTTCTACCCGAGTCATGTAATTGACAAACAGAGACTCAGTCAAGCTAGGGCACTAACAGATATTAATGGGAATATGGGTTGAACCATGAGGAAACATTTATCTGGGTTGCAAAGTTGATGACTATTGATTAATCCTTTCTATTATCTCTGTTTGTTGTTGACATATTTTCCAGAGGGATGTGATAATGGACTTCCTAATCGACTTTCAATTTCTCAATGGTAAATTTCATGAAGAGATCTGTATGAATCACTGGATCGACTTTACCAATCACCAACCTCTCGTTACACCTACTGGCTTGCACATGTATCATATGTTCTCAAGCAAGAACACTGCTTTTTTTTTTTTGCAAATTTAGTTCAATTTTCCTTTTCTTAACTTGTTTTTCAGGACGATGAGTTTCATAGCTTGTTTTTCCTCTGCCACTCAGAAAAGCCATATTCTTCTTTTGTTACATGCCTGATTTATGTGATTGTCACGAGCAATGACATGTCCGATATTCTAGCTGTTAAATATTCTTTCCAATTGATTTGAAATGAAAGTTGTAGGTGATACTACAATATTTTCTTGGACTTGATTTCTTGTGTTCCGATTGTCGGCATCATCTCTCTCAAACATATCTCAAGCATTCTACACAGTGCAGGCCTTACAACTGATGAGGTTGTTGACAGACTAATTGAGTAAAATGTAAAGTGCACTTTAAAGAGGGAACTCCTCTGATCCTACTAGCTACCATTTGAGTGCAGGCAAGCTCATTTATCTTACTGTTGTACATGTTGACATTGTTACAATGAAAATAGGGAGAAAATAAAGAGAGATGCAGGAAAAGGGAAGAAAAGATAGATAATTTTCTGTGTATTGTATTGCTGGTCTTTCTAACAAAAGAGGTACATTTATATAAAGAGTATATGGAGAAAATCAAGGAAAGGCAAAACGAAAGAAAAATCAGTTACAATCATTTAGAATCAATGATATCAAACAATATCTAAAATTTAATCCACATGTATAAAATATGATACACCATATCCTAGAACATTCTCCCTCAAATTGGTGCGAAGATATCATGTAAACCCAACTTGCTCAAGACGTCATCAAGTTGTGCTCGAGAGATGGCCTTGGTGAGCATATTGCAAGTGTAGAATAATAGGATAGAGAGATGATACCAGAATATTGAGAGGAATTCTCTGTATTGTGTTGTATTGAAAATGTACATGTATAAATAGAATCAAAGGAGCTAATTTAAGTGTCTAAAATATGAAAAGAATAAAACAATACTTATCTACAATCAATTGTACAACCAATAAGATACCTTTCCAAAAGTGGATCAGTTTGGTCAACTCTGTCCTGAAGTGGGTCCCACAACACCTTGCGTGTCCTGAAGTGGGCCTCACAACACTCCCCCTCAAGCTGGTTCGAAGATGTCGAGTAATCCCAACTTGCTAACAATTGAATCGAGCTGAGTTCGAGGAACTGACTTTGTGAAAATGTCCACAAGCTGATCTTTAGACTTCAAATGAGGAGTAAAAAGTCGGCCTTCAGAAATATGCTGACGAAGGAAGTGATAATCAACTTCAATGTGCTTATTCCTTTCATGGAAGATTGGATTGGAGGCAATGTTGATGGCCGCCTGATTGTCACAGAACATGATGAGTGGATTGGCAGGAGCAAAACCCAATTCAGTAAAGAATTGTCAAAACCAAAACAATTGAGAAGCAGCATTAGCCATGACACGATATTCAGCCTCGGCACTAGAACGAGCAAAAGCTGACTGTTTCTTACTTCACCAGGTAACTAAATGTGAGCCCAAGAAAACACAATAACCGGAGAAGTAGAGCGCTGATCATCCAAAGACCCAGCCTAATCAGCATCAGAATAACCGCGAACTGGGCAAGTAGGCTGGTGTGCATAGAACAAACCTCGACCAATATGAGCCTTAAGATACCGAAGGATACGGAACACAGCATGGAGGTGAGTGTGCCGTGGTTCATGCATGAACTGGCTAACCGAATCCAACATAAGATAAGTTATGTCTCGTGATGGTGAGATAAATAAGCTTCCCGACGAGTTTTGGATAAAAATTTGGTGTATCAAGAAGATTCCCATCAGATACAGATAACTTAGTACTCACATCCAGTGGAGTGTCAGCGGGTTTGCAGCCAGAATAGCTAGCTTCTTGGAGGAGATCCAGGCCATATTTCCGCTGAGAGAGATAGAGGCCACGAGAAGACCGAACAACTTCAATTGGTAGAAAGTACCAGAGGAGCCCGAAATCCTTAATATCAAAAGTTAGTTGAAGATACTGTTTGAAGGAAGAAGAATGTTGCAATGTGGGTCCCACTATGGATGGAAGATGGTGAAGTCCATTGCAATGAAGGCAGGGGTCAGGGGCGAATCCAAGAGGCCTGAGTCGAAGCCTCAAGATCTGAAGAGCCACGAGATCAAGCTAGAAGAGTCCACACAGTGGAGGGGCGGACATCCCAGACAGCAGCAGAGAAGATGGAGCACGGTGGATCCCACACAGTCCAAAAGGGAAGTGAACCACAGGCGGAGGAAGGTGGGCCAAGATGACTTTGGTGGTGTCGATCCTAGTGGCAACAGGATAAGATCCACGCTGATCGAAGCAAAACTCTAGATCCAACAGCACCAATGGAAGGACCCTTGAAAAACGACAAGGGCTGGTTTCAAGGAGAAACAAAGCCCCTTGTAGCAGATCTGAAGCTCAAAGGTGAAAAGATATTGTTCCGAGACATCCCTGGCACAAAAAGAAAAAGGCAAATAGGAGTCCAACAAGGCACCAAACCCTAGTGCCCACTGGATGGATGGAAGGAGGAGGCAAAAAGATAATGGTTGTGGTGATTATGAGAATGAATGAACAGTATCCGTACAGAGTGAAGGTAAGCAGTAAAATTGTTCCTGGAACTACCATTTTGGGTGCTGCAGTTTGAAGAAAAATGTGAATCCCTCAAGGAGACGATTCAACCAAGAAGGGAGGCACACCAGAAGCCACAAGAAGTTGAGAGGTACTAAAAATGACAAGAGAAGGCGGAAAATTCAGAAATCAAACTTGGTCGATACCATGGTATATTGAAAATAGGGAGAAAAGAAATAAAGAGATGGAGGAAAGGGGGAGAAGAGAGAGAGATAATTCTCTGTATATTTTATTGCTTGTCTTTCTAACAAAGGACGATACATCTATATAAAGAGTACAGGGAGCCAATCAAGACGAAGCAAAAGGAAAGAAAAATCAGTTACAATCAATGATATCTAACAATATCTAAAGGTCAAACCACATGTGTAATATGTGATGCACTATCCTACAATAGACATTTCCTTTATTAATGTTTCTTGTTTTGTTTCTAAGCTTGCATTGTTCATTGAGCTGCAGTGTTTAGAATTTGCAGTTACTTTTGTGATACTATCCTCAATCTGTCAATCTGAACCAAACTTTATGGAAATTCTTTTCAATCATTTATCTATTTATTGAATTTTATAGTTTACTAGTTGAATCTTATGATGTTCAAACATTGCACATCTTCAAGAAGGCATGTGTCATGATTTTGTGCAGAAGTGCAAAACTGACTCCTGTAGAAGAATTAAATGGGCTTTCTCATCTTGTTCTTTCGTCTGGTCTGTCAGATTTGTTTGAAGCCTCCTAAGGTCAGGGAATATTTTCCATCTTATATAAAGTAATCATTAACGAGAAATAATAAATTCAATTATAGATGCAACAGTAATCAGAAGTTCAAAAAAATGACAGGTAATGCATCGCTAGATGAGAAAAGAATTTGACGATATATGATGATGAAAATGAGTTAGACTGTTAGGACTTTTATGATTTAAGTCATACAATTTATGATTAAAGTTTAGGCTTATTTGTTACAATGTTCCTTCTAACTACTACATTCCAAGTCATTATCATCTCCTCTTCCTCCTAGTTCCTTGTAATTAATTTTTCATATACGGTAAGCTTTCAATCTTACCATAAACATCTGCAACACATTATTCCCTTTTTTCTTGAACTTTCAACATCATACAAGAACGCAAGTCAAGTTAGCATCTTATAAGAATGGTCCTCAATTGTATTACCACAAGACAAATGTACCACTCCACTAACTTGTTTCAAATTTGCCCACCCTTTCACTGATCATGTTTGCACTGTCACCTTTAAACAATTAATTGTTCTGAAATTGCTCCAGATGCCAAACTATGAAATAATGACACTGGGTGATCTTTATTTGTTAACAAGACCAACCTCCCCAACTAAATGTATAATCCAGATATCCTTCTTTATTCTTCCATTCCATACCATTTTCGAAACACCTTTTTCTCTAGTGTAATACACCTATCACTTAATAGTTCCTTAATTAATTGTCATCATCTGCAAACAAAATACAACAGTAAACTTTGATCCACCATCTTGTTCCAAATGTCTAGATGTTTCAAAGCCAAATAGCAACAAAATTGTTTTTTAAAGCCTTCAAGTACCAAAAGAAATATAGTCACCAAATTTGTGACATTGAACTTTAAAATTAAAATCAACCTTGCGAAGGTTGCAACACATTTTCAAATATATTATATTCTTCTCCATTTCCATTTCTCCCACAATCTGGAAAACAGCAACATTGTCCACAAGAATTTTCTTTTCTAACTAGCTTGCTTACCATCCACCATCCCATATGCCAAAGATATTAAGCTGGTGAAGGAATTATTTCTCTTATCAGAGCAGAAACCCTAGCTACAATTCTTCAAGTTCTATATATTTGGGAAAAAAAAAAGTGAAATTAGTAGATACTGTGTGAGACAAAAAGGTATACTTGAGATTCAACTGTTCCACAAGGATGTTACTCTCCTTTTCCTTTTTTCTCTCTTTTTTTTGGAATGAAAAGGAAAGTAACATTTTTTGGATCCAATTTTACAAAAAGTTTTCAAAAGTGAAATAAATTATAAGTTATATAAATACTTTAGCTTTAAGTGCTGACTCGTTAACTAAGATATAGAAGGCTATGTACCTCCATGTGTATTACACTATTACATAAGATTACACATTTGCAAGGCTCTGCATCCAAGCATATCTTGTTCATAAGACGCTGGATATTGTGACAATGGCACTTGCCAAGGAATTTTGATTATTCCTTTATGCTTTTGTGGTCGGTACTGCCACACTCATGTAAATAATGATTCCAAAGAATGGTGCAAGCCCATGAACCAAAAAAGGAAGAAAAATGGAAGTCAAAATCACTTAGAAAGGCAAATAATAGGGAGGCAAAGTGAAATCTCACATAGCGGTCCCTTAGACTTCGCCTGAAAGTTGCACTGTCATTGCAAGGACATGTGAAAATGCTGTATTGATCTATGTTCCCTTTCTCGGCATCGGCAATGTCAAGAGCTTTCTGGCATTCAACTGAAGGGTGTTGAGATACCTGGAAGTCACAGGTGACCCTGAGAATACGATATGTTGCATCTGAAATCAAACCATGAGTCCACCAGTACTCAAAAGTGCCAACATAGTCATGGTAATCATCTGTAACAGCATTGCCCACCTAAACAGGAAAGACATTCTTCTCCAAGTTAAAAAAAAAAAAAAGTGTTCTTTTAATTAAAAAAGCAGACACTCTTTCTACCAATTCAGTCACAGAAATGTATACAACAGCTGCTTTACAGAGTATCATTTTATGCATCTCACCAAGAAACCCTTAAAATTAATAACAGGATTTTGGATGCCTTGATTCTTCCAGAATACTACTTGAGACAGCTGAGGAACATAGTGACCTAAAAGGGATGGAAAAGAAGGCCATTCATCAACCTTATTGTGTGTTTTCTTGATTCCAGAAGGAAAAATCCACATTACATGGTTAGAAAGAAAGAAACCAAAGGCATATCATACCTGCATAACTCTCTCCTGCAATGTAAAAATCTCTGTGCTTGTACTCAGGGAACCTTTCAAACCAACTGACCAGGAAAGCATAAGCATCTTCCGCTAAAAGATCCCAAACCAAAAATCATCTTTGAGATGCTAAACAATAAAATAACTCGGGCCAATATATTCCAAGAAAAAGGCACAGAATGTATAAAAAGAAACAACCTGTTCTCTGATCTCCAACAGTATATAGATCCGATGAAGTGTTTGAATAAGAGAAACCCACCCCAGCAGGTGATTCTAGGAATAATACGTTTGCCACTGCCAACACAAAACACTCATTGTTTCTAATTAGAATGATAAACAATAAATGTCTGTGAAAATGCAAATGGCTTGGATGACTGGAAAGCCCAGCTGGGACAAGAATTTTGCCCATGGATCTATGATTTCATGGAAAACTTGGGTTCCAGTCAGCATATACATCCTCCCTGAATTGCAAAGACACTGCAGATATACAATCACTGAATCAGGTTTGTTGGCTGAATCTTTGCCATGATCATCTCATCAAAATGGAGAATGAAGTGACCATTGGACTGCATATCCCAATTGCAGGAACATATTTTCCTGTAAACAATATTTTGTTCTCCCACTCATTGAAATGCATGGATATGATTCAATTGCATAGATGATTGAAATAGGCAGTTTGTGCTATTTCATGCAAATGTCACAAATCCAAACAGTTTTTGTCATGACTATAGAAGATTCCTGCTTCAAACATATCAAAATATATTTCAGGAAACATTAAAATGCCAGTACTCCACTCTTTCCAGGTCCTTCAATTCCAGTGGAGACAACGTGCGTGAAGTTCCTTGGTACTTTCGGGCCAAATATCATAGAAAAAAAATCACAGAATTCCCCAGAATTTCAATTCCACTGAGGAATTCTGCGCTAACAAACAGCATAAATGATGATTCTCCAGAATTAGTAAATTCTACTAATAAATTTGGGCAATTCCTTTAATAGCATTTTTGCGTATGGTGGACTAGTACTTACTAGCAGGCATTCAAGAGTTCCACAGTTTAATTATCCATGCTTTGGTATTTCACTATTCAATAGAAATTTATAAATTCCTCACAATTGAACTTCTGTGGGATTTTCAAAATTCTCATTCTAAAATTGTAGCTTCTTCGAAAATGGAATTCTTAGGAAACTTTTCTAAATTTCACAGAAGTCCAATTCCACCCTGATAATTTCCAGCTACCAAACATGCCCATATTGATTTAGTTCAAACTTCCAGAAAACAGATTATTTTCAGAGAATGTATTGAAGAGAAGGCTACCACCTAACAGGTTTAGATGCAAACTGACAATAGGGATGTGGATTCACCAAACATGTTTCAAGCCAAAAAAATCATTCTCCTTGTAACAGCAATAATTTAATTTTCATAGAATAAATTCAATACAACCAAAATAAGCTCTTACACTTGTTCCACGAATAGGGGTTTCAGAAAAGAGTCCTGCCGTCTGGGTTGATGCGGAAAGGGCCAATCTCTTCTGCAGATCCACTGGCCACAGAGGAGCAACCGGGACCGCCGTTAAGCCACAAGACAAGGGGCCTTGAAGGTGCCTCACTCGCAGGAGACGACTCGACCAACCAATAAAACAGAGCACGTCCAGCCTGTTTATTGACAGTAATGTAACCAGAGTACTGAGAGAACCCCACATTCATAGGCTGGCCGGGCAATTCTGTAATCTTATCACTAATCCGATCAGCGGCAGCAGAGGAAGCAACAGCAACAAGAACAAACACCCTCCATCTCATACAGAGACATGAAATGAATGAAGAAATGCCCAAGAGAAGACCAAACGGCCTAGTTCCAATCCCCTTCTCCATGATCGTTCAATTGAAATAGCCAACTGAGGGTGCACTCACTTGCGATTTCAACTGAACCTTCCTTCAATGCTAGTTTTGGTTTTGGTTTTGGTTCATGGGTGTTGAAACTTGAAAGGTATCCAACCAAAAAAAAAAAAAATGAATCCACCTACTTCCAAACTCCTGCTCTATGATCAACCGGTGGAATTGCAATATTGTTTCCAATGACTTTCTTCTATGCTAGTCTTGATTTGCTTCATAGATCTTAAAAATGGATTTTTCCTAAATGGAGATTGCTACTTACTTCTGTAATAGTAATGGGAATTTTTCTTATTGGGTATGAAAAGATATCCAAGCAAAAGACGAACCCATCTGAAAGGGAAAGACGAACTCAACTAGTTTTATCTTCCGAGACTGCGATTTACTACGACACTACTTCGGATTTTCCTTTCCTTCATGGGTGTTAAAAATGACCAACAAAGAGGCACACCCACCTAGCCCCACACCCCGACTTCATCAACAGATGAAGATGAGATTGCGCTTTACTTGGATGGTAGTTTGAAATTTGAATTTTGCTGAATGGGTCTTAAGAGAAAGCCAAGAAAAAGATGAACCTCTAACAAATACCAACTTGCAAGCTCCTCAGGAGGAGATTAGGAACTTTAATTTAGTTGCAAGTTCGATGGATGGGACGTGGGGGGCGTTGACTTGGCTTAGTCCACACTCCACGGACAAAATCACATGCATTTTCTGATCTAAAATGCTGCAGCAGCAGTTGACATTCATTTCCTATCTCCACTTTTATTAATCCCATGCTCTGCTGTGCTTTCTTTCTCAATACTTCTCTTCTTTTCTTTTCTTCGAATTACTGATGAGAGGAAGGAAGACAGGGGCGTCCAGTGGCGACAACACGTTCTCAGCTTCGTCGCCTTGCTTGGAGGCGTATTTTGAATTTCGAAGATTTTCAGACACTCGAAATTCTTCTCTCTTGTTGACTTCTGGATTTAAAATTCTGATTAAACAAGCATGTTACAAAGCAGTGTGTAAAGAACTGTACAAATAAAAAAATTAAGATGGATAAAGTAGTATCCTTACGTGCAGTTATTTTGAAGATGGATCAGATGAATTGGTCATTATTTGAATCAATGGATAATTAAAATCGAAATAGATTCAATTAATGGAGATTAAGTTAATAAGATGGTAGATGGGTGTGAGAAAGAAAATGTGTAATTAAGCCATTATAAACTCCACATAGATAAAATTTCTATTAGAGAATTTGTTAAAAATAAAAGTAGAGTTTACTAAATTATTATTCGATTGACATGAAAAAAATGGAAATTTTTCGAATCCTTGTCTCCAAATGGACATAAGACCAATTTTCCATCCCATTGTGTTTGTCATTGTGATTTGCAGAACACACATTATAGGTGATTCAGACAGTCGGACATTTAAAAGTTTAAATTGATTTTTAACCAACAAAATAATGACATTTTTTGAATCCTTGGTACCGATGAGCATAATGGAATGGTTGTTGTCTAGATATTGACTCGAGAGAGGTGAATTAGGCCTTCTTAAAATTACACAAATTACAAAGCAAAAAGAAAATTGCAATAAATGGAATCAAATAAATAGAATATATGAGAGGAAAATGAAAGATTGAACCCAGCAATTTTAATGAGGTTCGCCAACCCGCCTAAGCCCACACTTCAAGAGCTCTGCTTGAGAGTTCAAATCTACTAAGCCTTCTCCTTAGGAGTGGAGAAGAAACAATTATTATGAAGAGCATACCACTCTTCAAATTGTAAAGTAGAAGACACCATTCTTCTTCAATAGAATCAAACCAATCCTTTACAACTTTGATCTCAAGAGAAAGTAAAAATTACACTTTAAAACACACTTGAATAACTCTCAAAGATATGAAATTGATGTTGTTTAGGAGTTACTCAATTAAAGAACAAATATGGCTCAAAGAGAATATAAAAGTGGTTTGAGACTTTTGAGCACTTGGTGAATTTAAAATTTCAATATCAAAGAATGGAAGTAGCTGGAGAGGATTGAATGGCTATAAAGGTTTGTGTATTATTTTAATACTTTGACTCTAAATTAGACTTAATTGTGTGATTTTGTGTTGTTAAAAGTACTTTGTGTTCCGTTAATTGTGAAAATTACTTAGTGGGCTTTTCCGAAAAATCCAAGTTTCGTCCAATTTGAGCTTGACAGCTCATTAATCTGACTCGTTGAAGTTGGAAGGGAAAAATCATAAATATTCATATCTCATTTATTTATTTTGAAAATTAAGTATAAAACTATTTCACTCTGTAAAACTACTCATTTAAAATATTTGGTTTACCAAACTCACACACACTCTACAATTTCAAATTCCGAGTTCAATGGACTTTACCGTTCATTTTATTGATTACCCGATTTTTCATTTATTTTAACACATTTAAAAGACCCACTTTGTAAAACCATAATTTAAAAATATTTATGAGAATAAAAAATTTACAAGAAAATATTGTATGTTTAATTGTTGTTTTGACCGAGCATTTCATATTTTCAAATTCCCGTTTCGAGGTTTTAGACGATCAATCCAAGCATTGAAGTGTGAACTGTTGATTTCATTAAATAAACATTTTGCCTCCTCCGATGGATTGGCTTTTGTTATTGTTTCTTTCCGAAAACAATTTAGACTAGCCTATATTTGATATCCCAGACTCATCTACAGAGTCAGATTTACCTGAAGATATTCTAATTTTTCCATTTTTTAAGTGAAATTAAATACCTAAAGTTTTAAATAAAAGTTTTAATTTAGAATAATAGTCATAGCCATTGTAGGCTGGGCGGCAAGTCTACAGAGCGTAAACAACTCCAGATTCAATCATTGCCACCTTACTTTCTTCACTGCACAAGCTCGTTTCCCTTCAATTCTCTCCATTATTCTTTGTTCTCCTTCTTCTTCAATCAATCATTCTTCAAGTTACAGCAGACATCAACTGCTTCTTTTTCTTCTTTTAGTTTTGAAAGTGAAGAATTCTAAAAGGGAAGCTCCCAGAGATCACAAAGGTACCCAAGCTATTCATTTTACTTAATTAAGAGGTTTAGGAAATATTAGAATCAAATTGGATTAAAATTGGCTAAGAAAATGGAGTTTTGGAAAAAATGGAAAAACTATGTGTTTAACTGTTGTACCTCTAAGAACAATGGGTTTTCTCATTCGAATTATGTATATTGGATTTTGAAAATGAAGTAAATATCATATGAATTCATCCGACCAGTTACTTTTTAAAACTGGACTAAAAAATCAAACCCTTTTTAAATTCGCAATTTATTGTTTTTGTCCCGTCACTGTGTCTACAAGTGACTGTCTGAAGGATGATCTTCGGAAGCTCTGAGACTTAGCTAGGAAGTTCCAAAGCCTTCTGAGGCCAACTGTTCTTTCTACCTCCGCTGGACGTGACTCGGACAATCCAAGGATGAGGCTCAGCCGATTCGAAGCATAATAACACTTTTTATTGTTTCTGTCGGACTCACTTCGGACGTTCCAACACAGGGACTTAAGAAGTTTTGAATCATGACCTTTCTGTCCTACTGAACTGTGGACATCTCAGTCGATCCGAAGATGCACCTTTAGAAGGTCCGACCTTACAATAGCTTGGAAGTTCCGAAGGACCTATTTAATAATTTCTAAATATTGGAATTTTGATTAAAATTCAAACAGTTGATTTTTCTGTGTTTACTTTATGCATTGTGTGTTTATTTCTGCATTTTATTTATTTATTTTCTATCAGCTTTCTTAGTCTAAACATGACTAACTAACAGACTTCTGTTTGGACTAGTCCACAGGCTTTTACTTTACTTTCTGTCATTTACTTTTATGTCGCATTCTGGGTCTAAATATCTAACTCATAAACCAACCAATAATCTAACTCTATATTATGACTGGTCCTAAGGCTATTTACTTTTCTTTGTCTTTCTTTTGTTAGGCCCTCTCAGTTATATTTAGAACGGGTCCTAGAGACTATTTATTTCACCTGCTCAGTTCTATTGGGGATTGTTTAGTGGCCACCAGTTCTATGAGTTTTTTTTGCAGATGATTCGATTTGTTAGAGGCTCAGTTTTAGCTTGAACTTGAGAATTTCTCCAGACACTTGTCGAACAGAAACTGTGTATTTACTTTTTCTGCAATTTAATCTTTTGAAATTTCTTTATTTACTTCCTGACCCAAAAATACCTCTGTCAATGCTACCGACAAAAAGCAACTGGTCGATCATGTGGGTGTAGAAAAAAGTCCCACATTACGCAGGAGTTAGCTTTGTAGGGGGTTTATATGAGGGAACTCGCCCCCAACCTAGCACAATGCGTTTTGGGCTAGGAGTTGAGCCTGGGCCCAATATAAAGCCGTGCGGGCCGGTGTACGCCTAAAGAAGACAATATTGTGTCGGGTCGAGTGCGGGTTGTTACAAATGGTATCATAGCACGGTTTAACCCTCTGTTTGTGTGGGCCTCCTATGTTGTGGTCAAGCCGAGGATGGCGTTAGGCTTAAGTGGGGTGGATTGTGACGCACCGACCCCAAAAGATCTCTGTCAGTGCGACCGACAGAAGTTAGCTGGTCAAGCGTGTGGGTGAAGAAAAAAAGCCTCAGATCACCCAGGAGCTGGCTTTGTAGGGGATTTATATGAGGGAACTCACCCCCAATCTAACACAACGCGTTTTAGGCCAAGAGTTAAGCATGGGCCGAATGCAAAGCCGTGCGGGCCGGTGTGGGCCCAAAGCGAAAAATATTGTGTCGGGTCGAATGCATGTCAGTACACTTAAAAATAATAAATTTAATCACGTGTATTTTACTTTCAACTATCATTTATATGTTTTTTATTTTTACAGTTATTTCGATAAAACTCGCTGAACAACGATGAGGAGATTCAACCACACGTTTTATTTCCAAATGCATTTTATATTGCATTTATACTTAAAAATTGGAAACCTTTAACTCTATGATAATAATGGGACCCATAAACATAATAATGATGGAAAAGACTAAATGGGATTAGAATGCGAGAACTGACATTGCTTACATGTTAGGGATAAATTTGAAGTTCTAATTGTTAACGTAAGCATAATGTGGTGTGAGGGAGCCGAGGCCTAGTAGTCGATAATGTCACGCCCCGACCCGAAAGGTGGGCCCTGAACGCGACTGATTTTTTTTTTTTTGAAATTAAACTAACTCGAGTATTCTAATTGGGCCGGATCCGTCACGCCAGGACCAGACTGGTGGGCCCGGAACGCGACTGAATTTTTTTTTGAAAAGTAAACTGAACCACAAGCATTCTTACTGGGCCGGATCAACAGTTAGGCCCAGTGGTTACACATTAGCCCGTTAAGAGGACTCAAATATGTACCATATGCTTCCCAAAAACCAAGACATAACAACACAATACATAACATGTTCAAATCAAATCCAACATTAATTAATACAAAGCATAAGAAAATTAATCATTGATTCATCAATCCAAACATTGTCTAAAAAGGCAACATGGCATAATACATCAATTCAACATAAATCAAGTACCACATCCGGTACTAAAAAAAAAGGCCAATGGTTCCAAGAACCAACAGGAAAGATCAGGGCATTCCTCTCCGGGGGAATCCCAAAACACTGCTTTAGCTTAATCGCCCTAAGCCTGAAAGAGAGGGTCCTCCTCCTCGGGTTCATCGCCTGAAAGGTGAGTGGTGTGAGCTAACTAGCCCAGTGAAGGATAATTACCAATGCACATTAAGTAAATATAAAATAGGTTAGCAACAGTTCAATATCACATGCTTGATAGCAGTAAGCATAATCTCAAGTAATATATCAACATCATTAAATCATCAATCACTGCCATTATCCACCGTAATGCCTGCCGACTACACTGAGACCAGTATTAAGTCCCGACACGGTCAAAATACATCCTTGCAAGTACATCTCCGGCTCTTAAACGTAGCCGATACTGACACCCTCAAGTCAGCAACTGACGACAGCATGGTCCGCCCATGGTCCAGTAGACATAAACCATCTCTCATATGGCCGATATTGGTTCAATAGCCCAGGTACGTGGAAGCAGTCTTACATACACATACGATCAACATCGTAATACCATAATCATCACAGTACTCTTACCATAGTGCACCATGTATAGGTACATGAGTGGGTTCATCAAAACCGAAACCACTCATTGCTCAATATAACACATGTTTACAAAATCTGCAGAGTTAAGTTCCCTCACCGTTATGTGTGGTTTACGCGGTCTCTGTTCAAACAACACACAAGTGCACAATCAATAGACATAACAAATACGTACATATACGTAGTATTTGGAAATCATATTTTTCCCAAAAAATATCCGGGGTTAATGGAAATGAGTCTCCTACTTGGTTTCTATCCTTTTTAAATCATCCACAAGATAATAATATAATAATAAAAAGGGGCTCAGTCCAAACTCATATTGTCTTCTGGGCATTGACCAGATTGACTTATTGAGTGAGGTCTAGATCCTCGGGTCACTTCTCGGTTGTCTTCTGGATAGGACCAGAGCTGACATTTTGAGTAGGCCTCGAGGTCACTCAGTACTCGACTATAGTGTCGTCCTGAAAGTGAATCACTCAGTTCCCGACTAGTGTCAGACTGAAAGCGTATACAATAGTATTTACACTATAAATAATAAGAGGAAAATGAGTTAGTACATTTTTTAATTAACAAGGGGGTGTAAATTATCTCAAATAATCACACATTAAATAAATAATAATCAAGATTAAAACAGTAATCAAACAACATTTATCATTTTAAAAACGGGTCCCTCGGAACATCACCTCGGAACAAGGGTGCAGTGGCTTCGGATCATCCGAACCACACTAGATTAAGTTACTGGCCTTGGAACTTGGGGCCTGACTTCGGATCGTCTGAAGACTGGGTCTCGGACCGTCCGAAGACTGGGTCTCGGACCGTCCGAAGTCCATCCGAAACTAGGAAAAATAGAAAACAGAAAGTCTCGGTGGGTCTAAAGCCTCGGAACGTCCGAAGACAGGGTTCGGAATGTCCGAGAGGGTCGGTCCTTCCGAGCTGGGCTCGGCCCTTCCGAAAGAGGCTTGGCTCGCCTCGGACGGACTGGGCTTCGGGTGAAGCTCGGAACATCCGAGGGTCACGGCTCGGACCGTCCGTAGATCGGCTCTCAGACCTTCTGAGAGTCGTCTTCTCCGACTGTCTGCAACAGCAGACAGTCACGACGGAAAAACGGTGAAATGCGATTCCAGAAAAGGAAGGCTTCCCGGATTCGTTTTTCACATCTGTCTGGTCTAATGGACTCCTCTGGAAGTCCTCTTTCCATAGGGAAAGGTTTGGAGCTCAAAAGCTCGAAGGGTCATCCGATTTTAAGGGTAAATCCTCACGGGTACATGAAACCCATGGTTTTCCTTAAAACTTAAAACTTGTTTTTCTCAATCAAAACGGAGTCAAATTCGGTTTTGTTTGATTCTAAATCGGTTGGAAATGAGAGAGAATTGTAATGGATACCTTTGTTGAGGTTCCTGGGCTGAAATTCGGGTCTTTGGAAAATCTCCCACTAAGCTTACTGTTACTGAAAAACAGAAGCACAGCAGGTTTCTCGGTCGGAATTTATCAGAGAGTAGGAGAGTAGAGAGAAGAGAAGAAATGCAATTCTGCTGGGAGTTTCAAACGATTCACTGAGGCTTGAATTTATAGGGAAAATCATCTGAGGAGAGACGCCGGAAAACCGCTGCACAAGCAGCAGCGATGGGACTGGACGATCGGGTATCACCATTCACCGGTAAGGGAGGCCGGAAAACTTGTTGCTCGATGGGATGGGACGGCGGGGGCTCATGATGGCCAGAAATCCGGCCGGTCAGCCAGAGCACGCTGCATGGCGTGCGCAAGAAAATTCTTGCCGTTGCAGATCAGCCCTCCATCGAAAACTAATTTGCAGATAAGCTCCAATTTTATAAAAATTTGATTTTTTAAAACTAAAAACAATAATTTAAGACCTCAAAAACTTGATCCAACCTTACAGATGGGTTGGGTTTTGAAAACCTTGGTCACCATAATAATTTCAGAAATTATCTCTCACTAAAAGCCCTTGATTTAAACAAAAATCATATTTTTCCCAAAATTACTTAGTTAAACAAATGTAAAAATAACTATTTTATAAACCTCATTTTTAAGTGAAATGAAATATCTAGATCATTCCTAAAATGATCTAACACCAAATATCATTTTCAAAATTTATCTCCTTCCCGAAATTATTCAAAATAATTAAAACTCCCTTTCGGGATTCCGACGGGTAATATTTAAATATCATTTTCAGAAAATTAAATCATTTTGAAATAATAAATGCAAATCTTTCATTAAGGAGAATATTATCCACCAATAATATACACACATCAATATAATTCATAAAATCATATCTAAAAGCGGTAAATTACCAAAATACCCCTCCAGCTGAAAAGCTGGATCTCTGAGCTCACGAGCTCGGATTGGGCCTCGCTTGGACTTTCCTCATAGCCCTGACCGAAAACCTTGAGATCGACCGGTTAAACAAGATTAACGAGTTAAAACACGCCTAATCTAGGGCAGGGTATTAGATCCTACCCTCCTAAAAGAAAATTTTGTCCCGAAATTTAGAACAAACCCTACCTTCTTGGCCTGTGAACAAGCCACGATACAACTTCTGCATAGTCGATTCTGGTTCCCACGTCTCATGTTGCACCTCGCGATGTTGCCACAGCACTCGTACTAGAGGTGTAGACTTCCTCCTGAGCTCTTGAGTCCGACGTTCTAGAATCTTGACTGGCACTTCTTCAAAAGTTAAGTCCTCTGATACTTCGATATCTTCAAAACTAATCACATGCGACGGGTCAGGCTCGTACTTCCTTAGCATAGACACGTGGAACGTACTATGTACTCTCTCCAAAGCCTGAGGAAGATTCAACTGATAGGCCACTTCACCTATCCTCTTCAAGATCTCAAAGGGTCCAACATATCGAGGTGATAGTTTTTCCTTGCGCCCGAACCGCTGCACTCCATGACGTGGTGCCACACGTAAGAAAACTCGGTCGCTAACTGCAAACTCCAAAGGTCGTCGCCTTTTGTCAGCATAACTCTTTTGTCTGCTCTGGGCTGTCTTGAGACGCTGTCTGATTACTTCAACTTGCTCTGACGTTTCACGCACTAGGTCAGGTCCTAGCAGCGCTTTGTCTCCTACCTCTGTCTAACAAAGAGGTGACCTGCAAGGTCTGCCATATAGAGCCTCGTAGGGTGCCATCTGCACGCTGGAGTGATAACTGTTGTTGTAGACGAACTCGATCAAAGGCAAGTGATCTTCCCAACTTCCCTGCATATCCATCACACAAGCCTTTAGCATATCCTCTAAGGTTTGAATGGTTCTCTCTGACTGACCATCCGTCTGAGGGTGAAAAGCAGTGCTGAAGCACAGCTTAGTCCCCAACTCTTCTTGCAATCCTTGCCAAAACCTTGACACGAACCTCGGGTCTCTATCAGATACAATGGATACAGGTACTCCATGCAATCTGACTATCTTCTTCAAATACAATCTGCTTAGAGTAGCCAAAGAATCCGTCTTCTTGATCGGCAAAAAGTGAGCTGACTTCGTCAATCGATCGATTATTACCCAAATAGCGTCGTTCCTTTTAGGAGACTTAGGGAAACCAGTTACAAAATCCATCGTGATATGCTCCCACTTCCATTCAGCCACTTCCAAAGGTTGCATCTTTCCGCCAGGTCGTTGATGTTCCGCCTTCACTTGTTGGCAAGTTAGGCACTTGGACACAAAATCTGCTACCTCGCGCTTCATACCTTTCCACCAGAAAAGTCGCCGCAAGTCACGATACATCTTCATTCCACCAGGATGCACCGCAAAGCGAGATCGATGAAAGTGATCAAGCACCTTCTTCCTGCACTCGTCCGACTTTGGCACAAACAGTCTGTTCTTGAAAGTAAGACTTCCGTCCGCCTTGATCTTCCAATCCTCTAGAGTTGCTCCTCCTGAAAGCTGAGTTGCCAACTCCTTAGCTTCTGGGTCGCTCTGTTGTCCTTCCAACACCAATCTAACTACCTCGGGTTGCAGAACCAAACTATGGATTCTTGCTGACCCGCTTCCTTCGATCAGCTCTGGATCGTACTCGGACAGAACTTCGAGCATCTTCCACTGCAAGGATGCCATCCTCGCCACGTCGCTGTGAGACTTCCGGCTCAAGGCGTCGGCCACTACGTTGGCTTTCCCTGGGTGATAGGAGAGACTGAAGTCATAATCTCCCAGGTACTCCATCCACCTACACTGCTTCATATTCAAGTCTTTTTGAGTGAAGATATACTTGAGACTATGGTGATCAGAAAACACATTGAACTTCTCACCATATAAGTAATGTCTCCACAATTTCAACGAGAATACAACGGCTGCCAACTCTAAATCATGAGTCGGGTAGTTCTGCTCATGTCCCTTCAATTGCCTGGAACCATAAGCTACTACCTTCCCCTCTTGCATCAGTACACAACCCAAACCAAACTTGGACGCGTCGCAATAAACATCGTAACCTCATCCTTGCTCAGGTATCACCAACACTGGAGACGTCGTCAACTTCTCCTTCAGCTCCTGGAATGCTTTTTCATAAGGTTCGCTCCATTCGAACTTGACGTTCTTCCTTGT
Organism: Chimonanthus salicifolius; assembly: GCA_013350335.1. NCBI lineage: Eukaryota > Viridiplantae > Streptophyta > Magnoliopsida > Laurales > Calycanthaceae > Chimonanthus > Chimonanthus salicifolius. The sequence goes on along the minus strand of CM023539.1, from coordinate 21,985,599 downwards.
CAGCCGAGTCATTGGTACCGCGATCTGAGAGAAGTGCGGGATAAACTTTCGGTAATATCCTGCTAATCCCAGAAAGCTCCGGATCTCAAACACGCTCTTGTGACTCTCCCAAGTCTTTACGGTCTCTACCTTTGCTGGATCTACCGAGATTCCTCCTGGAGACACCACATGTCCCAGAAATTGCACTTGAGTCAACCAAAACTCACACTTGCTCAGCTTAGCAAACAGCTGATGCTCCCGAAGAGTCTGAAGAACAATCCGCAGATGACGCTCATGCTCCTCCTCTGACGTCGAAAAGATCAAGATATCGTCGATGAAGACTATCACGAACTCTCGCAGATACGGTCGAAACACACGATTCATCAAGTCCATGAACATGGCTGGCGCGTTCATCAAACCGAAAGGCATCACAACAAACTCGTACAAGCCATACTGCGTCCGAAAAACAGTCTTTGGAATGTCCCCCTCTCGAATCTGTAACTGATGGTAACCAGACCTCAAATCGATTTTCGAAAAACACTTCGATCCCCTCAAAAGATCAAAGAGGTCGTCTATTCTAGGCAATGGATACTTATTCTTAATGGTTACCTGGTTAAGCCGCCGGTAATTTATACACATCCTCATCCATCCATCCTTCTTTTTCACAAAGAGAGCAGGTGCGCCCCATGGCGAGTTGCTCTGACGGATAAAACCAAGACTAAGAAGCTCTTCTACCTGCGTAGCTAGCTCTCTCTGCTCTGCCGGCGCCATCCGATAAGGTGCCATGGAAATTGGAGATGTTCCTGGCTGTAGATCTATAACAAACTCTATCTCTCGGCGTGGAGGTAGCCTAGCCAACTGGTCAGGAAAAACATCCATAAACTCACACACCACCCGAGGAGCAACAGACTCTATACCACCTACATCTTCCCAACCCATGCTTTCCACCACACTACCGGGATACGCCCTAAGGCCAGCGAAAGTGACTCTCATCCTTTCATAGGGTGCCAACTTCTCCATAAACCTCTCACCGGTTGAGGAGACCCCAAAAATTCTCCTCTGAGAGTAGTCTATCAAGACTCCAAAAGCAGACAACCAATCCACACCAAGGATGATGTCAAAGTCCGTCATTTCCAGAACCAGAAAATCATAGGACAACTCCACTCCGCTAATCTTTAAAACACAAGATCTACACTCTTGGTTTGCCAAAGCCTTCTTACTCAAAGGTGAAACTACCATTAGCGGGTTAACTACTTCTACCGGTTTCAAACCCAATCTAACACAACAATTTATAGAGATAAAGGAATGTGAAGCACCAGTATCAAACAACACTCGAGCCAAAAGACTGAAAAGATTGAGGGTACCTTCCATCACCGTGTTCTCCACCGGTTCTTCCTTCTGAGTCCCTATAGAGTAGACTTTCCCTTGAGGACGTCCTTGTCCTCTCCCCTGACTGTTCCGAGGTGGTCCGTTCCTCAGTGTTGTTGAACCTCTTGAAGCCTGCTGAGAACCTCTGCCGACAGATGGCTGCGCCACAGAGTAGGAAACTCCTGCGCCTTGCGAAGGTGCCGTCTTACCAGAAAAAAGGACAATCCTTGAACAGGTGCTCGATCTGCTGGCAGTGAAAGCAAGCCCTCTCTCCCTTGGATTGACAGAACCTAGAAGTATGCCCAGGTTGATTGCAGGTGTAGCACACGACTGGCCGAGAGTTAGACCGACTTGACTGGCCCACACTATGTTGGCTCTTCCTGAAGAAGGGCCTCTTCTGCTGATTGAACATCGCCTTCTTGTTGGAAGAAGGTTTCTAAGAGCTGTCAGTGCTCCGGTTGATGGAGTCCACCGCTTCCACCTTTGAAGTGCGCTCGATGATCTCCTCCAGAGTGTTGAACACCAAGGCCGGCCACTTGCTGCTGCAGGAAGGGTCTGAGTCCGTTCTCGAAATGCTGGATCTTCTCCTCCTCATTGGCTGCAATCCACGGCACAAACTGCATCAGATCGATGTAACGCATGGCATACTGTGCCACGGTGTCTGAACCTTGCTGGATGTTGAGGAACTCTCTCTTCCTCACCTCCTTCATTGTCTTTGGAAAGTAACGGGCCAAAAAGGCTGCAGAGAATCGGGTTCAGACGCTTGAACTCCTTGAGAGCCGAGGTGGCTCTCTCCTCTGGCGTTTGGACTAGCGGACGTCGCATGTTTTCAGCTATCTGCTGAAATGCTTCAACCGCCGCTCTTATCGCCTCGTTAGGTAGGTTACGGGGTGGAAGACCAGTCCTCCTCCCACGAAGGTTGGCTCGGTTTGCGTTGGGTCCTGACATCTGTTATTTACACTTGTAAATATCATTAACCAATTTTAAGATTTTCATCAAAGTAGAAGACACAAGTTGCAACAATTTCATTAGAATTCATTCAAAAATTTCAATACAAGTATAAGGGTTAGTAGGGTATGAAAACCCTTCAAAACAACAAAACTCAACCCTTACAAAACAACTCCCCGATGCCCCCCTAACAAACACTGATCTAATTCCCTGAAAAAGATCCTTCCTCACTACCAAAGTAATAAAAGTTGTCCGGGCAGGCCTCAGACTTGTGCCCGAACACCCCACAAGTTAAACAAGGTATGATCCCCTGTCCTCCTACATAAGGACAATTGGTCCTTGCACTCCCATGTCCGCGGAGTCCGCAAACTGGGCAAATGACACTGGGTGGATAGGGCCAAAAGATGAAGTTGTGCCTTGCCTGATTGCAGAGTTCACACATCTCATCTTGATACTCATCCAATGGCGGAGTAGCCAGAACATACTCAGGTGAACCGTTCTCCCCCACTGACTCCTCAGGAATTGGGATATCTCCCTCTTCCTCCACAGGTTCAGCACCCACGTCGTACTCTGGGGATGCCACTACTATCTCCTCTCCTGGTGCAACCTCATCGAAACTTGGCGCACCGGAGTCGTCTGAAGAATCTATGACGATAGGGTCGCTAGGTGTCCCCTGGAAATACTCTGTGTTGCCTGACATATCTGTATCACCAAACAGGAAGATGTCAAAAACAATAGCAATACTAGGGCAAAAACAAGTCTAACTAGGTAGTAACCCATCACAGTCCTAGAGTTGAGCCTTCGCTCTGATACCAAGCTGTCACGCCCCGACCCGACCGGTGGGCCCGGAACGCGACTGAATTTTTTTTTTTTTTGAAAGGTAAACTGAATCACAAGCATTCTTACTGGGCCGGATCAACAGTTAGGCCCAGTGGTTACACATTAACCCGTTAAGAGGACTCAAACATGTACCATATGCTTCCCAAAAACCAAGACATAACAACATAATACATAACATGTTCAAATCAAATCCAACATTGATTAATACAAAGCATAAGAAAATTAATCATTGATTCATCAATCCAAACATTGTCTAAAAAGGCAACATGGCCTAATACATCAATTCAACATAAATTAAGTACCACATCCGGTACTAAAAAAAAAAGGCCAATGGTTCCAAGAACCAACAGGAAAGATCAGGGCATTCCTCTCCGGGGGAATCCCAAAACACTGCTTTAGCTTAATCGCCCTAAGCCTGAAAGAGAGGGTCCTCTTCCTCGGGTTCATCGCCTGAAAGGTGAGTGGTTTGAGCTAACTAGCCTAGTGAAGGATAATTAACAATGCACATTAAGTAAATATAAAACCGGTTAGCAACAGTTCAATATCACATGCTTGATAACAGTAAGCATAATCTCAAGTAATATATCAACATCATTAAATCATCAATCACTGCCATTATCCACCGTAACGCCTGCCGACTACACTGAGACCAGTATTAAGTCCCGACACGGTCAAAATACATTCTTACAAGTACATCTCCGGCTCTTAAACGTAGCCGATACTGACACCCTCAAGTCAGCAACTGACGATAGCATGGTCCGCCCATGGTCCAGTAGACATAAACCATCTCTCATATGGCCGATATTGGTTTAATAGCCCAGGTACATGGAAGCAGTCTTACATACACATACGATCAACATCGTAATACCATAATCATCACAGCACTCTTACCATAGTGCACCATGTATAGGCACATGAGTGGGTTCATCAAAACCGAAACCACTCATTGCTCAATATAACACCTGTTTACAAAATCTGTAGAGTTAAGTTCCCTCACCGTTATGTGTGGTTTACGTGGTCTCTTTTCAAACAACACACAAGTGCACAATCAATAGACATAACAAATACGTACATATACGTAGTATTTGGAAATCATATTTTTCCCACAAAATATCCGGGGTTAATGGAAATGAGTCTCCTACTTGGTTTCTATCCTTTTTAAATCATCCACAAGATAATAATATAATAATAAAAAGGGGCTCAGTCCAAACTCATATTGTCTTCTGGGCATTGACCAGATTGACTTATTGAGTGAGGTCTAGATCCTCGGGTCACTTCTCGGTTGTCTTCTGGATAGGACCAGAGTTGACATTTTGAGTAGGCCTCGAGGTCACTCAGTATTCGACTATAGTGTCGTCCTGAAAGTGAATCACTCAGTTCCCGACTAGTGTCGGACTGAAAGCGTATACAATAGTATTTACACTATAAATAATAAGAGGAAAATGGGTTAGTACATTTTTTAATTAACAAGGGGGTATAAATCATCACAAATAATCACACATTAAATAAATAATAATAAAGATTAAAACAGTAATCAAACAACATTTATCATTTTAAAAACGGGTCCCTCGGAACATCACCTCGGAACAAGGGTGCAGTGGCTTTGGATCATCCGAACCACACTAGATTAAGTTACTGGCTTGGAACTTGGGGCCTGACTTCGGATCGTCCGAAGACTGGGTCTCGGACCGTCCGAAGTCCATCCGAAACAGGAAAAATAGAAAACAGAAAGTCTCGGTGGGTCTGAAGCCTCGGAACGTCCGAAGACAGGGTTCCGAACGTCCGAGAGGGTCGGTCCTTCCGAGTTGGGCTCGGCCCTTCCGAAAGAGGCTTGGCTCGCCTCGGGCGGACTGGGCTTCTGGTGAAGCTCAGAACGTCCAAGGGTCACGGCTCGGACCGTTCGAAGATCGGCTCTCGGACCTTCCGAGAGTCGTCTTCTCCGACTGTCTGCAACAGCAGACAGTCACAGCGGAAAAACGGTGAAATGCGATTCCAGAAAGGGAAGGCTTCCCGGATTCGTTTTTCACATCTGTCTGGTCTGATGGACTCCTCTGGAAGTCCTCTTTCTATAGGGAAAGGTTTGGAGCTCAAAAGCTCGACGGGTCATCCGATTTTAAGGGTAAATCCTCACGGGTACATGAAACCCATGGTTTTCCTTAAAACTTAAAACTTGTTTTTCTCAATCAAAACGGAGTCAAATTCGGTTTTGTTTGATTCTAAATCGGTTGGAAATGAGAGAGAATTGTAATGGATACCTTTGTTGAGGTTCTTGGGCTGAAATTCGGGTCTTTGGAAAATCTCCCACTAAGCTTACTGTTACTGAAAAACAGAAGCACAGCAGGTTTGTCGGTCGGAATTTATCATAGAGTAGGAGAGTAGAGAGAAGAGAAGAAATGCAATTCTGCTGGGAGTTTCAAACGATTCACTGAGGCTTGAATTTATAGGGAAAATCATTTGAGGAGAGACGCCAGAAAACTGCTGCACAAGCAGCAGCGATGGGACTGGACGATCGGGTATCATCATTCACCGGTAAGGGAGGCCGGAAAACTTGTTGCTCGATGGGATGGGACGGCGGGGGCTCATGATGGCCGGAAATCCGGCCGGTCTGCCAGAGCACACTGCATGGCGTGCGCAGGAAAATTCCTGCCGTTGCAGATCAGCCCTCCATCGAAAACTAATTTGCAGATAAGCTCCAATTTTATAAAAAATTGATTTTTAAAACTAAAACAATAATTTAAAACCTCAAAAACTTGATACAACCTTACAGATGGGTTGGGTTTTGAAAACCTTGGTCACCATAATAATTTCAGAAATTATCTCTCACTAAAAGCCCTTGATTTAAACAAAAATCATATTTTTCCCAAAATTACTTAATTAAACAAATGTAAAAATAACTATTTTATAGACCTCATTTTTATGTGAAATGAAATATCTAGATCATTCCTAAAATGATCTAACACCAAATATCATTTTCAAAATTTATCTCCTTCCCGAAATTATTTAAAATAATTAAAACTCCCTTTCGGGATTCCGACGGGTGATATTTAAATATCATTTTCAGAAAATTAAATCATTTTGAAATAATAAATGCAAATCCTTCATTAAGGAGAATATTATCTACCAATAATATACACACATCAATATAATTCACAAAATCATATCTAAAAGCGGTAAATTACCAAAATACCCCTCCAGCTGAACGGGCTGGATCTCTGAGCTTACGAGCTCAGATTGGGCCTCGCTTGGGTTTTCCTCATAGCCCTGACCGTAAACCTCGAGATCGCCCGGTTAAACAAGATTAACGAGTTAAAACACGCCAAATCTGGAGCAGGGTATTACAGGATTAATAGTTGGGCCCAAGGGTCACACACGATCTCAACATGTGGAACTCAAAGATATACCATAAGTTTACCCCAAAGAGATACAAACATAAACATACATAATTCCAAACATCGAATTATCATTGAAACATCATCAGAGTAACTACGGATAAATGGTAGTTTAATACATCACGTTTAAGCAAACTAAGTACCACACTCGGTACTTTACATAGGCAAATGGTTCAAATAACCAAAAGGCAAAGATAAGGGAATTCCTCTTAGTGGGAATCCCAAAGCAGCGTCGCACGTTATCCACCTTAAGCTTCAAATAGAGGGTTCTCCTCCTCGGGTACATCTCCTGAAATGTGAGTGGGGTGAGCTAACTAGCCCAGTGAAGGAAATATAACAGTGCAGTATAATGAAATATCAGGTTAGTACATAATCAACAGTTGCAATATAATATCTCATGCTTGATAATAAATTCTCAACGTCAAGTATAATCTCATCATCTTTTCCAATACTGCTGTCATCCAACGTAACATACTACGCTGAGACCATCGTATTAAGTCCCGACAAGGTCAAAATACATCATTGCAAGTACATCTCCGGCCCTCACATGGCCAGTACTAACACTCCTCAAGTCAGTAACTATCGACACCCCTGGTCTAGTAGACGTAAACCATCTCACACACATGGTCGATATTGGTTCAATAGTCAATGGCACGTGGAAGCAATATTACATAACTCATATGATCAACATCATAGCATTCATAAGCATCATATGCACTTCTTACAACAATGCATTATGTTTAGGCATATGAGTGGGTTCATCAAATCTGAAACAACTCATTGCTCAAGATCCATGTCAATAAAAACTTGATTACACCTACTGCAAAGTTAAGTTCCCTCACCGAAAATGTGTGGTATCGCGGTCTTTGTTCAACAAGCAAACAAGTGCACAATCAATAGTAAGTCAACATACATAGCATTCAAATGCATATATACAAGTAGTGTTTCAAAACCATACTTGTTTTTTCCCAAAAATCTCCAAGGTAAATGGAATTGAGTCTCCTACTTGGTTTCTAACCATTTTAAGTTATAATAATCCACCATATAGAAATAATAAGGTGCTCAGTCCAAAACTCATATTGTCTTCTGGGCATGACCAGATTGACTTATTGAGTTAGGTCTAGATACTCAGGTCACTTCTCGGTTGCCTTCTAGATAGGACCAGATTTGACATGTTGAGTACGGCCTCGAGGTCACTCAGTGCCCGACAAATATAGCGTCGGCCTGGAAGTGAAGTCACTCAGTGCCGGACAAATAGAGTCGGCCTGGAAGTGAATATAATAGTATATATACTATAGTAATAAGGGAAGGGGGTCAGTACATTTTTAATTTATTAAATGCATAAACATCACATGCATCAATAATCAAACAAGGTTTTACACTAAAAAACTGGGTCCCTCAGAACAAGCCTCGGAACCAGGTATTGTGGCTTCGGATCATCCGAACCATTGCCTAAACCAGTCACTGACTTCGGACCTTGGGTCTGCCTTCGGATCGTCTGAAGATCAGGCCTTGGATTATCCGAAGGTCATTCCGAACCAAAAAATCCTAAAAACATGTTTGGGTGGGTCTATGTGTCTCGGATCATGCTGAGTGAAGCTCTGATCATCCAAGAGGGGTTCGATCCTTCCGAACACGGCTCGGAACATTCGGCTGAGTGGCTAGCCTTTGGCCACTTCAATACTTCGAGCCGAAGCTAGGAACGTCCGAAGGGTGCTACCCTTGGACAGTCCGAAGCTAGACTCTCGGACCGTCTGAGAGTCGTATTCCACCTCTGTCTGCAACAACAGACAGTAACGAGCAGACACTACATGAAATACCAATCCAAAAACAGTGGGTTTCCTAGATTCGGTTTTCACATCCAACCGGTCAGATGGGTCTTAGTGAGTCCTTTTTCCATAGAGAGTGGTTTGGAGCTTTAAAACTAAATAGGCCATTAGATTTTAACACCAAAACCACACTGATACCAGAAATCCCATGATTTTTCTTAAACTTCAAACTGGTTTTACACACTCAAAACTTGGCCAAATTTGATTTTTCTCTATTCTAAACCACTTAAAAGTTAAAGAGGAACACAGTGGTTACCTTCACTTGAGTTCCTGGGCTGAAAAATTCAACCTTTGAAAATCTTCCTCTTAAGCTTACGGTGAAGAAAAGTTTTGGAAAAACAGAGGCTAAGGGGGGAGATCAGCTGGGAAAATTCAGAGCAGCTGAGACTGAGAGGGAGATAGAAATTTGAGGAGTTTGATCAGCTGAAGAGAGGTGATTTTATAGAGAGCATTGATCAATCGAAGGTGGCCGGATGGCCACTGCATGCAACGTCCGAAACAGTAAACCACTGTTCGGTTGGTTTGGTTGTAGATAAGTCCTCCAATAATTTCAATTTTGCAAATAAGTCATTTTTTGATGAAAACTGGATTTTTAGCTTAAAACCTGATTTTAAAGGCTCAAAAATTTTAATCCAACCTGGCAGATAAGTTGGTTTTAAAAATTCTAGTCACTATAAAAATTTGGAGATTTAAAACTCACTAAAAACCATAGATTTAAATAAAACTCACAATTTAACACTATTTACGTGTTTTAACTTGTGTTAAATAAAACAATTTAAAATCCTCATTTTTGGGGTTTGAAAGAATAAACTAGACCATACTAAAATGGTTTAATATACTATACTTGTTTCAAGAATTATCTCATTTCCAAAACCATTTAAAAATATTTATTTCTCCCTTTCGGGGTTTTGACAGGCGGTTTTAAATACCATTTTCTGAAAATAAAATTATTTTAAAATCAGAAATAGGAATCCTTGACTAAGGAGAATGATATCATCCAATAATAATAACATAATAACACAATTTATAAAATAATAACACTAAGTGGTAAATTACCATTTTGCCCCTCTAGCTGGACGATCTAGATCACTGAGCTTGCGAGCTCAGATTGGGCCACACCTGGGCTTTTCACAAAGCCCTAACCGTAATCATCGAGATTAACCGGTCTAAGCAAGATTCATTAAGCTAAACTACGCATAAATTGGGTCAGGGTATTACAAATAAACATAGTATGAGACTCATTTATGCGTCTAGAGATTAATAGGTTATATGTCTTCGTGCACGGATTATATGAAATCAGTGTTTACCCGATCTTGAAAACCGGTGATGCAAATAACTTTATATCCAGACTTAAATCAAGTTTTTTCCTGTGTGAAACCCTATGCAAAAGGGCACATGGAACGATATATGAATTGTATAGGAACGATATATGAATTGTATAGGAACAAACACAAGTTGTGATGTTCTTTCTCTTTAATTCTAGTATTGATTTTCTTTATCCCCAGGTTGTGGGGAGATTATGAATGTCTAATAATTTATAATTTCAGTACTTTAATTTATCCATTGTGACATGTATATGCTGAAAATGATGTACATGACATATTGCATGCACTTTCACGAGGGTATGTAGGAATGGGCGATAGACTAAGTGAGGTAATATTATATTGAGTGCATTGGGATATATGGGTTGAAAGCTAATTTAATCCATAATGCTAAGTGCTAAAGGGATTGCCTTCACGCACTGTGTGAAGTTTTGGACTGTGTCGGGTCGATATGAAGAGCTCGTGCTAAGGGTAGCATTTTGACTGTGTTAGGTCTTAATGCATTGTGGACTAGGTGAAGCACCGATGATATTGTGAACCAGTGTAGATTGCATGATGGTTAATAAAGGCAAATCTGAGTGTTAAAGAAAGCAGCATGCATATAAAAATGGTAGAGATTAACCATTTTTAGGGGGTTGACCCAGGATGTTAGAGAAGACATGATAATTGCATAATAATCTGTTTGATTTATAATATATGTGATATTATTATTGTTGAATACTCTTTAATGAGTTGTTAGCTCATACCCCTTACAATGTAGTATTATCGCTTGAAGAGGGGATTTGCAGAACCTCCACTTTTGCTTTAGGAGATGAACTCCATCATATTTCCCGCTGATGGGAAATATGTTTATTATGTTTACTTTCATGCCAATGATGCACTTTTAATCAATGTCACAAATACCGTTCTCGGGATATTAACGGCAACTGATAATAAAGGGATATTTTCCAATTCTCAGAGTTTTATTGGGAATTTAAAGGGAAAATCTTGCAGAAATTAAAAATATTAAAAAACATGATAAATAAAAAATTCTCATCTAACATTTCTTGAGCAAAAAAATATCATATAACTCTACATGAGTTCATTGCTAAATATCATATCAAAACCATCCAATATCAAAATAACATTAAAAGACAAATCATCCACCAAGAAAATCTAATTTGAAGTTTCAATTAACAAACCATCAAAACGTAAGTAGTATCATTAAGGTCAACAAATATCCAAATAACATGAAACATTTGGTTTTTAATTTATTTTTAAAAAAATATGTTTCTGTTAACATATTTTGTATTAATTTAATTTTTTATATTTTATATTTGTGACACTCTCCTCAACTTCTTAGAATTAATTCATTTAACTCCTTAAATCTCTCTTCTACTAATCCACAACTCTCTCTTCCCCTAAATCTCTCTCAAAATATCATTAAATTAATAGTAAATAATTATTGTCTTAAATTTAATTATTTTACTGTTTCACTCTTCAATTTCCAGGGTAAAATACTTTCCTATTCATATATTTTTCATTGATAATTGAAGTTTTTCCTTCTTTAATGCTCAATCATTATTCAAATAATTAACTATATATTACTTTAGGTATTTTACATACATATTATATTTTATTATCATTTTAATATCTATTTTATTGTGTTTTATTAGACCTTTTAATATTTTAAATTTTCTACATATTAAAATCTTTAATTTCAAACATATTTTTTTGTCTCATTTATCAAATATATTTTATTTTTAATTTAATATTTTTAAATTTATCTTAACAAACAATTCATTAAATTTTGTATAGAAATTTCTTTCATTAAATTCTCATTTCATTCAAGACGTCATGGGGCATGGCCATATGCTTATAAACGGAAGTGGTTGAAACACTCAAACACGGTTGGTTTTAAGCGGAAGATGAATTTCCTGGTAAAAACATGTTTTTATCGTGATAGTAACATTTCTTGCGTTATGACCTGCTCCGAACCCGGATGTCGACCCGGAGTGCAACTTAATTTTTTTTTTCAAACACCCATCATTATCCATTAACCCTCAAAACATGTGAGAAACCATATATTAAGTCTACCAACACATCAATATAATGTATATAACATGAAAACTTACAAACATAAGTTTCCTATGCTACATGAGACATATTTATATTAAAAATATACAAAACATTCCAAGGTTCACTTTGTTTCCACGTGCGGGAAACCACAACAAAGTCCAAGTTTCGACTCCTAACAAGGCATCATTGGTTCCTTTACTCTATCTTCCGACGCATACCCTGCATTGTAAGGGACGTGAGCTACTAGTCCACTGAGGAGAACTCGAATAAATCAGAAACCATGACATGCATGTATCAATGCAAATGAACATGTAACTTACCAACCTATGATCCATTTCTACCTTAGGATCATTCTTATAGGATATTGTTTACCTTTATGGTCCTATACTAATACTTACCACCAGGTCTTATCTCATTATGATATACATGCATTAACCATCATGTTATAAACAATTAGAGGAATCATTCCCCAAGTCATACCTTGCTAATCAACTGGGGATAATCATTCACCAAGTCAAATTCCATTTTTCCATTAGGGTACTCATTCACCTAGTTATATCCCATTTAGCCATTGGGGTACTCATTCACTTAGTCATATCCTAGTAATCAACTAGAACTCACTATGATACATCTCATTGTTCATACAGGGATCTCTCACCAAGCTATATCCCACGTATTGAGGTCCTAAGCTGAAACTTACTGAAGATCGTCATAAGCTTCGGTATTATTAAATCCACCCACTTGAAATAATACAGCAACTTGCAAGTGCTCACAAACATTCCAACTTTATCATACCCACTAAGACGTACAATCATACTCACTAAGACTTACAGTCATACTAACTTATCATACTCACTAAGACTTACTTTACCAAATCCACAGACTGTATACTCTAAACAGTTTAAAATAATTTCCACAGTTTTCAACTTCTAATTACATTTAACCCACTGAGTTTAACAATATGCATGACTCCCAGTGCCTTTCTTACATAGGGATTTAACTTGAGAGAAATCCAATGAAATTCAGACTTACAATCCAAATACCCAAAACGCATAAATTTAGAAATAATAACCAACAACCATTCAATCAGTCAACTGGATTACTAACACTGGTGCCTTCATCCAGTTCCTCACCCAACAGTTCCTAGACATTCTATGGGTCCATACTGCGTTTAGAGAATACCAGCCCTCTGCTCCCCAACACCATTTTACGCATACTTTCTACATAACGAGAACATAATTTCCATCCGTTACAAGTAGGCAGTGTCAGGTCTCGCTTCCAAATCACTTAGCCTTTTCCATCCTTAAATTTCCATGGATCCCATTTCGTTCTAAAGTTGGTGGGTTTAAATGCCAACATTACAATACCAATTCGGTTCTAGTCTCCTTACATTTACCCGCAGTGATTATCACAGAAATATGTAAGAATAAAATAATAATATAAATTTCAAAAAAATTACAGATTATCTATCCAATCCCATGCATTTCCAATAAAAACGTGATAACTGTAATCAATCACCTAACTTTTCTACTTCTTTAAATTTTGTCAGAGGGTTAGCTTATAGTCATCCAAAACACTATAATAAAATAAAAATGTAAAGTACTCAGTGCCCCGTCACGTATTGTTTTCCAGTTACAGAGACGTATTGAGACGGTGCCTAGAGGGTATAGAGACAGTAAAGTAAATAAAAATACTCAGAGCCCAACCCCTTTTATCATCGAGCAGCGTTTCCGCTGCGCTACTGATGGTCACTGAGCGGTGTTTCTGCTGTACTACTGATGGGGGATTCCAGTCCAGAGGGTATAGTGCAAGAAATGTAAATAAAATCCTCAGTGTCCCACTTCAAGACCACCGGGTGACTAAGCGCCTCCTCAGATGGTATCACCGAGCGACTAAGCGCCACTACTGATGATCCATTGGGTGACTAAATGCAACCTCAAATGGTATCATCGAGCGACTAGCACCACTACAGATGATAGTGACCCAAAGGTTACAGTAGTGGAATTTAAACACACAACACATAAAAGTAAACACACAATAATAGTCAGTTGGGATTAATCTTTTCTCCGATTTTATTTAGTGTTGAAAAACTTAATTTTAAACATAAAAATAAAACTATTTAAAGGTTATAATTTAAAATTCAAGATGAAGCCTATTTTTTCCTTCATTTTAAAGCTCATAACTACCCCTTTCTACTCCTAACTTGCTCTATAATTAATATAAACAAAAAAAAATCATTTTAATACCTTATACGCAAAAAGCTGCTAAGAAATGACTTAGTTTTGAAAACCCAAGCTTCTGCTGCTTGTTGCTTCAAACGAAAGAAGAAGAAAGAAAAAACGAAAGAAAAGAAAAGAAGGAAGCGACTGGAGAATTGCTAATTTTTTTTACTTTCCTCCCTCCCTCCCTATTTATAACCGTTTCGGACTTAGAGCCCAAGAAACGAATCGCATCAAGATTTCAAACGAAATCTTGTTTAGATTTTTATTAATATTTTATTATCATATCTTTTTAAGAATTCCTTTTATGTCCTTTCTCATATTCGGATATTTTAGGGTCTCTTTAGGCTAATCTAACTAGTCCACTAGGTCAGGTATTAAAAACTAAGCATGGTATTAAAATTTGGAGAGAAACCGACATAAAAAACACGGTGCTTTAGCCAAAAATCACCGTTTTGTCAAAATTTCCTAATTTGAAAAATCTCTTTGAAATGATCTAACTTTACAGTTAGACAGAGTAAATTAACCTGACAAAAAAATTCTAAAGTTTCGAAGTGTTTTGAAGTAAAAAACCACTCTATCCGAGTGAAAGAGTGTTTTTAGTTAAAACGACGGCCCATGTTTCTCAGTGTAAAATAAATGTCAAAAACTCGATATTTTGGAAATCTGAAGACACAAGAGGCTTGGTTATATTACAGATCGAGCTCTGAATCTCTCCGTATATTTTTAGGATTCTGTCTCCTCTAGCAAATTGGGGCTTTGTCACCTAGTAAATTTTAGGCAGTAAAAATATATAGAATTAGCACGAACTTGGCATTCCATTAAGTCTGGAATTTAAAAGTATTCACTAATCTAAAATTTGGAGTTCTAACTAAGTCAAATGGCTAAGTTTCCAGAGCAGCCAAGGTTTATCCTAAAATAATATTATTATATTTGTAACTTGTCCATATACCTTTGAGACTTAATTGAAGGAGTTATCAAACTTAGATCGAGTCAAACTCGAATTTGTTGGAAAGATCACTCTGTACTCTTCACGATTGGAACAAAAATCATAGTTAACGGCTAAAAATATTTAATTAATCATGATTAATCAAATTAACCTCGAAATTGGGTTGAGGTATTACACGTTAAAAATGCGTTGTTACCTGGAGATTCTCGTTAAAAACGGCAATGGAGAGAAAATGCCATTTTTTAACGTGAAAACAATATTTTGCAGATATTTTGGTGGTAAAATCGAAAATATCGACGGTATTTGTTAAATTTCTTTTAATAATTATGCCTCATGTGGCATGAAAACTAAGCATGTAATAACCACTATGTTTTCGTATGCTACTCTGGTGGTGAATGTATATGTATTTATGTGGTGTATATCTTTGTCAGAATATTTATGGTACAGGTTTGAGTCCACGTGCGAAAAACATGTGTGACATTTTCTATTTGGACCTTTTGGGGAGATTGCAATAGAGGCCCATAGATTATTTCTAAGTGTTATTATAAAAAAAAAAAATTAATCGCGTTCTGGACCCACAGCGGGTCGTGGCATGACAATTACTTAATTTGAAATTCATGACCGTTTGGCTACAATTTAATGCGAAAATAGCCTTTGGGAACAACTTTAAATGCTTTTTAAAAGAGTTGTTACCACGAATTGGTCGACCGGTTCTAACTTCCTGTCAATCAAATGGGACCCTATGTTATCGAACCGGACCGCGGACAGTCCGACAAAGTTATCTCGCCAAGCTGAATTCTGTCAGTTCGTGGCCTATCTTTGGTAGTTAGATGTTGTCATAACTCCGTTCTTCATCATAGATCAGTGGTTTAAATCAATCTACGTAAACAATAATTTCTTGGCCGTTGGATGAGAAAAATCCAAAATTTTGTAATAGATACAGTTAGTGCCCCGGCTTGCCGAGTCACTTATTTCTCAATTCCATGACTTAGGTGAAGCATTACCTCGGAAGGTTGAAGCTATGAACAAGACTCAGGGCATGATGAAGATTGAATCAAGAGCTCAAAGAAGGAAGATCTAGTACAAGATTCATCATCACCATGTGTATGGCAATCACAAAGGTAAATTGGCCATAGATGACTTTAGGTGGTACCCAACACCATAGGATGGCCATGCCTAGGCTTAGAGAACTCATCTGGATAATTAACAAAGCCTAGTGGTTGTTTGACACCAATTGGAACCGAACTTGGGAATATGTAAAACCATTGAGTTTACTGTTAGGTCGACACATTGTGCCCGGCGACATATCACCAGTGACAGGGACAATCAATTGTGGTACAACGATGCATCGTTTGGAAAAACCAAGGTTCTGGTTGGAAAGGTTTGTCAAACATAAGTTGTCTCAGGATACAACAAATCGTACAAACACGATCAATATTGAGACAAGACACCGACCCATCGGGCATAACGATCAATCCGCGGGACTCAGGCAAGATCAGGACTGTCATTCACAGTCTAGTCTCAAGACAATACATTTGTCAGGCTACGACCCATCGTGTGGTATAGAGCACGATATATTGGGCGCACGACCAATTGTAGAGACAGGGCGCACTTTGGGTCTGGGAAAAGGCAACTTTGTCAAAATAGGTTAGCGTCAGGCCGATACGATCGCCACCCCACGATCAATTGCTCGTGATTGTGCATGACTAATCGTATGGCACGATCAATTGTCCGTGACCGTTTTATAGCTGTTAGAAAACAATTACTGTATAATGGTCACATTACAATGACTATATTTGAAAGCAAGAACGATCGCCACCCCATGATCAATCGCCCGTTGTAACTTCGGGATTTCTATTTTGCCTATTTAAACACCAAACCATGTTGGGTTTTGGTTGGACACTCTAGTGAGAAAAATCCAAGGCATTTCCAAATAACTCACTCCTCTCTATGCACCTTAATTAGGAGAACCATTTGAAATCCAATCATCTTGATTGTGATTAGAGAGAGAGAGAGAAAAATAGATATAGGATAACTATTGGTAGATCTTAAATCCTAGAACCCTCCCATAGATTGTGATTGCGCATACACAAGGCACATCTTCGACATGATCGACATCACATTGGGAAGGACATCTTCAAGAAGCACACATCTACAAGTTTGAGCTATCAAAATGCAAGTGCTTCTTAGGTTTGATTTTACTTTCAAATCTTGATTGTACAGTGGAATAGATTAAGACGATCAAACCACTATAAAAAATAGAGGGATAAGGACGTAGACCGAGGTTGGTCTAACCTTTCAAAATCCTAGGCGATTGGGTGAAATTCCTAATCAATTGGATAGGTGGAAGTTTTACTCTATTTGTGAGGGCGTAATTCCTCACATAGTGTGTTTGGAATAGCCCAAGGTTGGGTGAGTCCAACAGTGGATGTAGGTTTGTTTAAACTAAACCACTATACATCTTGTGTTGTGAGTGATTGATATTGTTTGTGTATTTGATCTATAATTGGTATACTCTATTGTTCACACAAACACTTTGCATCTTGATTATCTTGTTAATCTGCAGGTTATAATTTTAATTAATCAAGAATTTTGCAGAGACCATTAAAATAGGTGATTGCCTTATTCACCCTCCCATCTAGGTTCAATTTAGACTCTTGTTTTAGCACACCAGGAACTTTCAGATATAAAATTTGTTAGTGCCCCGACTTTACCGAGTCCCTAAGTTTGTCAATTCCATGACTCTGGAAGAAGCACTTGCTAGAAGCTTGAAGACTCAAGGTGATCAAGATTGAAGATCATGCTCCACCGGATTAAAGCTTATCGCTATGGCAATCACAAAACAGGTATTTGGCCATAGATGACTTTAGGTTGTACTCACACCTTTGGAGGACCATTCCTAGGTTTAGTTGAGCAAATGGTAAAATCATAAAAAACCCAGAGAGGAAGCTTGACAGTAAATTGGGAGTGAACTTGGAAATATGAATTAAGTTCACTGTCAGTTCGACTAGTAGTTCTTATCGACCCCTCGGTGGAGACAAGATCGACCCATCGTTGTCATGAACTGGTCAGCCATATTGACAAAGGTTCTAGAACATTGAACTGTCATTCTGGGTATGCCTCTGATCGAGAGTCTCGTATGCACCGATCCATCGGTGATGAACTTAATGACCCCTCGTGGTCAAATGACTCGTCGATGATAACTTATGAGTTCTTGAACTTAGAACTCAAGTGGACTCCCGAGAAAACAGACATCTCGATATTTCAAGACCGATCGAGAGTACTAGGACCGACCCCACGGTAAACGGGGACAGGTCGTTCTGGGGAGGACAAGTTTCGGGACATGTAACTTTGTCTGCATGGTGTTGCCCCAGATTGAGACCCTCGTATGGACCGACCTCTCGGTGCCATGACTGCCGACCCATCGGAGACACAGACATATCGGCCGGGTATAAATTATGCCATTGGAAATGCATTTAATGCGCAACAGTCGGGTGGTTGAACGATTTTTAGTGACCGACTCCTCGGTGCACCCGACCTGTTGGTATATGACAGTTTCTGAAATAGGTTGCCTTCTCTATAAATACCAATCCTTGTGCAACTATTTCATATCCTTTGGCAAATCCTTTGGACCTTCATCATTATCAGTGAGCTTAAACAAGGGCAAACAAAAGGATCACTCTCTCTCTCTTGTACTTACACTTGGGGAATCTAATACAGCCAATCATAGTGATTGAGGTTGTGAAAGCAGAGAGAGAGGGAAAATGATATACAACTAGGATAGATATTGATAGAACCAATTTCCTAGTAACCCTAAAATTGTGATCGCTCAACGGCGGCTAAAAGGCGGAGCGTCGAGATTAACTTGGGCATGCATTAGGTGGATTTTTGAGAAGCACACATCGTTGTGAAAGAGCTACAAAGCAAGTGCTTCTTGGTTTTAATTTTGCTTAAAACCTTTATCTTGTGAAAGTGCATTAAGCACCAATATAAAAAATCTACAGCGTCGTCTCTTGTACATATGGTGGGTGGAATTCCCAGCCAATTCGAATAGGTGGAATTCCTATTCTACATGTGGGGGGTGAAATTCCCACCAAAATGAGTCAGGTGGAATTTCTACTCTAATTGTGAGGGTTTAAGTCCCCACTTAGTGGATTTGGGGATAACTCATGTAACACCCCACTCCTTTCTACAATCTAAACGGGTCGTGGCCCGTTTAACTGCAGACTGAACGGGCGTGATCCAATGCAACAACGCAACTAACGGGTCTTACATCACAGATTTGTGTAACGCCCGCCCCTTTTCACACTAAAATCAGAGTCTATTTTTTTTTTTAAATTTAAGTGACAAAGGGCGCGGACGTCACAATGCGAGTTAAGTCCGAGCTTCTGAAGCCCGACCCTTAACTGGCCAACCCTACGTGCGTGT
Organism: Chimonanthus salicifolius; assembly: GCA_013350335.1. Taxonomy (NCBI): domain Eukaryota; kingdom Viridiplantae; phylum Streptophyta; class Magnoliopsida; order Laurales; family Calycanthaceae; genus Chimonanthus; species Chimonanthus salicifolius. Next base: position 21,966,270 of record CM023539.1, on the reverse strand, counting down.
GGGACGGAGTCCACGGAGAATGGTTCACACGTAGAAGTAAGCTCGAGGAATATTAAATTAAATGCGGAATGATAATAGACACTAACATACAAATTTTAGATAGCAGGGAAGAACATCATTAAATTACTAAAATATCTCATAATCATAATGTCCAAAATAAAATCCAAACCATAGTAAGAAATCTAAAATTATTACATGCCGATAAGCTAAGCTACTTAAATTACATTTCCAAAATAAAACTTAAATAAACTAAGTAGCCGCTTTCCCAAGCTCCTAAGCTTGGCTCCCGTCGCGTCCACCGTTTCCACCGTCTCCTGCGTCATCAGCTAGGGTAGAAGCAGGGCGTTAGACAACGCGCCCAGTAGGACTCTGAGTAGGGCTAGCACATGGATTAGTGATAACAAACATATCGATAACAATATAATAAAACCCATAAAATGAATGCCATGCCATGGGTGCCTATGTCATGTGCCCCACCCATCATCCATACCATCATACAATGTCATATCCCCCTTGACGGCAAGGCCTCGTCAAGGTATCCCCATGTTTGCTTCTCGGTCGCCCCGACGGAGCATGGACTCCTGTTATAGCATATCAAACTATCCCCATGTCTGTTTCTCGGTCACCCCGACGGAGCATGGACTCCGGTTATATCTCAACATATCAAAATATCCCCATGTCTGCTTTTCGGTCGCCCCGACGGAGCATGGACTCCGATTATAGCGCATTAGGCTATCCCCATGTTTGCTTCTCGGTCGCCCCGATGGAGCGTGGACTCCAGTTTCATTATTCTCCCGCCCATGCCATGCATGAGATGTAAGTGCATTATGCTATGTAATATATATATAATTCATATCCTTAATTCATAATTCATAGCATTAAAATATAATCCATAACATTAAAACCCATCTTAAAATAAATCATATAATTACCGAAATAAATCATGGAAACCATCACATACACATAATCCACGGCTTACAAAAAGGTAGGAATCCTACCGAATACCGACTAGCGTCCTTTTTCGTTTTCGCCTGATAAATCCGGTCGCCGATCGCGTACCGTTTGCGATGTCCCGATACCTTATTATACATTTACCAAATTAGTCCATATTTTATCCGTGATTAAGTCCCTAACTGATCACAAACTTAGATCCATTAATGATCCCTAACTTAGATCCGTTAATGTCCCATTAACCATGTCATATGATCATTAAAATTAGCCATTTAATTAACCTAATCCTTATTCACTTAAACACATACAAAACCCCGTACTTAGCCCATAATTGATCCATAATCTTGGATCCATTAACGTTCCATCAACCATATCATAGAATTTATTAAAATCAGCCACTTAATTGACTTAATCCCCATTCATTTAATCATCTACATAGACCCTAATCTTGGCCCATAAAATGGCTCTCATATGAGTCATGGGTTCGGCCATACACCATGGCCGAACCCATGATGTCTTTTCCTTATCTATCCTTGGACCTATTTACATTATTTAGATCCAAAATGAACCCTCCCATGAGGGATTTTACATCATGCCTTTAAATCATCACTTTGATCATTATTTGGTACATTTTTGAGTCCATTAATGACTCCTTTAATCATACCACATTCCCCATTCTTTTCATGGTTTCAAACATACTTAAACCATCAAATTTCCCCATAGGGTTCGGCCATGCAACATTGTCGAACCCATGGTCCATGCTTTCCCATGAATTCCATCCCTTTAAAACATTATTTACTCTACTTAAAGTCCATTTAAAACTATCAATCTTCTTCATCCATTTACATTTTTGTCCACAATTAACCCATACACTTAGACCCATTAATGATTCATTAACCATGACATAACATCCCTAAAAATCGGCCACTTAATTTAATCAAATTTCCAATCATCTAATCCCATACATAGACCTTGATCTTAGCCTAAAATGACTCACAATTGGGTCATGGGTTCGGCCATACACCATGGCCGAACCCATGATACCTCTTTCCATTTTTCTTAGGCCTATTTACCACATTTTGATTTAAAATTAGTCCCTCCATGAGGGGGTTTAAATCCTACCTTTAAATCATCATTAATTATATTTTTGGGTCCATCAACTTAGTCATAATTCCCTTTTATTTTCATGGTCCTAAAATACTCAAGTTCACCAAAATCTCTCCATGGTTTTCCTCATTTAAAAACCTTTTTTTTTTAAAATCACCACATTCATTCATTTTAAACTTTTTAAACCTCCAAAACATTAACACATTAATCCATCTTTTCTATCCTTTAAACCCATTTAACAACCACCATTTGATCACCATAGGGTTCGGCCATACACCATGGCCGAACCCATGGTTCATGGTCCATCATTTTCTATGCCTCTTGAGGCCACAAAAATCATTCACATACCCCATGAATTTCCTCATTTAAACCCCTTTAAAAATCACTCACATTTATTCATTTAAAACCCTAAAGTCATTAGCCACCCTCATTGTCTTCCATTCTTTAAAACCCTAAAAATCATACATCACTTACCATGGTTTTTCTCATAAAAACCCCTTTTAATCTTCCAACATTTTAATCATTAAAAACCTCAAAATCATAAACCATTCTCCATGCTTAATTAATTTAACTTCATAATATCCTTAATCCATTTAATTTGTTCTTAACCTTAATTTACCCATTAGGGGTTTTGTCCATTTTCATCCTTCCATTGGATGGAATTGAGATCCAAGGCCATGATGTTTTGGCCACCTCTAATTCCAAGAAATGGATTTCATAACCTCTTAAACCTTAAAAAAAAAATCTAATCTCTTCTTTAGAAAATACTTACGATCCGACGTCTCCTCCGACTTTCGTTACTCCCGTCGGCTTCCTTGACCTTCTTTCTTCTCCTTCTCCTTTGTTGGTTGGCTAAAATGTTTGATCAATGGTGAAAACCTCCAAGCTTGGGTTCGGCATGGTAGGGTTAGATTTGAGAGATAGAGAGATGGGGAGGGAAGGTCTCAAGTTTTGATCTTGAGATGGAGGCTTATACTTACACTTCTCCTCTCTTTTCTACTCTTCTTAGTTTTTCATTCTTCTTCTTTTCTCTTAGTGTAGGACGGTGGTGGAGAGAGCAAAAGGGAGAGAACGTGTGAAATGGAAGAGGGGTTGGAGAATGAGATGAGAGTTATCTCATTTGGTTAATTAATTCTAACATTAATTACTCCCACCTACCACACATAGTTTAATGTGTTTAATGGTGGTGGTTGGGATAAAACCACCACCTTTAAGCACATGGTTTATTTTGTGTTTGTTTGGGTGGTTTGTGTTTCTTTGGGTGGTTTTGATCTTCCAACTTTGACCTTTTGACCATCACTTGATTAGCTTAATTAACTTAATTAATTTGATCATTAAATTAAGTTAATTAATTCCCACTTAATTTAACTCCATTAAATTCCCTCCATGAAATTCACCCATGGTTGACCAAGTCAACCATGATGGCCGGCCCCACCAATTCTTGGTCCACACGCCACCTCACTTAGTGAGGTGGAGGTGGGTCCCAATTGGCCATGTCATCTTGATCTAATTAAAATTAACTTAGGTGATTTTTCACATTAATTTATTCAATCCCTTCAAACTAATTGGATCTCCATTGGGCCCATGGCCCAATTACATTCCCTTCTATCCATTTACCTTAGAGCTTAAATCCTCTTGGCCCATTGGGTCCCAAATGGGTATTGGGCCCAATTTGACCATCCTTGGCCCAATTGACCATTATTGACCTCTAAATGACTTTAAATCCAATCCATGGTCCATTGGGCCATACTTGGGCCTTTGTCCATATTTTGATCCATTCACCATTTATTCCATCAAATTTCCAATTTCTACCATTAAAATAAATAAATAACCACATATATATTGATTTACAAATTCCGGGCCATTACAATTTGTGGCTGGAGAAAAATAAGTATATTTTTTTGAAGTTTATAAATGAAATAAATAAATCCATCAAATCCTTCATGCCAAAAACTTGACACATCGTATAAATTCTAATGCCATCCACCAACATACAGGGAATAACGCATATAATAACAACATTAAATATATGTTTTGCTCACAACCCATTCTACAAAAATAAAACCAACTAATAAATCTTAAATTTCTCAAATTATTTGAATAAACTAATTAAGTCTCAAAGAATAATAAGCATCCAATAACTAAACTCAATCGACATAGTCCAACACCTAGCTAAGAAATTAAATATTCATCCATAGTAACTTCTAATTTTCAACGTCGTCCTCTAATCCTAAATTCAAAGGGTTACCTGCAATGTAAGGGTGTGAGCTCCCAGCCCAGTGAAGAAATACAATAGCACATATCCAAAATATGATATCTCCAATATACTCAATGCAACACAAATAAAGAAAAATTAAAAGTATAAGTAATTGAATATGCATTTAATGTCCGTGCTTTATGCCATGCAATGTACAGTGCTCAATTCCTCATTCATCCATAACAACAACTACTGTATTTGGTGGCCTACCCGCCGAAGTGAGGTTAACACTACCACCAAATAGCAGTCGACGTGACCTTTCATAGCTTAAGAATCCAAACTTACCACATATGGGGTACTACTCACTAAAAGCGAGGCTACACACTACCACCGTCGTGGTCTACATGAAAGATCACGGCTCACCTCCATGCCCCCTCCCATGAATATGAAGATGCCATACTCAGTGCCATGTCTACCATATTAATATGCCATAAATTTCATCATCAACATTATACTCTAAGCAGGATTATATGATCTCAAATTAACATAAACACCATGTACATGTTTTAAAATATCAAAATCAATCTCAAGAATATAATACATGCATAATAATAATTCATATCACAGTATTATTACTATGACAACACAATATCATAGATCTATCTTAATAACATAAAAAATAACTCTATAACAGACAATAAAACAGCCATCCAATTCGAAAATAATTATTGGACCTTTCAACAAGGCTAGTGGCTGATTTCCAACTATGTAGGCAGACTGAGTCCCCTTACGGCCATTATAATATTTAACCTATTCCCTTACACTATTGTGAGTAAGCACCGGATTACGACCACTTTTCCAACAAGTGCTCAGTCTATTTTATAGGTCCAATATTACATTCCAAAATACAATACATCATGCAATATTTTCCATTGTTCAATCACATAAACAAAAAATAGAGAATATCATGTACAACCAAAGTATAATGTATTGTTTTTCCTCACCTAAAGAGTTCGTGAAGTGTAGGAGATGAATCCACACGCATCCCAATATGAAATCAATCAATAGAGCGCCCGAAAAGTGCTGTATAGAGTTTGTTTGAAGTTTTGAGTACTCCTAAAATTACTCCCAACTTGAATTAAAATAAGTGTAGGAGGGGTTTTTAAGGTCTAAGGTTAAGGTTGAAAGGTAAGTCCATATACTACATGTTCAAACATTACCTAATCTTACTTGGTTTTATAAATTAATATAATGAAATTTTTAACACTGATAATAATATTAATCAGTTTTATGACAACCTGTAAATTTAGAGTTTAAAATAAAAAGGCAATTCGTGGCTCAACTAAATACAATGAGAACATTTTGTAAAATAATAAATTCTTATTGATTTTATTTAAGTTGAATCAATAACATGATTGGTTACAGAAAATACTTAGAGGCTGGAAAGGAGATGAGTTTTATCTTTACAAGTCCTAGTTGGTGTTACATAGATATCAAATTAAAAAAACGTAATTTCCTAAGAAAATATCTCTGTCTCAACAGTTTCTCATCAACATATTTAAAAATATATGAAGCACATGTACTGTAGTATAAATAATTGAAAAGAAAAATATACTATGTGTTTAGTTGGCTGAAAACTCATGTTCAGAAGAGTGATAAGAACACGAAAAGAAACTGTCAATTGCACATGTGCCCATTGGAAGAAGTGATGAAAGCTTCAGACCATAAGATCGGTTCTCAAAGATATTGGAGGTCTAAATAAAATCCAAAGACATTTATTGTCTTACTCAATTAGAGTGGAACCTATAATAATAAATAAATAAAAACTGAAGTAAGTGGGATGAAATAAAATAAGAGAAAAGAAAGGAATAGTATTTTGTAAGGATTGTCATAACACTAACACCTAAAATTTGAAATATGTCTTTTATATGTACATATTTTTGAAACTCCTTGCATTATTAAGGAAAAGAAAATAATTATATAACCCAATGAATAAATAATTTGGTTAACACATAAGTTATTAAAATTTGAAACAAGGAAGAGAAGTAGATAGTTTTAAATAGTTAAATAAGTAGCAGACAGATTTTCAAACTATATATAAAAATGTGAGGATGGGAGAAAATTCTTGACATGGTTTAACTATAAGTGATAATAATAAATTAGTTCTTGCAATGGCTAAAGGATATACAAATCCTATTTTTTTTTTTAAAGGTTATAAGAACTGAGATGGAGGGAAATAATTAAAGGAACCTGGTTTTCAATCCATGGTTTTATAAAAATTAATTTGATTGGTACATGTTGCTGTCCAGGGATTAATATAAGGGCTTTGTAAGCTCCTGAAATAATAACAATTGAAGTTTAAGTTGTCAAATACTTAATTAGAATCTGTTGAAAACCAACCCACACCGAAAGAAATTTACTGGTGTTGGAAAAGAACACATTGAGTTCTTTGATGCTATGATTAAACAAAAGTTTGGATTGTAATGAGGAATCCATATGCAGCCCCATCACTCAAATATTTTATTGTTTTGATGAGTTTCTTGTCCACGTTGGTGGTTTAGGGCTTTTCAAGATTTGATGAAGAAGGCTGCAATTGGGGAAAGTGGGGAATAAAAGAAAAGGGAAGGGAGAGAAAAACTTGAGAGAAGCTTGAGGAGAGATCAAAACTCGGTTGTAAGTGCTGTAGACAGGAAGCTCTTGATTCACAATGCACAAAAGGAGAAGACGAAGCAACACCGGGATCGAGAAATCGATGGATGCCTGGCTTATAAATAGCAGTATATCCTGGATTTGTAAGAAGGGTCGGTGGTAGATTTAGGGAAAGTTTGGTTGGCTTAGGATTAGGATTCAACCGTGAATGGAAGATGAGGTTTCCTCCGTAGGTTTCGTCGGCTCAACGCGTACAAGAGGGATCCAGATTAGGAAGGGAGAGAGGAAGGGATAGAATTGCTACTTTAACGACACTAGGTTTTCTAATTTGGGGGAATATACCATGTTCGCATATGTCAAGGGTAGATTAAGTGATTTTTTTTTTTTTTTTTGAGAGTGAGATGTGGATGAAGGAGGTGTGGGTCCAAGGGTCCACATGAGCTTGGGTATTTTCTATTTTGTTATAAACACATGTATATATATAAAAATAAAAATAATAAAAATAATAAAAAAAAGAAAGAAAAGAACCGAACTAAGTACATCTTAAGGTAAAAGAATTTTTATAAAAGTAATTTCTATAATAGATTTAACCAAGGAACATGGGTCCCATGGGTCCACTCAAAATTATAAATTATAAATTTTAATTGAATAATTCTATTGAAATTCTAACTTTGGGAATGAAAACCTAATTTGCTAATTAAATTTCTCCATTCACTTAATTTCAACTCGAAGGGGACAAATTTGAAAATTTTAATTAAGGGAATATGTGTGTGCATTGGAGAACCTAAATTAATTTAAGTTTACGTTTTGTGTGTGTATTTATTTTTTATTTTAAACAATTTGAAATAAAAGAAAATAAAACACAATTTCACATAAGTACATTCAAAAGATCTAATTATTGTTCTTGTTCTGCCCGATTCGATTGACCCGCTACTCCAGGTCAGGTCGTTACATCCTACCCCCTTTAATGAAATTCCGTCCTCGGAATTTAGCTAAAGTACGTACCTTGCTCATTAAACAATTCTAGATGCAGTCGTTGCATTGCCTCATTTTTCTCCCATGTCGAACCTTTGACTCCATGATGTTGCCAAAGAACTCTCACCAAAGGAATGGTCTTTGTGTGCAATACCTGATCCTTGGTATCCAAAATCTTCACTTGTTTCTCTTCATAAGTTGTATATGCACTGACCTCCACATCTTCCCAATTTAGAACTTGGGAAGGGTCTGCTTGGTACTTTCTTAGCATTGACATATGGAAAACATTATGAACTCTGCTGAGTTGAGGTGGAAGTGCAAGCCTGTACGCCACCTCTCCAATCCTGTCCAAGATTGCAAACGATCCAATGAACCAAGGAGATAGTTTCCCTTTGCTATAGAACCGTTGAATGCCTCTCCGAGGTGAAATTCTAAGAATGACACGATCACCAACTGTAAATTCTAAATGCCTTCACCTACGGTCCGCATAGATTTTCTGACGACTCTGAGCCGTTAGTAGTCTCTCATAGACCAACTTCACTTTATCTATTGTTCCGTCCAATACAAGGGTGATCTGCACAGCCTGCCATACAACGCCTCAAATGGTGCCATCTTGATGCTGGACTGGTAACTGTTATTGTAGGCAAACTCCACCACAGGCAAATAATCCTCCCAACTTCCTTTAAAGTCCAAAACACAAGCGCGAAGCATATCTTCTAAAATTTGTATAGTTCGCTCAGACTGTCCATCCGTCTAAGGGTGAAACACGGTACTGAAATGAAGGTGCGTACCCAACTGGTCTTGAAGGCTCTGCCAAAACTTGGATAAGAATCTAGAATCTTTGTCAGATACAATGGAAACTGGTATTCCATGCAACTTAACAACTCGATCCAGATACAATTTACCTATGGTCTCCATAGAATCTATCATCTTCATTGCAATGAAATGAGTTGATTTGGTTAATCTATCAACCACAACCCACACTGCATCATGGCCTTTTGGCGATCTTGGTAATCCGGTCACAAAATCCATGGTGACATGATCCCATTTCCACTAAGGTACATCGAGACGTTGCAACTTTCGTGCTGGTTTTTTATGCTCAACCTTTACCTGTTGGCATGTCAAACATCGAGCCACATATTCTGCTACTTCTCTTTTTATGTTGAGCCACCAGAACTGTTGTTGCAAATTTCGATAATTTTTGTTCCTCCAGGGTGAACTGCAAATTGAGTATGATGAAAGTGCCTGAAAACTTCCTCTCTACACTACTCTGCTAGTGGCACGTAAAGTCTCCCTTGCTAAGTCAAACCACCATCTGTTCTCACTACCCAACCTGCTGGGCCATTGCTATCGCTGATTGATTTGCGAATCTTGGCTACCACCTCGTCTATCCTTTGGACTGTCAAGACCCGATCCACTATAGCTGGATGAGATACTGCATTGCCCAGTTTCTCCAAACCATGTCCTCCCACTAGATTAACAATCACGCCTCGAGATTTCCTGTTCAAGGCGTCGGCCACCACATTGGCTTTTCCTGGCTGATAAGAGATCTCGAAGTTGAAGTTGCTCAAATATTCCAACCATCTGCGCTGCCTCAGGTTCAAGTCCTTCTGAGTGAACAAGTACTTTAGACTACGGTGATCAAAAAATACTTCAAAGTGCTCACCAAGCAAATAGTATCTCCAAATCTTCAGCGCAAACACTACTGATGCTAACTCAAGATCATGAGTCGGATAATTTTGCTCATGTATTTTCAGCTGCAGGGACCCATACACCACCACCTGATCGATCTACATTAAAACACAACCCAATCCATCATAGGAAGCATCACAACAGACCACACACCCACGACCTCTCTCTAGGATAATCAAAACCGGAGAAGTAGTCAGTCTTTCCTTCAATTCTGTAAAAGTTGTTTCACAAGCCTCACTCCATGAATTTAGCTCCTTTTCTTGTCAACTTAGTCATAGGAACTGCTATCTTAGAGAAATTCAGAATGAAACGCCGGTAATATCCGGCCAAGCCTAAGAAACTACGAATTTCAAATACACTGTGAGGTCTCTCCCATTTCAACACTCCTTCGACTTTGGTTGGATCCACTGCCACTCCATCTTCTAAAACCACATGGCCTAAGAATTGCACCTCTTTCAACCATAACTCACACTTGCTCAATTTAGCATATAATTGATGATCTTTTAGTAACTGTAAGACTGTTCTTAAATGGTGTTCATGCGCTTCTTTGGATCTCGAGTAAATTAAGGTGTCATCAATAAACACTTCAACAAAATGATCTAAGTATGCTCTAAAGATCCTATTCATCAAATCCATAAAGGTTACTGGTGCATTGGTCACACCAAAAGGCATAAACACGAATTCATACTGACCAAATCTACTGCAAAAAGTTGTCTTTGCTATGTCACATTCTCTCACCCATACCTGATGATATCCAGACCGAAGATTTATCTTAGAAAACCACTTAGATCCTTGTAACTGATAAAAAAAATAGTCGATTCGAGGGAGCGGGTACTTGTTCTTAATGGTTCCCTTGTTCAGTTTCTTGTAGTCTATACCAATGGTAGATGATTAATTGTTAAGTGATTAACTAAGTGGTGATGGAGTAATAGATCAAAAAGGGACCAAATCAAGTGAGTGAGGTTCGGCCATGTTGTATGGCCGAACCCCACTAAGGTTGGTTTATGGATTTAGGTTAAGGTTTTAAATGATTAACTAGGTGATGAATGATTAATAAATCAAGAGAGGCACTAAGACCAAGTGAGTGAGGTTCGGCCATGGTGTATGGCCGAACCCCACAAAGTGTGTTTATGGATTTGGACTTTATTGTAAATCAAATGGGACTTTAGTTTGACTTGTTGATATGTAACAAGGTGACGAAACCTCACAAACGGTGCGCGATCGTGAAGGGTTGCCGGTTTAAGAAGCAATGACACTTTAGTGGTCTTTGGTAGGATTCTACCTCTTTGATACCATGGGATATGTATGATGGTTTTTATTCCTATTTTGATGAATTATTTTGTATAAGTGATATGTTTCATATATGGATTTTAAATGCTATGATTTGTATAATTGCATAGCATGTGGACATTTGCATCTCATGCATGACATGGGAGGGAGGATATGTAACCGGAGGCCACACTCTGACGGGGCGTCCGAAAGACCACTGTGGGGATACCTTGATGATAGTTTTCCATCAAGAGGATACTATGTGTTTGATACTTTGATGAGGAGCTTTCCATCAAGAGGATGCTTTGTGATGGCTGGGACTCATTGCATATGATAGCATGGCATGGCATTGAATCGGCATGATTATGATCGATCATTATCATGCAATGTTTCTGGTTTTTATCTGTATGATTGGATCTCTATTATCATACATGGTTTTGGTTACAATGCTTTACAAGTACGGTATGATGTATTATGATGTATTATATCTGGCTTTTCTACACTAACCCATGTATTTGACCCTAATTAGAATACCTACTGGGCGCATGGTTCTAACGCCTTACTTCTACCCTAGTTGATGACACAGGGAATGAACAGAACGAGGAACGAGATCAGAGCCAAGCTTAGGAGCTTGGATGATTAAGTTATATTTTGTTTAAGTTATTCATGGACTATGTTTTTGAATAGATAGCATTCGGGATTGTAATAGTTAGATATATTTGCTATGGTTTGATGGTTTATAATGGATATTTAACTTAAGGTGATTAATATTAAGTGTTGGACTACTTTGCTATCTAAAATGGAATAGAATTGTTATTCTATTATAATTCCGCATTTATGATTATTCCGCATGTTAACTTGAGTACATGTGAACTGTTTTAGTGGACTTGGTCCACGTACACGTATGGTTGGCCAGTTAAGGGTCGGGCTTTGGAAGGTCGAACTTAGCTCGCGTCGTGGCGTCTCGCTCTCTATCACTCTTTATTCAAAAGAAAAATTAGACTCTGATCTTCGGCATAGTGAGAAAGGGCGGGGCGTTACACATCCACTCTTAAAAGATCCTTAGACTGAGAAATAAATTGGGAAAACCAATGTGGGACTTTTACATTACACGGAAATTGGAGATTAATTCTTCATTCATCGTATGAAGCATATACGAATTTAGAGGGTGGGAAATCCCATTGAGATTTGGCTCCTATCCTTTCCAATCTTTCTTTAATTGCCTCATTCGATCCTCCAACTTTTTTAGGCTTTGTACAAATTTTTCTTGTGGACAAATGGAGAAGTTTTCTCTCCTTTCCTTTCTCAGAGTCCAACCCAACTTCCTGTCCTTATTCCTCCACTTGCCTGTAACGAATATAACATATCCTTTTTTCCTTTGTACGGATGTCTCAATCCCTTTTAGGCTTCAAAAGAATTCTAGAATGGGTTTTTGATCCGTTAATCTGGACGTTTGGGTGACAATGGATAGAAATACAACGGAAAGAGATGAGAAAACAAGAGAGACAGGATTTTAGGAAGATGAATCTTCCTCTTTTTGGTCTTTTCTTTAATTTCTCTCAAAGATTGTACAATTCGGAGGTTCTGGATTGCATCACAGCTTGGAGACTGCTAAAAACAAAAGAGAAAGGAGATAAAAGTGAGTAGAAATTTCCTAGAACCTTCGAAAACTGCTCTAACAGTCGGCAGTTTTCACGTACTAGTCGACTGGTACATCGACTGATACTGTTCACAGAATATTGTATTTTGATCTTAGGAATGTTTTTCTCGCCAAGTACTAGGTAAGGAGATTCAACCACATTGTTTAAATGGCTTTAAATTTTGTATTGCTTTGCATATTGCATCAAAAATCATAAAATGAATGCTATTAATCTAACTGCAATGATGGATGTCTAATGGACTTTTGACTAAATTGGAAACGAAGTGAATGGGACCAAAAAGTGGTACCGAATATTACGTACACATAAGGAGATTATTAATCAATTTTGGACACCGAATGTAAGTACAGACAAATATCTGGGAGTTGAGACCTACCCATCTAAACGCTAGTAGACCCAGTCATGTGCATGAAATGATAGATATGCTTTGGAAGTTGGATTGAACGAGTTGTAAACACAAGTCTCCAACATTGACATATATACTATGGACATACAAAACTGTGTGAATGGGATAATTATGTGATCTATAAAGATAATACAACATTGATGATGGTTAAAATGAGAATTTTTTTAACCACGTGGACATGCGTTAATGTGTGTTATTTACAATAATAGATTTATGCATTGTGAACTACTATTAAACTAATTTAACTTAATGTGGGGTTTATGTATTATTTGTGAAATAACTTTGTTAATTGAATATGCCTAGAGGAGATGCATGAAACAATTTGATATAGAGTTTATATGTTATTTGTAACCTTTTCAATTGAATGTGCTTGGATGAGATGCATGATTCAATTTGATGTAGAGTTGTATGGTATTTACAAAATAACTTTGTTAATTGAGTATGCTTTGCAACGCCCCGCCCTCTCTGAGAAATCAGAGTCTAATTTTTTTAAAATAATAATATAATAACACCGGAAGAGAGCGGGAGGCGTCACGATACGAGCTAAGTTCGGACTTCCCAAGTCCGACCCTTAACTGGCCCCCATGTGTACATGGACTAAACCCATGATAACAAACCACACATAGAACTAAACAATGTCATGCGGAATAAACTAGATTAATTGCGGAATTAGATTGAATAGATAGCAAGTACAAGTCATTCCTTTCAGGTTACTTAAACCAAATTAAGATTCATCAAGGCATTCTGAAACCATAGCAAATAACTACATTATTACACGTTCATAAAAATGTATTCAAATAACAGCAATTATAAATCCAATCCAGCACTTAAGCATTTACGTTTGGCTCCCCTCCTGGTCATCAACCTTCTCTTTCCCCTTCCTTGTTCCTGCATTCTCCTCGAGGATAGAATTAGGGCGTTAGATCAAAGCACCCAGTAGGATTTCCGATCAAGGCTACCACATGGTTAGATTATAAATCATGCATATATCAAATGTATCATAATCAAAACATATAAAACCATGCTATGTATGTATGCAAATGTGATGAGCCCCACCCCATCACACTTGCATATAGCCATCATTTGACGCGTCTTATATCAACATATTAATCCTCCTGGCGGGAAACTCACCGCCTAAGGAGGCCCCACAGTTGCATCACGGGCATTCCGATGGAGTGTGGGCTCCGTTGTCCATAACCGTCAGATAATCCTCCTGGCGGGACCCTCATCACCTAAGGAGGCCCCACAGTTGCATTACGGGCATACCGACGGAGTGTGGGCTCCGGTTTCCACAAGCATCATCCCATGTCCATGCATGAGATGCCAATGTATATATAAAACATGTAGATAATATCCATCATTCAAAACCAATAAAATAAATACGAGTCTCATAAAAACCAAGATAAAACTGTGGTTACAAGTAGGTAGGAAACCTACAAAAGATTAGCTTCGATCTTTGTTCTTTCTTAAAGCGTCTCTTGCTCACGACTTGCACGTCGTTCAACTTCCGTCACCTTGTGATGTAACAGTAAGTAAATCATACATCAATTAAATGTTCATTCACATCTAAGACCCAAAAACCATCTTGTGGGGTTCGGCCATACCCATGGCCGAACCTCACCCACTTTAATTTGATCTCTTTTAATTTGGATTAACACCATCTAATTAATTTATTGACAACCTCAATCCACAAAATATCACTTGGTGGGATTCGGCCATACTACATGGCCGAACCACACCATATTGGTTTGAGCCCCTTTTTCAAGTCCTTTGCTCTTTTCCTTCATATTTACAATTATGCCACTAGGCTAAGTCTTGTTAAAACCAATATCTATAACCAAACCACCTTAGTGGGGTTCGGCCATACAACTTGGCCGAACCCTACCAATTCAATTTGGATCTCTTAATCCATTCATAATTGTATCATGCTTAAACTTTAGAACCACTAATCATTTCTATGCAATAGATTCACAACACCATAACCATGGTCCATGGGGTTCGGCCATACATATGGCTGAACCCTATGGCTTTCTCATTTAAACCTCCATGTCCTAACTTAGCCATAGTACCCCATAGTTCGGCCATGAAATGGCCGACCCATGACTTGTCCAAATGTTCACTTGGTACCCTTTTTAAATACTTCATATTGTTCCATAATTATCATGTATGATTCCTTAGTCCAAATCATAAAACGAACCATAATCTCCCATCAAAACAGTCCATGGGGTTCGGCCATACACATGGCCGAACCCTTATGGTTCTTTTGCCCCATGATTCCTTTATTTAAATACCAATTGGACTCTACCCTTTAACCATGATCACTACACGGTTCAGCCATCCAATTGCTGACCCAAAGCAGCAAACATATTTCCATTTTAAATCACATAAGCACCCATAACATGACCCATGGGGTTCGGCCATATGGTCCTTTTGATGCAATTCTTCCAATAATCTTACATAATTTATCCACTGCATCTTAGCCATACAAATAGTAGGATTCAGCCATAACATGACCCAATTAAAACATGTAAATACCTCCACCATAGGTATGGTTTGGTGACTTCAAAACCATAAACCTAATCCACTCTTTTCATGGGGTTCGACCAACCATGGTGGCCGAACCCAATGATATATTTCTACCATTTACACAACCTTTATTCAAGGTTAAACTCCTTGATACAATCGGTCAGTCCATGACCCAAAACATGACACTCAAAATCATGATTTAGACCTTTTCAAAACTTGCATCTTAAACATCTAAAACAGTCCAACACTTGCATGGTTTTATCTTACAAAAACCATCAAAATTAACCAATTATTTACATGGGGTTCGGCCATCCAAAGTGGCCGAACCCATTGATCCATTTTTCATCACTTTTGTAAAACACCATCCAAGGTCTAATCCTTGATGGATTCGGCCAAGACATGGCCAAATCATGATTCATTAATCCCATTTTAGTAAACAAAAACCCATGGAAATACTTACCAAGTTTTCCAAGCTTTTCCTCTTGCCTTTGCTCTTTACTTCCTATCTTTCTTAGCCTCCCTTCCTTTGCTGGTTTATGCTTGATCAATTGGTGAAAACAACACTGCTGGTTCAGCCAAGAGAAAGAGTTTGGAGAGAGGGAGAGAGATGAGGATTCTTAGGATTCCTTGTGTGAAAATCGGCCAAATGGGGTGGTCATCCTCTTTTGTAAATTCAACCACTTAACCTCTCAATCTCCCTCATAAATTCTTGATCAATTCAAAGGGTCACTTGGCACAACCAAGACACCCATTGGCACCATCCAATGCAACCTTTGGCAACCCCATGTAATCTCATCTCATTTACATATATTCCATTTAAGATTTTGCATGGAAACCACCATAACAAGTCCCCAACGTGTGGGACTTGTTTTGGTTTGTTTGAGACCAAAACACCTCCTCATATTCCCTTCAACTCTCTGATTTTACAGGCCCTTTGATTTCCATTTTGACTCACTCAACTCACAAGCCCAACTCACCACATTAAATGACACTCATTTAATGCACTTGAGTCAACTCATTCTTAATTTAAATGCAACTCATTCCAATCCAACTCAACCTGATTTGACTCACCATTGAGCTCATTTGAGGGCCCACACGGTCAGCCCTGGTCAAACATGGTCAACCCAACCCATTGGGTCCCCATTTAGCTCCTTGACCCGTTTTGACAACATGACCCATTTATGGGCTGTTTTAGCCATTTGCATTTGGTTTTCACATGTGCATCAAGCCTACCCATTTATGCTCCACTTAATTTCCAATCAATTCAGCTTAACCCCATTAAATTTGGGCTCACCCAATGGTCTAATAAGTCCATTATGACCCATTGGGTCCAATTGGGTCCTTTGACCCAATTAACCATATTGACCCAAATTGATGTACATTACCCATCCAATCAAATTTGACATTTATAAAGTGCTCATAGGGTCTTAATTTGAGCAATGGACCCCACTATTTTCTCATTTAACATCATAATTAATACTTTACCAATCTAGGGGCATTTTCGTAATTATCCATCTTATTGAGAAATTGGGGTGTTACATGCTTTGATGAGATGCATGATTCAATTTGATGTAGAATTGTATGTTATTTAACTGTGAAATAAATTTAATATGCTTTCATGGGATGCATGGTTCAACATAGTTTCGCCTAATTGCATAACCTCATGCCTGAGCATTGCTGAGAATTTTACAGTACGAGGGAACTGTCATGGCAGAACACGGTAGGAGAAAGCCCTTGTGTATGAGCACAGTATGGGAGAACCCTCGTGCTGGAGCATGCTACAATACCGGAAAGCCATCGTGGTGGATCACGGTATGAGAAACCCCGGTGGATAGGAAAAGAACATGGAAACCCTCACACCAGCTGTGTGAGATACCGAAACACGGGATGGGGAAACCCTCGTGTTAGCCAAGTGGACATATTAGGTGTATAACACGATACGGGGAAACCCTCGTGAAAGTTTCTAAGTGCTAGTGTAACGCCCCGCCCTTTTTCACTCGCTTCTTCTCGTAAATTCAGAGTCTATTTTTTTTTATAACAGAGTAGAGTGATAGAGCGCGGGACGTCACGACGCGAGCTAAGTCCGACCCTTAACTTGCCAACTCTATGTGTGCATGGACCAAGTCCACAAAAATGGTTCACACATAGCAATATCAACATGCGGAATAAAAATCATAACATGCGGAATCCATAATAGAACCAAGTTCTATTCCATTCACATAGCAAAGTACGTCAAGTCTTTAATCATCATTATCATAACATAATTATTCAGTAAAATATCCAACCATAGCAAATTCACCTAAGTTATTACATCCGAATTCTAGATACTCAAAATATAAGCCCATGAGTATCATTAACAAAATATAAACTAAAAGCGTTCCAAGCTCCTATCCTTGTCCCTTTCTGCGTTCAGCGTTTCCCTCGTTTCCTGCATCATCCACTAAAGGGTAGAAGTAGGGCGTTAGTACAACGCGCCCAGTAGGTATTCCAGTTAGGGTTAACACATGGGTTAGTACCAAAAATCCAGATATAATATATATCAAAACCAATTATAATAAATCATGCCATACTTATAAAGCATCGTATGCAAAACAGTGTATGATAATAGAGATCCAATCATACCGATTAAAACCAGAAAACTTGCATGATAAGAAAGGTCATAATCATGCCGAATCAATGCCATGCCATGCTATCATATGCAATGAGTCCCACCCCATCACAAACTCATAGTGTCCTCTTGATGGAATTCTCATCATCAAGGTATCCTTCCACGAATGTTTTACGGACGCCCCGACGGAGTGTGGATCTCCGGATATATAGTATCCTCTTGATGGAATTCTCATCATCAAGGTATCCCCTGATGGAATGCTCATCACCAGGGTCTTCATACATAGTATTCCTCTTGATGGGATTCTCATCATCAAGGTATTATACACAGTATCCTCTTGATGGACTTCTCATCATCAAGGTATCCCCCCACGAGTGTTTTACGGATGCCCCGACGGAGTGTGGGTCCCCGGTTACCTGTCATCCCTCCCATGCCATGCATGAGATGCAAATACCACATGCTATGCAATTATACAAAATCATAGCATTTAAAAGCTCATATTTAAAACACATGCTATTTTATCAAATAAACATAGCATATAAAATCACTATTTGAAACATATCCTTTGCAATATAAAATCATCAAAATAAGATAAAGACAATGGACATAAACCCATTGTTTCAAAGAGGTGGAATCCTACCAAAGAATGCTAATGTGTGCTTGCGTCTTTCGTCCAAGAATCGATCACCAATCGCGCACCGCTTGCGAGATCCCGTTACCTTATAATATAACAATAAATCAAAACCAAGTCCCACTTGATTTACAATATTTTAAGTCCCTAAACCAATCCCCATGGTTTATCATTTTCAGTCAATATTACCAAAATGCCATTGGTCTAACCTTAACCCTTTACCTTCCCTATTTTCATATATTTACAGGATTGCCATCCATGGCTAAATATAACCCAATATTGTTATTTATAATGTACTTAGACTAATACTTAACCCAATAATCCGAGTTCATAAAATAAACCTCATGGGGTTCGGCCATACACCTTGGCCGAACCCATGATCCTCCACTTCGGTATGTAATTACAACTTTGCCATTATCTTCATCAATAATCCATAATATACATTTGTATCCTCCACTTTCCATTTAATCTAAGGTACATTATTAGATAGTTTCTATCACTACCTTAAATTAATATCCATAATTCCATCAAAACAGTTTATGGGGTTCGGCCATACACCATGGCCGAACCCTATGTCTAATATTTCCACATATTTACAATTTTGCCATTGGTCTAATCATTTCATATTTACATTCTAAGACTTAGATCCCTTAATACATGGATCCATAAAATCCATAAATAAACCCTAGTGGGGCTCAGCCATACACCATGGCCGAACCTCACTCATGGCAACCAATCCATTCATTCCCCTTTTTAAATCCAATCTTCTTTAATTGAAAAGTTTCCTAAATTAGCATCCATGCTTCCATAATTAGAAACTTTCAAAATTAATTAACCATTAATAACCTTCCATGTTAAGATAGTTTCCAAATTTAGCATGCAACCTTCCATATTAGGTAGTTTCATATTTAGCATGCATTTTTTTCCATACTTAGAAACTTTCCCATTTTAATCTTAGATCCTTCCTAAATTAGATACTTACTAATTTAAACTCCTCTTTCCAAAATTAGAACTTCCCATTTTAGTTTCCACTTTCCTCAATTAACAAGATTCTAATTTAATCTCTAACTTCTAAACTTAGAAACTTACTAATTTAATAATCCTTCCCCATATTTAGAAGGTTTCCAAACTTAGCATCCTTCCTTCCATAATTAGATAGTTTCCATTAAATCAATTAAATTCCAACTATCTTCCATTTTGAAACAAATTAACCTTTTTCAAAATACCAATTCCACTCCATGGGCTTCAGCCATTAACCTTGGCCGAATCTTATTGTTCAAGGTCCTTGGCCATTTTCTAACCTTGATTCTCCATTATTTTCTCCCATTAAAATTCAATGATAATACTAACACCACTCCATTAAAATTATCAAACTTTGATAAATCAATTCTTAGTGGGGTTCGGCCATGCACCATGACCGAACCTCACTCATAAGAATAATCCATAATAATTTCTTTCTAAGTCATCATCATCCTTCCATTGTTAATCAAATAATTTCCATAACAATAACCATGTCCTTCCATGGTTTTAAATCCATTCTAAAAATTCTCCAATTACTTCTATGGTTTCCAACCCATAAAAGTCCATTATCTAAACCATGTCTTTCCATGGGGTTCGGCCATGCACCATGGCCGAACCCTATGGTCCATTTTTCCATTTAAAATAACCATAGTTCTTAAACAAAAATCGGAATTACTTACCGGTTCCGCGACTCCTTTGGTTATCCTTCGCTTGGTCTTTCTCTTCTAATCTTCTTCTCCTTCTTGATCTTTGCCTTTGCCGTGACCACCTTGTTTCTGATTTCCTTTTTCTTGTTTTGGTGTGGATGGGAATTGAGAGAGAGAGAGATTGACCTATGGGGTGTATTTCTTATATAAGCTCCCTTTTAAATCTAAATGGGGAAGGTGCCATAAGCCCCTCCCTTTCTTTAAAGGTAAGTGCCGTGAGCCCTTGTTCTTTATTTTATAAGACTCCATACGGCCAATGTTAAGATAGCAATTTCCGTGTGCCTTTTTGTGTTGCCTCTTTTAAAACCTTTCCTTATCAAGTATAGAAAGTGCTATGCACCCCATGCTTCCTTTTCCTTTATTGAACCTTCCCTTTAATCCTATCTTAGATTAGAAGGTGCCAATTTGATTCCATATTTAGAAGGTACTAAGACTCTTTACTTAGCCATTGTTTAATACCGTGTATCCCTTGATAAAATAACCATAGCCGTGCACCCCTCTTCTAATAATAACTCCCTCTTTAGACCATGCTAAAACACAATTGCCATGTGCCCTTTATTGTGGTTCCTTTCTTTTATAAAAACCTCCATTTAATCCCATATTTGGACAATGCAATGCGCTCATTGTGTTACCTCTTTTATTCTCCCATTGATCCATACCTAGAAAATGCCATGAGCCCCTTTTTAAAAATATTCTAACATGATATGCGCATATCCCATGGATATGCATATCTCCCATTTGGCCCAACCAATATCCCATACACGACCAAATAATATTTACCATTCCTAAAATCTTTCCATGATCCCTTTCATTATTTAGAAAATCCATAATATTGATTCATAAAGACAAACCATTAACCATGACCTAAAACCCTATTTAAATTTATTTGAAACCATTTATCAAATTTTTTGAGTCTTAGATGGGCAAAGACCCAACATTTTACCTGTCTTAGATCCATATCTAAAATTCACAATTTAAATGGTTAATTTCCGTAAATATTTATAACTTGGGAATCTGGGGTATTACAGTTAGAATGTGGTTGTCTAGGAGAGGGGAGGGGAGGGGAGAGAAAGGGGAGGGGGGGGGGGGGGGGGGGGGGGGGGGGTTGCTGAATAGGACAATCCCCAATTTTTCGGTACTTGACAAGTATCTTGATTAATAAAAATAAATAAAGTGGAATAACAATATTAATCAAAACGCAAGGTGTTGTGTGAGCACGAGATGTGCAAATTAATTTAACACTCACACAAACATTTCATCAAACACATGGACACCCGATTTATAGTGGTTCGGTTTAAACAAACCTACATAAACTATTGGGCTCACAAAATGTTGGGCTATCCCAAATACACTATGTGGGGAATTACACCCTCACTAATAGAGTTGGAATTTCACCTAACTCGAATCCTAATTTTGAAAATTTCGGTCCACCCTGGTCTACCACCTTATCCCTCTACTTTTTATAGTTGTTCAAGCTTTCTTGCCTTAATCCACTTCACAAGATGATGTTTAAATTAAAACAAAGAGAAAACTTGCCTTTGTAGTTCACTTGAATGTAGATGTGTAACACCTCGGATTTTCAATTTATTATTTTTATGAAATTTATCCATTTTCAATTGTGAATTTTAGATTGGATCTTATTTGGATAAAAAATTGGGCCATGACCCAATTAGGACCCAATAAATGGTGGAATTGGTCTCATTAAAAATTAAATGGGTTTGAATTAATTTAGTGATGCATTTAATTAAAAGATTATGCATGGCCGAATTTTAGATATTAAATATATATGTTATGTGCATGAGATAATTAAAGAAGGGAATATGGGCGCATAGTACTTTCTAAATAGGGATTAAGGAAGGATTTAATTAAGGAGAACAAGTGAGGTCGGCAATTGCTAATCCAAACAAGAGGCCACATGGCATTCCCATCTAAGGCAAGGGAGGGACGCATGACACCTTCCCCATTTGGGTTAAATGGAAGCTTAAAAGAAGAGACAAAGAGGGGGTGCACGGTTTTTACAATCCCATTGCTAAGTTTTATTCCTCTCTCTCCCTCTCTCAAGTCCTCTCTCACGCCCAAGAGCAAAGAGAAGAAGAAGGCAGCAACAAGAAGGTGGTTCGGCCAGCAAAGGGAAAGGAAAAGAAAAATTGGAAGAGTAAGAAACCAAAGGGAAAAGGTTGGTATTCTTATTTGATAATTATATTTTAGAAATAAAAAAACCATAGGGTTCGGCCATGGTGTTTGGCCGAACCCCATGGTAGAAGTTTTGGATGATGATTTAATAATTTAAATGGAAAAGAAAGAACCATAGGGTTCGGCCATAGTGCATGGCCGAACCCCATCGAAAGAAGTGTTCATTCATGGGTTTTGGAAGATTGAAAACCATGGAGACTTTTGATTGATTTCATTGGGTTTATGTTCTTAGATTTTAGATCATGGAAACCTTTGATGGTTGTTGGTTTTAGAATCAAGAAGACAATGAAAGAATGTGGGTCGGCTATGGTATGGCCGAACCATGATTGTATTATGGCTAAGAGATTGGGTCCATACTAATGAAAAGAAGGGGTGAGGTTCGGCCATGGTGTATGGCCGAACCCCACCAAATATTTTAATGGATTGATGTTTGAGTTTAATGGATCTAAACCATTGATGAAGGTCATGAACCATGGGGTTCGGCCATGGTGCTTGGCAGAACCCCATGGAGTAGTTTTTGGAATGGAGATTAAATATGGAAAGCTTCCAAATTTAGAAAGAGTTGCTAAATTGGAAAGCACTCCAATTTTAGAAAGAAGATTTTTAATCTAAGAAACTATTCCAATTATGGAAAGTGTTGCTAAAATTAGAAAGCATTCAAGTATGGAAAATGGTTGCTAAATTTGGAAAGCAATCTAAATATGGAAGGAAGGTTATTATTTTTGGAAACCTTCTACTTTTGGAAGTGTTTTCATTTATGGAAAGAGGTTGCTAAAATTAGAAGCTACCTAATTATGGACTTTCTAAATGAAGATTTTGGAAACCATAGGGTTCGGCCATGGGTATGGCCGAACCCCATGGAATTGGTTTGGTATTTTTAGTGTAAATAAATATATGGTTATTAATTTAGAGAGTGGAGATAAGATTGGAAACAAAGGTATCATGGGTTCGGCCATGTGTATGGCCGAACTCCATGAATCAAAATTGTGGATTAGGCTTTGTGTTTTGTAAATAAAGTAAATGATACAATGTATGTTATGGATTGATGGTGAAAGGAATGGCAAAAATGTAATTACACGCCAAAGTGGAGAACCATGGGTTCGGCCATGATGTACGGGCGAACCCCATGAGTTGTGTTTGATGCACTTGTTTGGTTAAGGAAATTTATAGGGTCTAATTATAGTAGATTTAAATGACTAAGGTTTAGATCAATGGCATTTTGGTAATTAATGGGATAAATGAACAAAAAGGGTGAGGCTCGGCCATGGGTATGGCCGAACCCCACAAGTTTGGTTAATGGAATTAGAACCTTGTAATCAAGTGAGACTTGGTGTTGATTTATTATTATATTATAAGGTAACGAGATCTCGCAAGCGGTGCGCGATCGGTGATCGAATCTTGGACGGGAACGTAAGGACTTGTGAACGGTCTTTGGTAGGATTCCACCTCTTTGAAACCATGGATTATGTACTTTGTTTTTATCCTATGTTTGATGAAAATATGTTTCAAAGAATATGCTTTATTATTAGATTTCAAATGCTATGTTTTAACTTGTTTAAATAGCATGGATTGATATGTTTCAAAAGGTGATTTTAAATGCTATGTTTATGTTATTAAAATAGCATGTGTTTCATTGGCATCTCATACATGGCATGGGGTGGAGGATTTAGGGGTCACACTCCGTCGGGGAGTCCGAAAAACCTATGTACGGTACCTTGATGTGATTTCCATCAAGAAGAATCCGGAGGGTCCACACTCCTCCGGGGCGTCCGGAAGGCCTATGTGGTGGGTACATTTATGTACATGTGATGGGTGAGACTCATTGCATTTTGTCATCATTGATGGCATGGATTTTACCTTGTTTTATATATTATGTTATAATATATGCTTTGTACTAACCATGTGCTAGCCATAACTGGAATACCTACTGGGCGCGTTGTTCTAACGCCCTACTTCTACCCTAGTTGATGATACAGGTAATCAGGGGAACGATGAATGTAAGACGGACCAGGCATAGGAGCTTGGAAGACTTATTTTATATGTTTTGATAAAGTTACTCATGAACTTGTATTTGAGTATTTGGATTTCGGAATGTAATAACTTAGATGGTCGGATGTTTAGTTGATGATTATGATATTTTAATTATGGACAAGGACTTGACATACTTTGCTATCTGATTGGAATAGAACTTGGTTCTATTATGTTTCCGTATTTTGATGTTATGATTCCGCACATTATGATTTTTATTCTGCATCTTGATATTGCTATGTGTGAACCATTTTATTGGGCTGAGTCCATACATACATAGGGTTGGTCAGTTAAGGGTCGGACTTTGGAAGTTCAGAGTTAGCTCGCGCCGTGACGTCCCACGCTCTATCACTCTACTCTGTTATAAAAAAAAAATAGACTCCGAATTTACGTGAAAAAGCGAGTGAAAAAGGGCGGGGCGTTACAAGATGTGCTTGTTAGAGTTCTCCATATCTTTGATCTCTTTGATGAAGAAGATGTACCAGTGTATGCACATTCACAAGCTTTAGGAGAGGTTCAAGGATTTTTGCCAAAGCTATCCTAGATTTGTTTCTTTCTTTCTCTCTTAATCTCAATTAAGAAGTTGATTGGATTTTGAATAGTTTACCATATGTAAAATATTTAGAGAGAATGAGAGTAAGCGAGTATGGAGATCTCAGGTGATTCCTTTCAGTTTCTTCAATTTCAAAAGCTTTCCCTCTCACCCAAACATTCGAAGCATAAATAAGCAAATCCATTTTTTTCATAAATGAACTTCACAGATGGGTCGGCCAAACTGATGGGTCGGTGAGTTCGAAAGTGACCTCCCAAAAATAAGACCGTTGCTCATTAATTGCACCTCAACGGACAAATAACGGTCACAATCAATGGGTTGTGCTCACCGATGGGTCTACAGGCTCCTTTTCAATTTGTTGGTTCTATCGATAGTATCGACCTGAAGCAAAACCATTCTGACAGAGTTTCACATCCAGAAACTTGTCAAACCTAGGTCAACACGTCGATACCATCTATGGGTCGGTCCTGTTACTCCCGAGGGGTCAATGATCTTGATCGTATCTGTTTGAGAGTAATTCGAAAGTACAGAGTTTTAATCAACCAGAACTCCATCAACCTAGGTCGACATGTCATGAGCACTGATGGGTCGGTGTGCACGATACTATCGATCTGAGTGCAACCCGATTTGACAGTAGACTCCAACCAAAACCTTTGTCATTCCGGTCAATGTATCGAAGACCTCGATGGGTCTGTTCTGTCTACACCGATGGGTCAGCAGACTTGACGTATCAACCTGACAAAAAAATAATTTTACTATTTCGAGTATCTTGTTCTATTGATTGTCAATGGTCCACTTAGGCTTAATCAAATTATGCAGATGTGATATCTAAGCTTAGGCATGGTCATCCTAGAGGTGTGGGTTCACTCCAGAGTCATCTATGGTAAAATTACCTGAGGTGATTTCCATACACATGGTGATGCTTTTGAATCTTCACTTGATCTTCGAACGCTTGCACACTTGATTCAATTTTCATCATCCTTGAGTCTTCATGTCAGTGCATCCCATTTCCATAGCAATGCTTCTCTTTGAATCACGGAATTGACAGCAAGGTGACTTGGCCAAGTCGAGGCACTAAAAATCTCCCCCTTTGTCAATTCGTGACAAAAACCTAGAGATTAATGAATACAGACTCGATGACATAACCCCACCCATTACAACTCATTTGAATACAAAAAAATTACACCAATTATAAATACATATTCAAATGACATGCCTTTTTCATCTTGCTCCCCCACAAGGTGTGCCTGTAAATACCTGTATACAAACAACAAAGGCACAAGGTGGAAGCAATATATGTCCCCCTCAATCATTAGTCCATAAAGATCTTCTCTCCCCCTTGATTCATACTTCAAGCTTATTCTAAGTTTCTAAATTTCTCCCCCTTCTTGTCATAAATTGACAAAGGGTCCAAAACACATAGAGATATCCCAATTAGAGTGCTTTAACAAGTCCCAAATGTTGGACTAGAAAAGGAGAAGAGGGAGATAGAGAAATACGTATGCCAATATGAAAAAAACTCATGCATGCTCATAGGAATGACTATTTACAAAATTTGGCATATAAATGAGAATTAAAGCATTTTAGGGAGAAAGACAAATGCCAATGGTCTTCTCCTCCACTAATTCTTTGATGAAGTGATTCTTTATGTCAATGTGCTTGGTCCTTCAGTGTTGAACAAGATTATTGGAGATGTTGATTGCATTAGTTGTCACAATACATATTCATGGATCCTTGTTGCTGTAGTCTTACATTTATTACTCGCAATCTCACGAACCATTTAATAGTATAGCGTTATAAGTGCGAGGTTTATCCCACAAGGAACAAGCAAAATATATGCAAAAACAAAATATATGAAATTGGAATTTTGTAGGTTGAAAAAATATAGATCTTTAAATTAATCCTATCATAGAAATCAAATTCTATTTTTATAAATATATCTCTAGGTCAATCATATTCTAGTTTTAAATCAATAGATCTACATCAATTAAATCTAAAACTTGACCAATCATTCCAACTTTAAAATCCAATTACGATTAATGGCTTTAATATAGAATTTATAAACAATCTCACTATAACACTTCGGAATTCCATGTAATCAATATTTACGGAATTTGCCATTTTAATTGTGAATTAACGGATATGAACCTTAGATGGGTAAGGTGTTGGGTCATTGGCCCAATTAGGACCCAACGGTTATAGTATAAGGTTCAATTTAGAGTAAATGGGCTAGGCGCATTTAATTGGGTCAATGTTGCTATTTGGGTCAAAATACCCAATTGGGACCCAATGGGTCGTGGTTGACTTGGTTGACCACCAAGTGAGTTCAAGCCTAATAAAATGGGGCTGAATTAAAATGGGAATGCAATCAAGTGAGTGAGTTGATCTTAAAGTGATGAGTTAAGTGAGTTGAGTTGATTTGAATTAAATTTAAGTGGTGAGTTGAATTAAAGAGTGAGTGAAGTGTGAAGATGAAGGGTTGTTGTTTCAAAAAAATCAAACCAAGGATTACACGTTGGAGAAGTGGGGAGTTTTGGTTTATTTCAAATTCAAACAAGATGTGGGGAGTTTTGGTTTATTTCAAATTCAAACAAGATGTAGGGAGTTATGGTTATTTCAAATTCAAACAATGGTTACACGTTGGAGAGATAGAGGGGTTATGGTTATTTCAAATTCAAACAAAAACAAGGATACACGTTGGGCCTTGGAGTTCATCTCATGGATGAAACTCCCACATGGAGAGATAATGGAGGGGTTATGGTTACACATTTCAAATTCAAACAAAAACAAGGATACACGTTGGGCCTTGGAGTTCATCTCATGGATGAAACTCCCACATGGAGAGATAATGGAGGGGTTATAGTTACACATTTCAAATTCAAACAAGGCGGAACTATCTCTCTCTCTCTCTCTCTCAAGTCACAATCTCGGCCAAAGGATCAAGAAGAAGGAGGAAAAGGCTAAGGAAAGAAAGGATTGAAAGAGCAAGCTAGAGCAAAGGAAAACCGGAGGAGTCGCGGAACCGGTAGGTATGTTGATTAAATTTGGTTTAAAGTAAGGAACCATAGGGTTCGACCATGGTGTATGGCCGAACCCCATGGAAGAAAATTGGGGGATGATTGTAGTATTTTAATGGAAAGGAGGAACCATAGGGTTCGGCCACAGTGCATGGCCGAACCCCATAAAAGAACATTGGTTAATTTTAAATGGAGTTTGAAGGGTAAAAATCATGAGTTTATGTGTATGATGTTTTGATTGGATTTAAAAGAGGAAATATGGAACCATAGGGTTCGGCCATAGTGCATGGCCGAACCCCATGAATGAAAAATTAATGAACCGTTTGATGGAACATTTTAAAGGGATGTAATCATATATATCTATGTTCTTAGATTAGGTTATTGGTTATGGATTTGTATGAATGGCAAGGATGTAAATAAGTGAAGGTGATGGACCATGGGTTCGGCCATGGTATATGGCCGAACCCCATGGGGGAATATTTGGTGGACTTGGGGGTTTATGCTGAGATTTATGAATGATCAATTTTGGACCTACGCATGAAGGGATGGGGACAATGGCAAATGTGTAAATATGGAAGGAAATGATAGACCAAGGGTTTGGCCATGGTGTATGGCCGACCCCATGAGAAAAGTTTTGTGGACTTAAGTGATTGCTAATGTTTAATAATTATTGTATAAGTGAATAGAGTTATGATTCAAAAATGGCAAGATTTTGGATTAAGGGATTACGAAGAGGGACCAAACTCAAGTGAGTGAGGTTCGGCCATGTTGTATGGCCGAACCCCACTAAGGTTGGTTTATGGAATTATGTAAGAGTTTAAAGGATTAGCTTGGTGATGAATGATTGGACTTAAAAGCTCCAAGAACTCAAAGGAGGGGGCTAAAACCAAATAGGTGAGGTTCGGCCATAGTGTATGGCCGAACCCCACAAAGTGTATTTTTGGGACTTTGATATTATTGCAAGTCAAATGGGTTATTGGTTTGACTCATGGATATGTTATAAGGTAACGAGACCTCATAAATGGTGCGCGATCGTGAACGGTTGCCGTTTAAGAAGTAAGGACATTTTGGTGGTCTTTGGTAGGATTCTACCTCTTTGAAAACATGGTTTATGTATGATGGTTTTTATCTTATTTTGATGAATTTATGTTGTAAAAGATATGTTCCAAGTGTGAGTTTTAATGCTATGTTTATAATATAAAATAACATGTGTTTCATTAGCATGTCATGCATGGCATGGGGTGAAGGATATGTAACCGGAAGGGCCACACTCCGTCGGGGCGTCCGAAAAACCTATGTGGGATACCTTGATGTGCATTTCCATCAAGAAGAAATCGGAGGGGCCACACTCCGTCGGGGCGTTCGAAAAACCTATGTGGGATACCTTGATGTGCATTTCCATCAAGAAGAAATCGGAGGGGCCACACTCTATCGGGGCGTCCGAAAAACCTATGTGGGGGTACCTTGATGATGAGAATCCCATCAAGAGGTTACATATACTTGCGATGGGTGGGACTCATTGCATTTGACATCATGACATGTCATTGTTTTATATGGTTTTGACATTATGTTATTATATATGATTTGTACTAACCATGTGTAGACCTTAAATGGAATTCCTACTGGGCACGTTATTCTAACGCCCTACTTCTACCCTAGTGGATGATACAGGAAAGGAAATGGACGATGAAAGTGAACGGAGCCAAGCATAGGAGCTTGGATTATAATTTATTTATGTTACTCATGGACATGTAATTTGAGTAGTTAGACTTCGGGCAGGTAATAATTTAGATATTTGCTATAGTTTGTGAATGGTTACTTTGGTTATTCAAGTTAAGTTAATCATTTATAATTGACGGAGTACTTTGCTATCTAAAAGTGGACTAGAGTTAGGTTCTATTATAATCCGTATGTTTATATTACTATGTGTGAACCGTTTTCATGGACTTAGTCCATGCACACATAGGGTTGGCCAGTTAAGGGTCGGACTTTAGAAGTTTGGACTTAACTCGCGTTGTGACGTCCCGCTCTTTATCTCACTCTTTATCATAAAAAAAAAATAGACTATGATTTTCGAATAAAGAGAGTGAAAGGGCGGGGCGTTACACTCACATCCAAGTTTAAGAAAACAAAATTTAAGTCCAATTAAATTTAATCTCAAACTATATCTTGAGAAGGTGAATTGAACACAAGAAATGAATAAACAAATATACAACAAAGTAAAGAATGAAAATAAATTGAACAACAAAAATAAATCAAGCAAGTAAAATAAATGACATAACGAAATAAAAGAAGCAAAGGAAATAAATTGACAATTAAAATAAATGAAATAACAAAGCAAAACATAATTTAAAGGTGGTATTGGAAAAAATCAATCACAACCCAAAGTAAATGAATAAATAAAAGATCTAGATCTGAAATTCACCTAAAAATTCAAATTTCAATTCAAGCCTTTCATTAAAATTAAAATTCATAAACTTTTATTAAATTAATCGAACCTTAGATCCTTAGTTTTAAACAATTAAATTCAAAATCTCTAACACCCCGAAATTCTAAACCAGTGGATTAATGTAATCCCCCCTTAAAAGAATAGATTGGAAATAGGATTAGAAATCAAACCAAGTGAGAAAAGAAATGAAAATAAGAAGAAATAAGGAAATCTGAAATTTCCAAATGATACATATCGACCTAGGTGATGTGTATCTGCTTGGTATGTATTGAGTTTTGCATATGTACTGGAAAATCGACCCGAAGCTACGAATTTCAAATGTATGTATTGAGTTATGTCGATGTGTACAAAATCTCAGTTAGATACATATCTACTTTTACTATATATCGAGTGGGTCCAGATATTTTGAATCTGATTTGTACAACCACCCTCTATACACGTCCTCTCATACATTAGATACCCCACCTACCCCACCTACCACTGTCCTTGGAGAGCAATGCATGTTCTCCACGTGTATTGTTTGTTGACTGAAGAGGAGAAAGGCGATCCCAGATGTATACATCGACAGAGGTCGATGTGTGTATAAATCCACCCAAGACATGTATTGACAAAAAAATATGTATCGTGTGTGTGTTCAATAGCTTAAGTCCGAGACTACACAACTGTCTCCCATTGTGTCCCATCACTCACCTACCACCTTCCTTGAGCCAATGCATGCTCTCCATGTGGATTACATGTTGACTAAAGGAGAGGAAATAGACAATGAGAGAAAAAAAGGGTTGATGCCCATTCCTCTCTCCTCATTTCCATTCGGTGGTTAGGGTAACAAGAGAGAAAAAGAAAGAAAGGAAATCAAGAGAGAAAGAAGAAAGGAAGGAAAGGAGAGGGATTCCCATTTTTGCCTCTTCAATTTCGGTAGCATACCCCCTCTTCTCACCTCCTGTTAGTGTCTCGGTTTGTCGAGCCACCTATTTGTCAATTCCATGACTTAGGTGAAGCATTGTCTCAGAACTTTGATGCAATCATGAACTTAAGAATTGGAGGATCAAGTGCAGATTCATCATCACTATGTATGGCAATCACAAAATAGGTATTATGGCCATAGATGACTTTAGGGGGAACCAACACCTTAGGATGACCTTCCCAGGCATAGTTGAATATGTTGTTAATGGACACAAACAAGCCTAGAGGTTGCTTGATAGTGAATTGGATCCCAACTTGGAAATATGTATTTGGTTTCATTGTTAGAACGACCAGTCGTTCTCACCGACCTTTTGTTGGAGACAGGATCGACCCATCATGGTCAAGGACTGGTCGGTCAGATTCACAAAGGTTCTGGATCATAGAACTGTCATTCTGGGTGTGCCTCTGATCGAAAGTCTCGTATGCATCGACCCCTCGGTGAAAAGCTGAAGCAACCCCTCATGGTCAATGACTCTCCGATAAATACTTGTGAGTTATAGTACTTAGAACTCAAGTGGGTTTTCGAGAAAATAGACATATCGGTAGCGCAAGACCGATCGAGAGTACCTGGACCGACCCCTCGATAAAGGGCGATAGATTGGTCTGGGTAAGACTAGTTTCTAGACTCGAAACTCTGTCAGCATGGTGTTGCCCAAACTGAGCCTCTCGTATGGACTGACCTCTCTATACAATGATTGTCGACCCATCGACGACACCGACATGTCAAACACGAAAGAATTATACTGTTGGGAGTGCGTTAATGCGCAACGGTCGGGCTGTTGAACAGTAACATTTCTAGTCACCGACCCCTTGGTGCTGGCGATCTATCGGTACATTATGTTGCTGCAACTGGTTGCCTTCTCTATATAAACCAATCTTTATGCAACCAGTTGGTATCCTTTTTGCAAATCAGTTGGACCCTCATCATTATCAATGAGCTTAAACAAGGGCCAAAGAAGGATCACTCATCTCTCCATGCACTACACTGGGAGAATCAAACATCCAATCTTCTTGATTGTGATTAAGAGAGAGAGAGAGAGAGAAAGAAATATAGATCTAGGAATCCATTGGCATATCTAAATCCTAGAGACCTCCCATAGATTGTGATTGAACATACGCAAGCCACATCTTCAACATCGTCGACATCACATTGGGAGAGCATCTTCAAAAGGCATACATCTACAAGTGAGCTCATACAAAGGCAAGTGCTTCTTAGTGATTTTATTTTATAAATCATCCTGTGAAGTGTACTAAGGCAAGGAAGTCGAAACCACTATAAAAAATAAAGGGATAAGGAAGTAGACCTTGGGTTGGTCGTACCTTTAAAAATTTAGGACAAGTGGATTAAGGTGGCTTGGCTCCGGAACCACAATGAAAAATCTAGAGTGTTGTCTCTACCACAAGTAGTGGGTGGAATTCCCAACCGATAGAGTACGGTGGAAGTCCTAATCTTTTTGTGAGGGTGTAAGTCCCCACATAGTGAATTCGGGATAACCCAAGGTTGGGTGAGTCCTTAGAGTGGATGTAGGTTGTTTAACCAAACCACTATAAATTGGTCTTGTGGGTGTTGATTTTTACTTGTTTGATTGTTCTTATAATTGTGCACACTTTTGATCATACATCTCATCTATCTTAATTAACATTATTAATTTGTTGCAAAATTGTTAATTAATCAAGAAATTTGTGAAGACCATAAAAATTGGGGATTGTTCTATTCCCCCCCACCCCTCTCTCGGGATAATCTCGATCCTTCTTCTAGCACCCAAGGGAACTTTCACCTCCATCTTCACTACCCTTGAAGGAGGAAAGAAACAAGGAGAGGAAAAACAAGGAAACCAAAGGAAGAAGAGGAAGGAAACATCAAGCTTGAGATCAAAGCCCATTTGTCATCAAAATCCTCAAGGATTCCCCAAGGTAAGTGATATTTATGATGTTTATAGTAATCTAGAGTAATACTAGAATGTGTAATAAAACATAGAAATGATATGGCTAAAATGGGAGCCAACTAGGCAAGGCGCCACATCATCAATGTGTAACCTTGACTTGGTCTTGGTGGGATGCACCTCTCCACATTCCCACTCCACTCACTTGAGATTAATGTCCCACTTGCTTCCAATCAACTCAACTCACTTCTTTAATTCAACTCTTTTAACTCACTTAAAAATCAATTCAATCACTTGATTCCATTCCAACTTAACTCAACCCAATTTAATTAAGCTTGAACTCACTTGGTGGTCAACCAAGTCAACCACGACCCATTGGGTCCCAATTGGGCATTTTGACCCAATTACCAATTTTAACCCAATTAAGTACATCTCACCCATTTAATTCAATTGAACCATGTCCACCATCCGTTGGGTCTTAATTGGGTAATTGACCCAACACCTTACCCATCTAAGGTCCATATCCATTAATTCATAATTTAAATGGACAATTTCCATATATATATCCATAACTTGAAAATCCAGGGTGTTACAATACAACCCTCTTTTTAAAATTTTCGTCCCGAAAATCGAGCGAAGTAGGGTTCCAAACGGATTACATAGATAGCTCAGGGTGAGCTGTTGTCATTTCCGATTCAAGTTCCCAAATGGCTTCCTCATTACCATGTCGATCCCATACTACCTTGACAAATTGAATCGCTCGGCCCGTAACCCCTTTGTTCTGTCTCATGTCATATCTTTTCCTCGTGTGCCCATTTGTGACCTTATGTAGATCAATGCTCTTTGTTTCACTTTACTTGCTAACAAGATATTTTCCATATGTACTTGCTCAATAGGTTCATTCGTCTACTCTCTGTGTGAGGTTAGTGATGACCTTGCCCCTCATTGAAATTAGTAAGGTGGCCTGCCAATGAGAGCCTATGCTCAAGGTTTCCGCTGATTCCATTTTAACTAGGTTTCTAGTTGCACTCTCCTGGAACTCCATCGGCTAACTACAGAGTCAGGTGATCAGTCTAACTCGGCAGTTGTCCATAGCTTCCCATTCGGGTTTCAATAGACTCTTAACTTTTCCACTAAGTATACCTCCAAAAGTAAGCATATCTTCATTTGCACATAAGTTACTATGTGACTAACACCTTTTGTTCAAAACTTCTACGATACCGATACCGGCATCAATCCAAACCACCATGGGAATCATTATCCATGGTTATATACATCCATCCCTGCTATCACTCTGTAACGCCCCGCCCTTTTCACTTGCTTTATTAAAAAATCAGAGTCTATTCTTTTTTTTTAAGAGTGATAGAGAGCGGGACGTCACGACGCGAGATAAGTCCGAACTTCTAAAGTCCGACCCTTAACTGGCCAACCCTATGTGTGCATGGACTAAATCCATGAAAACGGTTTACACGTAGCAATATAAACATGCAGATTAATATCATAACTGCGGAATTATAATAGAACTTAATTCTATTCCATTTTAGATAGCAAAGTAGTCCAAGTCTTACCCATAATTAATCATAACAAAATTATCCAAATAAACATCCAACCATAGCAAATTATCTAAATTATTACATGCCCGTCGTCTAGTTACTTAAATTACAAATCCATAAATAACTTCACCAAAATAAAAACTTAAACGCAATCAAGCTCCTATGCCTGGCCCTTTTTCGCGTTCATCTTTCCCTTTGTTTCCTGTATCATCCACTAGGGTAGAAGTAGGGCGTTAGAACAACGTGCCTGTAACGCCCCGCCCCTTTTCACGTTCATCTTTCCCTTCGTTTCCGGTATCATCCACTAGGGTAAAAGTAGGGCGTTAGAACAACGCGCCTGTAACGCCTCGCCCCTTTTCACTAAGCCGAAAATCATAGTATATTTTTTTTTTGAATTAAAGAGTGACAAAGAGCGCGGGACGTCACTACGCGAGTTAAGTCCGAGCTTCCAAAGCCCGGCCCTTAACTGGCCAACCCTACGTGTGCGTGGAACTAAGTCCACGAGAACGGTTCACACATAGAAAGTAAGCTTGCGGAATTATAATAGAGTCTATCCTACCAATTTTAGATAGCAAGGAATTACATCACTTAATTAATAAATACCTCAAATTAAATGTCCAAAATGAAAGTCCAAACCATAGCAAGTAATCTAGATTATTACAGTCCAACGAGCTAAGTTACTCAAATTACATAACCATGAATAAAACTTAAATAAATTAATCTAGCTCCTCCAAGCTCCTATGCTTGGCTTCGATCACGTCTTTCGCTTCCTCAATTTCCTGCGTCATCGTCTAAGATAGAAGTAGGGCGTTAGACAACGCGCCCAGTAGGTACTCCGAGTAGGGTCAACACATGGATTAGTATAAACAAAACACATAGATATAATTTAATATCAAAACCATGCAAGTAAATGCAATGCTATGCAATGGGTGTCATATGCCATGAGTCCCACCCATCATCCATATCACCATCACAACCCCTCTTGATGGAAAATCCTTATCAAGGTATCACAATCACAAAGTATCCCTCTTGATGGAAAAACCTCATCAAGGTATCACAAGCACATAGTATCCATCTTGATGGAAAAAGCCTCATCAAGGTATCACAAACACATAGTATCCCTCTTGATGGAAAAGCCTCATCAAGGTATCACAAACACATAGTATCCCTCTTGATGGAAAAGCACATCAAGGTATCCCCATGTGTGTTTATCGGTCGCCTCGACGGAGCATGGACTCCGGTTTCATTTCATCCCTCCCATGCCATGCATGAGATGTAAGTGCAATATGCCATATAATAATACAAACCATAGCATTAAAACCCATCTTAAAACATGTCATTTGATTACCAAAATAAATCAAGTAAAACATTCATATACACATAATCCATGGCTTTCGATGAGGTAGGAATCCTACCAAAGACCAACTAATGTGCCTCGCGTTTCCGTCAAAGAATTTGGTCACCGATCGCGCACCAATTGCGAGATCCCGTTACCTTATTACACATCAAAAAATTAACCCATGTTTCAACCATGCCTAAGTTCACGATACATGCCTTAGTGGGGTTTGGCCATACACCATGGCCGAAACTCACTAATTAGGTTTTTGGGTCCCTTTTTGATCCATTGATCATTTTAATCTTGTGGGTCTAAAATCAGCCACCTTTTGGTTCATTTACCCAACACATAAGGTCATCATTAAAAGTCCCTAAGTCCACAACCATCCCCCATGGGGTTTGGCCATACACCATGGCCGAACCCATGGTCTTCCATTTTTGGCCATATTTACATTTTTTGCCACTCCTTCTTCCCATGGTTAATCACCTTTCATTTATGCATGTCCATATCCCTAATTGATCCATAAACATGGATCCATCAATGCCTCATTAATCATGACACAAAAACCATTATAAATCAGCCATTTCCTTAACTTAATACCCATTCATTTTAAACATGCATAGATCCATACTTAACACATGAAATGACTCATAAAATGGGTCATGGGGTTCAGCCATATACCATGACCGAACCCATGATGTTATTTTCCTCATTTTTCTTGGATCTTTTACAACATTTTAGATCCACAACAAGGTCCCTTCTTAAGGGGGGTTCCATCATACATTTTGGTCATCATCATGAACCACTTTTAAACCTTTTAAACTTACCCATATTCCCCATCATCTTCATGGTTCCAAAAACATTTAAATCCACCAAAACCTCTCCATGGGGTTCGGCCATACAACATGGCCGAACCCATGGTCCATGGTTCATCTTCATTTGCAAGGTTTAAGACCATAAATATTCATTAACATTTCTCCATGGTTTCCCTCACTTAACCCCTTTAAAATTTACTATCATTTAACCATTCAAAAACCCTAAAACCATTAACCAATCATTCCATGGTTTTCATCCTTTAAACCCATGGAGAAATACTTAATATCCTTCCATGGGGTTCGGCCATACAACATGGCCGAACCCTATGGTTTATTATTTCTTCAAAAATCATATTTCCATGATTTGTTACTTGATGGTTCTCATACAAGAAACCCTAGGGTTTGGCCATGCAAAGGCCAAACCATACATCTTGATCCTTCGCCATATTTTTGACATGCATGAGGTTCTGTCCACATCTTCATAACAGTTAGGGTTTGGCCATTGCTCCTTGAACCCCTTTTGTCATGCATGCATACATAACCCATATACATACATAGTGTCCTTATTTGTTCCATTATTCATAGCGTACCTTACCCGTTAGGGTTTGTCCATTTCTCATCCCCTTTCTTGGATGGATTTTAGATCCACTGCCCATAATATTTTGGCCACCATTTAATCCAAGAAAATGGACTTTTCAAGGTTTCTTCAACTCCTTTAAAAATGAAATCTTGTTGAGGACTACTTACCAATCCCGCGGCTCTTCCGGTTTCCTTTTGCTCCTCTTTGATCCTTAGCCTTCCTTCTTCCTCTTCTCTTTGATCTTCGGCCAATATATGAGCTTGATCAAGATGAGATCACCAAGGGTTGGTTTGGCCAAGATGGAGGTAGTTTTGAGAGAGGGAGAGGAGGAGAGAATGGAAAATATTCTACGTCTTGCGTCTTGGGAGTGTGGTCAGCCACGCTTGGAATCTCCTCTTTTTTTGTCTAAGTCCTTTCCTTCTTGTCTTGGAAGCGAGGGTCGGCTAGGAGAGGGAGGGAGAGAGGGAGAGAGTGAGGTGAGAGGAATGAGATGGAAAATCCATCTTTCCATCCTGACTTGGGCTTGCTTGGGCTAGACTCCACCACCCTTCCTTTGCCCAATCATGGTCCATGCATGCCCTTAATCTTAGGCCTCTTGTCCCTTAGTGGTGGTGGTTGGGATGAGGTGGAACCACCACCTCCCTTTGGGCCAATGCATGCCCTAGCATGCCTCCAACTTAAGGATCTTGTCTAGCCATGGAGGGTGTATGCCCTCCACATGGCACTCCCAACCCCTCCATGGCCAACGGTTTTGGGTGGGTTTGGACGAGGTGGCACCACCACCTCATTTTAGGTCAATGCATGCCCTCCACCTAGGCTTTTGGTCTAGCCAAAGGGGAAGCATGCCCTCCATGTGGCACTCCACATCATCCAACGATTTTGGATGGTTTTGTCTTGATGGTTTGGTGGTTTCCATGAGATGAAACCACCCATTTGACTCACCCATTTTCTAGGTGACTCACCCCCATTGAACTCACTCCATGTAATGCAACTCATTTATTTAATTTGATATCTAACTTAGGTCATTTAATTACATAATTTAATTCCACTTATTCATCTTTACTTCCTCCATGAACCCACCCATGGTTGACCAAGTCAACCATGGTTTGGTCAACCATGGTGGCCGGCCCCACCAATGCCTTGGCCCACCTGCCACCTCACTTGATGAAGTGGAGTTAGGTCCCATTTGATTATGTCACCTTGATTTATTCCAACTTAGCTTAGGTGATTTTAATCAATTTATCCAATTCAATTCACCTTGATCCTCCTCAATTTCCCTTTGACTCATCCATGGTTGACCAAGTCAACCATGGTGGTCGGCCCCACCTATATCTTGGTCTACACGCCACCTTACTTGATGAGGTGGAGTTGGGCCCCACTCGGCTATGCTATCTTGGATATTTCACTCCCACATTTGTCCACGAGATGGACCCCATTCCTTTTATCACCATTGGGCCCATGGCCCAATTAAATTCACCTCCTACCCATTTACCCTAATGCTCATACTCTCTTGACCCATTGGGTCCCAAATGGGTATTTGACCCAATTGACCATCCTTGACCCAATTAACCATCATTGACCCAATTAATTGGAAATTATCCAACCCATGGTTCAGTGGACCATACTTGGGCCATTGCTCAAATTTTGATCCATTTACCATTCATTCCATCAAAATTCTTAATTCCAACCATTAAAATAAATAATAGCCAATATAATTATTATTTAAAAATTCAGGCTATTATAGTGCCCAGTAGGTATTCTATTTAGGGCTAACATATGGTTAGTACAAAACATATATAATAATATCATAATGTCAAAAACCATATAAACCATGCCATGTCATGATGTCAAATGCAATGAGTCCCACCCATCACAAGTACATATAAAGACCCCCACATAGGCCTTTCGGACGCCCCGATGGAGTGTGGCCCTCCGATTTCTTCTCGATGGAAATGTACATCAAGGTATCCCACATAGGTTTTTCGGACGCCCCGATGGAGTGTGGCCCCTCCGGTTTCTTCTTGATGGAAATGCACATCAATGTATCCCACATAGGTTTTTCGGACGCCCCGACGGAGTGTGGCCCCTCCAGTTTCTTCTTGATGGAAAAGCACATCAAGGTATCCCACATAGGTTTTTCGGACGCCCCGACGGAGTGTGGGCTCCGGTTACATATCCTTCACCCCATGCTATGCATGAGATGCTAATGAAACACATGCTATTTTATATTATAAACATAGCATTAAAACTCACATTTGAAACATATCTTTTACAACGTAAATTCATCAAAATAAGAAAAAATATTGTACATAAACTCATGGTTTCAAAGAGGTGGAATCCTACCAAAGACTACTAACTTGTCCTTGCACTTTCGTCCGGTACCGCTCACGATCATACACACCTTGTGAGGTCCTGTTACCTTATAATATATCAATCAATTAAAACCATGTCCCATTTGATTTACAAAAATGCCTAAGTCCATAAAACATTCCTCATGGGGTTCGGCCATACACCATGGCCGAACCCATGATCCATCACTTTCACCCTTTATTACATCCATGCCATTGCTTAATCTATGGCTGTCCATTTTATTCTTTAAAACATGCTTAGGCTAATAATAACCCACTAACATGATTCACGGGGTTCGGCCATACACCATGGCCGAACCCATGATCTTTCATTTTTAACCTATATTACAATATTGCCATTACCTCCATCAACTTATGTTTAGGTCCAAAGTTGATACATTACGTAGATTCATGATTGATTCATAATTCATAAAATAAAACCCTAATCATTTTCTTCATCCCTTGGTTTGGTGAACCATTCATTAAACATATACATAGACATATTAGATCCATAATTGACCCATAAAATTGGTTCATGGGGTTCGGCCATACACCATGGCCGAACCCTATGATGTCTAACTTTCCAATTTCTCTGTTTAATCAATCACTATATTAAGTCCATAACCGATCCATAATACAGCTCCATAAACGATCCATTAACCATGACATAAAAACCCCAAGTCCACCAAATATTTCCCATGTGGTTCGGCCATACACCATGGCCGAACCCATGGTCTATCATTTATTTACATCATTGCCATTCATACAAATCCATACCCAATAACCTAATCTTAGAACATAGCTGTATACAATTAAATCCCTTCGAACATGTTCCATCAAACGGTTCACTAAAACAACATATTCATCCATTCATTTTCTTCCATGGGGTTCGGCCATGCACTATGGCCGATCCCTATGGTTCCATATTTTCCCTTTTAAATCCCATCAAAACATCATAACCCTCCATGGTTTTCATGATCTAATTGCATCTAAAACCATCAAACCTTCCATCCATTTAAAATAAGTCATAAATAACCTTTCCCATCATTTTCCATGATCTAAATACATGAACATAATTCCATAATTATTTATGGGGTTCGGCCTTACTCCATGGCTGAACCCATGGTCTAAGGTTCTTCATCAAAAACATCCATTTAAACCCTTTAACATCTTTAATACTCACCAATATCCTTTCCATGGGGTTCGGCCATACAACATGGCCGAACCCTATGGTTTATTACTTTTCATTAAACCTCAACATTCATCCCTTAATTTTCTTCCATGGGGTTCGGCCATACACCATGGCCGAACCCTATGGTTCCTTATCTTAAACAAAATTATCAAGATACTTACCGGTTCCGCGACTCCTCCGGTTTTTCTTCGCTCCGACTTGTTCTTCCGATCCTTTCCTTCCTTAGGCTTTTCCTCCTTCTTCTTGATCTTTAGCCGAGACTGATCTTGATGAAACCCCTTTGAAGTGATTCGGCCAAGAGATATATGTTTGAGAGAGATAGAGTAGCTTGGGATAGGAGGATACTCCAAGTCCTTGTCTTGAGGGTGGTCGGCTTTGTGTATGTTGTGCGCCCCTTCTCCTTGTGCTGCCTTTCTTTTGTAATATCCCAATCGGTCCTACATATTTTTAGAAGATGCCGAGCCCTTCAATTTAGCAATTTCCCCTAGTGTTGCTCCTAACAAGGAAAGGACTCCTTTTAGCGCAGTCTCATTGATTGCGTACAACTCCCACACGGCAAAGCAACGTATCTAATTTTAGACATCTTCTTTATTTAGCAATCCTCTAGTTTCACTCTTAACCAAGGAAAAGACCCCTTTTTGGGATACTCTAGCGCATCCATGTGGATATGCATATCTCACATACATGGCCAAAGCAATATCCCTTTCCTAGTTCCCTCTATGCGCATGCCACTTAATCCAGATCCCTTATTTATAAACATAATGCATTACAATTTTAATTCAGCCCCATTTAATTTAAATTGGACTCACCTGATGGTCAACCAAGTTAACCATGACCCATTGGGTCCCGATTGAGCATTTTAACCCAAAAAGCAACATTGACCCAATTAAATGCTCCTTACCCATTTCCTTTAAATTGAACCTTATACCATAACCGTTGGGTCTTAATTGGGCATTGACCCAACACCTTACCCATCTAGGGTTCTTATCTGTTAATTCACAATTAAAATGGCAAATTCCGTAATTATTGATAACATGGAATTCCGAAGTGTTACAATACAATCCTCTTTTTAAATTTTTTGTCCCGAAAATCGAGTGAAGTATGGTTTCAAATATTTACATAAATAGCTTAGGATGAGCTGTTCTCATTTCTGACTCAAGTTCCCAAGTGGCTTCCTGAATGCCATGTTGTTCCCATACCACCTTGACAAACTGGATCTCTCGGTTCCGTAATACCCTTTGTTCTGTGTCCACCACTCGGACAGGCTTTTTGACGTATGTCACGTCGCTTTGGACCTCTATGTCTTGTATGTTCAGTACATGAGAGAGATCAGGATTGTACTTCCTCAACATCGATATATGGAACACATCGTGCAAAGAAGCCAACTGTGAAGGGAGTGCTAATTGATAAGCCCCGTCCCCCATCCTTCTTATGATTGAAAACGGTCCCACATATCTTGGCAGTAGTTTCCCTTTCTTTCCAAATCTCATGTGTCCCTTTCGTGGCGAGACTTTCAAGAACACCATGTCCCCCACTTCAAATTCAAGGAACCTCCTCCTCTTGTCAGCATAGCTCTTCTGACGACTTTGCGCAGTCAATAGATGCTGCTGTATCAACTATATTTGCACTGTAGTCTCTGCAACGAACTCAGGTCCAATTAGTGCAGGCTCACCGTCCTCTGTCCAGTACACAGGTGATCGACATAGGTCTACCACATAATGCCTCAAATGGAGCCATCCGGAGGCTTGCCTGGTAACTGTTGTTATATGAGAATTCTACCAACGGCAAGTGATCCTCCCATCCACCCTTGAAATCTAGTATGCACGCTCTCAGCATATCCTTCAATGTTTGTATTGTCCTCTCAGACTACCCATCAGTCTGTGGATGGAATGCTGTGCTAGTCAGTAGGTCTGTTCCCATGGTCGACTGCATACTGTGCCATACTCTGCCGGTGAATCGACCATCTATGTCAGACACAATAGTTCGAGGAATACCATGCAATCTGATGATATCCTTGATATATCGCCTACCCAAAGTCTCAGATGAGTCTGTTATCTTAATGGGAAGAAAATGTGCAGACTTGGTCAGTCGGTCTACCACGACCCATATCGCATCGTTGCCCTTTGAAGACCTTGGCAACCCTATCACAAAATCCATGGAGATGTGCTCCCATTTCCATTCTGGCACTGGTAAGGGTTTGAGCAATCCTGGTGGCTTCTGATGTTCTGTCTTAACCTGCTAACACGTTAAGCAATGAGGCACAAATTCTGCCACATCCCTCTTGAGTCCGTGCCACCAGTAATGTCTCTTCAGGTCGTGATACATCTTGGTACTGCCCGAATGAATAGAGAGTTTGGTCTGATGTGCCTCAATCAGTAACTCTTTTATGCAGTTCTTAGGCACATATATCCTTCCTCGGAATACAAGACCTTGTCCTGGTCGTAACTCCCATTCCGGTATGACTTCACCAGTAGACATCTTGGCCCATATCTCCTCCACTTCTGGGTCTATTCGCTGTTCCTATTTAATCTTGGTAACCATGTTGGACCATATGATCAAATTGTACATACTCCCATGGTTATTGATATATAAATTGAACTCTCGTATGGTATTCAGCATTTCCCATTCTGTCCTGATCAAACATGCCACTGATGCATGTGATATGCGGCTTAGGGCATCTGCCACCTTGTTCGCCTTGCCAGGGTGATAATGAAGCGCGAACTCATAATCCTGCAGATAGTCCATCCAGCTGCGCTGCCTTAGGTTAAGCTCTTTCTGATCAAACAAGTGCTTCAAGCTCTTATGATCTGAAAACACTTTAAATTTCTCGCCATATAGATAATGTTTCCAGCTTTTGAGAGTGAAGACCACTGCGGCTAGTTCTTAAGATCGTACGTAGGATAGAGGCGTTCATGTATTTTCAATTGTCTTGAACCATAAGCCACCACACGATGAGTTTGGTTGAGGACGCACCCAAGTCTCTCTCCTGAGGCGTCGCATTGTACCTCATAACCCTTGCCTCTTTCTGGCAAAATCAAAATAGGGGCAGTGGTAAGTCTGTCTTTCAGCTCCTCGAATCTCCGGTCGTACACATCTGACCACTCAAATTTGATTCCTTTCTGAGTGAACCGGGTCAGTGGAGATGCTATCTTGGAGAAGTCCATAATAAACCTCCTGTAGTAACCAGCCAGTCCCAAGAAGCTACGGATCTCGGTTACATTCTTTGGCGCTTTCCATTCTCTCACTACCGCCACTTTAGCCGGGTCCATGACTATATCTTCTTCTGATATAACATGCCCTAGAAAGTTAACCTTGGGTAGCCAGAATTCACACTTGCTGGCTTTGGTATATA
The DNA here is from genome assembly GCA_013350335.1 of Chimonanthus salicifolius. NCBI lineage: Eukaryota > Viridiplantae > Streptophyta > Magnoliopsida > Laurales > Calycanthaceae > Chimonanthus > Chimonanthus salicifolius. Next base: position 21,921,612 of record CM023539.1, on the reverse strand, counting down.
GTTAATTCTTCTTCAAGGTGTCCAGAACTATCCTCAGGTGCTCAGCATGTTCTTCCTGAGTTTTGGAACAAATCAAAATGTCATCAATAAATACAACCACGATTGGTCCAAGTAAGGACGGAAGATCCTGTTCATTAAATCCATGAACACAGCCGGTGCATTGGTGAGTCCAAACGGCATGACTACAAACTCATATAGTCCATACCGCGTTCTGAAGGTTGTCTTCTCTATATCTTCCTCCCTAACCCGAATTTGGTGGTATCCGAACATTAAATCAATCTTAGAGAAATGGTTGGAACCTCTGAGTTGATCAAATAGGTCATCGATCCTGGGTAGAGGATATTTGTTCCTCATTGTCAGCTGATTCAGTTTTCGGTAATCCACACACATACGGAGTGAACCATCCTTCTTCTTTACAAATAAAACCGGAGCTCCCCAAGCCGATATACTGTTCCGGATGCAACCCAGTTTGAGCAGTTCATCAATCTGCTTCTTTAGCTCAGACATCTCTGCTGGTGCCATCCGGTAGTGTGGTAATGACACTGGTGCAGTGCTAGGGTACAACTTGATTTCAAAATTGATCTCCCTCATGGGAGGCAAGCTAGGGAGTTCTTTTGGAAATACATCCGCATAGTCCTTTACTATTGCTGGGAGTTCAGCCATTGGTGCCTCATTGATTCTGATACTGTTCAATACCAGATGACTCAACCCTTCATGCAGTCTGCTTTGTTTGTCAGTACGCACCACATGTCGTTTTCCCTCGGATGACCAAAATGTCACCCTGCCGCGATAACAATCAATGTTGGCCTGAAAGCTAGCCAACCAGTCCATGCTGAAGATAATATCGTACTCGGTCATATCGAGTACTAAATAGTTGAACTCAAATCTGAGTTCAGCGAGTTCAGTATTCACTGCTGTGCATAAAAGCCCCAATGATGTGTCTCCGACGGGGGATACAATGGTGAGTGATGTGGACAATTTTTGTACTAAAGTTCCAGTTACAGATATGAATGCAGCAGATATGAAAGAGTGGGATGCTCCAGAATCAAATAAAGCCAAGGCGTAGGAACTACTAACTACAACCATACCTTGAATCACAGAGTGATCCACTGCTGCTGGAGGAGCTAAGGTAAACAACCATCTAGATCCTGGAGGCGCCTGTCCCGCCTGATTAAATGTCCTGCCTCCTCGTGAATTAGCTGGCCTAACTGGTGGGCGAGATTAACCTCTGGAATAAGCGCGTTTGCTGAGTTGTGGGCATTCCCTCTTAAAATGACCCGACTGATCACAGTGAAAGCAATTGTTCACCCCTCTGGGAGCCTGAGTGACTGATACAGATGGGGAGGGATGTTTGGGACGAAAACCCCCGTTGACCCAGTGGATGGTGAGGGTTTGCTAGAGTTCGGTCGGAACTTCTTGTTGGGCTGAAAAGTACCCCTTCCACTCTGAGCTCGGCGGTTGTCAAAACGCGCTAACTCAGCCATCTCTTGCTCTGCTATTGTGGCCCTGTTGACCACCTCTGCCGATGTAGCTACTTTAAATATGGTTACCTTGGCCCTTATACTTGGTCGTAGGCCCCACTCAAACTTGCGTGCCCTTCGATACTCTGTATCCACCATATAAAATGTATAACAAGACAAACTAAGAAACTCTTGGTGGTACTCTGCCACCGTCATGGTACCTTGTACCAAAGATAGAAAAGCTTGAGTCTGGTACTCCTTCTCCTCCTTAGGAAAGTAATGATCCAGGAAGGTAGCTGAGAACTGCTCTCAAGTAATTGCAGTCCTCTCTCCTTCCGGAAGGAGTGCTCGCTGCTTCTCCACCACCTCCCACCATTTACCGGCATCGTCGATCTGTTGTGACGTGGCCAGTAAAATCTTGTCAGCATGACTCGTGATCTTGAGTAGGGTCAGGATCTGAGTGATCTTCTTCAGCCAATTTTCTGCTCCGATAGCCCCTTCTCTCCCTTTGAAGTAAGGAGGGGGCTGCTGCTGGAAGTCTCTGACCATGCTCCTATCATTGGTCTCGTTGGTGGTTCCATTCCCGTTCAAGTGCTGTTGAAGCACCGAAGTGATCACCGCTTGAACCAAGTTTTGTAGTTCGGGTGGCACCATCGGTATATTCACGCTGCTTTGTCCCTCCTCCTCTTGGTGGGGTGGTTGTTCTTCCTCTTCATGTAGAGATTGTCCTTCCTCCTCTTCATGTTGAGATTTTTCTACCTCCTTTTCCTTCCCTTCCCATTATTTTGAATGTGCTTTTTTTGCTATCATTCATTGTTGTTCTCAGATTGAAGGTTCGCTCTTGTAACACCCCGCCCTTTTTCACTTACTTTCCGAAAATCAGAGTCTATTTTTTTAAAAAAAAGTGATAGAGAGTGGGACGTCACGACGCGAGTTAAATCCGAGCTTTTAAAGCCCGACCCTTAACTGGCCAACCAAACGTGTGCGTGGACCAAGTCCACTGAGATGGTTCACACGTATTAAGTTTATAATTACGGAATATAACATATCCATATTAATTAATTTAACCAAATTAATTTAAATTTCATATCCATACCAAACCATTCACAAACCATAGCAAATATCTAATTATTACATGCCGAAGTCTAATTACTCAAAATTACATGTCCTTGTGTAACTTAATAAAATAATCAATAAAGCATTCCAAAGTTCTTATGCTTGGCTCCATTCACGATCCTCATTTCTTTCATTTCTTGTTTCATTCACTAGGGTAGAAGTAGGGCGTTAGAACAACGCGCCCAGTAGGAATTCTAAGTATGGCTAACACATGGTTAGTATAAGACATGCATATAAATAATATAACATCAAAACCTTGTAAAATCATGCCATGCATGTATGCAATGAGTCCCACCCATTACAATCAAACATATCCTGTTGATGGGATTCTCATCATCAAGGTACCCCCACATAGGTCTTTCAGACGCCCCGACGGAGTGTGGCCCCTCCGGTTATCTCTTGATGGGATTCTCATCATCAAGATACCCCCACATACGTTTTTCGGACGCCCCGATGGAGTGTGGTCCCTCCGGTCCCATAACCTTCACCCCATGCCATGCATGAGATGCTAATGAATTCCATGCTATTTTATATGATAAGTCTAGCATTAAATCCTCATATTTGCAACATATTATTTTAAAACATAACTCACAAAAATAAGAGAAAACCAACATACCTAACCATGGTTTCAAATGAGGTAGAATCCTACTCAAGACAACTAAGGTGTCCTTGAGCTCTAATTATCCACACATTAACCTTTTAACACACACATCAACATAAGTCCATAAAAGTTCCTTAGTGGGGTTCGGCCATACAATATGGCCGAATCTCACTTCCTTGGTTTTATGCTCCTCTTTCAACCCTTTGATCTTCAAGTTAGATACAAGATCATGATCTCTACATCTAATCACTTGTACCACAAATGTTTATAAATGATCACCATTTAAATCCACCAAATATTTTCCATGGGGTTTGGCCATACACCATGACCGAACCATGGTTCATCCTTTTCACCCTTAATTACATTCTATGCCATTAATCGTCCATGGCTAATTAATTGGTTTATTTACTTATAACCAAGTCCTAAAAATGATCTACCAAAAGGTTCATGGGGTTCGGCCATTCACCATGGCCGAACCTCACCCTTGGGTTTTGGTGCTCCTCTTTTCCATTCTTTTTGATCCAACAACCCAACACCTTTCTAAATTATTAACCATTTCAAAATTCATTAAACATGACACACTATCCATCATTGTTTCTCCCTGGGGTTTGGCCATACACATGGCCGAAACCTATGGTTCCTTATTTCCATTAAAACTATCATGCATCTATGATGGGTTCTCATACCTCCATCCATTTAAATCCTTTTAAAACTTTAACAAAATCAAGCACATACACTTGTGATTTCCTTCCTTCAAATCCAATAAAATCAATCCAATGTCTTTTCATGGGGTTTGGCCATACAAAATGGCCGAACCCTATGGTCCATGTTCTTCCCTTTACAAATCATTTTAAACCATAAACTGCCTTGACTCTTTCCATGGGGTTCGGCCATACTCATGGCCGAACCCTATGGTTCATCTTTGGTTCTTTCATCCATCATAAAAATTAGGGTTCGGCCAAGTAATGGCCGAACCATGTCCTTGACCATTTTCTTATTTAATAAGAGTTTATGAGCACTTACAATTCCGCGACTCCTCCGATTCTTTCCTTAGCCTCTTCCTCTTTCTTTCTTGTTCCTTTGGCCGAGACTAACCTTGCTGGAAACCCCTTGGAGTGGTTCGGCCAAGTGATATGGATTGGGAGAGAAGCTTGAGATCAAACTATTCTAAGTCCTCTTTAGTCTTGAGAAGAGAAACGGCCTTGAGAGGGAGGGAGAGAGAGTTGAAAGATTAGTCTGTTTCCTTGAATGCTAGGGTCGGCTCAAAGGAGATGACTTTGGTGCTCCCATGTGTAACTCCCATTCCTTAATGCCTCCCTTGGGGGTTTCATCCTAAGATAAAAACTCACAAGGCTCCAACGGCCACCAAGGGTTGCCTTGGTGTATACTCCCCCATCTTCCTCCTCTCGTTAATGCCTTATGTGGGGGTTTCATCTTAAGATGAAACTTCCCCCCCCCCCTCTCCCCCCCCCCCTCCAACGTGTGCCCTTGAACTTTGAATTTGAAATGCACTACCACTCCTCACCTCTCCATTACTTTTCCATGTGGGGGTTTCATCTTTGAGATGAAACTCCCATGCCAACGTGTACCCCTTGATTTCGTGTTTGAAACAACAAACCTTCTCCTTCACACTTCACTCACTTTTAATTTAACTCACCACTTTGATTTAATTCATTTCAACTCAACTCACTCATTTAACTAATCACTTCAAAACCAACTCACTCACTTGATTGTCTTTCCATTTTAATTCAGCCCAACATAAATTAAGCTTGGACTCACTTGGTGGTCAACCAAGTCAACCATGACCCATTGGGTACCAATTGAGCCTGTTGACCCAAATAGCCACCTTGACCCAATTAAAAGTATCTTACCCATTTACCCTATATTGAACACTCATTCCATAACCATTGGGTCTTAATTGGGCCATTGTCCAACACCTAACCCATCTAAGGTCCTGTCTATTAATTCATAATTTAAATAGACAAAATTCATGTAAATTGATATCTTAAAAATCCGGGGTGTTACAACTCTGATACCAACTATAACGCCCCACCCTTTTCACTCGCTTTATTTGAAAATCAGAGTCTATTTTTTTTTTAAGAGTGATGAGAGCGGGACGTCACGACGCGAGCTAAGTCCGAACTTCTAAAGTCCGACCCTTAACTGGCCAACCCTATGTGTGCATGGACTAAGTCCATGAAAGCGGTTCACAAGTAACAATATAAACATATGGATTAATATCATAATTACGGAATTATAATAGAACTTAATTCTATTCCATTTTAGATAGCAAAGTACTCCAAGTCTTATCCATAATTAATCATAACAAAATTATCCAAATAAATATCCAACCATAACAAATTATCTAAATTATTACATGCCCGTCGTCTAGTTACTTAAATTACAAATCCATAAATAACTTAACCAAAATAAAAACTTAAACACAATCAAGCTCCAATGCCTGGCCGTTTTCGTGTTCATCTTTCCCTTCGTTTCTTGTATCATCCACTAGGGTAGAAGTAGGATGTTAGAACAACGCGCCTAGTAGGTATTCCATTTGTAACGCCCCACCCTCTCCGAGAAATCAGAGTCTATTTTTTTTTTAAATAATAATATAATAACACTGGAAGAGAGCGGGCGGCGTCACGACGCGAGCTAAGTCCGGACTACCCAAGTCCGACCCTTAACTGGCCACCCATGTGTGCATGGACTAAACCCATGATAACAATCCAGACATGGAACTAAAACAAGTTATGCGGAATAAACTAGACTAACTGCGGAATTAGACTGAATAGATAGCAAGTACAAGTCTCAATTATTAAATAACTTAATCCAAACATCCATTGTCAATATCATAAACAAACCATAGCAAATGTATCAACTTATTACATGTGCATAAACGAAATCCAAATAACAGTAATTATAAAAATCATTCCAACATCAAGCTCTTAAGCTTGGCTCCCCTCCTGGTCATCGTCCTTCTCTTTCCCCTTCCTTGATCCTGCATTATCCTCTATGGATAGAATTAGGGCTTTAGATCAACGCGCCCAGTAGGGTTTTCGATTAGGGCTACCACATGGTTAGTATATAAAACATGCATATATCATAGTATATATGGTCATCAAAAATAGATAAATCAATGCTATGTATGTATGCACATGTAATGAGCCCTACCCCATCACACATATACATAGCCATCACTTGACGGGACTCTCACCGTCAAGGTAAATCACAATACTCTTTCATTTCCTCTAGATGATCTTTCTTTGGGACTCACACGATAAAGTAATCCACAGTAATCCTCATTTCCTGTGGAAAGACTCTCATCATTGAGTTGTTTCACGGTGCTCTTTCTTTGGGACTCACACGATAAAGTAATCCACAGTAATCCTCATTTCCTGTGGAAAGACTCTCATCATTGAGTTATTTCACAGTGTTCTTTTATTGGGACTCTCAAGTCAAGGTAATCCATAATCATCACCCCATGCCATGCATGAGATGTCAATGTATATGTATGTCATTTGTAAATACATATCTCATCATTCAAAACCAATTTGAAACATAATATCAAATACAACATAACTAATTCCAACTCACTTCAGTCCCACTCAAACTGATTTAACTCATATTTTAGCTCCCTTGAGGGTCCACATGGTCAACCATAGTCAACTCGACCCATTGGGTCCCCATTTAGTTCCTTGACCCGTTTTGACAACATGACCCATTTATGGGCTGATTTAACCAATTGCATTTGATTTTCACATGTGCATCAAGTCTACCCATTTATGCTCCACTTAATTTCCAATCAATTCAGCTTAACCCCATTAAATTTGGGCTCATCCAATGGTCTAATAAGTCCATTATGGCCCATTGGGTCCAATTGGGTCCTTTGACCCAATTAACCATATTGACCCAATTTGATGTTCATTACTCATTCAATCAAATTTGACACTTATAAAGTGTTCATACCATCTTAGTTTGAACAATGGGCCCCACTATTTTCTCATTTAACATCATAATTATTAAATTTACCAATCAAGGGGCATTTTCGTAATTATCCATTTCATTGAGAAAATGGGGTGTTACACCATGTAGGGCTAACACATGGTTTGTACAAAACATATATAATAATATCATAATGTCAAAAACCATATAAACCATGCTATGTCATGATGTCAAATGCAATGAGTCCCACCCATCATAAGTGCATATATGTGCCCCCACATAGGTCTTTCGGACGCCTCGACGGAGTGTGGCCCCTCCTGTTTCTTCTCGATGGAAATGCGCATCAAGGTATCCCACATAGGTTTTTAGGACGTCCCGACAGAGTGCGCCCCTCCAGTTTCTTCTTGATGGAAATGCACATCAAGGTATCCCACATAGGTTTTTCGGAAGCCCCGACGGAGTGTGGCCCCTCTGGTTTCTTCTCGATGGAAAAGCACATCAAGGTATCCCACATAGGTTTTTCGGACGCCTCGACTGAGTGTGGCCCCGACGGTTACATATCCTTCACCCCATGCCATGCATGAGATGCTAATGAAACACATGTTATTTTATATTGTAAACATAGCATTAAAACTCACATTTGAAACATATCTTTTACAACGTAAATTCATCAAAATAAAACAAAACATTGTATATAAATCCATGGTTTCAAAGAGGTGGAATCCTACCAAAGACCACTAACCTGACCTTGCGCTTTCGTCCAGTAACCGTTCACGATCGTACACACCTTGTGAGGTCCCATTACCTTATAATATATCAGTCAATTAAAACCATATCCCATTTGATTTACAAAAATGTCTAAGTCCATAAAACATTCCTCATGGGGTTCGGCAATACACCATGGCCGAACCCATGATCCATCACTTTCACCCTTTGTTACATCTATGCCATTGCTTAATCTATGACTGTCCATTTTATTCTTTAAAACATGCTTAGGCTAATAATAACCCACTAACATGATTCATGGGGTTCGGCCATACACCATGGTCGAACCCATGATCTTTCATTTTTAGCCTATATTACAATATTGTCATTACCTCCGTCAACTTATGTTTAGGTCCAAAGTTGATCCATTACGTAGATTCATGATTGATTCATAATTCATAAAATAAAACTCTAATCATTCTCTTCATCCCTTGGTTTGGTGAACCATTCATTAAACATATACATAGACATATTAGATCCATAATTGACCCATAAAATTGGTTCATGGAGTTCGGCCATACACCATGGCCGAACCCTATGATGTCTAACTTTCTAATTTCTCTATTTAATCAATCACTATATTAAGTCCATAACCGATCCATAATACAGCTCCATAAACGATCCATTAACCGTGACATAAAAACCCCAAGTCCACCAAATATTTCCCATGTGGTTCGGCCATACACCATTGCCGAACCCATGGTCTATCATTTATTTACATCCTTGCCATTCATACAAATCCATACCCAATAACCTAATCTTAGAACATATTTGTAAACAATTAAATCCCTTTAAACATGTTCCATCAAACGGTTCACTAAAACAACATATTTATCCATTTTTTTTCTTCCATGTATGGCCGAACCCTATGGTTCCATATTTTCTTTTTTAAATCCCATCAAAACATCATAACCCTCCATGGTTTTCATGATCTAATTGCATCTAAAACCATCAAACCTTCCATCCATTTAAAATAAGTCATAAATAACCTTTCCCATCATTTTCCATGATCTAAATACGTGAACATAATTCCATAATTATTTATGGGGTTCGGCCATACTCCATGGCCGAACCCATGATCTAAGGTTCTTCACCAAAAACATCCATTTAAACCCTTTAACATCTTTAATACTCACCAATATCCTTTCCATGGGGTTCGGCCATACAACATGGCCGAACCCTATGGTTTATTACTTTTCATTAAACCTCGACATTCATCCCTTAATTTTCTTCCATGGGGTTCAGCCATACGCCATAGCCGAACCCTATGGTTCCTTATCTTAAACAAAATTATCAAGATACTTACCAGTTCCGCGACTCCTCCGGTTTTTCTTCGTTCCGACTTGTTCTTCCGATCCTTTCCTTCCTTAGGCTTTTCCTCTTTCTTCTTGATCTTTAGCTGAGACTGATCTTGATGAAACCCCTTGAAGTGATTCGGCCAAGAGATATATGTTTGAGAGAGATAGAGTAGCTTGGGATAGGAGGATACTCCAAGTCCTTGTCTTGAGGGTGGTCGGCTTTGTGTATGCCGTGCGCCCCTTCTCCTTGTGCTGCCTTTCTTTTGTAATACTCTTAATCAGTCCTACATATTTTTAAAAGATGCCGAGCCCTTCAATTTATCAATTTCCCCTAGTGTCGCTACTAACAAGGAAAGGACTCCTTTTAGCGCATCTCATGGATTGCGCACAACTCCCACACGGCAAAGCAACCTATCTAATTTTAGACATCTTCTTTATTTAGCAATCCTCTAGTTTCACTCTTAACCAAGGAAAAGACCCCTTTTTTGGTTACTCTAGCGCATCCATGTGGATATGCATATCTCACATACATGGCCAAAGCAATATCCCATTCCTAGTTCCCTCTATGCGCAAGCCACTTAATCCAAATTCCTTACTTATAGACATAATGCATTACCATCTTAATTCAGCCCCATTTAATTTAAATTGGACTCACCTGGTGGTCAACCAAGTTAACCATGACCCATTGGGTCCCGATTGAGCATTTTGACCCAAAAAGCAACATTGACCCAATTAAATGCGCCTTACCCATTTCCTTTAAAATGAACCTTATACCATAACAGTTGGGTCCTAATTGGGCCATTGACCCAACACCTTGCCCATCTAGGGTTCTTATTTGTTAATTCACAATTAAAATGGCAAATTCCGTAAATATTGATAACATGGAATTCTGAAGTGTTACACACTCTATCAGTGAGTATCATCTATCCATGGTTAATAACCATCCATGAATATAACCCCCCCTCTGGGTATAATCCATTCATAGGCATAACTAATCCATCCTTGTTCATAATTATTAGGCACATCTTCCACCATGAGATATTCTATCTGTAGAAACAACACTCAAATGAGTCACTACGTGACTGTGGCAACAATATCAAATCATAAATATACCCCGACCCCTAGCTAGACTTAGGGCTCATGACTTACTAAGCGGAAGATCCACGTCCAACGTGATCAAGTCTACCTCGCCTTGCATCCTTTCACCCCAAGGGTGGTTCAGTCAAACTGTAAGGCGGTCGGACCACGTCTAACGAAACTAGCAACCACCCCCATGGGGTAAAATATTAACTAGCTCTGCGCATCAATACACATTAAATGTTCGAAATAGCCGTGAGAGCACCCTCAGTGCATAGCATGCATGGACCCACTCCTCAACGGCAACCCTACGGACCAAGTCCCCGTATTTCATATCGAGGCTCCCACGGTCTCAATCATCAATATCACGTGAGAGACGCACCCATACCACGTCTCAATAAAATCAAGTGACCTCGTCACATGCATCTCAGTGTCGAAGTCCTCATAAACTCTTAAGTTTGCGTACTTTATTCGAAATCATTCATACTTCCATCACAATACAAGGGTTGGCAGGATTAGAACAACCCTTCAAAACGTACCCACGACCCTTACAAAATCTCCCCTTTCCCCGACATTCTCTTACCACTCCTTAGCCTAACCTTCCGTAGAAGACCTTGCATCATCATAAAAATCGAAGAAGTTGTCAGGGCATGTCGTCGACATGTGCCCCAACACTCCACAAGTCAGACAGGGTATAATTCCCGGTCCCCCAATGTAAGGACAGTTAGTCCTCTCCTTCCCGCGCCCGTGAAGTCCACAAACAGGGCAAATAACCTCAATAGGGTGGGGGCAATAAGTACAGCTATGCCCCTCCTTGTTGCATAATTCGCACATATAATCTGTCAACTCATCCGAAGTCGGAGTAGCCGGAGTATACTCGGGCGAGCCTATCTCCCCTACGGATTCTTCTAAGTTTGGGACATCTTCCTCGTCCTCTTCGGGTATAAAGGTTGGAGCAACCCCAACATTGTACTTGGGCGATTCTACTTCCATGTCCTGACTGGTTACAACTTCATTGATGAAGTTTGGCACGCTGGAATCGTCAGAAGAAGAAACCAGATCTATCGGACAGCTAGGGGTCCCTCTGTCCCACAACTCTATATACTCTATGTTGTTCGACATATCTGTATCACAACAACAAAAGCATATCAATGACAACCGTAGTTCAAATCAAACTAATCTTTGTTTTGGGGAATTTCCTAATCATCATCTTGTATTTCTTGTTTTGGGGAGTTTTCATATGTATCACATGATGTCTGTTGTTTGGGGAAATTGCCAAATAAACACTCTTTGTATTTCTTTGTTCTTGGGGAACATTTTCCTAAATATCAAATATTATTTCTCAATTTGGGGATATCGGGGAAGTATCTCCTAATTTGCTATGTTTGATAAATCCAATTATTTTGACTGTACTTCCTTTGCTGTCATTCCTTATTGTTCTCAGATTGAATGTTTCAGTCTAAGTCTAACGAAGTAAATTAATCCGGCCCCCGTGCAGCGGACTCCGAAGAGTCGGTCAGTTGAGATTCTTATCTATCAGTGAGACATAAAAGTGTCTTAATCTTACTTGAGAAGATTCAACCTTCCCGTTTCGCTCTGATACCAACTGTAACACCACTCCTTTTTCACTATGCTTTCCGAAAATCAGAGTCTTTTTTTTTAATAAATAGAAGAGTGAGCGAGAGCGGGACGTCATGACGCGAGCTAAGTCCGAGCTTCCAAAGCTCGACCCTTAACTGGCCAACCATATGTGTGCGTGGACCAGGTCCACTTAAATGGTTCACACGTACTCAAGTAAAACATGTGGAATAATTCATTAATATGGAATATAAATGCGGAATTAGAATAGGATAACAATCCTATTCCATTTTAGATAGCAAAGTAGTCCAACACTTAATAGGGGTTACCTTGATGAGGAGTTTTCCATCAAGAGGTAACCGGAGACCACACTCCGTCGGGGCGTCCGTAAGACAACTGTGGGGATACCTTGATGATGAGTTTTCCATCAAGAGGATACTATGTTTGTTTGATACCTTGATGAGAAGCTTTCCATCAAGAGGATGTTTTGTATGGCTGATGGGTGGGACTCATGGCATGGCATTGCATCAGCATGATTATGATCTCTATTATCATGCAATGTTTCTGGTTTTTATTTGTATGATTGGATCTCTATTATCATACATGATTTTGGATACGATGTTTTATAAGTATGGTATGATTTATTATATTTGGATTTGATATATATATTATATCTGGATTTTTGGTACTAACCCATGTGTTAACCTTAATTGGGATACCTATTGGGTGCGTTTTCTAACGCCTACTTCTACCCTAGTTGATGACACAGGAATGGAATGGAACGATAAACGTGATCGGAGTCAAGCTTAGGAGCTTGGATAATTAAGTTATATTTTGTTTAAGTTATTCATGTATTTGAATAACTAGCATTCGGGATTGTAATAACGTAATATATTTGCTATGGTTTGGATGGTTGATTTTCGATATTTAACTTAAGGCAAGTATTATTAAGTGTTGGACTACTTTGCTATCTGAAATGGAATAGGATTGTTATCTTATTGTAATTCCGCATTTATATTCCGCATTGATGAATTATTCCGCATGTTTTACTTGAGTACGTGTGAACCATTTTAGTCGACTTGGTCCATGCACACGTATGGTTGGCCAGTTAAGGGTCGGGCTTTGGAAACTCGGACTTAGCTCGCGTCGTGGCGTCCCGCTCTCTTTCACTCTTCTATTCAAGAAAAAAAAATAGACTCTGCTCTTCGGAAAGCGAGTGAAAAGGGGCGGGGCGTTACAGTTGGTATCAGAGCGAAAAGGGAAGGTTAAATCTTTCGAAGTAAGATTAAGATGGTTTCATGTCTCACTGACAGATAAGAATCCCAACTGACTGACACTTCGGAGTCTGCTGTACGGGAGCCTAATTAGTTTACTTCGTTAGAGTCAGACTGAAACATTCAATCTGAGAACAACTAGGAATGATAGCAAAGGAAGTACAGTCAAAATAATTGATTTATCAAACATAGCAAATTAGGAGATACTTCCCCGATATCCCCAAATTGAGAAATAATACCTGATATTTAGGAAAATGTTCCCCAAGAACAAAGAAATACAAAGAGTGTTTATTTGGTAATTTCCCCAAACAAGAGACATTATATGATACATAGGAAAACTCCCCAAAACAAGAAATACAAGATGATGATTAGGAAATTCCCCAAAACAAAGATTTGTTTGATTTGAACTACGGTTGTCATTGATTTGCTTCTGTTGTTGTGATAAGATATGTCGAACAACATAGAGTATACAGAGTTGTGGGACAGAAGGACCTCTAGCTGTCCGATAGATCTGGTTTCTTCTTCCGACGATTCCAGCCTGCCAAACTTCATCAATGAAGTTGTAACCAGTCAGGATATGGAAGTAGAATCGCCCGAGTACAATGTTGGGGTTCTAACGCCCCGCCCTTTCACTCACTTTTAATTCGAAAATCAGAGTCTTTTTTTTTTTTTTTATAAACAAAGAGTGAGCAAGAGCGGGACGTCACGATGCGAGCTAAGTCCGAACTTCTAAAGTCCGACCCTTAACTGACCAACCCTATGGGTGCATGGACTAAGTCCATGAAAACGGTTCACACATAGCAATACGATACACATGCAAAATAAATCATCATTGCGGAATTATAATAGAACCCATGTCCAATCCATTTGATAGCAATGTACTTAGTCACTTAATGAAATTAATCATAACATAAATATCCAAATAAAACCATCCAAACCATAGCAAAATCAAAGTTATTACATGCCGCATTATTAATATTCAAATTACAAGTCCATGAATATCTTAAGCAAAATAAAATCTAAAAACATCCCAAGCTCCTATGCTTGGCCCTTGTCACGTTCATGTTTGCCCTCGTTTCCTACATCATCCACTAGGGTAGAAGTAGGGCGTTAGAACAACGCGCCCAGTAGGTATTCCAGTTAGGGCTAACACATGGTTAGTACAGAACATATATAATAATATCATAAAGTCAAAAACCATATAAACCATGCCATAAAAACCATATAAACCATGCCATGTCATGATGTCAAATGCAATGAGTCCCACCCATAACAAGTACATATAAGTACCCCCACATAGGTCTTTCGAACGCCCCGACGGAGTGTGGCCCCTTCCGGTTTCTTCTCGATAGAAATGCACATCAAGGTATCCCACATAGGTTTTTCGGACGCCTTGACGGAGTGTGGACCCTTCAGTTTCTTCTTGATGAAAATGCACATCAAGGTATCCTACATAGGTTTTCGGACGCCCCGACGGAGTGTGGCCCCTCCGGTTCCTTCTTGATGGACAATGCACATCAAGGTACCCCACATAGGTTTTTCGGACACCCCGACAGAGTGTGGCCCCTCCGGTTACATATCCTTCACCCCATGCCATGCATGAGATGCCAATGAAAACACATGCTATTTTATGTTGTAAACATAGCATTAAAACCTCACATTTGAAACATAACTTTTACAACATAATTTCATCAAAATAAGATAAAAACATTGTACATAAACTCATGATTTCAAAGAGGTGGAATCGTACCAAAGACCACTAACGTGTCCTTGCGCTTTCGTCCGGTGACCGCTCACGATCGTGCACACCTTGTGAGGTCCCGTTACCTTATAATATAACAATCAGTTAAAACCATGTTCCATTTGATTTCCAATAATGTCCAAGTGCATAAACCTTCCCCTTGGGGTTCGGCCATACACCATGGCCGAACCCATGGTCCATTAATTCTACTTATTTACAACCTTGCCATTATACATATCCATAGCCATTTACCTTGCTTATTTTCATAAGGCTTATGTTCCAAAATAATCCATACAAATAGTTCATAGGGGTTCGGCCATACACCATGGCCGAACCCTATGTCCATTATTTTCACCTATTTACATTTCTGCCAGTTGTTCTATCTATGACTTTCCATTTCATTCTTTAAAACATGCTAATAATAACCTAAGTCCATAAAAGACCTCATGGGGTTCGGCCATACATCATGGCCAAACCCATGATCCTCCATTTTAGCATGTATTTGTAACTTTGCCATCATCTCCACGATCTCCATTCGATCAATCACCAATTTAAGTCCATCTATATTTTTCCATGGGGTTCGGCCATACACCATGGCTGAAACCATGGTCCGTGATTTTTATCCTCCAAACTTCCATAACAAAATCACCAAATATTTCTCATGTGGTTCGGCCATACACCATGGCTGAGCCCATGGTCTTTTATTTTAGACCATATTTACATTTTTGCCATTATCTTATGTTTATGTCCAAAACCGATCCATAACATTGATTCATGGGGTTCGGCCTAACACCATGGCCGAATCCTATGATGTCTAACTTTCCAATTATAACAAGTACCATCCTTGAATCCATAAATCAATGTTCCTTCCTTTTTTATTAAAAAATCCATCATTAAAAACTTTCTAAATTAATAACCATGTTTCATGGGGTTCGGCCATACACCATGGCCGAACACTATGGTTCATGGTCTTCTCTTTAAAAAAAATCATTGATATTCCTTCCATGGTCTCCATGATCTAATTGCATCTAAAACCATCAAACCTTCCATCCATTTAAAAATAAATCATAAGTGACCTTTCCCATCATTTTCCATTATCTAAATACATGAACATAATTCCATAATTATTTATGGGGTTCGGCCATACTCCATGGCCGAACCCATGATCTAAGGTTAAAAACATCCATTAAAACCCTTTAACATCTTTATTTCATTACATGGTTTTCATCCCTCAAAACCTATAAATTAAACCATGTCACTCCATGCATGGCCGAACCCTATGGTCCATCCTTTCCATTAAAATTACTATATTCATCTCCCAATTCTCTTCCATGGGGTTCGGCCATACACCATGGCCGAACCCTATGGTTCCTTATTTCAAACAAATTTATCAAAATACTAACGTTCCGCGTCTCCTCTGGTTTTCCTTCACTTGTTCTTGCTCTCCCAATCCTTCTCTTCCTTGCACACTTGTTGGCTGCCCTCTCTTCCTTTGTGTATGCCGTGAACACCTTCTTGCTAGAGCTCTCAATTTCAAGACCTTGCTGATTTGGATGTGTCGTGCGCCCCTTATGTTGCCTCTCTTTTATAAACTTCCAATTGGTCCTATATTTAGAAGGTGCCTTGCGCCCCTTCCATTTAACAATTGCCTTAATGCCATGCGCCCCTCTTGTGCCTTTCTTTTATAATTTCCAATCGGTCCTAACTTAGAAGGTGCCATGCGCCCCTTGCAATTTAGCAAGTGCCTTAGTGTTGCTCTCAACAAGGAAAGGACCCCTTTTAAATGATCTTATGCGCATCCTCATAGATGTGCAAATCCCACACACGACAAACATCCTATCTAATTTTAGATATCTTCTAATTTCACTCTTAACCAAGGAAATAAACATCCTTTTAAATTATCTTATGCACATCCTCAATGCATGTGCAATTCCCACACACACGGCCATGTAATCTACATTCCATTCCTAAAATCTTTATTTATAGATATTGCATTACCATTTTAATTAAGCCCTATTTAATTTTATTGAAACCATTTCCACAATCCGTTGGGCCTTAATTGGGCAATGACCCAACACCTTTACCCATATAAGGTTCATATCTAATAATTCACAAATTAAATGGGTAATTTTCATATATATTAATAACTTGAAAATCCGAGGTGTTACAGGGGTTGCTCCAACCTTTGTACCCGAAGAGGACGAGGAAGATGTCCCAAACTTAGAAGAATCCGTAGGGGAGATAGGCTCGCCCGAGTATACTCCGGCTACTTTGACTTCGGATGAGTTGACATATTATATGTGCGAATTATGCAATCAGGAGGGGCACAATTGTACTAATTGCCCCCACCCTATTGAGGTTATTTGCCCTATTTGTGGACTTCACGGGCACGTGAATGAGAGGATTAACTGTCCTTACATTGGGGGACCGGGAATAATACCCTGTCTGACTTGTGTTGGGGCACACTGTCGACGACATGCCCTGACAACTTCTTCAATTTTTATGATGATGCAGGGTTTTCTACGGAAGGTTAGGTTAAGGAGTGGTAAGAGAATGTTGGGGAAAGGGGAGATTTTGTAAGGGTTGTGGGTACGTTTCGAAGGGTTGTTCTAACCCTACCAACCCTTGTATTGTGATGGAAGTATGAATGATTTTGAATAAAGTACGCAAACTTAAGAGTTTATGAGGACTTTGACACTGAGATGCATGTGACGAGGTCACTTGATTTTATTGAGACGTGGTATGGCGCGTCTCTCACGTGATATTGATGATTGAGACCGTGGGAACCTCGATATGAAATATAGAGACTTGGTAATACAGAGACTTGGTCCCGTAGGGTTGCCGTTGAGGAGTGGGTCCTTCGCATGCTATACATTGGAGGGCGCTCTGACAGGCTATTTTGCACATTTAATGTGTATTGATGCGTAGAGCTAGTTACTATTTTACCGCATGGGGGTGGTGCTAGCTTCGTTAGACGCGGTCCGACCTCCTTAGAGCTTGACTGAATCACCCTTGGGGTGAAGGGACACAGGGCGAAGTAGACTTGATCACGTTGGACGTGGATCTTCCGCTTAGTAAGTCATGGGCCCTAAGTCTTGTTAGGGGTCAGGGTATATTTATGATTTGATATTGTTGCCACAGTCACGTAGTGACTCATTCGAGTGTTGTTCCTACGGATAGAATATCTCACGGTGGAAGATGTGCCTGTATTAATTATGACCAAGGATGGATTAGTTATACCCATGAATGGATTATATCCAGACGGGGGGTTATATTCATGGATGGTTATTAACCATGGATAGATGATACTCACTGATAGAGTGATACTAGGGATGGATGTATATAACCGTGAATGATGATTCCCATGGTGGTTTGGATTAATGCCCATATCGATATCGTAGAAGTTTTGAACAAAAGGTGTTAGTCACATAGTAAATTATGTGCAAATGAAGATATGCTTACTTTTGGAGGTATACTTAGTGGAAAAGTTAAGAGTCTTGTGAAACCCGAATGGAAAGCTATGGGCGACTGTCGAGTTAGACTGATCACCTGACTCTATAGTTAGTCAATGGAGTTCCAGGAGAGTGCAATTAGAAACCTAGTTAAAATGGAATTAGCGGAAGCCTTGAGCATAAGCTCGCATTGGCAGGCCACCTTACTAATTTCAATGAGTGGCAAGGTCATCACTAACCTGACACAGAGAGTAGATGAATGAACCTATTGAGCAAGTACGTATGGAAAACATCTTGTTAGCAAGTAAAGTGAAACAGAGAGCACTGATCTACATAAGGTCACAAATGGGCACACGAGAAAAAGATATGACATGAGATAAAACAAAGGGGTTACGAAACCGAACGATTCAGATTGTCAAGGTAGTATGGGATCGACAAGGTAATGAGGAAGCCATTTGGGAACTTGAATCGGAAATGACAACAGCTCACCCTGAGCTATCTATGTAATTCGTTTGGAACCCTATTCACTCAATTTTCGGGACGAAAATTTTAAAAAGAGGGTTGTATTGTAACACCCCGGATTTTCAAGCTATGGATATATATATATATGGAAATTGTCCATTTAATTTATGAATTAATGGATATGGACCTTAGATGGGTAAGGTGTTGGGTGAGACGTATTTAATTGGGTCAAAATTGGTAATTGGGTCAAAATGGCCAATTGGGACCCAATGGGTCGTGGTTGACTTGGTTGACCACCAAGTGAGTTCAAGCTTAATTAAATTGGACTGAGTTAAGTTGGAATGGAATCAAGTGATTGAATTGATTTTTAAATGAGTTAAAAGAGTTGAATTAAATAAGTGAGTTGAGTTAAAAAGTTGAGTTGATTGGAAGCTAGTGGGACATTAATCTCAAGTGAGTGGAGTGGGATGGTGGAGAGGTGCATCCCACCAAGACCAAGTCAAGGTTACATGTTGGAGGTGTGGGAGTTTCATCTTATGGGATGAAACCCCAAAGGCTCATTGATGAGGAGATCAAAGGGTTTTGGGGGTTACACAATTCAAACCCATAGCACACGTTGTAGTCATGGGAGCTTCATCTCATGGATGAAACCCCCAAATGGGTCATTAATGGGAGGGGACAGTTTTGTTGTTACACAAGGTAACCAAGGGGCAAACGGTTGAGAGTTTCATCTCATAGATGAAACCCCCAAAGGAATCACTAATGGAGGTGGACGGTTTTGTGGACTAAAGTCAAGACTACAACTTGAAGACATGGGAGTTTTCATCTCATGGATGAAACCCCCAAATGAACCCTTAAAGGGAGGAGAAAGGTTGGTGGAGGTTACACAAAGGCATACCCATAACACCGTTGGAGACATGGGAGTTTCACCTCAAGGATGAAACCCCCAATGTAAGTATCAATGAGAAGGTAATGAGTTATGGGAGTTACAAAAGGGCTATACAAAAAGGTACCACCCTTGGCCGATCACCCTCATTTGAACAAAACAAGTTTTGGTCTTCATCTCACTCTCTCCCTCTCTCAAGGCCGATCACACTCTTGGACAAAGAAGAAAAGACTTAAGAGTTTTCTATCTCGAGCCTCTCTCTCTCTCAAACCCACACTCTTGGCCGAACCCTCTTCTTGAAGTTTCATCTCAAGACCTCTCAAGTTCACACACTCGGCCAGGATCAAGGAGGAAGAAAAGGCTAAGGAAGAGGAAGATCAAAGGAACAAGAAGGAGGGAAGAAAACCGGACGAGTCGCGGAATCGGTAAGTACTTAATAGAATTTTGATTAAGTAAGATGGTCAAGGAAAGTGGTCCGGCCATTTCATGGCCGAACACTAGTCTTATTATGGCAAAGGACCTCTTGCATGGCCAAACCCTAAGGTTAATATGCATGGACCACCAAGGACAAAAAGGGGTGGATGAGGTTCGGCCATGATGTATGGCCAAACCCCATCAAAGAATATAGATCTTGGTATATGATTTCAAAAGGAATTAATGAACCATAGGGTTCGGCCATGTTGTATGGCCAAACCGCATGGGAGTTTGTTGGTAATTGTAAATGGTTTTTGAAGGATGAAAACCATGGAAGGACATTAGTTAATTCTAATGGATTTGAAACATGAAAATCATAGATGTATGTTTACGATTTGTAAAAGGTTTAAAATGGAAGTTATGCTGATGGACTTTGGGATTGTAAAGGATGACCCAAAGTTATGATTAAATTTTCCATAGAGGGACTTGTCTTAGGGATTAAGGATTGTAAATAATTAAAGGAGAAGATGGGAAAATAAGACATCATGGGTTCGGCCATGGTGTATGGCCAAACCCCATGAACCATTTTTAATGGGCCATTTGGTATTATATCTTGATTTGATGAACCATTTATGAAACTAGATTTATGGATCAAATATGGACCCAAGTGTGTGTAACTTAAGTATGTGATTACCATGTACGGAAAGAATGGCCAAAAAGGGAAATTAAAGGACCATAAGGTTCGGCCATGGTGTATGGCCGAACCCCCTGGATCATGTGTTTGGATTAAGGAACTATGTGTGATCATTTTCGGGACATAAGCCTTATGTAAATAAGCAAGGTAAATAGCCATGGATAAAGGGATGGCAAGGATGTAAATAAGTGAAAATAATGGACCATGAGTTCGGCCATGGTGTATGGCCGAACCCCATGGGGAATGTTTGGTGGACTTAGGATTTTATGTATGTTAGATGATGAACTTATGTATGATTAGATTAATGAATTAAAGGTGATATGATCATGAAATAATTTAAAAGATCAAGGGATTCAAAAGAGGGACCAAACTCAAATGGGTTAGGTTCGGCCATGGTGTATGGCCGAACCCCACAAAGGTTGGTTTATGGATTTATGTTTAGATCGGAAATCAAATGGGACATGAGATTGATTGTTTGGCATGCTATAAGGTAACGGGACTTCACAAGGGGTGTACGATCGTGAACGGTTTCTGGAAGAAAGCGCAAGGACACTTTAGTGGTCTTTGGTAGGATTCTATCTCTTTGAAACCATAGTTATGTAATATGGTTTAACTTCTTATTTTGATGGTTTATGTTGTAAAAATGTTATTTTTCAAATATGAGATTTTAAATGCTATGATTTGTATAATTGTATAGCATGTGGACATTTGCATCTCATGCATGACATGGGAGGGATGATATCTAACCGGAGATCCACACTTCGTCGGGGCGTCCGTAATACAATCGTGGGGGATACCTTGATGAAGAGTTTTCCATTAAGAGGTAATCGGAGACCACACTCCGACGGGGCGTCCGTAAGAAAACTGTGGGGATACCTTGATGATGAGTTTTCCATCAAGAGGATACTATGTTTGTTTGATACCTTGATGAGGAGCTTTCCATCAAGAGGATGCTTTGTATGGCTGATGGGTGGGACTCATGGCATGGCATTGCATCAGCATGATTATGATCTCTATTATCATGCAATGTTTCTAGTTTTTATTTGTATGATTAGATCTCTATTATCATACATTATTTTGGATACGATGTTTTATAAGTATGGTATGATTTATTATATCTGGATTTGATATATATTGTATCTGGATTTTTGGGAGTAACCTATGTGTTAGCCTTACTTGGAATACCTACTGGGCTCGTTGTCTAACGCCCTACTTCTACCCTAGTTGATGACACAGGGAATGAACGGTACGAGGAACGAGATCGGTGCCAAGCTTAGGAGCTTGGATGATTAAGTTATATTTTGTTTAAGTTATTCATGGACTATGTATTTGAATAGCTAGCATTCGGGATTGTAATAATGCAGTTATATTTGCTATGGTTTGGATGGTTGATTTTGGATATTTAACTTAAAGCAAATATTATTAAGTGTTGGACTACTTTGCTATCTAAAATGGAATAGAATTGTTATTCTATTATTATTTCCGCATTTACGTTTTATTCCGCATGTTAACTTGAGTACATGTGAACCGTTTTAGTGGACTTATTCCACGCACACGAATGGTTGGCCAGTTAAGGGTCGGGCTTTGGAAGCTCGAACTTAGCTCGCGTCCTGATGTCCCGCTCTCACTCACTCTTCTATTTATATAAAAAAAAAAGAAATACACTCTGATTTTCGGAAATCATAGTGAAAAAGGGCGAGGCGTTACAGTTTGCAGGCGGTGGGCCCATAACCCACAGGTCCCAAGATCGAAACCTGGCTCTGATACCAACTGTAACGTCCCACCCTTTTTCACTCACTTTCCGAAGATCAGAGTTTTTTTTTTTTCTTGAATAGAAAAGTGAAAGAGAGCGGGACGCCACGACGCTAGTTAAGTCCGAGCTTCCAAAGCCCGACCCTTAACTTGCCAACCATACGAGTGCGTGGACCAAGCCCACTAAAATGGTTCACACGTACAAGTAAAACATGCGGAATAATTCATCAATGTGGAATATAAATGCGGAATTACAATAGGATAACAATCCTATTCCATTTTAGATAGCAAAGTAGTCCAACACTTAATAATATTTGCCTTAAGTTAAATATCCAAAATCAACCATCCAAACCATAGCAAATATATCTACGTTATTACAATCTCGAATGCTAGCTATTCAAATACATGAATAACTTAAACAAAATATAACTTAATCATCCAAGCTCCTAAGCTTGACTCCGATCACGTTCGTCATTCCATTCATTCCCTGTATCATCAACGAGGGTAGAAGTGGGGCGTTAGACAACGCGCCCAGTAGGTATTCTAAGTAAGGCTAATACATGGGTTAGTACCAAAAATTCAGATACAATATATATCAAATCCAGATATAATAAATTATACCATACGTACAAAACATCGTATCCAAAATCATGTATGATAATAGAGATTCCAATCATACAGACAAAAGTCCAAAACATGCATGATAATAGAGATCATAATCATGCTGATGCAATGCCATGCCATGAGTCCCACCCATCAGCCATACAAAAGATCCTCCTGATGGAAAGCTCCTCATCAAGGTATCAAACAAACATAGTAGCCTCTTGATGGAAAACTCATCATCAAGGTATCCCCACAGTTGTCTTATGGACGCCCCGACGGAGTGTGGTCACCGGTTACCTCTTGATGGAAAACTCCTCATCAAGGTATCCCCCACGATTGTGTTAGGGACGCCCCGACGAAGTGTAGATCTCCGGTTACATATCATCCCTCCCATGCCATGCATGAGATGCAAATGTCCACATGCTATGCAATTACACAAATCATAGCATTTAAAATCTCATATTTGAAGCATAACATTTTTACAACATAAACCATCAAAATAAGAAGTTAAACCATATTACATAACCATGGTTTCAAAGAGGTAGAATCCTACCGAAGACCACTAAAGTGTCCTTACACTTTCGTCCGGAAACCGTTCACGATCGTACACCCCTTGTGAAGTCCCGTTACCTTATAGCATGCCAAACAATCAATCCCATGTCCCATTTGATTTCCGATCTAAAAATAAATCCATAAACCAACCTTAGTGGGGTTCGGCCATACACCATGGCCGAACCTCACACATTTGAGTTTGGTCCCTCTTTTGAATACCTTGATTTTTTAAATTAGTTCATGATCATATCACCTTTAGTTCATTAATCTAATCATACATAAGTTCATCATCTAACATACATAAAATCCTAAGTCCACCAAACATTCCCCATGGGGTTCGGCCATACACCATGGCCAAACCCATGGTCCATTATTTTCACTTATTTACATCCTTGCCATCGCTCCATCCATGGCTATTTACCTTGCTTATTTACGTAAGGCTTATGTCTCAAAAATGATCACACATAGTTCCTTAATCCAAACACATGATCCAGGGGTTCGGCCATACACCATGGCCGAACCTTATGGTCCTTTAATTTCCCTTTTTGGCCATTCTTTCCATACATGGTAATCACATACTTAAGTTACCCACACTTGGCTCCATATTTGATCCATAACTCTAGTTCCATAAATGGTTCATCAAATCAAGATATAATACCAAATGGCCCATTAAAAATGGTTCATGGGGTTCGGCCATACACCATGGCCGAACCCATGATGTCTCATTTTCCCATCTTCTCCTTTAATTATTTACAATCCTTAATCCCTTAGACAAGTCCCTTTATGGGAAATTTAATCATAACTTTAGGTCATCCTTTACAATCCCAAAGTCCATCAACATAACTTCCATTTTAAACCTTTTACAAATCATAAACATACATCTATGATTTTCATGTTTCAAATCCATTAAAATTAACTAATGTCCTTCCATGGTTGTCATCCTTCAAAAACCATTTACAATTACCAACAAACTCCTATGGGGTTCGGCCATACAACATGGTCGAACCCTATGGTTCATTAATTCGTTTTTAAATCATATCCCAAGATTTATATTCTTTGATGGGGTTCGGCCTTACATCATGGCCGAACCTCATTCACCCCTTTTTGTCCTTGGTGGTCCATGCATATTAACCTTAGGGTTTGGTCATGCAAGAAGTCCTTTGCCATAATAAGACTAGGGTTCAGCCATGAAATGGCCGGACCACTTTCCTTGACCATCTTACTTAATCAAAATTCTATTAAGTGCTTACTAGTTCCGCGACTCCTCTGGTTTTCTTCGATCCTTCTTGTTCCTTTGATCTTCCTCTTCCTTAGCCTTTTCTTCCTCCTTGATCCTTGGCCGAGTGTGTGGAACTTGAGAGGTCTTGAGATGAAACTTCAAGAAGAGGGTTCGGCCAAGAGTGTGGGTTTGAGAGAGAGAGAGGCTTGAGATAGAAAACTCTTAAGTCTTTTCTCCTTTGTCCAAGAGTGTGATCGGCCTTGAGAAAGGGAGATAGTGAGATGAAGACCAAAACTTGTTTTGTTCAAATGAGGGTGATCGGCCAAGGGTGGTGCCTTTTTGTAAAGCCCTTTTATAACTCCCATAACTCATTACCTTCTCACTGATACTTACATTGGGGGTTTCATCCTTGAGGTGAAACTCCCATGTCTCTAACGGTGCTATGGGTATGCCTTTGTGTAACCTCCACCAACCTTTCTCCTCCCATTAATGGTTCATTTGGGGGTTTCATCCATGAGATGAAAACTCCCATGTCTTCAAGGTGTAGTCTTGACTTTAGACCACAAAACCGTCCACCTCCATTAGTGATTCCTTTGGGGGTTTCATCTATGAGATGAAACTCTCAACCGTTTGCCCCTTGGTTACCTTGTGTAACAACAAAACCGTCCCCTCCCATTAATGACCCATTTGGGGGTTTCATCCATGAAATGACGCTCCCATGACTCCAGCATGTGCTATGGGTTTGAATTGTGTAACCCCCAAAACCCTTTCATCAATGAGCCTTTGGAGTTTCATCCCATGAGATGAAACTCCCACACCTCCAACGTGTAACCTTGACTTGGTCTTGGTGGGATTCACCTCTCCACCTTCCCACTCCACTCACTTGAGATTAGTGTCCCACTAGCTTCCAATCAACTCAACTTTTTAACTCAACTCACTTCTTTAATTCAACTCTTTTAACTCACTTAAAAATCAATTCAATCACTTGATTCAATTCCAACTTAACTCAGCCCAATTTAATTAAGCTTGAACTCACTTGGTGGTCAACCAAGTCAACCACGACCCATTGTGTCCCAATTGGGCATTTTGTGTAACACCTCGGATTTTCAATTTATTATTTTTATGAAATTTATCCATTTTTAATTGTGAATTTTAGATTTGATCTTAAATGGATAAAGAATTGGGCCATGACCCAATTAGGACCCAATTGCTTGTGGAATTGGTTTTATAAAAATTTAAATGGGTTGAATTATCTTAGTAATGTATTATGTCCAAGAATTAATTAAAAGATTTGGACATGGCCGAACATTGGATTTGAATATCCAAGGAGATGTTTAAAAATCAAATGAGGATTTCTTTGGCCGTGTATAGAGATATTTCATATCTACATTATGCGCATAAGATACTTTAAAAGGGTATGTATTTGGTCTAAAAAAATTAAATAAGGAAGATGTCTAACTAAATAGACATTACATGTCCGTGTGTGACACTTCCAAAGAGGGAAGGTCAGCCATTCCAATAAGACAAGGAGTACACGACAATGGGGCATGGTGTATCTTAGCATCTTCTAATTTTGGATCAATTGGAATTGCATAAAATGGGAGACATAGAGGGGTACAAGGTTTTACACCCTCGTTGTCGAATTTTCTCTCTCTATCTCTCTCAATCTCTCGTCCTCTCACATGGCAAAGAGCAAGAGAAGAAAAGACAGCAACAAGAAGGTGTTCTTGGTTGGAGAAAAATTAAGAAGAAAGGAGAAAGATTAGAAGAACCGGAATCGGAAAAGGTTATTATCTAATTGATAAGTTGTTTTGAAATAAAATAACCATAGGGTTCGGCCATAGTGTTTGGCCGAACCCCATGGAAGAAGAATGGGGGATCATCTTGATAATTTTTAATAGAAAAGAAGGGATGAGGTTCGGCCATGATGTATGGCAGAACCCCATCAAATACAATTATGGATTTGGGGTTCTTAAGACTTTGAATCATGTGGATTGATTTATTAATTGTAAAGGATTGCAAACCCCCATGGAAAGATATCAATAAGGTAGTTTGATTAATTGGATGATCATTGTTTAATTAAATGGAAAGAAAGAGCCATAGGGTCGGCCATAGTGCATGGCCGAACCCCATGGAAGAGTATTGGTTAAGTGTAATTGGGAAATTGATGTTAAAGATATATGATCTTTGAAGGGATTAAATGGAGTTGTGTTGGTAAGAGTTATGGGAAATTTGAATGATAAAAACCATGAAGAATTATATTGTTCTAAAAGAGTTTAAATGGAAGTTGGGGGGATCATGGGTTCGGCCATGATGTATGGCCGAACCCCATGAGTTTCCTTATGGATCCAATTTATCAAGGAATTTTATTAGATGATTATTGATTGATTAAATAGAAGGATATGGGTTCTTGTTTAATGAATGATAATGGATTGCTTCTATGGGTGAGGTTTGGCCATGGTGCATGGCCGAACCCCACTAGGGTTTAATTTTGGAAACCTTTTAATTTGGAAGCATTTAATTATGGAAGGGAGTTAATTAAGGAAACCTTCCAATTAAGGAAAGTGAAGTTTAATTATGGAAAGCTTCCAATTATGGAAAGAAGGTTGCTAAAATTAGAAAGCATCCGATATGGAAAGAAGGTTGCTAAATTTTGGAAGTTTCTATTTTTGGAAGGAGTTGGCTAAATTAGAAAGCTTCTAATTTTGGATGGTAATTATGGAAACCTTCTAATTATGGAAGGGTGGTTTATTAATTAAGAAACTCTTTAAATATGGACCTTTTAATTGTGGACTTGTTAATTATGGAAGTTCCTATAATTGGAAAGTTGTACACCATAGGGTTTGGCCAAGGTGTATGGCCGAACCCCATGGACCAAACTAAGGGATCATATGGCATTTTAAGTCATGGTTAATGGCCGATTTATGGACCGAATTATGAACCTATTTTATGAGTTTAGATTGATGTATTAATGAACAAAAGGTTGGAAATAATTAGGCCAACGACAAAGTTGTAATTACATGCCAAAGTGGAGAATCATGGGTTCGGCCATGATGTATGTCCGAACCCCATGAGGAGTATTTGATGGAAATGTTTTGGTTAAGGAAAGTTTATAGGGTCTAGTTATGGTAGATTTAAATGAATGAGGGAAACAATGGCAATTTTGTAAATAATGGAAATATTGGACATAGGGTTCGGCCATGGTGTATGGCCGAACTCCATGAATTAGTTATTGGACTATGTGTATGGATTAGTTTGGAATGTAAGCAAAGAAAGTGTCTATGGTTATGTACAATGGCATTATGGTAATTAATTGAATTAATGGACCATGGGTTCAGCCATGGTGTATGGCCGAACCCCATGGGGTTTTATTTATGGACTTGGAACTTTGAAAATCAAGTGAGACTTGGTTACGATTAATTGTTATATTATAAGGTAACGGGACGTCACAAGGCGTTTACAATCGTGAGCGGTTACCGGACGAAAGACGCAATCACACATTAGCAGTCTTTGGTAGGATTCCACCTCTTTGAAACCATGGTTCATGTACTTTGTTTTATCTTATGTTTGATGAAATTTATGTTTCAAAGGATATGCTTTATTATTGAATTTCAAATGCTATGTTTAATTGTATATATAGCATGTGTTGATTATGTTTCAAAAGGTGATTTTAAGTGCTATCTTTATGTTATAAAATAGTGTGTGTTTCGTTGGCATCTCATGCATGGCATGATGTGGAGGATTGGTAACCGGAGGGGTCACACTCCGTCAGGGCGTACGAAAAACCTATGTGCGGTACCTTGATGTGATTTCCATCAAGAAGTTTCCGGAGGGTCCACACTCTGCTAGGGCATCCGGAAGACCTATGTGGTGGGTACATTTATGTACATGTGATGGGTGGCACTCATTACATATTTGTCATCATTACATGGCATGGATTTTACCTGGTTTGATATACTATGTTATAATATATGTTTTGTACTAACCATGTGTTAGCCGTAACTGGAATACCTACTAGGCGCATTGTTCTAACGCCCTACTTCTACCCTAGTTGATGATAGAGGAAATCAGGGGAATGACGAACGTAAGACGGACCAGGCATAGGAGCTTGGAAGACCTATTTTATATGTTTTGAATAAAGTTACTCATGAACTTGTATTTGAGTATTTAGATTTCGGAATGTAATAACTTAGATGGATGGATGTTAATTTTGATAACTATGGTATTTGAATGATGATTAAGAACTTGACGTAGTTTGCTATTTGAATGGAATAGAACTTGGTTCTATTATGATTCCGCAAATTGATGTTTTGATTCCACAGATTATGATACTTATTCCGCAAGTTGATATTGCTATGCGTGAACCATTTTCGTGGACTTGTTCCATGCACACATAGGGTTAGCCAGTTAAGGGTCGGACTTTGGAAGTTCGGACTTACCTTTCGTCGTGACGTCCCGCACTCTATCACTCTACTTTGTTATAAAAAACAAATAGACTCTGAATTTACAGGAAGAAACGAGTGAAAAAGGGCGGGGCGTTACATTTTGACGCAATTACCAATTTTGACCCAATTAAATACATCTCACCCATTTAATTCAATTGAACCATGTCCACCATCCGTTGGGTATTAATTGGGCAATTGACCCAACACCTTACCCATCTAAGGTCCATATCCATTAATTCATAAATTAAATGGACAATTTCCATATATATCCATAGCTTGGAAATCTGGGGTGTTACAATACAACCCTCTTTTTAAAATTTTCGTCCTGAAAATCGAGCGAAGTAGGGTTCCAAACGGATTACATAGATAGCTCAGGGTGAGCTGTTGTCATTTCCGATTCAAGTTCCCAAATGGCTTCCTCATTACCATGTCGATCCCATACTACCTTGACGAACTGAATCACTCGGCCTGTAACCCCTTTGTTCTATCTCATGTCATATCTTTTCCTCATGTGCCCATTTGAGACCTTATGTAGATCAATGCTCTCTATTTCACTTTACTTGCTAACAAGATATTTTCCATACGTACTTGCTCAATAGGTTCATTCGTCTACTCTCTATGTGAGGTTAGTGATGACCTTGCCCCTCATTGAAATTAGTAAGGTGGCCTGCCAATGCGAGCCTATGCTCATGGCTTCCGCTGATTCCATTTTAACTAGGTTTCTAGTTGCACTCTCCTGGAACTCCATCGGCTAACTATAGAGTCAGGTGATCAGTCTAACTCGGCAGTCGTCCATAGCTTCCCATTCTGGTTTCAATAGACTCTTAACTTTTCCACTAAGTATACCTCCAAAAGTAAGCATATCTTCATTTGCACATAAGTTACTATGTGACTAACAACTTTTGTTCAAAACTTCTACGATACCAATACCAGCATCAATCCAAACCACCATGGGAATCATCATCCACGGTTATATACATCCATCCCTAGTACCACTCTATCAGTGAGTATCATCCATCCATGGCTAATAACCATCTATGAATATAACTAATCCATACATGGGAATAACTAATCCATCCTTGGTCATAATTAATCCAGGCACATCTTCCACCATGAGATATTCTATCCGTAGGAACAACACTCGAATGAGTCACTACGTGACTATGGCAACAATATCAAATCATAAATATACCCCGACGCCTAGCAAGACATAGGGCCCATGACTTACTAAGCGGAAGACCCACGTCCAACATGATCAAGTCTACCTCGCCCTGCATCCCTTCACCCCAAGGGTGATTCAGTCAAGCCCTAAGGAGGTTGGACCGCGTCTAACGAAGCTAGCACCACCACCATGGGGTAAAATAGTAACTAGCTCTACGCATCAATACACATTAAATGTGCAAAATAGCCGTGAGAGCGGCCTCCAGTGCATAGCATGCGAATGACCCACTCCTCAACGGCAACCCTACAGGACCAAGTCTCCGTATTTCATATCGAGGCTCCCACGGTCTCAATCATCAATATCACGTGAGAGACACACCCATGCCACGTCTCAATATAATCAAATGACTTAGTCACATACATCTCAGTGCCAAAGTCCTCATGAACTCTTAAGGTTGCATACTTTATTAAAAATCTTCAAACTTCCATCACAAGGGTGGGTAGGGTTAGAAAATCTCTTCAAAGAAGAAAACGTACCCACAACCCTTACAAAATTTCCCCTTTCCTTGACATTTTATTACAATCTCTTAGCCTAATCTTCCGTAGAAGGCCCTGTATCATCACCAAAATTGAAGAAGTTGTCAAGGCATGTCGTCGACGTGTGCCCCAACACTCCACAAGTCAGACAGGGTATTATTCCCTGTCCCCCAATGTAAGGACAGTCAGTCCTCTCCTTCCTGTGCCCGTGAAGTCCACAAGCAGGGCAAATAACCTCAATAGGGTGGGGCAATAAGTACAGTTGTACCCCTATTAATTGCATGATTCACACATATAATCTGTCAACTCATTCGAAGTCGGAGTAGCCGGAGTATACTCGGGCAAGCCTATCTCCCCTATGGATTCTTCTAAGTTTGGGACATCTTCTTCGTCCTCTTCGGGTACAAAGGTTGGAGCAACCCCAACATTGTACTCGGGCGATTCTACTTCCATGTCTTGACTGGTTACAACTTCATTGATGAAGTTTGGCACACTGGAATCGTCGGAAGAAGAAACCAGATCTATTGGACAGCTAGGGGTACCTCTGTTCCACAACTCTATATACGTTATGTTGTTCGACATATCTGTATCACAACAGAAGCATATCAATGACAACGGTAGTTCAAATCAAACTAATCTTTGTTTTAGGGAATTTCCTAATCATCATCTTCTATTTCTTATTTTGGGGAGTTTTCCTATGTATCACATAATGTCTCTTGTTTGGGGAAATTACCAAATAAATACTCCCTGTATTTCTTTGTTCTTGGGAGAACATTTTCCTCAATATCAAGTATTATTTCTCAATTTGGGGTTATCGGGGAAGTATCTCCTAATTTGCTATGTTTGATAAATCCAATTATTTTGACTGTGCTTCCTTTGCTATCATTCCTTGTTGTTCTCAGATTGAATGTTTCAGTCTGAGTCTAACGAAGTAAATTAATCCGGCCCTCGTGTAGTGGACTCCGAAGAGTCGGTCAGTTGGGATTCTTATTTGTCAGTGAGACATGAAACCGTCTTCATTTTACTTCGAAAGATTCAACCTTCCCGTTTCGCTCTGATACCAACTGTAACGCCCCGCCCTTTTTCACTATGCTTTTCGAAAATCAGAGTCTTTTTTTTTTATAAATAGAAGAGTGTGCGAGAGCGGGACGTCACGGCGCGAGTTAAGTCCGAGCTTACAAAGCACGACCCTTAACTGGCCAACCATCGTGTGCGTGGACCAAGTCCACTAAAACAGTTCACACGTACTCAAGTTAACATGCGGATTAAAACATAAATGCAGAAATAATAATAGAATAACAATTCTATTCCATTTTAGATAGCAAAGTAGTCCAACACTTAATAATATTTGCCTTAAGTTAAATATCCAAAATCAACCATCCAAACCATAGCAAATATAACTACGTTATTACAATCCCGAATGCTAGCTATTCAAATACATAGTCCATGAATAACTTAAACGAAATATAACTTAATCATCGAAGCTCCTAAGCTTGGCTCCGATCTCGTTCCTCGTTCCTTGTTCCGTTCATTCCCTGTGTCATCAACTAGGGTAGAAGTAGGGCGTTAGACAACGCGCCCAGTAGGTATTCCAAATAAGGCTAACACATGGGTTAGTACCAAAAATCCTGATACAATATATATCAAATCCAGATATAATAAATCATACCATAGTTATAAAACATCTTATCCAAAATCATATATGAAAATAGAGATCCAGTCATACAGATAAAAATCTGAAACATTGCATGATAATAGAGATCATAATCATTCTGATACAATGCCATGCCATGTGTGCCATATGCCATGAGTCCCACCCATCGGCTATACAAAACATCCTCTTGATGGAAAGCTCATCATCAGGGTATCAAACAAACATAGAATCCTCTTGATGGAAAACTCATCATCAAGGCATCCCAACAGTTGTCTACGGACGCCCAGTTGGAGTGTGGTCTACAGTTACCTCTTGATGGAAAACTCCTCATCAAGGTATCCCCCACGATTGTATTACGGACGCCTCGACGGAGTGTGGATCTCCGGTTACATATCATCCCTCCCATGCTATGCATGAGATGCAAATGTCCACATGCTATGCAATTATACAAATCATAGCATTTAAAATCTCATATTTGAAACATATCATTTATACAAAATAACTTATCGAAATATGAATTAAAACCATCATACATATTCCATGATATCAATGAGGTAGAACAAATCAATATGATTGGATCTCTATTATCATACATTGTTTTGAATACGATGCTTTACAAGTATGGTATGATATATTATATCTGGATTTTTGGTACTAACCCATGTGTTAACCCTATTTGGAGTACCTACTGGGAGCGTTTTCTAACGCCCTACTTCTACCCTAGTTGATGATACAGGGAATGGACGGAACGAGGAATATGATCGGAGCCAAGCTTAGGAGCTTGGATGATTAAGTTATATGTTGTTTAAGTTACTCATGGATAATGTATTTGAGTAGCTAGTATTCGGGATTGTAATAACGTAGATATATTTACTATGGTTTGGATGGTTAATATTGGATATGTTAACTTAAGATAATTATTGGTAAGTGTTGGACTACTTTGCTATCTAAAATGGAATAGAATTATCATTCTATTATATTTCCACATATATGATTATTCCGCAAGTTAACTTGAGTACGTGTGAACCATTTTAGTGGACTTGGTCCACGCACACGTATGGTTAGCCACTTAAGGGTCGGGCTTTGGAAACTCTGATTTAGCTAGCGTCGTGACGTCCCTCTCTCTCTCTCACTTTTTATTCAAAAGAAAAATTAGACTTTGATTTTCGAAAAGCGAGTGAAAAAGGGCGGAGAGTTACAGCTGGTATTAGAACGAAACGGGATGGATGAATCTTTCGAAATAAGATTAAGAAGTATCATGTCTTACTGACAGATAAGAATCCCAACTAACCGACTCTTTGGAGTCCGCTACAAGGGGGCCGGATTAATTTACTTCGTTAGACTTAGACTGAAACATTCAATCTGAGAACACTTGACAAAAAGGAATGATAGCGTGGGAAATACAATCACTATAAGATGGATTTATCAAACATAGCAAATAGGAGATATTTCCCCGGAACAAGAAAACATTAGGATTTCCCAAATTGAGAAATGATACTTGATACTTAGGGTGGCTTTCCCTGAGAACAGGAAAACATTAGGATTTCCCAAATTGAGAAATGATACTTGATACTTAGGGTGGCTTTCCCCGAGAACAGGAAAACATCAGGATTTCCCCAAATTGAGAAATGATACTTGATACTTAGGAAATTTCCCCAACAACAAAGAAATACAAAGAGTGTTTATTTGGAAATTTCCCCAAACAAGCGACATTATATGATACATAGGGAAATTCCCCAAAACAATGAGTAGTTTGATTAGAACTGCTGTTGTCATTGATATGCTTTTGTTGTTGTGATACAAATATGTCGAGCAACATAAAGAATACAGAGTTGGGGGACAGGGGAACCCCTAGCTGTTCTATTGATCTGGTTTCTTCTTCCAACAACTCCAGCAGGCCAGACCACGCTGTGGAAGTTAACGTAGATGTCCAAGTAGGACCACCCGAGAATGTCGAAGTGAATCTAGCTCCTTTTCCAGAAGAGCATATGGGAGATATCCCAATGATAAGAGAATCCGTAAGGGAGATAGAGCCCGGGTATATGTACGAGTTGTGCAACTAGGAAAGGCATAACTATACTTTCTGCCCCTACCCCCTTGAGGTTATTTGCCCTGTTTGTGGACTTCACGAACACGAGAAGGAGAGGACTAACTGTCCATACATTGGGGGACTGGGAATAATACCCTGTCTGACTTGTGGAGTGTTGGGACACACGTCGACGACATGCCCTGACAACTTTTTCGATTTTTATGATGATGCAGGGTCTTCTACAGAAGGTTAGGCTAAGGAGTGGTAAGAGAATGTCGGGGAAAGGGAAGATTTTGTATGGGTTTTGGGTACGTTTTGAAAGGTTGTTCTAACCCTACCAATCCTTGTATTGTGATGGAAGTATGAATGATTTTGAATAAAGTACGCAAACTTAAGAGTTTATGAGAACCTTGACACTGAGATGCATGTCACGAGGTCGCTTGATTTTATTGAGACGTGTTATGGGTGCGTCACTCACATGATATTGATGATTGAGACCGTGGGATCCTCAATATGAAATACGGAGACTTGGTCCCGTAGGGTTGCCCTTGAGGAGTGGATCCCTCGCATGCTATGCACTGGAGGGTGCTCTCATGGCTATTTCGCACACTTGATGTGCGTGGATGTGCAGAGCTAGATACTATTTTACCCCATGGGGTGGTGTTAGCTTCTTTAGACGCGGTCCGACCACCTTAGAGCTTGATTGAATCACCCTTGGGGTGAAGGGATGCAGGGCGAGGTAAACTTGATCACGTTGGATGTGGGTCTTCCGCTTAGTAAGTCATGGACCCTAAGTCTTACTAGGGGTCAGGGTATATGTATGATTTGATATTGTTGCCACAGTCTTGTAGTGATTTATTTGAGTGTTGTTCCTACGTATAGAATATCTCATGGTAGATGATGTGGCCTGGATTAAGTATGCCCAAGGATGGATTATACCCAGAGGGGGGTTATATTCATGGATGGCTATTAACCATCCATAGATGATACTCACTGATAGAGTGATACCAAGGATGGATGTGTATAACCGTGGATGGTGGTTCCCATGGTGGTTTGGATTAATGTCAGGTATTGGTACTATGGTAGACATGTTGGTAGGATGATGGACCTGTTGGTCTCATAGATGACATATTGTTCTAATGATTGGGACAGGTTTCGATTTACATCCCACGTTATAAGAAAAAGGTGTTAGTCTTATTACGACTTGTATCACAGGAAAGTTAGTGTGGAGAGATACTCAGTATCATAAAAGTTTTGAACAGAAGGTGTTAGTCACATAGTGACTTATGTGCAAATGAAGATATGCTTACTCTTGGAGATGTACTTAGTGGAAAAGTTAAGAGTATAGTGAAACTCGAATGGGAAGCTATGGGCGACTGCAGAGTTAGACTAATTACCTGACTTTGTAGGTAGCCGATGGAGTTCCAAGAGAGTGTAGCTAGAAACCTAGTTAAAACGGAATTAGCGAAAGCCTTGAGCATAGGCTTGCATTGGCAGGCCACCTCACTAACAAATTTCAATGAGGGATAAGGTCATCACTAACCTCACAAAGAGAGTAGACGAATGAACATATTGAGCGAGCACGTATGGAAAATACCTTAGTAGCAAGTAAAGTGAAACAGAGTTCATTGATCTACATGAGATCGCAAATGGGCTCACGAGAAAAAGAGATAACATGAGACAGAACAAAGAGCATTACGGAACTGAGCAATTCAGTTCGTCAAGGTGGCGACATGGTCATGAGGAAGCCACTTGGGAACTTGAAATCGGAAATGAGAACAACTCACCTTGAGCTATTTATGTAATCTGTTTGAAACCCTACTTCTCTCGATTTTTGGGACGAAAATTTTAAAAAGAGGGTTGTATTGTAACACCCCGGATTTTCAAGCTATGGATATATATGGAAATTGTCCATTTAATTTGTAAATTTATGGAGATGGACCTTAGATGGGTAAGGAGTTGGGTCAATTGGTCAATTAAGACCCAACGGATTATGAATATGGTTCAATTGAAATAAATGGGTGAGATTTATTTAATTGGGTCAAAATGCCCAATTGGGACCCAATGGGTTGTGGTTGACTTGGTTGACCACCAAGTGAGTTCAAGCTTACTTAAATTGGGGCTGAATTAAATTGGAAATGGAATTATGTAATTGAATTGATTTTAAGTGAGTTAAGTTAGTTGAGTTTAAAAGAATTAAAAGTAATTGAGTTATGGTGAGTTGGATGGAAAGTTAATGGGACCTTGAACTTAAATGAGTGGAGTGGGAAGGTGGAGAGATGCACCTCATGTGACCCAAGTCAAGGCTACACGTTGGAAGACATGGGAGTTTCACCTCATGGGATGAAACTCCAAATGTATCAATAATTGAGATGGACGGTTTTATGGAGGTTACACAAGATTACACAAAGGCTTACACATTGGAAGCATGGGGGTGGTTTCCATCTCAAGATGGAAACCCAAGAGTCAGACGGTGGGAGTGTGTCATCTCATGGATGAAACCTCCAAATGGAACATTAAGGAGGGAGGTGAAAGGGCATGGGAGTTACAAAAGGGCATCACCAAAGGGCACCACCTTTGGCCGACCCTCATTGATCAAGATGAGGAAGTTGGAGAGTTGTGTTGTTACACAAAGACACACAAGGCTACACGTTGGAGCATGGAAGACCAAGGGGCATAAGATTGGGAGTTTCATCTCATGGGATGAAACCCCCAAAGTAAGTATCAATGGGGAGATGAAAGGTCATGGGAGTTACCAAGGGGTATCAACCAAAGGACACCACCCTTGGCAGATTTACATTGGCAGCAAGGAGAATTCCTTGTTTTATCTCACTCTCTCCCTCTCTCACTCAAGGCTGACCACTCTCAAAGACAAAGGACTTAGAGTAGTTTTTTATCTCAAGCTCTCTCTCTCTCTCAAACCTACACCCTTAGCCGAACCCACTCCTTGAATTTTCATCTCAAGACCTCTCAAGCACTCTCTGCCAAGGATCAAGGAGGAAGAGGAGGCTAAGGAGGGAGAAGATTGGAAGAGCAAGAAGGAGTGAAAGCAACCGGAGGAGTCGCGGAATCGGTAAGTACTCCATGAGATTTTATTAAGTATTAAGATCAAAGATCATTGGCTGGCCTTGCATGGCCAAACTCTAAGGTTGATATGCATGGACCATTAAGGACAAAAGAAGGTTAGATGAGGTTTGGCCATGATGTATGGCCGAACCCCATCAAAGGATTATAATCTTGGATACATGATTTTTAAATGGGATTGATGAACCATAAGGCTCGGCCACGTTGTATGGCCGAACCCCATGGAAGAACATCATTGGTTTAAATGGTTTTAAAAGGTGGTTAAACCATGGAAAGGGTTAAGGATATTAAAAGTTTTTAAAATGGAGGTATGTTAGTAATTGTTATGGGTTTTGAAGGATGAAACCATCGAAGTTGGTTAATGATCTTAATAGGTTTTTTAAAAAAATCAATCATGGAGGTATGATTTATTGAACGATAGGGTTCGGCCATGTTTTATGGCCGAACCCCATGGAAGGTTATTAATGTTTTTAAAAGGTTTTAAATGGAGGGATGTTGATGGACTTAGATGCATTTTGATCAGGAAAATAATGGAAATCATGTTGATGGACTTTGGGTTGTAAATGATGACCTAAGGGTATGATTAAACCTCCCATGGAGGGACTTGGTTTATGGACCTAGTGTTGGGAATGATTTAAGAAAAAGAAGGAAAGAAATGACATCATGGGTTCGGCCATGATGAATGGCCGAACCCTATAAACCATTTTAATGGATCATATATGGATTATGTCATGATTTGATGAATCATTTATGGAACTAGGTTTATGGATCAGACTAATGGAATGGTTTTGGGACTTAAAGTCATGTAAATATAAGCTAAGTGAGTAGCCACGGAAAGCTGAATGGAAAAGACGTAAATATGGGTGAAAATGATGGACCATGGGTTCGGCCATGGTGTATGGCCGAACCCCATGGGGAATGTGTTTGTGGACTTATGGTGTTATTAAGGTTAAATGATTAACTTATATGTATTAGGTTTAATGAATCAAAGATGGAATGATCTTGGACCCACAATGGTTAGAATGATCAAGGATAAAAAAGAGGAACCAAAACCATGTGAGTGAGGTTCGGCCATGTTGTATGGCCGAACCCCACTAAGGTGTTTTGTGGACTTAAGTACGATTGGAAGTTAAAAGGAACGGTGGTTTGATTAATTGATGTGTAATAAGGTAACGGATCTCACAAGCGGGGTACGATCGGCTTGACGCGATCGGTGAGCAGTTTCGGACAAAAAAGCAAGGACGCATTAGTTGGTCATTGGTAGGTTTCCTGCATCATTGAAAACTATGGGATGTGCACAATGGTTTTAATTCTTATTTTGATGAGTTACTTTGTATCAAATGATATGTTTCAAATGTGAGATTTTAAAGGCTATGATTGTATTATTGCATAGCATATGGACATTTGCATCTCATGCATGGCATGAGAGGGATGATTTGTAACCGGGGGCCACGCTCCATCGGGGCTTCCGTAAGGCATCCGTGGGAAGACCTTGATGTACATTATCCATCAAGAAGTAACCGGAGAATACACTCCGTCGGGGTGTCCGTAAGGCATCCGTGGGAAGACCTTGATGTGCATTATCCATCAAGAAGTAACCAGAGAACACACTCCGTCGGGGCATCCATAAGGCAACTGTGGGGATACCTTGATGAGGAGTTTTCCATCAAGAGGATACTATGATTGTAATGTAACCGGAGATCCACACTCCGTCGGGGTGTCCGTGAAGCAATCAGTGGGGGATACCTTGATGAGGAGTTTCCATCAAGAGGATACCATGTGTTTGTGATGGGTGGGACTCATTGCATATGATAGCATGGCATGGCATTGAATCGGCATGATTATAATCTTTATTATCATGCAATGTTTCTGGTTTTTATCTGTATGATTGGATCTCTATTATCATACATTGTTTTGGATACGTTGCTTTACAAGTATGGTATGATATATTATATCTGAATTTTTGGTACTAACCCATGTGTTAAACCTATTTGGAGTACCTACTGGGTCCGTTGTCTAACGCTCTACTTCTACCCTAGTTGATAACATAGGGAATGAACGGAACGAGGAACGAGATCGGAGCCAAGCTTAGGAGCTTGGATGATTAAGTTATATTTTGTTTAAGTTATTCATGGACTATGTATTTGAATAGCTAGCATTCGGGATTGTAATAACTTAGATTATTTGCTATGGTTTGAATGTTAATTTTGGATATGTTAGCTTAAGATAATTATTGGTAAGTGTTGGTCTACTTTGCTATCTAAAATGGAATAGAATTATCATTGCATTATATTTCCGCATGTATGATTTATTCCGCAAGTTAACTTGAGTACGTGTGAACCATTTTAGTTAATACACCATGGCCGAACCCATGATCTTTCATTTTTACCCATATTTACTTCTTTGCCATTATTTCCATCACCTTATGTTTAGGTCCAAAAAAATAGGTTCATGACTAAACATTTTCCATGGTTCAATAATACACTTAGGTCTCTTAGACAAACCTAGA
The DNA here is from genome assembly GCA_013350335.1 of Chimonanthus salicifolius. NCBI lineage: Eukaryota > Viridiplantae > Streptophyta > Magnoliopsida > Laurales > Calycanthaceae > Chimonanthus > Chimonanthus salicifolius. Next base: position 21,881,304 of record CM023539.1, on the reverse strand, counting down.
TCCAAAAACATAATCCATGGGGTTCGGCCATACATCATGGCCGAACCCATGGTCCTTTAATTTCACTCATTTGCCCATCATTTCCTTCCTTAGGTAATTACTTTACTTACCCATACTTAAGTCCATAACATAGACCATGACTAAACATTTCGTTCATTTAAAACATGCCTAGATTCATAAATAACCCATTAACATGATTCATGGGGTTCGGCCATACACCATGGCCGAACCCATGATGTCTCATTTCTATATTCTCCATTAAATCATTTGCAATATTTAAGTCCATAAACAAGTCCCTCCATGGGGGTTTACTCATACCCTTAGGTTATCATTTACAACCCAAAGTCCATCAACATGATTTCCATTATTTTCATGATCAAAATGCATCTAAGTCCATCAACATGATTTCCATTATTTTCATGATCAAAATGCATCTAAGTCCATCAACATCCCTCCATTTAAAACCTTTTAAAAACATTAATAACCTTCCATGGGGTTTGGCCATACAACATGGCCGAACCCTATGGTTCAATAAATCATACCTCCATGATTGATCCTTTTGAAAACCTATTAAGATCATTAACCAACTTCCATGGTTTCCATCCTTCAAAACCCATAACAATTACTAACATACTTCCATTTTAAAACCTTTTAATATCCTTAACCCTTTCCATGGTTTGACCACCTTTAAAACCATTAAAAATCATCAATATCCTTCTATGGGGTTCGACCATGTTGTTCATCATTTCCATTTAAAAATCATGCATCCAAGATTATAATCCTTTGATGGGGTTCGGCCATACATCATGGCCGAACCTCATCTAACCCTTCTTTTGTCCTTAATGGTCCATGCTTATCAACCTCAGGGTTTGGCCATGCAAGGCCAGCCCATGATCTTTGATCATTCACCACTTCCTACGTATTAAAATCTTATCAAGTACTTACCGATTCCGCGACTCCTCCGGTTTCTTTCACTTCTTCTTGCTCCTCCACTCTTTTCCTTCCTTAGTCTCTTCTTCCTTCCTCTTGATCCTTGGCGAGATTGATCTTGAGAGGTCTTGAGATGAGATACCCCAAGAGAGGGTTCGGCCAAAGTGGATAGGTTTGAGAGAGGGAGAAAAGCTTGAGATCAAAAAATACTCCAAGTCCTTTGTCTTGAGAGTGGTCGGCCTTGAGTGAGAGAGGGAGAGAGTGAGATAAAGCAAATAATTCTCTTTGCTGCCCAATGTAGTTCAGCCAAGGGTGGTATTCTTTGGTTGATACCCCTTTTGTAACTCCCATGACCTTTCACCTCCCCATTGATACTTACTTTGGGGGTTTCATCCAATGAGATGAAACTCCCAACCATATGCCCCTTGGGCTTCCATGTTCCAACGTGTATGCATCTTGGTTAACCTTGTGTTGTGTAACATCAAAAGCCTCCAACTTCCTTATCTTGATCAATGAGGGTCGGCCAAGGGTGGTGTCCTTTGGTGATACCCCTTTGTAACCACCATGACTCTTCACCTCCTCATTCATAATTCCTTTGGGGGTTTCATCCCATGAGATGAAACTCCAACCATATGACCCTTGGATTTCCATCTCCATCTCCCAACATGTAGCCTTGTGTGTCTTTGTGTAGCAACACAACTCTCCAACTTCCTCATAGAGACACCACTTGAGATGGAACACCCCTCCATCTTCCAACGTGTATGCCTTGTGTAACCACCAAAAACCTTTCACGTCCTCATTAACCCTCATTAATATTTCCTTTGGAGTTTCATCCCATGAGATGAAACTCCCACCTCCAACGTGTGTAACCTTGATTTGGGTTTCATGAGGTGCAACTTTCCATCTTAACCCTAACTCACTTTAAGATAAAAGTCCCATTAACTTCCCATTCAACTCAGCTCTTTAACTCAACTCATAACTTTAATTCAACTCATTTATTCACTTAAAATCAACTCAAATACTTGATTCCATTTCCATATTAATTCAGCCATATTTTAACTAAGCTTGAACTCACTTGGTGGTCAACCAAGTCAACCATGACCCATAGGGTCCCAATTGGGCATTTGACCCAATTGACAATCTTGACCCAATTAAATAAGTCTTAACCATTTACTTGAAGTGAACCTTATCCATGATCCGTTGGGTCTTAATTGGACAATTAACCCAACATCTTACCCATCTAAGGTCTATATCCGTTAATTCATAATTTAAATGGGCAATTTCTATAAATATTCATAACTTGAAAATCCGGCGTATTACAGTACAACCCTCTTTTTAAAATTTTCGTCCCGAAAATCGAGCGAAGTAGGGTTCCAAACAGATTACATAGATAGCTCAGGGTGAGTTGTTGTCATTTCCGATTCAAGTTCCCAAATGGCTTCCTCATTACCATGTCGATCCCATACTACCTTGACAAACTGAATTGCTCGGTCCTTTGTTCTGTCTCATGTCATATCTTTTCCTCGTGTGCCCATTTGTGACCTTATGTAGATCAATGCTCTCTGTTTCACTTTACTTACTAACAAGATATTTTCCATACGTACTTGCTCAATAGGTTCATTCGTCTACTCTCTGTGTGAGGTTAGTGATGACCTTGCCCCTCATTGAAATTAGTAAGGTGGCCTGCCAATGCGAGCCTATGCTCAAGGCTTCCGCTGGTTCCATTTTAACTAGCTTTCTAACTGCACTCTCCTGGAACTCCATCGGCTAACTACAGAGTCAACTGATCAGTCTAACTCGGTAGTCACCCATAACTTCCCATTCGAGTTTCTCTAGACTCTTATCTTTTCCACTAAGTACAGCTCCAAAATTAAGCATATCTTCATTTGCACATAAGCCACTATGTGACTAACACCTTTTGTTCAAAACTTCTACGATATCGATACCAGCATCAATCCAAACCACCATGGGAATCATCATCCACGGTTTTACACATCCATCCTTGGTGTCACTCTATCAATGAGTATCATATATCCATGGTTAATAACCATCCATGAATATAACCCTCCTATGGGTATGATCCATTCATGGGCATAATTCATCCTTAGGCATAATTAATCCAGGCACATCATCTATGATGAAATATTCAATCCGTAGGAAACAACACTCGAATGAATCACTACATGACTGTGGCAACAATATCAAATCATAAATATAACCCGACCCCTAGCAAGACTTAGGGCCCATGACTTACTAAGCGGAAGACCAACGTCCAACGTGATCAAGTCTACCTCGCTCCGCATCCCTTCTGTAATAGCCCGAATTTTCGAATCAATATATATTTGGCATTTATTGATTTTAATTTGAATTTTAACATGATGGAATACCAAATGGATCAAAAGTTGGGACAAGGGTCCAAGAATGGTCCAATGGGCCATGGATTGGATGAAATCCATTTAAGGGGTCACTAAGGACTAATCGGGTCAAGGATGGTCAAATTGGGCCCAATACTCATTTGGGACCCAATGGACCCAATTGAGGTAAGCCTAAGGTAAGGAGGGAATTTAATTGGGCCATGGGCCCAATGGTTACCCAATAGACCATGAATTGAAATTAATTCATTTAAGTGGTCAATGGTAAGTAATTGGGTCAATGGTAGTCAATTTGGGTCAATGGGCCATATGGGACCCAATGGGCCAAAGTAGGTAAGCCCTAAAATAAATGGGAAAGACAAAATATAATTGGGCCATGGACCCAATGGTGATCCAATTAAGATAAATTAAATAGATTAGATAATTATAAAACTATCTAAGTTAAGATGTATCAAGATTAAGTAATATGGCCAAATGGGGCCCACCTCCACCTCACCCATTGAGGTGGCATGTGGACAAGGAAAGGTGGGGCCAACCATCATGGTTGACTTGGTCAACCATAGATAAATTTAAGAAGACTAAGGTGGATTAAGGTAAATTAAATTGATTAAAATTATTGTAAAATTATCTAAGTTAAAATCAATGGAATTAAAATAACATGGCCAAGTGGGGCCCACCTCCACCTCATCAAGTGAGGTGGGGGGTGGGGTAGGTATAGGTGGGGGCCGTCCACCATGGTTGACTTGGTCAACCATGGGTGGATTTATTAGATAGATAATTGAATGGAATTAAATTGGATAGAAATTAATTAACCTAAGTGAGGACTTAACTTAACTAATTAGGTTGATTAATTAGGGTCAACATAGACAAGTCAAAGAGGACAAGGGAGCCATGCTTGGTGGTTGGATCTCAACCACCACCACCAAAGTCAAGCTAACCCATGCTTGGTTGGTGAGGAAAGTAATGTTTGAGTGAAGGCTACTCCAACCATCTCCATCTCATTTCAAACAAACATTTTTCACTCTATCTCTCTCTCCCACTCTCAAAAACTGTCCCATGCATTGGAGGAAAGAAGAAGAGAAGAAAACTTAGAAGAAGAAGAGAAGAAAAGAGAAGGAGAGAGCAAGCCTTGGTCCACCCCTTCAAGATCAAAGGCTAAGATCTTGTTTTCCATCACCTTCCCCTCTCCCTCTCACAATCTAACCCCATCTACCATAGCCGATCCAAGCATATTTCACCATTGATCAAGCACATCTAGCCGATCATGTAACGCCCTGCCCTTTTTCACCCGTTTTTCGAAAATCAGAGTCTATTTTTTTTTCTTAAATAGAAGAGTGAGAGAGGGCGCGGACGCCACGACGCGAGTTAAGTCCGAGCTTCTAAAGCCCGACCCTTAAGTGGCTAATCCCACGTGTGCGCGGAGCTAAGTCCACGAGAACGGTTCACGCGTAGGAAGTAAGCTCGCGGATTATAGTTATTGCGGAACATGATAATAGAGTTTATCCTACCGGTTTTTAGATAGAAGGGAAGATACCAAAATACCCCTATGTTCATATTTATATCACAAAATGTAATCGTCCATAAGTAACGTCCAAACCGTCGTAAGAAATGTAAACTTATACAACCCGACAAGCTAAGTTACTTTAAAATTACATCTCCAAAATGTAAACGTAAATAAACTAAGACTGCGCTGGCCAAGCTCCTAAGCTTGGCTCCTGTCATGTCCACCGCTTCCGCCATCCCCTGCGTCATCAGCTAGGGTAGAAGTAGGGAGTTAGTCAACGCGCCCAGTAGGACTCCGAGTAGGGCTAGCACATGGATTAGTGATAACACATATACCGATAAAATAACATATAACAAAATAAGCATGTGATGAATGTTATGCCATGGGTGCCTATGTCATGTGTCCCACCCATCATCCGTATGATCATACAATGTATTATCCCCATGTTTGCTTCTCGGTCGCCCCGACGGAGCATGGACTCCGGTTATAGCCCTCAGGCTATCCCCATGTCTGATTCTCGGTCGCCCCGACGGAGCATGGACTCCGGTTATGGCCCCTCAGATATCCCCATATTTGCTTCTCGGTCGCCCCGACGGAGCATGGACTCCAGTTTGTTTATTTTTTTCCGCCCATGCCATGCATGAGATGTAGTGCATTATGCTATGTAATATATATATATAATCCATATACTCAACATATCATACATAGCCATATAATGCATAATATTAAAATATAATCCATATGATTCATAACTTAAAACTCATCATAAGATAAATCATAATCATAAATCTATCATAAGCCAAATCAAAATAATTTAAAATACCATCACATATCCATCGCTTACAAAAAGGTAGGAATCCTACCGAATACCGTGTCGCATTCCGTTACGCTTCCCGTTCGATAATCTGGTCGCCGATCGCGTACCGTTTGCGACGTCCGATACCTTATTACATTTACCGAATTAGTTCATACGTCATCCATGATTAAGTCCCTAACTTAGCCCATTATCCATTGGTTTCAGACTCATACATAAATCCGATTTTGGCCATTTCAAATATTCCATTGAGCAAGCCTAAAACGCAGCATCTATACGTTTTATTTAATCACTCATAATGCATTCGATTCCATGTCTAATCCACATAGGGTTCGACCATGTACCATGGCCGAACCCATGGTTCTTCAAAGTGGCTAATAATTACCATTTTGCCACTCTCTCCTCTATGGTTAATCATTCACCACTTATGTCTATTTTAAGTTTAAATTTCATCCATAACTTAGACCCATTTATAATTGCATAACATATCCAAAATCAGCCACCTATTGTTTAACTTTGAAAAACATTTAATCCCCATATGTCCTTTCACATTTGGCCCTAAAGGTGGCCCACAAAGGGATCATGGGTTCGGCCATACACCATGGCCGAACCCATGGTACCCTATCTCCATTTTCTTGGGTCCATTTTACTCCCTTTAATCCAATCTCCAATGAAATTTAAATCATTCATTTAAAACCTTGTTTTTCATCCCATTTTAAACATTACATAGTCCCATATATCCATTTAAATTTAATCATTCTTCTCCATCATTTTCTATTCATAAAAGTCCTAAAACATCACCATAGGGTTCGGCCATACACCATGGCCGAACCCATGGTTCATGGTTCCCTTCGTTGGAGCCATATGAGGCCATTATTTCCCCAATGTTAGTCCATGGTTTTCTTTGCTAAAATTCCATTTAAAAATCACTAATTTTCATTCATTTGGTCCCTTTAATACTTTATATCATACACTTTCAAATCCATTGAAATTATCACTTCCGCCATCATCTTCCATCTTTTCATTGTTATAAAAGTAGCTAGCCATCACCATAGTTCCACTCTTATATATAAAAAAATTCTAAAATATAATCCATGGATTCCATCATAAAACTTTTTCCAAAAATTTGCCTACATTTAACCCTTGAAACCCTAACCATTCTCCATCATTTTCAAACCTTAAAAACTATTAATCAATGAGCATTTAAGGACCCTAACCCTCATAAATCACTAACCATGGGGTTCGGCCACCTTGTATGGCCGAACCCTATAGTCCATGATTTTTTTTAAAATATCATATTTCCATTATTTTGAGGCCACTTGAAATCATCTACATACCTCATAATTTTTCTTATTTAACACCTTTAAAACTTACCAACTTTTTAGTATTTTAAAATCTTGAAATCCTCATAAAACCATTAATCATTCTCCAACATTTTTAAACCTTAATCTCAAATAAATTACCCATCTATCATGGCCGAATCCCATGGTCATCCATTCACATTTCTTAATTCATTCCTCCATTTTTATCCATTTCTTATCCTACCTTTTGATGGATCTTAGATCCATGGCCCACAATGTTTTTGGCCATTTTTAGTCTAAGAAATGGATTCTATATTCAAAAATAAACTCTTGTTTTAAGAAAATCTTACCACCCGACGACTCCTCCGGTCCTTCTTTGCTTTTGGCCTTCCTTAGCCTTCTCTTCTCTTCTTCTCCTTGATGGACGGTCAAGATGAGCTTGATCAACGGTGAGATATGCTTGGATCGGCTATGGTAGATGGGGTTAGATTGAGAGAGGGAGAGGGGAAGGTGATGGAAAACAAGATCTTAGCCTTTGATATTGAAGTGGTGATGGTTGATCAATGCTTGGTCTTCCCTTTTCTTCTTTTCTTTTCCTCTAAGTCTTCTTATTTTCTTCTTTTCTTCTCTTGATACATGGAGGGACGGTTTTGAGAGTGGGAGGGAAAGATAGAGTGAAATGAGAGGGATGAGATGGAAAACCCATCTCATTCCTTGGTCTTACTTGGACCATACCCCTCCATCATGTCTCCACCAACCAAAGTATGGGCTCCCTTGACCTTGGTGGTGGTGGTTGAGATCCAACCACCAAGCATGGCTCCCATGTCCTCTTTGACTTGTTTATGTTGACCCTAATTAATCAACTTAATTAATTAAGTTAAGTCCTCACTTAGGTTAATTAATTTCTATCCAATTTAATTCCATCAAATTATCTATCTAATAAATCCACCCATGGTTGACCAAGTCAACCATGGTGGACGGTCCCCACCTATACCTACCCCACCCGCCACCTCACTTGATGGGGTGGAGGTGGGCCCCACTTGGCCATGTTATTTTAATTCCATTGATTTTAACTTAGATAATTTTACAATAATTTTAATCAATTTAATTTACCTTAATCGACCTTAGTCTTCTTAAATTTATCCATGGTTGACCAAGTCAACCATGATGGTTGGTCCCACTTTTTCCTTGGTCCACACGCCACCTCAATTGGTGAGGTGGAGGTGGGCCCCGTTTGGTCATATTATTTCATTTCATTACTAACTTAGGCTTTTTAATTCCAAATCACCCTTTTTAAATTAATTGGCCCAACTGATTATTTTCTACCCCTTTACCTTAGGGTTTGGACCAATTTTGATCCATTGGGTCCCACATGGTGATCGGGCCCACTTTGACTCAAATTGACTATCTTTGACCCAATTACTTCTCATTGACCCATTAAATGGATTTCATCCAATTTGTGGCCCAATTGGCCATTCTTGGACCCTTGTCCCAACTTTTGATCCATTTGGTATTCCATCATGTCAAAATTCAATTTAAAATCAATAAATGCCAAACATATATTGATTAAAAAATTCGGGCTATTACAGATCAAACAAGGAGAGGAAGAAGAAAGGAGGCCAAGGAAGTCGACGGGAGCGACAAAGACCGGAGGAGTCGTCTGATCGTAAGTATGTTCTAAACAAGAAATTTAATTTTTTTAGGGTTTTAAGTTTTGGAATCCATTTCCATGGATTGGATGGTGGCCAAACCATCATAAGCTTTGAATTTAAAAATCCATCCAATGGTAGGATAAGGAATGGATAAAATGGAGGAATGGATTAAGTAATGGATTAGGGATGTTAAGTATTTAAAATAATTGTTATGGATTTGTGAGGAAACTTTCGGCCATAGGGTTCGGCCATGTAGCATGGCCGAACCCCATGGTGGCAAATTAAATGATGGATGATGGAAGTATGGAAAAATATGGAGAAAAGGTTAGGTTTCCTAAATGCAAAGTAATTGATGATTTTATTAAGGTTAGAAGGTTTAAAATGTTGGAGAATGATTTATGATAATTAGTTTTCAAGTGATTTAAAATAGGTGATTTTAAATAGGGTTTAAAGGCATAGAATGGAATAAATGGATGACCATAGGGTTCGGCCATGTAGCATGGCCGAACCCCATGGTAAATAATGGGTAATTTATTAAGATTATAAGGTTTAAAGATAATGGAGAAAAATGATAGATTTAAATGGATTTATTGAGTATAGAATATGATGTTTAAATGGGATGAAAATGGTGATGTAAATAGATGATTTAATTCAAATGGGGGTATGATGTTTTAAAGAAATCATGAACTATAGGGTTCGGCCATACAAGGTGGCCGAACCCCATGGTTAGTGATCTATGAAGGTTAGGGCTCTTAGATGCTCAATGGTTAATGTTTTCTAACGTTTGAAAATTATGAGTATGGTAAGTGATTTTAAAATGGATTATTTTTGGGACAAAACATTAGTCTTTGAAAATAACATCCATAAAGGTGAACCCTAGGGTGGTGATTAGTGGTTTTAATAAATGGAAGATAATGTAGAAGTATGCTAGATTTTAATGGATTTATGAAAATGATATGTGAGGTTTTAAATGGGATGAGAATGAGGACTTAAATGAATAAATTAAATTCATTGGTGATAGGATTAAATGAGACAAAATGGACCCAAAAGAAGGGAGATAGGGTACCATGGGTTCTGCCACGGTGTATGGCCGAACCCATGATCCCTTTGTGGGCCACCTTTAGGGCCAAATGTGAAAGGACATATGGGGATTAAATGTTTTTCAAAATTAAACAATAGGTGGCTGATTTTGGATATGTTATGGAATTATAAATGGGTCTAAGTTATGGATGAAATTTAGACTTAAAATAGACATAAGTGGGTGAATGATTAATCATAGAGGAGAGAGTGGCAAAATGGTAATTATTAGCCACTTTGAAGAACCATGGGTTCGGCTATGGTACATGGCCGAACCCTATGTGGATTAGACATGAAATCGAATGCATTATGAATAATTAATTGGAACGGATAGTTGCTGCATTTAGGTTCGCAAATTAGAGTATTTAAATGGCCAAAGAAATTGGATTTATGTATGTGTTTTAACCTATGGATAATGGGCTAAGTTAAGGACCGATTTTTGATAAACTTATAATATACTTAAGGATCATTGAATGGATCTAGGGTTATGATTAGTTAGGAACTTAATCATGGATAACGTATGGACTAATTCGGTAAATGTAATAAGGTATCGGGACGTCGCAAACGGTACGCGATCGGCGACCGGATTATCAAACGGAAAGCGTAACGGAACACTACGCGGTATTCTATAGGATTTCTACCCTTTTGTAAGCGATGGATATGTGATGGTATTTTAGATTATTTTGATTTGGCTTATGATAGATTTATGATTATGATTTATCTTATGATGAGTTTTAAGTTATGAATCATATGGATTATATCTTAACATTATGCATTATATGGCTATGTATGGCATATCAAAATTATGGTTTATCTATATACTACATAGCATAATGCACTACATCTCATGCATGGCATGGGCGGAAAAAAATAAACAAACCGGAGTCCATGCTCCGTCGGGGCGACCGAGAATCAGACATGGGGATAGCCTGAGGGCGATAACCGGAGTCCATGCTCCGTCGGGACGACCGAGAATCAGACATGGGGATAGCCTGAGGGTTATAACCGGAGTCCATGCTCCGTCGGGGCGATCGAGAAGCAAACATGGGGACAATACATTGTATGATCATACAGATGATGGGTGGGACACATGACATAGGCACCCATGGCATAGCATTCATTACATGCTTATTTTGTTATATTTTATTGTATCGGTATGCGTGTTATCACTAATCCATGTGCTAGCCCTACTCGGAGTCCTACTGGGCGCATTGACTAACGCCCTACTTCTACCCTAGCTGATGACGTAGGGGATGGCGGAAGCGGTGGACATGACAGGAGCCAAGCTTAGGAGCTTGGAAAGCGTAGTCTTAGTTTATTTACGTTTACATTTTGGAGATGTAATTTTAAAGTAACTTAGCTTGTCGGGTTATATAAATTTACATTTCTTGCGATGGTTTGGACGTTACTTATGGACAATTATATTTGGTGATATAAATATGATCATAGGGGCATTTTGGTAATTTAATGTTGTATCTTCCCTTCTATCTAAAAACCGGTAGGATAGACTCTATTATCATGTTCCGCAATGATTATAATCCGCGAGCTTACTTCCTACGCGTGAATCATTCTCGTGGACTTAGTTCCGCGCACGCGTGGGGTTGGGCAGTTAAGGGTCGGGCTTTAGAAGCTCGGACTTAACTCGCGTCGTGGCGTCCGCGCCCTCTCTCACTCTTCTATTTAAAAAAAAAAAAATAGACTTTGATTTTTGGAAAGCGGGTGAAAAAGGGACGGGCGTTACACCTTCACCCCAAGGGTGATTCAGTCAAGCTCTAAAGCAGTCGAACCGCGTCTAATGAAGCTAACATGACCCCCACGGGGTAAAATAGTACCTAGCTCTGCTCATCCACACACATCAAGTGTGCAAAATAGCTGTGAGAGTGCCCTCCAGGGCGTAGCATGTGAGGGACCCACTCCTCAATGGCAACCCTACGGGACCAATTCTCCGTATTTCATATCGAAGCTCCCACTGTCTCATGGCTACTATAGGCCTTACTCATGGAATGTATATACTTATCTCATCAATATCACGTGAGGGACGCACCCATACCACATCTCAATCATCAATATCACGTGAGGGACGCACCCATACCACGCCTCAACATAATCAAGTGACCTCGTCACCTACATCTCAGTGCCAAAGTCCTCATAAACTCTTAAGTTTGCATACTTTACTAAAAATCATTCCAACTTCTATCACAATACATGGGTGGGTAGGGTTAGGAAAAACCCTTCAAAGAACCAAAACATACCAACAACCCTTACAAAATCTCCCATTTTCCCGACTTTTCCTTACCATTTTTTAGCCTAACCTTCCGTAGAAGACCTGCATCATCACCAAAATAGAAGAAGTTGTCAGGGTATGTCGTCGACGTGTGCCCCAACACTCCACAAGTTAGACAGGGTATTATTCCTGGTCCCCCAATGTAAGGACAGTTAGTCCTCTCCTTCCCATGCTCGTGAAGTCCACAAACAGGGCAAATAACCTAAGCGGGTAGGGGCAAGAAGTACAGTTGTGCCTTTCCAGGTTGTACAACTCGTACATATATCCGGGTGCTATCTCCCCTACGGATTCTCTTATCATTGGGATATCTCCCATATGCTCTTCTGGAAAAGGGGCTAGATTCACTTCGACATCCTCTGGTGGTCCTACTTGGGCGTCGACGTTAACTTCCACAGCGCGATCAGGCCTGCTGGAGTTGTTGGAAGAAGAAATCACATCTATAAGGCAGTTAGGAATTCTTTTGTCCCACAACTCTGTATACTCTTTGTTGCTCGACATATCTGTATCCCAACAACCGAAGTATATCAATGCCAACAGCAGTTCTAATCAAACTAATCTTTGTTTTGGGGAATTTCCCTATTCATCATCTTGTATTTCTTGTTTTGGGGAGGTTCCTACGTATCACATAATGTCTCTTGTTTGGGGAAATTTCCAAATAAGCACTCTTTGTACTTCTTTGTTTTTGGGGAAACTTCTTAAGTATCAAGTATCATTTCTCAATTTGGGGAAATCCTGATGTTTTCTTGTTCCGGGGGAATATCTCCTATTTGCTATGTTTGATAAATCCATCTTATAGTGATTGTACTTCCCTTGCTATCATTCATTTTTCATCAAGTGTTCTCAGATTGAATGTTTCAGTCTGAGTCTAACGAAGTAAATTAATCATGACCCCGTGCAGCGGACTCCGAAGAGTCAGTCAATTGGGATTTTTATCTGTCAGTGAGACATGAAACTGTCTTAATCTTACTTCAAAAGATTCAACCTTCCCCTGTCGCTCTGATACCAACTGTAACGGCCCGCCCTTTTTCACTATGCTTTCCGAAAATCAGAGTCTATTTTTTTTTCTTTGACTAAAAAAGTGAGAGAGAGTGGGACGACATGATGCGAGCTAAGTCCGAGCTTCCAAAACCCGAACCTTAACTGGCCAACCATACGTGTGCGTGGACCAAGTCCACTAAAATGGTTCACACGTACTAAAGTTAACTTGCGGAATAATCATATATGTGGAAATATAATAGAATGATAATTCTATTCCATTTTAGATGGTAAAGTAGTCCAACACTTACCAATAATTATCTTAAGTTAGCATATCCAAAGTTAACATTCAAACCATAGCAAATAATCTAAGTTATTACATTCCCAGTTACTAGCTACTCAAATACATTATCCATGAGTAACTTAAACAATATATAACTTAATCATCCAAGCTTCTAAGCTTGGCTCCGATCATGTTCCTCGTTCTGTCCATTTCCTGTATCATCAACTAGGGTAGAAGTAGGGCGTTAGACAATGCGCGCAGTAGGTATTCCAATTAGGGTTAACACATGGGTTAGTATAAAAATCCAGATATGGTACATCATATCGTATCTGTAAAACATCGTATCCAAAATCATGTATGATAATAGAGATTCAATCATACAGATAAAACCAGCAACAATGCATGATAATAGAGATCATAATCATGCTGATGCAATGCCATGCCATGGGTGCCATATGCCATGAGTTCCCACCCATCAGCCATACAAAACATCCTCTTGATGGAAAGCTCCTCATCAAGGTATCAAACAAACATAGTATCCTTTTGATGGAAAACTCATCATCAAGGTATCCCCACAGTTGTGTTACGGACGCCTCGACGGAATGTGGCCTCTGGTTACCTCTTGATGGGATAATGCACATCAAGGTACCCCTCACGACTTACGGACGCCCAGACGGAACGTGGTTCTCCGGTTACCTCTTGATGAATCATGCACATCAAGGTACCCCCACAGTTGCCTTACGGATGCCCCGACTGAGTGTGGTCTCCGATTACGTATCATCCCTCCCATGCCGTGCATGAGATGCAAATGTCCACATGATATGCAATTATACAAATCATTGCATTAAAATCTCATATTTGAAACATATCATTTATACAAAATAACTCATCCAAAATAGGAATTAAAACCATAATACACATTCCATGGTATCAATGAGGTAGGAATCCTACCAACGACCACTAAAGTGTCCTTGCGCTTTCGTCCGGAAACCGTTCACAATCGTACACCCCTTGTGAAGTCTCGTTACCTTATAACAAGCCAAACAATCAATCCCATGTCCCATTTGATTTCCAATCTAAACATAAATCCATAAACCAACCTTAGTGGGGTTCGGCCATACACCATGGCTGAACCTCACCCGCCCCGCCCTTTTTCACTATGCTTTCCGAAAATCAGAATCTATTTTTTTTCTTTGACTAAAAGAGAGAGAGCGGGATGTCACGACGAGAGTTAAGTCCGAGCTTCCAAAGCCCGACCCTTAACTGGCCAACCATACGTGTGCATGGACCAAGTCCACTAAAATGGTTCACACGTACTCAAGTTAACTTGCGGAATAATCATATATGCGAAAATATAATAAAATGATAATTCAATTCCATTTTAGATAGCAAAGTAGTCCAACACTTACCAATAAGTATCTTAAGTTAACATATCCAAAGTTAACATTCAAACGATAGCAAATAATCTAAGTTATTACATTCCCAGTTACTAGCTACTCAAATACATTATCCATGAGTAACTTAAACAATATATAACTTCATCATCCAAGCTCTTAAGCTTGGCTCCGGTCATGTTCCTCATTCTATCTATTTCCTATATCATCAACTAGGGTAAAAGTAGGGCGTTAGACAATGCGCGCAGTAGGTATTCCAATTAGGGTTAACACATGGGTTAGTATAAAAATCCAGATATAATACATCATATCATATCTGTAAAACATCGTATCCAAAATCATGTATGATAATAGAGATTCAATCATACAGATAAAACTAACAACAATGCATGATAATAGAGATCATAATCATGCTGATGCAATGCCATGCCATGGGTGCCATATGCCATGAGTTCCCACCCATCAGCCATACAAAACATCTTCTTGATGGAAAACTCCTCATCAAGGTATCAAACAAATATAGTATCCTCTTGATGGAAAACTCATCATCAAGGTATCCTCACAGTTGCCTTACGGACGCCCCGATGGAGTGTGGCCTCCGGTTACCTCTTGATGGGATAATGCACATCAAGGTACCCCTCAAGACTTACGGACGCCCCGACGGAACGTGGGTCTCCAGTTACCTCTTCATGGATAATGCACATCAAGGTACCCCTCACGACTTACAGACGCCCAAACGGAGCGTGGGTCTCCGGTTACCTCTTGATGGATCATGCACATCAAGGTACCCCCACAGTTGCCTTACGGACGCCCTGACGGAGTGTGGTCTCTGGTTACATATCATCCCTCCCATGCCATGTATGAGATGCAAATGTCCACATGCTATGCAATTACACAAATCATAGCATTTAAAATCTCATATTTGAAACATAACATTTTTACAACATAAGCCATCAAAATAAGAAGTTAAACCATATTACATAACCATGGTTTCAAAGAGGTAGAATCCTACCAAAGACCACTAAAGTGTCCTTGCGCTTTCGTCCGGAAACCGTTCACAATCGTAGACCCCTTGTGAAGTCCCGTTACCTTATAGCAAGCCAAACAATCAATCCCATGTCCCATTTGATTTCCAATTTAAACATAAATCCATAAACCAACCTTAGTGGGGTTCGACCATACACCATGGCCGAACCTAAGCCATTTGAGTTTGGTCCCTCTTTTGAATCCCTTGATCTTTTAAATTAGTTCATGATCATATCACCTTTAATTCATTAATCTAATCATACATAAGTTCATCATCTAACATACATAAAATCCTAAGTCCACCAAACATTCCCTATGGGGTTCGGCCATACACCATGGCCCAACCCATGGTCCATTATTTTCACTTATTTACATCCTTGCCATCGCTCCATCCATGGCTATTTACCTTGCTTATTTACGTAAGGCTTATGTCCCAAAAATGATCACACATAGTTCCTTAATCCAAACACATGATCCAAGGGGGTCGGCCATACACCATGGCCGAACCTTATGGTCCTTTAATTTCCATTTTTGGCCATTCTTTCTGTACATGGTAATGACATACTTTAGTTACCCACACTTGGGGGTCCATATTTGATCCATAAATCTAGTTTCATAAATGGTTCATCAAATCAAGATATAATACCAAATGGCCCATTAAAAATGGTTCATGGCGTTCGGCCATACACCATGGCCGAACCCATGATGTCTCATTTTCCCATCTCTCCTTTAATTATTTACAATCCTTAATCCCTAAGACAAGTCCCTCTATGGGAAATTTAATCATAACTTTAGGTCATCCTTTACAATCCCAAAGTCCATCAACATAACTTCCATTCTAAACCTTTTACAAATCATAAACATACATCTATGATTTTCATGTTTCAAATCCATTAAAATTAACTAATGTCCTTCCATGGTTTTCATTCTTCAAAAACCATTTACAATTACCAATAAACTCCCATGGGGTTCGGCCATACAACATGGTCGAACCCTATGGTTCATTAATTCCTTTTTAAATCATATACCAAGATTTATATTCTTTGACGGGGTTCGGCCATACATCATGGCCGAACCTCATCCACCCCTTTTCGTCCTTGGTGGTCATGCATGTTAACCTTAGGGTTTGGCCATGCAAGAGGTCCTTTGCCATAATAAGACTAGGGTTCGGCCATGAAATGGCCGGACCACTTTCCTTGACCATCTTACTAAATCAAAATTCTATTAAGTACTTACCGGTTCCCCGACTCCTCCGGTTTTCTTCTCTCCTTCTTGTTCCTTTGATCTTCCTCTTCCTTAGCCTTTTCTTCCTCCTTGATCCTTGGCCGAGTGTGTGAACTTGAGAGGTCTTGAGATGAAACTTCAAGAAGAGGGTTCGGCCAAGAGTGTGGGTTTGAGAGAGAGAGAGGCCTGAGATAGAAAACTCTTAAGTCTTTTCTCCTTTGTCTAAGAGGCTGATCGGCCTTGAGAGAGGGAGAGAGAGAGATGAAGACCAAAACTTGTTTTGTTCAACTGAGGGTGATTGGCCAAGGGTGGTGCCTTTTTGTAAAGCCCTTTTGTAACTCCCATAACTCATTACCTTCTCATTGATACTTACATTGGGGGTTTCATCCTTGAGGTGAAACTCCCATGTCTCCAATGGTGCTATGGGTATGCCTTTGTCAAACCTCCACCAACCTTTTTCCTCCCATTAATGGTTCATTTGGGGGTTTCATCCATGAGATGAAACTCTCAAGACTCCAACGTGTGTTATGGTTTTGAATTGTGTAACCCCCAAAACCCTTTCATCTTCCCATTCATGATACACAGGAGTTTCATCCCATGAGATGAAACTCCCATGTTACCAACGTGTATCCTTGAATTGATATTTGAAACAACAAAACTCCTCACCTCTCCATTAATGATCCAATTAGAGGTTTCATCCATGAGATGAAACTCCCATGCATCCAACGTGTAACCATTAGGTTTGACCTCATGAGATGTAACTCTCCATTTTATCACCTAACTCACTTTATATGAAAGTCCCATTATCTTCCATCCAACTCGTCTTCTTAACTCCACTCACCTCTTTACTTCAACTCACTTAAAATCAACTCATTTCCTTGATTCCATTTCCAACTTAATTCAGCCCAATTTAATTAAGCATGGACTCACTTGGTGGTCCACCAAGTCAACCACGACCCATTGGGTCCCAATTGGGCATTTTGACCCAATTACCAATTTTGACCCAATTAAATACATCTCACCCATTTAATTCAATTGAACCATGTCCACCATCCGTTGGGTCTAAATTGGGCAATTGACCCAACACCTTACCCATCTAAGGTCCATATCCATTAATTCATAAATTAAATGGACAATTTCCATATATATCCATAGCTTGAAAATCCGGGGTGTTACAATACAACCCTCTTTTTAAAATTTTCATCCCGAAAATCTACCGAAGTAGGGTTCCAAATGGATTACATAGATAGCTCAGGGTGAGTTGTTGTCATTTTCGATTCAAGTTCCCAAATGGCTTCCTCATTATCATGTCGATCTCATACTACCTTGACAAACTGAATCGCTCGGTCCCGTAACCCCTTTGTTCTGTCTCATGTCATATCTTTTCCTCGTGCGCCCATTTGTGACCTTATGTAGATCAATGCTCTCTGTTTCCCTTTACATGCTAACAAGATATTTTCCATACGTACTTGCTCAATAGGTTCATTCGTCTACTCTCTGTGTGAGGTTAGTGATGACCTTGCCTCTCATTGAAATTAGTAAGGTGGCCTGCTAATGTGAGCCTATGCTCAAGGCTTCCGCTGATTCCAGTTTAACTAGGTTTCTAGTTGCACTCTCCTGGAAATCCATTGGCTAACTAAAGAGTTAGGTGATCAGTCTAACTTGGCAGTCGCCCATAACTTCGCATTCGGGTTTCACTAGACTCTTTAGTTACTATGTGACTAACACCTTCAAAAGTAAGATATCTTCATTCGCACATAAGTTACTATGTGACTAACACCTTTTGTTCAAAACTTCTACGATACTGATACCGGCATCAATCCCTGGTATCACTCTATCAGTGAGTATCATCTATCCATGGTTAATAACCATCTATGAATATAACCCCCCCTCTAGGTATAATCCATTCATGGGCATAACTAATCCATCCTTGGTCATAATTAATCCAGGCACATCTTCCACCATGAGATATTCTATTCGTAGGAACAACACTCGAATGAGTCACTACGTGACTGTGGTAACAATATCAAATCATAAATATACCCCGACCCCCAGCAAGACTTAGGGCCTATGACTTACTAAACAAAAGACCCACGTCCAACGTGATCAAGTCTACCTCGCCCTGCATCCCTTCACCCCAAGGGTGATTCAGTCAAGCTCTAAGGCGGTCGGACCTGCGTCTAACGAAGCTAGCACCACCCCCATGGGGTAAAATAGTAACTAACTCTACTCATCAATACACATTAAATGTGTGAAATAGCCGTTAGAGCGCCCTCCAGCGCATAGCATGAGAGGGACCGACTCCTCAACGGCAACCATACAGGACCAAGTCTCCATTTTTTATATCGAGGCTCCCACGGTCTCAATCATCAATATCACATGAGAGACGCACCCATACCACGTCTCAATATAATCAAATGACTTAGTCACATACATCTCAGTGCCAAAGTCCTCATGAACTCTTGAGGTTGCATACTTTATTAAAAATCCTTCAAACTTCCATCACAAGGGTGGGTAGGGTTAGAACATCCCTTCAAAGAACAAAACGTACCCACAACCCTTACAAAATCTCCCCTTTCCTTGACATTTTCTTACAATCTCTTAGCCTAATCTTCCGTAGAAGACCCTGCATCATCACCAAAATGGAAGAAGTTGTCAGGGCATGTCGTCGACGTGTGCCCCAACACTCCACAAGTCAGACAGGGTATTATTCCCGGTCCCCCAATGTAAGGACAGTTAGTCCTCTCATTCCCGTGCCTGTGAAGTCCACAATCAGGGCAAATAACCTCAATAGGGTGGGGGCAATAAGTACAGTTGTGCCCCTCCTGATTACATAATTCGCACATAGAATCTGTTAACTCGTCCGAAATCGGAGTAGCTGGAGTATACTCGGGCAAGCCTATCTCCCCTACGAATTCTTCTAAGTTTGGGACATCTTCATCGTCCTCTTCGGTACAAAGGTTGGAGCAACCCCAACATTGTACTCGGGCGATTCTACTTCCATGTCCTGACTGGTTACAACTTCATTGGTGAAGTTTGGCACGCTGGAATCGTTGGAAGAAGAAACCAGATCTATCGGACAACTAGGGGTCCCTCTGTCCCACAACTCTATATACTCTATGTTGTTCGACATATTTGTATCACAACAACAGAAGCATATCAATGACAATCGTATTTCAAATCAAACTAATATTTGTTTTGGGGAATTTCCTAATCATCATCTTGTATTTCTTGTTTTGGAGAGTTTTCTTATGTATCACATAATGTCTCTTGTTTGGGGAAATTGCCAAATAAATACTCTTTGTATTTCTTTGTTCTTGGGGAACATTTTCCTAAATATAAAGTATTATTTCTCAATTTGGGGATATTGGAGAAGTATCTCCTAATTTGCTATGTTTGATAAATCTAATTATTTTGACTGTACTTCATTTGCTATCATTCCTTGTTGTTCTCAGATTGAATGTTTTAGTCTGAGTCTAACGAAGTAAATTAATCCGACCCCCGTGCAGCGGACTCCAAAGAGTCGATCAGTTGGGATTCTTATCTGTCAGTGAGACATGAAACCGTCTTAATCTTACTTCGAAAGATTCAACCTTCCCGTTTCACTCTAATACCAACTGTAACGCCCCGCCCTTTTTCACTATGCTTTTTTAAAATGAGAGTCTATTTTTTTTTTTTATAAATAGGAGAGTGAGAGAGAGGCGGACATCACGACGCGATCTAAGTCCGAGCTTCCAAAGCCTGACCCTTAACTGGTCAATCATACATGTGCGTGGACCAAGTCCACTAAAACGGTTCACACGTACTCAAGTTAACATGCGGAATAAAACATAAATGCAGAAATAATAATATAATAACAATTCTATTCCATTTTAGATAGCAAAGTAGTCCAACACTTAATAATATTTGCCTTAACTTAAATATCCAAAATCAACCATCTAAACCATAACAAATATAACTACGTTATTACAATCTCGAATGCTAGCTATTCAAATACATAGTCCATGAATAACTTAAACAAAATATAACTTAATCATCCAAGCTCCTAAGCTTGGCTCCGATCTCGTTTCGTTCATTCCCTGTGTCATCAACTAGGGTAGAAGTAGGGTGTTAGACAATGCGCCCAGTAGGTATTCCAAGTAAGGCTAACACATGGGTTAGTACCAAAAATCCAGATACAATATATATCAAATCCAGATATAATAAATCATACCATACTTATAAAACATCGTATCCAAAATCATGTATGAAAATAGAGATCCAATCATACAGATAAAAATCCGTAACATTGCATGATAATAGAGATCATAATCATGCTGATACAATGCCATGCTGTGTGTGCCATATGCCATGAGTCCCACCCATCAGCCATACAAAACATCCTCTTGATGGAAAGCTGCTCATCAAGGTATCAAACAAACATAGTATCCTCTTGATGGAAAACTCATCATCAAGGTATCCCCACAGTTGTCTTACGGACGCCCCGTCGGAGTGTGGTCTCCGGTTACCTCTTGATGGAAAACTCCTCATCAAGGTATCCTCCACGATTGTATTACGGACGCCCCGACGGAGTGTGGATCTCCAGTTACATATCATCCCTCCCATGCCATGCATGAGATGCAAATGTCCACATGCTATACAATTATACAAATCATAGCATTTAAAATCTCATATTTGAAATATAACATTTTTACAACATAAACCATCAAAATAAGAAGTTAAACCACATTACATAACCGTGGTTTCAAAGAGGTAGAATCCTACCAAAGACCACTAAAGTGTCCTTGCGCTTTCGTCTGGAAACCGTTCACGATCGTACACCCCTTGTGAAGTCTCGTTACGTTATAGCATGCCAAACAATCAATCCCACATCCCATTTGATTTCCGATCTAAACATAAATCTATAAACCAACCTTAGTGGGGTTCGGCCATACACGATGGCCGAACCTCACCCACCCCGCCCTTTTTCACTATGCTTTCCTAAAATCAGAGTCTATTTTATTTTCTTTGACTAAAAGAGTGATAGAGAGCGGGACGTCACGACGAGAGTTAAGTCCAAGCTTCCAAAACCCGACCCTTAACTGGCCAACCATACGTGTACGTGGACCAAGTCCACTAAAATGATTCACATGTACTCAAGTTAACTTGCGGAATAATCATATATGCGGAAATATAATAGAATGATAATTCTATTCCATTTTAGATAGCAAAGTAGTCCAACACTTACCAATAATTATCTTAAGTTAACATATCCAAAGTTAACATTCAAACCATAGCAAATAATCTTAGTTATTACATTTCTATTTTAAAAAAAAAACAGACTCTGATTTTTGGAAAGCAAGTGAAAAAGGGTGGGGAATTACAACATAGAGTATACAGAGTTGTGGGACAGAGGGACCCCTAGCTGTCCGATAGATCTGGGCTTTTCTTTCAACGATTCCAGCGTGCCAAACTTCATCAATGATGTTATAACTAGTCAGGACATGGAAGTAGAATCTGTAATAGCTCGAAATTTTAAATCAATCTATATTTGGCATTTATTGATTTTAATTTGAATTTTGACATGAGGGAATACCAAATGGATCAAAAATTGAGACAAGGGTCCAAGAATGGCCCAGTTGGGCCATGGATTGGATGAAATCCATTTAATGGGTCAATGAGGACTAATCGGGTCAAGGATGGTCAAATTGGGCCCAATACTCATTTGGGACCCAATGGACCCAATTGAGGTAAGCCTAAGGTAAGGAGGGAATTTAATTGGGCCATGGGCCCAATGGTTACCCAATAGACCATGAATTGAAATTAATTCATTTAAGTGGTCAATGGTAAGTAATTGGGTCAATGGTAGTCAATTTGGGTCAATGGGCCATATGGGACCCAATGGGCCAAGGTAGCTAAGCCCTAAGGTAAATGGGTAAGACAAAATTTAATTGGGCCATGGGCCCAATGGTGATCCAATAAGAGGGATACATTTAAAAAATTTAAATCACCCAAGTTAGGTAATAAATTGACCAAGGTAACATGGCCAATGGGGTCCACCACCACCTCACCAAGTGAGGTGGCGTTTGGACCCAAGAATAGCGGGGCCGACCACCATGGTTGACCAAGTCAACCATGGGTGGATCTTAGAGGGGATTTAATGAGATTAAATTAAGTGGGAAGTGATTAATTAAATTAACCTAGGGATCAAATTGATCTAAGTTAATTAAACTAAAATTAAATGGTCAAATGGTCAAAACCACTCCAACAAACACAAACCACTTCAAGAAAACACAAAATGAAACCATGGGCTGAAGGGGGTGGTTTTATCCCAACCACCACCATTAATGCATATTGGTTGGTGAGGAGTTAATGTGAAGTTTGACTTAGGTAACCAAAAGATGAGACTTCATCTCATTGTCTCCATTTCCATTTTCTCTCTCTCCATCCCTTCTCACACACACAAAAAACGTCCCTCCACCTTGCAAAAGAAAAGAGAAAAGAACTTAGAAGAAGAAGAGAAGAAAAGAGAAGGAGAGAGCAAGTCTTGGTCCATCCCCTCAAGATCAAAGGCTAAGATCTTGTTTTCCATCATCTTCCCCTCTTCCCCTCTCCCAAACCTAGCCCTACCTTAGCCGATCCAAACATGTCCCACCATTGATCAAGCACATCTAGCCGATCAAAGATCAAGAAGAGGGAGAAGGGAGGCCAAGGAAGTTGACGGGAGCGACAAAGACCGGAGGAGCCGTCGGATCCGTAAGTAATTCTAAACAAGAGTTTAGATTTTTGTTTATGGTTAAAAAGGGAATCCATTTATTAGATAATGGCCAAAAACATCATGGGCCTTGGATCTAAGATCCATCAATGGAAGATTAAGAAATGGATAAACTTAGAGAGAGATAGATTAAATGAATGGATGACCATAGGGTTCGGCCATTAGCATGGCCGAACCCCATGGTGAATGATGGGTAATTTAATTAAGGTTTGAAGGTTTAAAATGGTGGAGAAGGATTTATGATATTTAGTTTTCAAGTGATTTAAATGGTGATAATTCAGTGATCTATGAGGATAAGGACCCTTAGATGCTCAATGGTTGATGTTTTCTAAAATTTGAAAATTTTGAGTATGGTATGTGATTTTCAAATGGGTGCTAAAAGATGGAAGTGGTGGGGTAAATAAGTTTGAATTATGGAGGTAATGAGGAAATGATTGGTGGTATTTAATAAAAATTTTATGATGGGAAAGTATAGAAATTGGTTAAGAAAAATGGATAGATTGTATGGATGTTTCAAGTATGATATGTGATGTTGGTGATTTAAATGCATGATTTAATTTTCATTAGAGGTATGTTTAAATGGGTAAATGAAACCAAGAAAAATGGGGAAAGAAACATCATGGGTTCGGCCATGGTGTATAGCCGAACCCATGACCCAAATTTTGATCAATTTTAGGCTAAGGTTAATGCATGTATCAATGCCTAGGAGTTTGTTTTAAAGGGTCAAAAAGAATGAAGATTTGTGATTTTAAAATTGGATTATTTTGGAACAAAACCTAGTCTTTGAAAATGGTGAAACTTAGGGTAGTGATTAGTGAATTTTTAATAAATGGAAAATGATGTAGAAGAATGCTAGATTTTAATGGATTTATAAAAAATGATATGTGAGGTTTTAAATGGAATTAAAATGGGGACTTGAATGGATAAATTAAATTCATTTGAGATTGGATTAAAGGGAGTAAAATGGACCCAAGGGAATGGAAAGTAGGCACCATGGGTTCGGCCATGGTGTATGGCCGAACCCATGACCCATTTGGAGGCCATGATATGTGGGCCACACCTTAGGCCAAAATGTGGAATTAGGTGTGGGAGTAAATGTTTTTTTAAAAATTAAATATTAGGTGGCTGATTTTATGATGCTAGGTCATGATTGAATGGACCTAAGTATGAATGAATCTTGGACTTAGAATGCACATAAATGAATGGATGATTTACCATGGAAGAAGAGTGGCAAAACCGTAATAAGTGGCCACATTGAAGAACCATGGGTTCGGCCATGTACCATGGCCGAACCCTATAGGGATTAGACATAAAAAATCGGATATTTTGTGAATGGTTAAGTGAAGCAATTAGTTGCTGCGTTTTAGGCCGCAAATTGGAAATATCTAAATTGGCCAAAAATCGGGTTTATGTATGTGTTTTAAACCACGAAAAATGAGGCTAAGTTAAAGGGCTGATTTTCAATAAATTTGTAACATAATTAATGACCATTAATGAGTCTAAGTAGATGGATCAATTATGAACTTAATCATGGATAACGTAGGGACTAATTCGGTAAATGTAATAAGGTATCGGACGTCGCAAACGGTACGCGATCGGCGACTGGATTATTTAACGGGAAGCGTAATGGAACGCGACACGGTATTCGGTAGGATTCCTACCTCTTTGTAAGCGATGGATATGTGATGGTGTTTTAAATTATTTTGATTTGGTTCATGATGAATTTATGATTATGATTTATCTTATGATGAGTTTTAAGTTATGAATCATATGGATTATATTTTAATAGTATGCATTATATGGCTATGTATGGGATATCAAAATTATGGTTTATTTATATACTACGTAGCATAATGCACGTACATCTCATGCATGGCATGGGCAGAAAAAAATAAACAAACCGGAGTCCTTGCTCCGTCGGGGCGACCGAGAAGCAAACATGGGGATAGCTGAGGGGTCATAACCGGAGTCCATGCTCCGTCGGGACGACTGAGAATCAGACATGGGGATAGCTCTTATGCTATAACCGGAGTCCATGCCCCGTCGGGGCTATCGAGAAGCAAACATGGGGATAGCTGAGGGGTCATAACCGGAGTCCATGCTCCGTCGGGGCGACCGAGAATCAGACATGGGGATAACTCTTATGCTATAACCGGAGTCCATGCTCCGTCGGGGCGACCGAGAAGCAAACATGGGGATAGCTGAGGGGTCATAACCGGAGTCCATGCTCCGTCGGGGCGTCCGAGAATCAGACATGGGGATAATACATTGTATGATCATACGGATGATGGGTGGGACACATGACATAAGCACCCATGGCATAGCATTCATTACATGCTTATTTTGTTATATGTTATTTTATCGGTATGTGTGTTATCACTAATCCATGTGCTAGCCCTACTCGGAGTCCTACTGGGCGCGTTGACTAACGCCTTACTTCTACCCTAGCTGATGACGCAGGAGAGACAGGAAGCGGTGGACATACCGGTGTCCAAGCTTAGGAGCTTGGAAAGCGCAGTCTTAGTTTATTTTACGTTTACATTTTGGAGATGTAATTTTAAAGTAACTTAGCTTGTCGGGTTGTATAAATTTAAATTTCTTGCAATGGTTTGGACGTTACTTATGGACGATTACATTTTGTAATATAAATATGAACATAGGGGCATTTTGGTAATTCAATGTTATATCTTCCCTTCTATCTAAAAACCGGTAGGATAAAATCTATTATCATGTTCCGCTATGATTATAATCCGCGAGCTTACTTCCTACGCATGAACCATTCTCGTTGACTTAGTTCCGCGCACGCGTGGGGTTGGCCAGTTAAGGGTCGGGCTTTAGAAGCCCGGACTTAACTTGCGTCGTGGCGTCCGCGCCCTCTCTCACTCTTCTATTTAAAAAAAAAAATAGACTCTGATTTTCGAAAAATGGGTGAAAAAGGGTCGGGCGTTACAGTTGGTATCAGAGCGAAATCGAAGGAATGAATCTCTCGAAGTATGATTAAGAAGGTTGCATGTCTCACGGACAGCTAAGAATCCCAACTGACCCACTCTTCGGAGTCCGCTGCACGGGGGCCGGATTAATCTACTTCAATTGACTCAGACTGAAACATTCAATCTGAGCGCCACATTTGACGTAAGAAATGATAGGAAGGGAAGTACAATCATTATAACATTGAGGGAATTACCAAAATTAGGAAAATTTCCCCCAATTTCACAAAAATGGACAAACATAGCTAGATGGGAAGTTTTCCCCAAACCAAGTATGCTTATTTGGCAACCTTCCCCACATGAAAGAAACGATATTCGATACTTAGGAAATTTCCCCCAAAAATGAAGTATACTTAAAATCGATAATTCTCCCCCCCAAAATGAAGGAAAGAATTGATACCTAGGAAAATTGTTCCAAGCTATGAACATGACAATTTTATGAAGGAACTAAGACAATGAATATTGTGCAATGACATAGGAAATGCCGCCAAAGAGAAGAACCTGTCGCAACCCCCGAGTGGAGAGAGAGGTAACACCCCCTGACAGGAAGAAGAGGTACTACCGCCTCATACAGCCGAGGGACAAAATAGTATCAACGTAGAAGGTGTACCTCCTGAGTTGAAAGACATAGTTCAAGCGGCAATCACTTCTGCTCTACAACAACACTCAAGCGGCAATGCGACCGCTAGCGACTCCGGTAAATGGAAGATGGTCAAGGACTTCCAACAACAGCGCCCTCCCTACTTCAAGGGAAAGGAAGGGGCTGTGTGAGCGGAACACTAGGTTAAAGAGGATCAACCAAATCTTGAATTTGCTCCAGATTTCCAGTACTGCTGATAAAATCTTACTGGCCACATCCCAACTGATCGAGGATGCCGGTAGTTGGTGGGAAGTGGTAGAAAAGCAACAAGCACTAGTACCGGAAGGAGAAAGAATCCCCATGACATGGGAGTGGTTCTCAGCCACCTTCCTAGAACAATTTTTTCTGGAAGAAGAAAGAGAGAGCCAGACTGAAGCCTTTATCTCATTGGTACAAGGCAACATGACAGTAGCAGAGTATCACAGAGAATTTCTTAAGCTGTCTATCTATGGGTTCTATATGGTGGATACTGAACACAGAAGGGCCCGCAAGTTTGAACGGGGCCTTCGGCCAAGCATCAAGACTAGAGTGACCATTTTCAAAGAGCCCACACTGGCAGGGGTGGTTAGCAGGGCCACCATCGCAGAACGGGAACTAAATGAGATAGTGCGGTTCGACAACAGCCGAGGGCAGGGTGGGCGGGGTACATTCCAACGCAACAAGAAGTTCCGCCCGAATCCTAGCAGGCCCTCACCCTCCACGGGATCTACCGGGGGCTTCCGCCCCAATCAGCCCTCCTCATCAACATCAGTCACACAGGTTCCCCGGGGTGGGAACGCATGTTACCAGTGTGGCCAACAGGGCCACTTCAAGAGGGATTGTCCACAGATCAACCGACCCTCTAACTCCAGGGGTGCCTTCCGCCCTCCAGCTAGATCAACTCAATCACGGGGAGGCAGGACATACAATCAGGAGGGGCGGGCACCAAAACCTGCGGGATCTGGACGACTCTTCACCATACCATCTCCAGGTAGCAGTGGACCGTTCAGTGATGCAAGGTATGGCTGTAATTGGTAGTTCCTATGCTGTTACTTTATTTGACTATGGAGCATCACATTCATTCATATCTGTTGCATTCATATCTGCCACGGGTACACTAGTACAAAACCTGTCCACATCACTCACCATTGTATCCCCCGTCGGAGACACATCATTAGGACTTATATGTACGGCATTGAACACGGAACTCGCGGGATTCAGATTCGAGTTCAACTATTTAGTAATCAATATGGCAGAATATGATGTCATATTTGGCATGGATTGGTTGACTACGTATCAGGCCCATATTGACTGCCATCTTCGTAGGGTGATATTTTGGTCACCCGAAGGAAAGCGGTACGTGGTACACGCTGACAGGCAGGATATTCCTAGAAGACTGCAGGAGGAATTGAACCATCTCGCCTTGAACAGCCTCAGAGTAAATAAGGCACCAATGGTTGAACTTCCGACGGTAGTAACAGATTTTGCCAAGGTATTCCCAATAGAACTCCCTGGTTTGCCACTCAAGAGGGAGATAGACTTTGAAATAAAATTATACCCCGGCGCCGCTCCAGTATCATTACCCCATTATAGGATGGCACCAGCTGAGATGACGGAGTTGAAGAAGCAAATTGATGAACTGGTCAGACTAGGCTTCATTCGGAACAGTACATCCGCATGGGGAGCCCCAGTGTTATTTGTGAAAAAGAAAGACGGTACCCTACGAATGTGTGTGGACTATAGGAAGTTAAATCAGCTGACTGTCAGGAACAAATATCCCCTACCCTGGATTGATGATCTGTTTGATCAACTTAGGGGTTCCTCTCACTTTTCCAAGATTGATTTAATGTCCGGGTATCACCAAATTCGTGTTAGAGAGGAGGACATAGAGAAGACTGCCTTCAGGACACGGTATGGGTTATATGAGTATGTAGTCACGCCGTTTGGGCTTACTAATGCACCGGCGGTGTTCATGGACCTGATGAATAGGATATTCCGTCCATACTTAGATCAGTTTGTGATCATATTCATCGATGATATTCTGATCTACTCCAAAAGTCAGAACAAACATGCCGAACACCTACGGATAGTCCTAGACACCTTGCGGAAGAACCAATTGTATGCCAAAGCCAGGAAGTGTGAATTTTGGCTATCTGAAGTCAACTTCTTGGGGCACATCATATCAGAGGAAGGTATAGCCGTGGACCCGGCTAAGGTAGCAGCAGTCAAGGAATGGAAAGCGCCGACAAATGTGACCGAGATCCGCAGTTTTCTGGGATTGGCCGGTTACTATCGGAAATTCATCATGGACTTCTCCAAGTTTGAGTGGTCCAATCTGTGCAATCAAAGATTTGAGGTGCTTAAGGAGAGGCTTACGATCGCTCCTATTCTGATCTTACCAGAAAGAGGCAAAAAATTATGAGGTGTACTGCGATGCCTCTGGTGAGGGACTGGGGTGTACACTCAGTCAAAGTAATCGTGCGGTGGCATATGGATCAAGACAATTGAAAATTCATGAACGCCATTATCCCACACATGATCTAGAACTAGCAGCGGTGGTCTTCGCTCTCAAAAGCTGGAGACACTACCTCTATGGTGAAAAGTTTGAGGTGTTCTCAGATCACAAAAGTTTGAAGTACTTATTTGATCAGAAAGAACTCAATATGAGACAGCGTAGATGGATGGAATATCTGGCGGATTATGAGTTCGCACTTCGGTATCATCCGGGCAAGGCGAACAAGGTGGCAGATGCCCTCAGCCGCTTGTCACATGCGACAGTAGCCAGCATGATCAGGACGGAATGGGAGGTACTGAATACCATCAGAGAATTTAAACTCTACCACAATAATCATGGGACCATATATAATCTGATCATACGATCCAACATGGTTTCCGAGATTGAATGGGAACAACGGACAGATCCAGAGGTGGAGGAGATTTGGGCTAAGATGTCTACCAGTGAGGTTGTACCGGAGTGGGAGTTACGACCCGGACAAGGCGTTATGTTCCGAGGCAGGACATACGTACCTAAGAATTGTAGAAGAGAGTTGCTGATTGAAGCACACCAAACCAAACTCTCTATCCACCCGGGTAGCACGAAGATGTACCATGACCTTAAGAAGCACTATTGGTGGCACGGACTTAAGAAAGATGTGGCAGCCTTTGTCACTTGTTGCCTAACTTGTCAGTAGGTTAAGGCAGAACATCGGAAACCACCAGGCCTACTTGCACCCCTACCGGTACCAGAATGGAAATGGGAGCATATATCTATGGACTTTGTAACAGGGTTGCCAAGGTCATCAAAGGGCAACGATGCGATATGGGTCATAGTGGACCGGTTAACCAAGTCCGCACATTTCCTTCCCATCAAAATGATAGATTCATCAGAGACTTTGGGTCGACGGTACATCCGAGAGATAGTCAGGTTACATGTTATTCCCCGGTCTATTGTATCCGACAGGGATGGACGATTCACCGGCAGAGTATGGCAGGGCTTGCAATCGGCTATGGGAACCGACGTATTAACTAGCACAGCATTTCATCCACAGACTGATGGACAGTCAGAAAGGACGATACAGACATTGGAAGATATGCTGAGAGCATGCATGCTAGACTTCAAAGGCGGATGGGAGGATCATCTGCCACTGGTGGAGTTCTCTTACAATAACAGTTACCAGGCAAGTCTCCAGATGGCTCCGTTTGAGGCCTTGTATGGTAGACCGTGTAGATCGCCAGTGTGTTGGACGGAGGCCGGTGAGCTTGCGTTGATCGGACCAGATTTGGTTGCAGAGACTACAGCGCAGATTAAGCTGATACGGCAACATCTACTCACTGCACAGAGCTATCAGAAGAGCTATGCCGACAAGAGAAGAAGGTTCCTCGAGTTTGAGGTGGGAGACTTAGTGTTCTTAAAAGTCTCGCCATGGAAAGGGCACATGAGGTTCGGAAAGAGAGGGAAACTGTCGCCTAGATTTGTGGGGCCGTTTCCAATACTGAAAGGGTGGGAGGGGTAGCTTATCAGTTAGCGCTCTCTCCACAGCTGTCATCTCTACATGATGTGTTTCATGTGTCCATGCTGAGAAAGTACAATCCTGAATCCTTCTCATGTGATAAATGTTCAAGACATCGATGTACAAAGCGATGTGACATATGTGGAGAAGCCGGTCAGAGTTATTGAAAGTGAACAAAGGGTGCTACGGAATTGCGACATTCAATTCGTCAAGGTGGTATGGGAACGACATGGTAGTGAAGAAACCACCTGGGAACTTGAGTCGGAGATGAAAACCGCTTACCCGGAGCTCTTCGCATGAGTTATTTTGGACCCCTACTTCGCTCGAATTTTCGCGACGAAAATTTCAAAAGAGGATTCTATTGTAGTAGCCCGAAATTTTAAATCAATCTATATTTGGCATTTATTGATTTTAATTTGAATTTTGACATGAAGGAATACCAAATGGATCAAAACTTGAGACAAGGGTCCAAGAATGGCCCAGTTGAGCCATGGATTGGATGAAATCCATTTAATGGGTCAATGAGGACTAATCGGGTCAAAGATGGTCAAATTGGGCCCAATACTCATTTGGGACCCAATGGACCCAATTGACGTAAGCCTAAGGTAAGGAGGGAATTTAATTGGGCCATGGGCCCAATGGTTACCCAATAGACCATGAATTGAAATTAATTCATTTAAGTGGTCAATGGTAAGTAATTGGGTCAATGGTAGTCAATTTGGGTCAAAGAGCCATATGGGACCCAATGGGCCAAGGTAGCTAAGCCCTAAGGTAAATGGGTAAGACAAAATTTAATTGGGCCATGGGCCCAATGGTGATCCAATAAGAGGGATACATTTAAAAAATTTAAATCACCCAAGTTAGGTAATAAATTGACCAAGGTAACA
The DNA here is from genome assembly GCA_013350335.1 of Chimonanthus salicifolius. Lineage (NCBI taxonomy): Eukaryota > Viridiplantae > Streptophyta > Magnoliopsida > Laurales > Calycanthaceae > Chimonanthus > Chimonanthus salicifolius. The sequence goes on along the minus strand of CM023539.1, from coordinate 21,849,211 downwards.
TGGCCAATGGGGCCCACCACCACCTCACCAAGTGAGGTGGCGTGTGGACCCAAGAATAGTGGGGCTGACCACCATGGTTGACCAAGTCAACCATGGGTGGATCTTAGAGGGAATTTAATGAGATTAAATTAAGTGGGAAGTGATTAATTAAATTAACCTAGGGATCAAATTGATCTAAGTTAATTAAACTAAAATTAAATGGTCAAATGGTCAAAACCACTCCAACAAACACAAACCACTTCAAGAAAACACAAAATGAAACCATGGGCTAAAGGGGGTGGTTTTATCCCAACCACCACCATTAATGCATATTGGTTGGTGAGGAGTTAATGTGAAGTTTGACTTAGGTAACCAAAAGATGAGACTTCATCTCATTGTCTCCATTTCCATTTTCTCTCTCTCCATCCCTCCTCACACACACAAAAAACGTCCCTCCACCTTGCAAAAGAAAAGAGAAAAGAACTTAGAAGAAGAAGAGAAGAAAAGAGAAGGAGAGAGCAAGTCTTGGTCCATCCCCGCAAGATCAAAGGCTAAGATCTTGTTTTCCATCATCTTCCCCTCTTCCCCTCTCCCAAACCTAGCCCTACCTTATCCGATCCAAACATGTCCCACCATTGATCAAGCACATCTAGCCGATCAAAGATCAAGAAGAGGGAGAAAGGAGGCCAAGGAAGTTGATGGGAGCGACAAAGACCGGAGGAGCCGTCGGATCCGTAAGTATTTCTAAACAAGAGTTTAGATTTTTGTTTATGGTTAAAAAGGGAATCCATTTATTAGATAATGGCCAAAAACATCATGGGCCTTGGATCTAAGATCCATCAATGGAAGATTAAGAAATGGATAAACTTAGAGAGAGATAGATTAAATGAATGGATGACCATAGGGTTCGGCCATGTAGCATGGCCGAACCCCATGGTGAATGATGGGTAATTTAATTAAGGTTTGAAGGTTTAAAATGGTGGAGAAGGATTTATGATATTTAGTTTTCAAGTGATTTAAATTGTGATGATTTAGTGATCTATGAGGATTAGGACCCTTAGATGCTCAATGGTTGATGTTTTCTAAAATTTGAAAATTTTGAATATGGTATGTGATTTTCAAATGGGTGCTAAAAGATGGAAGTGGTGGAGTAAATAAGTTTAAATTATGGAGGTAATGAGGAAATGATTGGTGGTATTTAATAAAAAATTTTATGATGGGAAAGTATAGAAATTGGTTAAGAAAAATGGATAGATTGTATGGATGTTTCAAGTATGATATGTGATGTTGGTGATTTAAATGGATGATTTAATTTTCATTAGAGGTATGTTTAAATGGGTAAATGAAACCAAGAAAAATGGGGAAAGAAACATCATGGGTTCGGCCATAGTGTATGGCCGAACCTATGACCCAAATTTTGATCAATTTTAGGCTAAGGTTAATGCATGTATCAATGCCTAGGAGTTTGTTTTAAAGGGCCAAAAAGAATGAAGATTTGTGATTTTAAAATTGGATTATTTTGGGACAAAACCTAGTCTTTGAAAATGGTGAACCTTAGGGTAGTGATTAGTGGATTTTTAATAAATGGAAAATGATGTAGAAGAATGCTAGATTTTAATGGATTTATAAAAAATGATATGTGAGGTTTTAAATGGAATGAAAATGGGGACTTGAATGGATAAATTAAATTCATTTGAGATTGGATTAAAGGGAGTAAAATGGACCCAAGGGAATGGAAAGTAGGCACCATGGGTTCGGCCATGGTGTATGGCCGAACCCATGACCCATTTGGAGGCCATGATATGTGGGCCACACCTTAGGCCAAAATGTGGAATTAGGTGTGGGAGTAAATGTTTTTTTAAAAATTAAATATTAGGTGGCTGATTTTATGATGCTAGGTCATGATTGAATGGACCTAAGTATGAATGAATCTTGGACTTAGAATGCACATAAATGAATGGATGATTTACCATGGAAGAAGAGTGGCAAAACCGTAATAAGTGGCCACATTGAAGAACCATGGGTTCGGCCATGTACCATGGCCGAACCCTATAGGGATTAGACATAAAAAATCGGATATTTTGTGAATGGTTAAGTGAAGCGATTAGTTGCTGCGTTTTAGGCCGCAAATTGGAAATATCTAAATTGGCCAAAAATCGGGTTTATGTATGTGTTTTAAACCACGAAAAATGAGGCTAATGACCATTAATGAGTCTAAGTAGATGGATCAATTATGAACTTAATCACGGATAACGTAGGGACTAATTCGGTAAATGTAATAAGGTATCGGACGTCGCAAACGGTACGCGATCGGCGACCGGATTATCGAACGGGAAGCGTAACGGAACGCGACACGGTATTCGGTAGGATTCCTACCTCTTTGTAAGCGATGGATATGTGATGGTGTTTTAAATTATTTTGATTTGGTTTATGATGGATTTATGATTATGATTTATCTTATGATGAGTTTTAAGTTATGAATCATATGGATTATATTTTAATAGTATGCATTATATGGCTATGTATGGGATATCAAAATTATGGTTTATTTAGATACTATATAGCATAATGCACGTACATCTCATGCATGGCATGGGCAGAAAAAAATAAACAAACCGAAGTCCATGCTCCATCGGGGCGACCGAGAAGCAAACATGGGGATAGCTGAGGGGTCATAACCGGAGTCCATGCTCCGTCGGGGCGACTGAGAATCAGACATGGGTATAGCTTTTATTCTATAACCGGAGTCCATGCTCCGTCGGGGCGACCGAGAAGCAAACATGGGGATAGCTGAGGGGTCATAACCGGAGTCCATGCTCCATCGGGGCGACTGAGAATCAGACATGGGGATAGCTCTTATGCTATAACCGGAGTCCATGCTCCGTCGGGGAGATCGAGAAGCAGACATGGGGATAATACATTGTATGATCATACAGATGATGGGTGGGACACATGACATAAGCACCCATGGCATAGCATCCATTAGATGCTTATTTTGTTATATGTTATTTTATCGGTATGTGTGTTATCACTAATCCATGTGCTAGCCCTACTCGGAGTCCTACTGGGCGCGTTAACTAACGCCCTACTTCTACCCTAGCTGATGACACAGGAGAGGCAGGAAGCAGTGGACATACCGGAGGCCAAGCTTAGGAGCTTGGAAAGCGCAGTCTTAGTTTATTTTACGTTTACATTTTGGAGATGTAATTTTAAATAAACTTAGCTTGTCGGGTCTTGCGATGGTTTGGACGTTACTTATGGACGATTACATTTTGTAATATAAATATGAACATAGGGGCATTTTGGTAATTCAATGTTATATCTTCCCTTCTATCTAAAAACCGATAGGATAGACTCTATTATCATGTTCCGCAATGGTTATAATTCGCGAGCTTACTTCCTACGCGTGAACCATTCTCGTGGACTTAGTTCTGCGCACGCGTGGGGTTGGCCAGTTAAGGGTCGGGCTTTAGAAGCCCGGACTTAACTCGCGTCGTGGCGTCCGCGCCCTCTCTCACTCTTCTATTTAAAAAAGAAAAAAATAGACTCTGATTTTCGGAAAACGGGTGAAAAAGGGCCGGGCGTTACAGAATCGCTCTAGTACAATTTTGGGGTTGCTCCAACCTTTGTACCCGAAGAGGACGAGGAAGATGTCCCAAACTTAGAAGAATCCGTAGGGGAGATAGGCTCGCCCGAGTATACTCGCGCTACTCTGACTTCGGATGAGTTGACAGATTGTATGTGCGAATTATGTAATCAGGAGGGGCACAACTGTACTTATTGCCCCCACCCTATTGAGGTTATTTGCCCTGATTGTGGACTTCACGGGCACGGGAAGGAGAGGATTAACTGCTCGTACATTGGGGGACCAGGAATAATACCCTGTCTAACTTGTGGAGTGTTGGGACACACGTCGACGACATGCCCTGACAACTTCTTCGATTTTGGTGATGATGCAGGGTCTTCTACGTAAGATTAGGCTAAGAGATTGTAAGAAAATGTCAAGGAAAGGGGAAATTTTGTAAGGGTTGTGGGTACATTTTGTTCTTTGAAGGGATTTTCTAGCCTTACCCACCCTTGTGATGGAAGTTTGAAGGATTTTTAATAAAGTATGCAACCTTAAGAGTTCATGAGGACTTTGGCACTGAGATGTATGTCACTAAGTCATTTGATTATATTGAGACGTGGTATGGGTGCGTCTCTCACGTGATATTGATGATTGAGACCGTGGGAGCCTTGATATGAAATACGGAGACTTGGTCCCGTAGGGTTGCTGTTGAGGAGTGGGTCCATCGCATGCTATGCGCTGGAGGGCGCTCTCCCGGCTATTTCGCACATTTAATGTGTATTGATGCGCAGAGCTAGTTACTATTTTCCCCATGGGGGTGGTGCTAACTTCGTTAGACGAGGTCCGACAGCCTTACAGCTTGACTGAATCACCCTTGGGGTGAAGGGATGCAGGGCGAGGTAGACTTGATCACGTTAGACGTGGGTCTTCCGCTTCATGGGCCCTAAGTCTTGCTAGGGGTCGGGGTATATTTATGATTTGATATTGTTGCCACAGTTACGTAGTGACTCATTCTAGTGTTGTTCCTACGGATAGAATATCTCATGGTTGAAGATGTGCTTGGATTAATTATGACTGAGGATAGATTAGTTATGCCCATGAATAGATTATACCCAGAGGGGGGGTTATATTCATGGATGGTTATTAACCATGGATAGATGACACTCACTGATAGAGTGATACCAGGGATGGATGTATATAACCATGGATGATGATTCCCATGGTGGTTTGGATTGATGCCGATATCGGTATCGTAGAAGTTTTGAACAAAAGGTGTTAGTCACCTAGTGACTTATGTACAAATGAAGATATGTTAATTTAGAGATGTACTTAGTGGAAAAGATAAGAGTCTAGTGAAACTCGAATGGGAAGCTATGGGCGACTACCGACTTAGACTGATCAGCTGAGTCTGTATTTAGCCGATGGAGTTTCAGGAGAGTGCAACTAGAAATCTAGTTAGAGTGGAATCAGCGAAAGCCTTGAGCATAGGTTTGCATTGGCAGGCTACCTCACTAACAAATTTCAATGAGGAACAAGGTCATCACTAACCTCACACAGAGAGTAGATGAATGAACGTATTGAGCGAGTACGTATGGAAAATATCTTGGTAGCAGATAAAGTGAAAACAAAGTACATTGATCTACGTGAGATCACAATTGGCTCACGAGAAAAAGACATAACATGAGACAGAACAAAAGGTGTTACGGAACCGAGCGATTCAATTCGTCAAGGTGGCGTGGAATCAACATGGTAATGAGGAAGCCACTTGGAAACTTGAATCGGAAATGAGAATAGCTCATCCTGAGCTATTTATGTAATCCGTTTGAAACCCTACTTCGCTCGATTTTTGGGATGAAAATTTTAAAAAGAGGGTTGTATTGTAACACCCCGGATTTTGAAGTTATGGATATTTATGGAAATTGTCCATATAATTTGTGAATTAATGGAGATAGACCTTAGATGGGTAAGGTGTTGGGTCAATTGCCCAATTAAGTCCAACGGATGGTGGATATGGTTCAACTGAATTAAATGAGTGAGATTTATTTAATTGGGTCAAGATTGTCAATTGGGTCAAAAGTCCAATTGGGATCCAATGGATCATATATGAGCTAGTTAGAAGTGAATGAGTAAGGTTTAATAATTGGGTCTAATAACCAATTAAGATACAAGACATGAGATCCACCTCATCAAGTGAGGTGGTATGTAAATGAAATGGCTATGTGGGACCCTAAATACTATATGGTTCATAGCCGACTAAGCCATGGTTGACTTGGTCAACCATGGGTGAGTTCAATAGAGTTGAGTTAATGAATGAGCTCAAGTAGGATAAATAATACTTGAGTTGGAAAGTGAATTCACATGAGTTGAGAATTTATTAATGTGAGTTCAAGTGCTTGAGTTAGAAAATGAGCTCATTTAAGTTGAGTTGAATTAAAATGAGTGGAGTTGGAAGATGGAGAGTCCCATCTCAATGGAGACCATCATTATGAGCAAGGTGAAGGGTTGTGGTGGTTACACAAGCCTATACAAGGCATACACGTTGGAGATGGGAGTTTCATCTCTTGGGATGAAACTCCAAATAGATCATTGATGAGGGAGGTGAAGGGTTGTGGTGGTTACACAAGCCTACACAAGGCATACACGTTGGAATGGTGGGATTTTCATCTCATTTGATGAAACTCCAAAAGGATCTTTAATGAGGGAGGTGAAGAGACATGGTGGTTACAAAGGGTTTTCACCAAAGGACACCACCCTTGGCCGACTCTCATTGATCAAGACAATGAAGTTGGACGATTTTGTTGTTACACAAGGTAACCAAGGGGCAAACGGTTGAGAGTTTTCATCTCATGGATGAAACCCCAAAATGAACCATAAATGGGAGGAGAAAGGTTGGTGGAGGTTACACAAAGGCATACCCATAGCACCGTTGGAGACATGGGAGTTTCACCTCAAGGATGAAACCCCCAATGTAAGTATCAATGAGAAGGTAATGAGTTATGGGAGTTACAAAAGGGCTTTACAAAAAGGCATCACCTTGGCCGATCACCCTCATTTGAACAAAACAAGTTTTGGTCTTCATCTCACTCTCTCCCTCTCTCAAGGCCGATCACTCTCTTGGACAAAGGAGAAAAGACTTAAGAGTTTTCTATCTCAAGCCACTCTCTCTCTCAAACCCACACTCTTGGCCGAACCCTCTTCTTGAAGTTTCATCTCAAGACCTCTCAAGTTCACACACTCAGCCAAGGATCAAGGAGGAAGGAAAGGCTAAGGAAGAGCAAGAAGGAGTGAAAGCAACTGGAGGAGTCGCGGAATCGGTAAGTACTCCATGAGATTTTATTAAGTATTATGATCAAAGATCATGGGCTGGCCTTCCATGGCCAAACCCTAAAGTTTTATGTACAAGAACCATCAAGGAACAAAAAGGGTTGGATGAGGTTCGGCCATGATGTATGGCCGAACCCCATCAAAGAATATAAATCTTGGTATATGATTTAAAAAGGAATTAATGAACCATGGGGTTCGGCCATACAAGGGTTAGGCCATGTTGTATGGCCGAACCCCATGGGAGTTTGTTGGTAATTGTAAATGGTTTTTGAAGGATGAAAACCATGGAAGGGCATTAGTTAATTTTAATGGATTTGACACTGGAACTTCCGACCTTTGCTGAAGTACTTCGTAGGGCCCTTGCAGTGGAGGCATCGGCAAATCATGTCTTCAAGGAACAACATCAAACATCTTCGGGTAGCAGGAGGTATGATGATCGTAACAACAATAAAAGGAAGAATCCAGATGCTCAATCTAATCAGAGGTCTTCTTTTAGCCCGCGACAATCTTCTGTTGGTCGAAATCAAGCACAGTGCTATAATTGCAAATGATGGGACATGTGGCCAGAGAATGTCGTCAGTCTTAGAGGCAACCTCCACAGCAGAGAGGACCAGTGCAGTGCTATCATTGCAATGAAATGGGCCACATCTCCACTTATTGCCCACAGAGGGCAGGATTTTCTAAGCCTATACCTAATGCTCCAGCAAGTTCCGGTGTACCAATGGCACAAAGAGGTGGAGTTTTACATAGACTCGACTCCTAGAACGACCCCTATTACACTCCCTCCATACAAAATGGCGCCAGCTGAGACAGAAGAGTTAAAGAAACAATTGAACGAGTTGAGCGAAGTCGGTTTTTTCCGACCAAGTACATCTCCTTGTGGCGCACCAACCTTATTTCTGAAAAAGAAAGATGAATCCATAAGACTCTGTATTGACTACAGACGATTGAACAAGGTCACGATTAAGAAAAAATATCCTATTCCTCGGATTGACGACTTATTTGATCAGTTGAGGGGAGCAACACACTTCTCTAAGATAGACCTTCGATCTGGATACCATCAGGTAAGAGTGAGAGAGTGTAACATAGCAAAGACAGTTTTTCGCATGAAGTTTGGTCACTTTGAGTTCGTAGTTATGCTGTTTGGTGTGACAAATGCACCCGCGACATTCATGAACTTAATGAATAGAACCTTTGGGGCATACTTAGATCATTTTGTAATAGTGTTCATTGATGACATCTTAATCTATTCAAGATCGGAAGAAGCGCATGAACATCGTTTAAGCGTGGTCTTACAGTTGCTAAGAGATCATCAACTATATGCTAAGTTCAGTAAGTGTGAATTTTGACTAATAGAGGTGCAATTCTTAGGCCATATGGTTTCAGCCAATGGCATATCAGTGGATCCAGCTAAGGTAGAAGCAGTATTGAAATGGGAGAGACCTCGCAGTGTTTTTGAGATCCGCAACTTCTTGGGCTTGGCAGGCTATTATAGAAGGTTAATTAAAGATGTTTCTACACTTGCGGCTCCAATGACCAAGTTGACGAGAAAAGGTGCGAAGTTTGTGTGAATTGAACAGTGTGATAAAGTATTTTCAGAACTAAAGGAGAGGTTGACAACTTCACCCGTGTTGATCGTTCCAGAAAGAGGTTTGGCTTATGTTGTCTATTGTCATGCTTCCTGAGATGGATTGGGGTGCGTACTGATGCAAAAGAACCAGGTGGTGGCTTATGGGTCTCAACAGTTGAAAACACATGAACAGAACTATCCAACCCATGATCTGGAATTAGCGGTAGTATACTTTGCACTAAAGATATGGAGGCATTACCTTTTTGGGGAGCACTTCGAAGTATTCTCGGACCACCGCAATCTCAAATACTTATTCACACAAAAAGATTTGAACTTGAGGCAACGCAGATGATTAGAATATTTGAGTGATTTTAAATTTGAAATCTCATACCACCCAGGTAAAGCGAATGTGGTAGCTGATGCACTGAGTCATAAGGTTCGAGGAGTGATCGCCAACTTGATGAAGGACCAAAATCTAGAAGATATAGGTATTATGGTATCACGTCCAGCGATTATTGATAAGGTATTGACAGCTCAGAAGACGGATGAGGTAGCTGTGAAGATTCAGAATTCCTTCTGCAGTGGTAACGTACCAAAGGGACGGATAGTAAGAATGGACGAGGGACTTGTAACACCCCGCCCTTTTCACTCTAAAATTAGAGTTTATTTTTTTTTTAAATAATAATAAACAAGTGATCGGGGCGGGACGTCACGACGCGAGTTAAGTTCGGACTTCTAAAGTCCGACCCTTAACTGGCCAAGCCCATGTGCGTATGGACTAAGTCCATAAGAACCGATCTACACATGGTACAAATAAAACTTGCGGAATATACTTAATCTCAATCTAACTGCGGGTTATAATAGATCCTAAGACTACTCCATTTTTAGATAGCAAAGTACATAATCATATTCTCCAAAATTACTAAAATAACCTTAAACTAATCATTCATTCCAAACCATCCAAAACAGACCTAACCATAGCAAATAGCTAACTAAATTATTACATGCCAACATCATCTAACTATCAAATTACATTGTCCATGTAAACTTAAATAAAAGTCCATAAATCAATCCATAATTAAAAGTATATTCAATAGCCCAAGCTCCTATGCTTGGTTTCCTTCACGATCCTCGTTCTTCCCCTTTCCTACGCCATCCATTAAGGATAGAGATAGAGCGTTAGATCGACGCGCCCAGTAGGTGTTTCCGATTAGGGCTACCATAAGGTTAGTATAAAACTTGCAAATATCATAATAGTACATGATCATCAAAACCTTATAAAAATAATGCCATATATGTTATGCACATGTAATGAGTCCCACCCATCATAAATATACATAGCCTCCTCTTGACGGGATTCTCATCGTCAAGGTACCCCACAGTGGTCTTTCGGACTCCCCGACGGAGTGTGGCCTCCGGTTTCCATAATCATCACCCCATGCCATGCATGAGATGTCAATGAGTTCATGCCATTTGTAAATACATCTTAACACACAAACCACTTTGAAACATAATAACTTAGCATATATTTCATCAAAATTAAGGTAAACCATCAAATATAAGTGTGGTTACAAAAAAGTAGGAAACCTACACAATGTTCACTTAGATTGACCGTTGTTTTAAACCGTCACCCGTTCACAACTTGTACACCGTTCAAGAAGTCTTGTTACCTTGTTCATATAGCAGTAAGTCAAACACATGTCCATTTAATTTCCAACTAAGTCCAAGTCCCAAAAACCACTTTGTGGGGTTCGGCCATACCCCATGGCCGAACCTCACCCACTTAAATTTTGGTCTCTCTTTTTATTTAACCAACACCATACCAATAACTTATATGCAAACATACCTTGGTAGGGTTCGGCCATACAACATGGCCGAACCTTACAACTTTGATTTTGACCCTTCCTTCCTTTGAACATTTCATTCATATTTACAATCTTGCCACTTGCATAACCCTTGTTTAATTTTGCTTAATAACTAATGTCCATAACAAACCCACCTTAGTGGGGTTCGGCCATACAACATGGCCAAACCTCACCATCTTAATTTGGTCCTTTAAATCCTTCATACATCCATCTCCAATTACATTATAAGTTGACCACTAAGTCCACCAAATGATCATTAGTGGGGTTCGGCCATACTACATGGCCGAACCTTACCAAACTGATTTTTGCCCCTTTTTCCATCATCTTTGATGGCTGATTATTTACTTATACTAAGTCCATAGATAAACATATGTGATTCTTAAATCAAAAACATATAATCATCCATAATTTCCAACCATGTTCTTACTCCAATTAACCCATAAAAACAGTCCATGGGGTTCGGCCATACACATGGCCGAACCCTATGGTTCTCTTGACTCAATCATTCCATCATTTATCCATGGTTTATGATCAGCAACTTAGCCATAATAACAACATGGTTCAACCATGCAATAGCCGATCCAAAACAGTAACCTTATCTCCATTTAAAAACCCTTTAAACCTTCAAAACATGGTGTGGTTTTTATCTCTCAAAAACCATAAAAATTACCAAGTCTTTTCATGGGGTTCGGCCATCCCAAGTGGCCGAACCCTATGATTCATGTTTTACCCTTTTTAAACAGCATAATCCATGACCTAAACCCTTGATAGATTCGGCCATGCAATGGCCGGATCATATTCCCTTAACCAATTTATTTAACAAGGGTTTATAGTGCACTTACCAATACTGCGACTCCTCCGGTTCTTTCACTCCTTCTTGACCTTCTCCTTCCTTAGTCCTTCCTTTCTCCCTTTCTTCTTGATCTTTAGCCGATCCAAACCTTGCTGGAAACCCCTTGAAATGATTAAGCCAAATTATTGATTTGAGAGAGAGAGATAAAAATTTGGCTTTCGATGAGAGTGATAAAACGTTGGTGCAAAACTCATTTGCTCTATGTGTACTTTGTCTTGGTAAAATGATCGGCCAAGGACTAAATTGTGTGAGAGACAACCAGCCAATGATCTTTGTCTTGAGAGGTGAAAAATGTCTAAGGGAGAGAGGGAGAGAGTGAAAATGAAACTCCTTTGGCTAATGAAATTCAGCCTAAGGTTGGCACCACATGTAACTCCCATTTGCATTCATCGCCTTTACTTATTCTATTTGGGGGTTTCTGTAACGCCTGTCCCTTTTCACACTAAAATCAGAGAAGGGCGTGGAACGTCACGACGCGAGTTAAGTCCGAGCTTCTAAAGCCCAGCCCTTAACTGGCCAACCCTACTTGTGCGTGGAACGAAGTCCACGGAGAATGGTTCACACGTAGAAGTAAGCTCGAGAAATATTAAATTAAATACGGAATGATAATAGAGACTAACCTACAAATTTTAGATAACAGGGAAGAACATTCATTTAATTATTAAGATACCTCAAAATTACAACGTCCAAAATAAAATCCAAAACATAGCAAGTAAACTAAAATATTACATTTCCAACAAGCTAGGCTACTCAAATACATTTCCAAAACAAATTTAAATAAATTAAGTAGCCGCCTCCCCAAGCTCCTAAGCTTGGCTTCCGTCGCGCCCTTCGCTGCGCCATCTCCTGCGTCATTAGCTAGGGTAGAAGTAGGGCGTTAGACAACGCACCCAGTAGGACTCCGAGTAGGGCTAACTGTAACGCCCCGGCCTCTCTGAGAAATCAGAGTCTAATTTTTTTTAAATAATAATAAAATAACATTGGCAGAGAGCGGGCGGCTCCACGACGTGAGCTAAGTTCGGACTATCCAAGTCTGACAATTAACTGGCCACCCATGTGTACATGGACTAAACCATGAAAGATAATACACGCATGGAACTAAACAATGACTTGCGGAATAAACTAGACTAACTATGGAATTAGGTTGAATAGATAGCAAGTACCAGTCTCAATTAGTAAATAACATAAACCAACCATCCATCGTTAATATCCTAAACAAACCATAGCAAGTAACTACAATATTACATGTCCATAATAAAGTATTCAAATAACAACAATTATAAATCCATTCCAGCATTCAAGCATTTACGCTTGGCTCCCCTCCTTATCATCAACCTTCTCTTTCCCTTTCCTTGTACCTGCATTATCCTCTAAGGATAGAATTAGGGCGTTAGATCAACGCGCCCAGTAGGTTCCCGAATCAGGGCTACCACATGGTTAGCATATAAAACATGCATATATATCATAGTACATGATTATCAATAAAACATCTGAAAACAATGCTATGTATGTAAGTGCATATGTAATGAGCCCCACCCCATCACACATACATAGCCATCACTTGACGGGACTCTCACCGTCAAGGTAAATCACAATACATTTTCATTTGGGACTCACAGTATTCTTTCATTGGGACTCACATGATAAGGTAATCCACAGTAATCCTCGTTACCTGTGGAAAGACACTTCATCATTGAATTGTTTCACAGTATTCTTTCATTGGGACTCACATGATAAGGTAATCCACAGTAATCCTCGTTACCTGTGGAAAGACACTTCATCATTGAGTTGTTTCACGGTGTTCTTTCATTGGGACTCTCAAGTCAAGGTAATCCATAATCATCACCCCATGCCATGCATGAGAGGTCAATGTACATGTATGTCATTTGTAAATACATATCTCATCATTCAAAACCATATTTGAAACATAATATCAAATACAACATATCTCATAAAAACATAATAAAACCAAATCATAATTGTGGTTACAAGTAGGTAGGAAACCTACTGAAGATTCACTTCAGTACTTGATCTTTCTTTAGCGTCACCCTGTCACGACTCGCACGTCGTTCAACTTTCGGTACCTTGTCCATATAACAATCAGTAAATCATACTATCATTTACTTATTCATTCTCATCTAAGACCCAACCACATCATGTGGGGTTCGGCCATGCCCATGGGCGAACATCATCAGCTTAGGATTTAACCTTTTAAAACTACCGATCCATTCCATGTAATGGATCCACACCAAAACCTATTGTCATGATCCATGATCTTTACATTTGAAACCTTTTAATTCAATACAAACCTTCCACACAAAATACTCCATATGAAGTGGTCCATTTAACCCATACCATAATCCATGGGGTTCGGCCCTATACATGGCCGAACCCTATGGTTCACTTGGTCCAATAATCACCATGATTACTCATGGTTTTAACATGCTAATTCAACCATGAATAATACACGGTTCAGCCGCATATTAATCAACCAAAAACAGTAACCAAGTATTCCATTAATTGCCATAAGAACACCATAACTTTATATGGTTTTTATCTCACAAAACCATCAAATACTTTCATGAAAATGTCGTACCATTTCATGGGGTTCGGCCAACCCAATTCGCTGAACCTCATGGCCTATGGTTTAGATCTTTTTTTTGTCAAATAAATATCTTTATTGAAAACACATAAGCTCTCCACAATTGATATGATTTCCATCTTCTTGAAATCCATACCAAACAATCAAATACTTACATGGGGTTCGGCCATCCAAGGTGGCCGAACCCAATGTCCATGTTTTGGTCCTCTTAAACATGTTTTAGGTGTCATTTAAACATATAATAATCAGTATAATGTTACCAAGTTTTTACCCTTCAAAACCATCCAAATAAGTCCATCACTTTGCATGGTTTCCACTTTGTAAAACTCAATCCGAATAACCATAATACTTCATGGGATTCGGCCATCCAAGATGGCTGAGCCCAATGGTCCATTTCATCAGTTTATATCCACTGTTTAGACCCATGATACCTTCAGTCCCTTATGTCATTCAAGTCCATGTTTTTAACCCTCTTTAAAACATGCATTTGAGTCTTAAAGAAACATCAAAAACAGTCCACAAAACTTCATGGTTTCTATGTTTCAAAGACATCAAAACCAACCAATCATTTACATGGGGTTCGGCCCTCCAAGGTGGCCGAACCCAAGGATCATTTTTACCATTTTAAAACCTCTATTACTCAAGGTTAAAACCTTGGTGCATTCGGCCATAACCATGGCCCAATACATACACTTTTCTTACAACTTGTTTAACTTGAACACTTAAGAAATCTTACCAAATTTCCTTTGCCTAAGATCCTTGCCTTCTCCCCTCTATTTCTTCCTTTCTTCCTTAATCCTTTGCTGGTTTATGCTTGATTAACTGGTGCCAATACCTCTGCTGTTCAGCCAAGAAAAACGAATTTGGAGAGAGGGAGACAGAGATGGGAATTCTTTGGATTTTCAATATGAAAATCGGCCAAGAATGGTAACCTTTCACTTTTGTAATTTCAATCCCATCTTCCATTCATTTTCCCTCATTAATATTTTCTAAAAACGATGGGATATTGGGTGTCATCCAAGACACCCCTTGACCCAAACGTTGCATCCCTTCATGTTATAACACATGCATCTCATGAGGTGCATGTTGCCGCCCAACCTTGGTGTCCCTTGGCTTTGCCAAGGCACCTCTTCACTCTCAATGGCTGGGATTGATTTGATTAAGAGTTGGGTGAGATTTAAACTCCTTTCCACTTCCTCTTGACTCACTTGACTCATGATCTTTTTATTCCAACTCAACTCATCCAACTCAACACATTTAATGCACCAAGTTTGAGTCAACTCTTTTCTTAAATCAATCTCACTCCAAATCAGTCCAACTCAAGTTGAACTAACTCGTACTTGAGTTCAATTGAGGGCCCACACGGTCATCCGTGGTCAACCTAGTCAACCCGACCCATTGGGTCCCCAATCAGCCCCTTGACCCGTTTTGACAACATGACCCATTCATGGGCTGATTTTGCCATTTTTAATTGGTTTTCATTTGCGTTTCAAGCCTACCCATTTTTACTATACTTGATTTCCAATCATTTCAGCTTGACCCCATTTAATTTGAGCTTACAAAATGGTCAAATCATCCATTATGACCCATTAGGTTCAATTGGGCCCTTTGACCCATTTAGCCATTTTCGACCCAATTGATGCTCACTACCCAACCAATCAAACTTGACATTTATAATGTGCTCATATGATCTTAATTTGAGCAATGGAGCCCACAATTTCCTTATTTGGCATCACCAAATAATTAATTTAACACATCAGGGGCATTTTCATAATTATCCACTTCATTGAGAAATTGGGGTGTTACACTAACACATGGATTAGTGATAACAAGCACATAGATAGTGATAAAATGAAACTATAAAATGAATGTAATGCCATGGGTGTCTTATGTCATGTGTCCCACCCATCATCCATACCATCATGATATCCCCATTTTGCTTCTCGGTCGCCCCGACGGAGCATGGACTCCGGTTATAGCTCAACATATCAAAATATCCCCATGTCTGCTTTCGGTGGCCCTGACGGAGCATGGACTCCGGTTATATCTCAACATATCAAAATATCCCTATGTCTGTTTTTCGGTCGCCCCGACGGAGCATGGACTCCGGTTATATCTCAACATATCAAAATATCCCCATGTCTGCTTTTCAGTCGCCCTGACGGAGCATGGACTCCGGTTATAGCATATCAAACTATCCCCATGTCTGTTTCTCGGTCGCGCCGACGGAGCATGGACTCCAGTTTCTTTATTTTCCCGCCCATGCCATGCATGAGATGTAGGTGCATTATGCTATGTAATATATATAATTTGTAGCCTTCATACATAATTTATAGCCTAATCATATAAATCATTGCCTGGCAATATGCCATATAATATATATAAATCATAATCTTAAAACCCATCATAAAACAAACCATATAATTTCCAAAATAAATTTAAGAAACCATCACATAATCCATGGCTTAATAAAAGGTAGGAATCCTACCGAATACCGACTAACGTCCTTTTTCGTTTTCGTCCAATAATCCGGTCACCGATACGCGCACCACTTGCGACGTCCGATACCTTATTACATATGAATAATCAGTCCCTGTTTTTAACCATTTAAGTTCACTAATTATTTTAATTACATGAGTCTAAAAATCAGCTACCCTAGGCTTTATTAATCACATACTTAAGGTTACCATAATTGCACTTAAGTCCATGATCATTTCCCATGGAGTTCTTGAATTTGGTCATTATTTACGATTTTGCCACTACTCCTTCCCACGATTAATTACTCATTTATCCGTGCATAAATAAGTCCATAATTGATCCACAAACTTAGATCCATTAATGATCCATCTATCATGACATGAACACATTAGAATTCAGTCCTTAAATTAACTTAATTCTCCATTAATTAATCACATACTTATCTCCATACCTAGCCCATCAAATGGCTTGTAAAATAGGTCATGGGTTCGGCCATACACCATGGCCCAACCTATGATGTCTTTCTCCCCATTTTTCTTGGATCCATTCATAACATTTAGATCCACCATAATTCTTTCCATGGGGAGATTTACATCATGCATTTAAACCATCACTCTTAATCATACTCGAGTCTATTAACTTAGCCACATTCCCATTTATTAATGCACATACATAAATCTTAATCTTAGCCCATCAATTGGTTCACAAAATGGGTCCATTGATGTCTCATTAACCATGACATAGCAACATTAGAAACCAGCCATTTAACTAAACTAATCTCCATTAAAATCAGCCCCTTTAAAACATTATAATCTATGCTTAAAATCCATTTCAAACCATTAACATTCTTAATCATTCTTCTCTCTTTTCTCCTTAGCTTTCTTCTTCCTTCTCTTCTTGGGTGTGAGACAGTTTTTGGAGAGTGGAAGAGATGGAGAGAGTGAAATGAGGATGGGATAAGATGAAAACCCATCTTATCCCAAGGTTACTTACTTTATACTCAGCCATAAATTCTCCCCACCAACCACACAAGATTTTTATCATGCTTTATGACCCAACCACCACTAACCAACGTTTTTGGTGTCTTGCAATGGTTGGTTTTGGTCTTCCATTTGACCATTTGACCATCTTCTTAACTTAGCTTAATTAACTAATTAATTGGATCATTAGGTTAATTAATTCCCATCCAACTTAACTCCATTTGATTAAATTCCCTTTATGCCTACACCCATGGTTGACCAATTCAACCATGGTGGCCGACCCCACCAATCCTTGGTCCACACGCCACCTCACTTGGTGAGGTGGAGGAGGTGGGTCCCATTTGGCCATGTCACCTAGGTTTTAAATAAATTCCAACTTAGGTGATTTAATTAAATCCATTTCAACTACTTGGATCACCATTGGGCCCATGGCCCAATCACACTCACCTCCGACTCATTTACCTTAGAGCTTACATCATCTTGATCCATTGGGTCCCAAATGGGTATTGGGCCCAATTTAACCATCCTTGGCCCAATTGACCATTTAAATGATTTTAAATCCAATCCATGGTCCATTGGGCCATACTTGGGCCTTTGTCCATATTTTGATCCATTTACCATCTATTCCCTTAAATTTCCAATTTCCACCATTTAAAATAAATAATAACCACATATACATTGATTTACAAATTCCGGGCCATTACAGTTTCATCTTTGAGATGGAACTCCTAAGGCCCCAAGGGTTTTTGGCTCTTGGCTGCCCTAGATGCAACCTTCTTCAAGTGTGAACCCACTTGTAACTCCCATTTGCTTAATGCCTCCCTTGGGGTTTCATCCTTGAGATGAAACTCCCAAGGTACCCAACGGTTCCCATGCATGTCTTGTTGTATACATTCCTCCATCATTCATCTCTCATTAACCTTGCATGTGAGAGTTTCATTTTGAAATGAAACTCCCATAGGGTCCAATGGTCATGTTTAAATTGGCAATCCATAACCGCCACCTTTCATTTACTTGTCCATGTGGGAGTTTCATTCATGAGATGAAACTCCAACATGCCAACGGTTTTGTGTCTTAACCCTTGGACCATTCAACTATCCAATTCCCCTTTAATCCTCATGCATAGACTAATCTCTCATGCAATTCCAACGTGCACAATGTTTAAATTTAAAACACAACCTCTCACCTTATGTAACTCCCAAAACCGCCACTTACCTTCATTGTTATCTAGGAGTTACATGCATGGAATGACCTCTCTATGCAGCCAACGTTTTTCATTGTCTTACACTTGAAATCAATACACTCCACTCTCATTCACACACTTCACTCACTTAAAATTAATTTAACTCCCTCAACTCAACCCATTCATTTAATTCAACTCAACAATAAATTCGACTCCACCTTTAAACTCAACTCATCCATTAAATTTGAGTTGACTAAATACTTGTTGGCACTCCCATTTAATTCAGCCTAATCCCAAGTAATCTTGAGCTCACCCAATGGTCAAACATGTCCACCACGACCCATTGGGTCCCAATTGGGTCCTTTGACCCAATTAGATGTACATTACCCATTTAATTTACTTTGATCATTATAACATGTACATTGGGTCGTATTTGAACAATGGACCCCACAATTTACTTATCTACGGTCATATCCTTCTTATTCATACTTTTAGTGGCAATTTCGTAAACATTGATATATTGTAAAATCTGGGGTATTACAGGACTAACATACCAAAACAGACTCTATGTCCCCACTATCGGAGAATTGCAGAAAAGAGGTGCTTGAATATTTTCACAATACTCGTTTTGCAATACATCCAGGAGGTACGAAGATGTACGAAAATTTATGTAGACAGTTTTGGTAGAGAAGTATGAAGAGAGATGTTGTAAAACTTTGTCGCCAGTTGCCTTACTTGTCAACAAGTGAAGGCTGAACACCATAAACCTGCAGGGAAATTGCAGCCCCTAAGTGTACCTGAGTGGAAGTAGGATAACATTACCATGGATTTCGTTACTGGGTTGCCAAGATCACAAAAGGGTAACGATGCAGTTTGGGTAGTGGTTGACAGACTGACGAAATCAGCTCACTTCATTGCTATGAATGTAAGGTCTTGGAACTTGGGAATTAATATAAATGTGAATATTAATTATTTTAATGATGGAAATTAGAAAATTGTTGGAGTAAATGGTAAATGGGCCAAAATTGGATAAAGGCCCAAGTGTGGCCCAATAGACTATGGTTTGGATTTAAATTTATTTAAATGGGTCAAGAATGGTCAAATTTGGTCGAATACCCATTTGGGACCCAATGGGTCAAGATGGTTAAGCTCTAAGGTAAATGGGCTAGTGGGAAATGTAATTGGGCCATGGGCCCAATGGTGATCCATTTAGAGTGGGCTTAATGAAATTTAATCACCCTAAGTAATTTGGAATTCAACAATGGTGGTGTGGCCAAGCGGGACCCACCTCCACCTCATCAAGTGAGGTGGCGAGTGGACCAATGATTGGTGGGGCCGGCCACCATGGTTGACTTGGTCAACCATGGGTGGAGTAATGAACTTAGGCTAAGCATCAATGGATTAGCCTAAGGTAAATATCTAATTAAATTATTTAAATATGGTAGTCAAGAGTGGTCAAGGTGGGGCCATGAGGTGAAGATTCACCTCATCTCAAACTCAAAAAAATTCACATACACGTTGGACTTGGTGGTGGTTTAGATAACCACCACCATAAAGCAAATAAAATATCTTAAAATATCTTTGGTTGGTGAAAAATTAATGTAAAGTGTAAATGAGGTCATCAAATGGGGATAAGTTTGATTTTTTTCTTTCTCATATTCATTTTCACTAACTCCATCCCTCCCACTCCTCCATTGCCGTCCCATGTCCAAGTGAAGGAGAGAAAAAAAAAAAAAAAAAAGGAGCTCAAGGAGAGAAAAAAAAAATGGAATTTGGAGGGAGTTCACTCTAAGATTAAGGTCATCATCTTCCTCTCATCATCTTTTCCTCTTTTCATCTCTCAAATTCAAACCTAACATGGCTGATTTTAAGGTTGGGAGTTGCCACCCTTGATCAAAGATCTTGACCTATAAAAGATCAAGAGGAAGGAGAGAGGAGGCCAAGGAGACCGACGGGAGCGGCGGAAATCGGAGGAGACGTCGGATAGTGAGTATTTCTTAAATAAAAGAATTTTGGATTTTAGGGTTTAAGAAATGAAATTTATTTTTGTGAAATTAATGTTGGATAGGTGATTTTATACTATGGAATTTAGATACATTAAATGGAAGGGTGGAAGATGGAGAAAACCCTAAATGGGTGAATTAGGGTTAGGGTAAGAAATTGGAGAAATATATTGTGTGCATTGTGTGATTGATTAAATTGAGCATGGAATTGGGTACTTGGAATAAGAATCATGGGCCATAGGGTTCGGCCATGTAGCATGACCGAACCCCATGGTGGGTGATTAGAGTTTGATGAAATTGGTTAGGGTTTAAAGGATGGAAGGCAATGAAGGTTTTTTATTAATGCATTTAGGGTTTTAATGAATGCATGGGAGTAATGTTTAAAATGATTGTATGATGAAAAATGCAATGGAATGGTATGATTTTAAAATGCATGGATGGTAGGAAATTTGAACCATGGGTTCGGCCATGGCATAGGGCCGATCCCTATGGTGATGAAATGGTGATTAAATGAAGGGTTTAAAGGGTAATGTGTTGATGAATTTTGGATTTCAAGTGAACAAAAGTGATGATCCAAAGGGGGCTAAGAATATGGTTTAGTTGCATGATTTAAACCCCTCAAGGAGGGATTATTGGTGGATCTAAAATGTAACAATGGACCCAAGAAAAAATGGAGAATGGAACATCATGGGTTCGGCCATGGTGCATGGCCGAACCCATGCCCCAAATTGTAAATCAATTTGGGTTTAAGGTCAATGGGTATATATGTGATTAAGTATGGGGTTTGAATGGGTTTAAATGAGTAATGGTTAGATTAATTACATGACAAATTTTAATGTTTTGGTAAGTCAATAATGGACCTAAGTTAAGGACCTAGGTTGTGGATCAATTTTAGGCTTAAATAGGCATGAATGAATGAGTAATTGGTTATGTAAAGGGGTAGTGGCACAAATGGTAATTATTGGCTAAAATGAAGAAACTCACTAAGTTATGATTTATGGGCTTGGAAATGATTAAAACTTGGATTGATTTGGTAATTTAATAAGGTACCGGATAGCGCGAGCGGTACGCGAGTCGGTAGCCGGATTATCGGACGAAGCCGAAAAAGGACGCGAGTCGGTATTCGGTAGGATTCCTACCTATTTGTAAGCCATGGATGTATGATGGTATTTTTGTCATATTTTATTGATTAGTATTTATCTTATGATGGGTTTTTACAATTATGGATGCTATGTTTAAGATGGATTTTATTTAATGGCTATGAACTATGATTAAGGTTATGCATTATAAATTAAGGCTATGTATGATATCTTAAGGTTATGAGTTATAAATAGTACATAGCATAATGCATTACATCTCATGCATGGCATGGGCGGAAAAAAAATAAACAAACCGGAGTCCATGCTCCGTCGGGGCGACCGAGAACAGGCATGGGGACACCTTGACGAGGCTTTACCGTCAAGGGGGATATTTTGCGGTTGGATATATCTTGACGAGGTTTTTCCGTCAAGAGGGATATGACAGTATATGGCAGGAATGATGGGTGGGATTCATAACATTGACACCCATGGCATATCATTTACTTATATTTCAGTATATGGTGGTTTATAGTTTTCACTGTGTTATTATCTGTATGTGGTTATTACTAACCCATGTGCTAGCCCTACTCGGAATCCTACTGGGCGCGTTGTTCTAACGCCCTACTTCTACCCTAGCTGACAATGCAGGAGATGGCGGACCGGAAGGGCGAGACGGAAGCCAAGCTTAGGAGCTTGGGGAGGCGGATTAATTATTTTGTTGTACTTTATTTTGGAAAAGATGTATTTGTATAGTTAGCTTGTCGGAAATGTAATAATTTAGGTAGTTTGCTATGTTTAGGTATTATTTTGGATAATACAGTATAATGGCATTTTCGTAATTAATTGGGTATTTCTTCCCTGCTATCTGAAGAACTGGTAGGATAGTTCTATGATCATCCGCATTTATTTTTATGTTCCGTGAGCTTACTTACTACGCGTGAACCGTACTCGTGGACTTATGTTCCACGCACGCGTAGGGTTGGCCAGTTAAGGGCCGGGCTTTAGAAGCTCGGAACTTAACTCGCGTCGTGACGTCCGCGCCCTTTGTCACTTTTTTAAAAAAAAATGTACTCTGATTTTACGGTGAAAAGGGGCGGGCGTTACAATGAAAATGACGGATCCTATGGAAAGATTGGCTAAACTATACATGGACGAGATAATCAAGTTACATGGAATACCAGCTACCATTGTATCGGACCGTGATTCAAGGTTCTTGTCTTAGTTCTGGCAGAGTCTTCAGAAACAGTTGGGTACTCAGCTTTGTTTTAGTACAACATTCCACCCTCAGACTGATGGCCAGTCTGAGCAAACTATTCAGATTTTGGAGGACATGTTGCATGCTTGTCTACTAGATTTAAAGGGTAGTTGGGAGGATCACTTACCCACTGTGGAGTTCATATATAACAACAGTTATCAGTCAAGCATCAAGATGGCACCATTTGAGGCACTATATGGCAGACCGTGCTGATCACCTCTATGTTGGGAAGAGGCTAGTGATAAGGAAACCATAGGACCCGATTGGGTGCGAGAAACGACGGAAAAGATCAAGATAGTTGGCCAAAGGTTGCAAACAGCGCAAAGCCATCAGAAAAGTTATGCAGACCGTAGGCGTAGACCTTTGGAGTTTGCAGTGGGAGACTATGTGTTTCTTCGTGTATCACCTCGCAGAGGCATTCAGTGGTTTGGGAGCAAAGGGAAGTTAGCTCCTAGGTTCATCGGACCATTTGAGATCTTGAGTCGTGTGGGGGAGGTGGCATACACACTTGCCCTTCCACCCAAGCTTGCTCGAGTTCACAATGTCTTCCATGTATCAATGCTTAGGAAGTATCATGCAGACCCTTCCTATGTGCTGAATTGGCAAGATTTGGACGTCAACAAGGATGCCGCATATGAAGAGAAGCCTATTAAAATTTTAGATTTAAGAGATCAAGTACTCCGCACAAAGACCATTCCTTTGGTCCAAGTGCTTTGGCAACATCATGGAGTAGAATGCTAAATATGGGAACAGAAGGAAGCAGTGCAACAGGCATATCCAGAATTATTTGATGAGCAAGGTGCGTACGTTAGCTAAATTTTGAAGACGAAATTTCTTTAAGGGGGGTAGGATGTAATGACCCGACTCAGGGTAACGGGTCAGTAGTGATGGGTAAAATTAATTTAGAAAATAATCGTAGTTTAAATTGATTTGTTAATCAAATTTGATAATTTTATTTGACAAAAATACAATTGAATTTGGGGATTGAATAATAGACCCGATTTCACAAACTTTCTCCTCAATGAGAATTTACAAATTTACCCCCTTCGAATTAAAATTAAGTAAATGGAAAATTAATTGTCAACTTAGATTTTAATTCTCCTAAGTTAGAATTTCAATTGAAAATACTCAATTAAGAATGTGAAATCATTAAATAAGTTCCAATTTTAAGTGTCTAGTATTTAATCGATGATTGACAAATTAATAAAAGAGAAATAAATAACTATTTATTAAAATCAATAATTTAAAGGGACTCACCTTCTCTAGTCGAAATTAATTATCCAAAATTCCTTCACCTTGAGTTTTGTATAGTGGGATTTTTATCTTGCATATAAAAAGTAAATAAATATCAGATTTTTACCGAAAATAGAATTTACCAAATCGTGTGGGCCCTTTGGACGCACACCTTGAGGTTTTATCTTTGTTTTCCTAGTCTCCTTCGACCCCCCTTATCTCCCAAAATCCCTAACATTGAAAAGGAAACCCAATCTCCACCACCGTACGCCACTTGGAATTTTCCAAATCTGGGACCCCTTCCCTTCCTAAACCTTCCCCAAATCTAGCTACCGTTTCCTCTCCCTTCTATACCTCTTTAATACGGAAGAAAATCCTCTCTCTCCATGCTACAACTTCCATTTTTAACTCCTCAAATCCAAATCCCTCTCAGAAGAAACCAGCCGACTTGATTCACTACAAATCCATGCGTTGGCTACTTGATTCTCCTCCGACTTTCGATCTCGATTGGTATCTCCTCTCTCTTGAGTTCTTATTCCTCCTCTCCTCTTCGAAGACCAAGTTCTGGTTCAAGCATCAGAGTTCGGGACCACCGTGTGACCAGCTTTTGTCGTCTTTATTTCCAAATTACAGCAAGTAACAGGTAGGTCCCTCTAATTTCCTCTATGTTCTTCTTCTCCCATGGGTTTCTACTTCCTCTTCTCCCCTTTGTAAATTTCAAGCCAGCCAACCATCCAATCCTTGTTGGATGGTGATGAATTTTCCCTTCTTCATTCAGCTGTAGGATCAAATCAATTGGTGACTCAGATCTGCCCCACTCCCTTATCCGTGAACAATACCCCTAAAATTATCTTAAGTTGGGACTGATTCTAACCTATGTAGAATCTGTCATAATCGGCCAATTGAAATTTGACCCCAGCCGAATAAATACAGTAAGGTGCCTTGAGTTTAATTTGTTAAACAAATCGATTAGGTTGATGGACCCCAAATCCTTTCGGCCATGCCTTCTCCTCCCAAAGTATTCTTTTATTTGTTTAAATTATGTAAGGAAGTTGGAAAACTGTGAATTAAGCAAATGTTCAGAATTCTCCCATACTCAATCAGTTTCACATATTCTCCTATTTTAATGTTACAGTATTTTATTATTTTATTTAAAACCAGTTACTTATTGGTGATTTTTCTACTTCATATATTTGAGCAAATTGGGAAAGTAGGAAGCAATAAAATCAATACCCAGATTTCTCCCATCTCCAATCAGTTTTTAAATATTCTGTTATTTTAATATTTGAAGTACATTAGTATTCTATTTAAAACCTTTTACATATTGGAGATTTTTCTGCCTCCTATTTATGGGCATTAGGAAAGATGTGACTTAATAAAAATCCATGCCTAGATTTTTAACCTATCTTCATACAGATTTATCAATTGTTTTCCTGAGTATAAAATCTGCAGTAACCCAGAAACTGCTTGGAGTCTGAGCCAGCTTAAAGTTCATAACTCTTCTGAACTGGGCCAGCAAACGCAGTTCAGTGTTGTGACTGTTAAATGGGCCAGATTGGTGACTATCTCTAATATGTCTAACCGCTATTTTTTTTTTTTGAGTCATATGTATAAAACCGACAGTATGTGCACTCATATACGTATGATAAATCTACTAAACTACAACCTGAACTTATTATCTGTATGTCTTTCTCAGCGATATAATTATATTCCATATTTTTATAAAGGTTAAAGATATGATTTTTGACTTTAATAATGACATTTGTTTCAAAACATATATGGTTTTCACTTCAACGGCATTACTACCCTTGTAATCATTATGGTTTCATTTAGTTAAAGTATTTAGTATATTTTTAAAAAGTTATGACTCCAACTGTCTATTTATTTATAGGATTTGATTAAAAGTATTAGTAATTTAAAGGAGAACCCATCTTTTTTACAAATAAGGTTTTATCGTCTTATTAGCATTAAGTGAGATTAGGCATGGTATAGACTCAAGACCTTCACTCTAAGCCTTTGACCTTAGATTTACCTTAGAAGGGGCAGTAGGATATGATCCTCCACTTTGTAAATAAAAGAAACTTAAAGAGATTAACAAACATCAGTTTTTAATGGCTTAAAACATTCAAATTAATTTGCAGCAACTTTGGAGTAAAGACTTGTGTATAAAGCTTTGGATTTCTTGCTAGCACCATACATTTCACGTGATTCTAGGTGAGGGAAACAATTCACTACTTACCATGTATTCATATAATCTTCTATTTGTTGTTGTGCAATGAAAAATATTGCATTGTTTGTATGTTAAGATTATAATTGTTGGATCTAGAAAATACTGGATGCATGTTAATGATGGTTATAATCCGGTGCTCACTCACAGTAGTGTAAGGGAGATTTTGGTTAAATATTCTAGTGGCCGTGAGGAGATCCAGTTCGCCCGGATTGTGAAATCTAACCATGAATGTATTGAAAGATCCAATGATTTTATATTCGTAGATTAATGATTAATTGTATGGTATTGTTGAATTTCAATCTTGATTGTACATGTTAGAATGTTGGTCTATATGATTCAAATCATTATGATGCTTGGATCATCGCTATGCTTATTTCAAGGTATATGCATGCTATAGCAAATGAGATATCGATTATGATGTAATAATCTGCTTAGAATAGAGATTATAATTCTATAAGTATGTCATGATTAATTAAGCATGTTGATTGGCATTAAGCATAGCATTCTCATATTCATAGCATTGGGTATGAGGGTGCGATCCATGATTGTCACGAAGACCACGACGGTGGTAGTGTTGTTAACCTCACTTTAAGTGGGAAGACCATTATGGTAGAAGAAGTGTGATATCCTTGACAAGTCATGAGGGCTGTTATTTGGTGGTAGGTTGTGTTATCCTCACTTTATGTGGGAAGGCCATTAAGGTGATGTTGTGTTATCCTTGATTCGTTGGGAAGGCCACCAACTATCAGTAGATGTAATAATGGGTTGGAATATGGCATTTGGCATTGAGCATTACATTTTGCAAAGGCATGAGTATGAAATAAAATTGTTATTCTTGCTTATTTGAAATATCATTGAGGAAGTAGGAATATCATACGCTATGTTTGTGTTATTGTTTTCTTTACTGGGCATGGAGCTCATTCCTTACATTGCAGGCAATCCCTTGGACTTGGGTCTGAACGATAATCACAACTGAGCTTAGAAGACGAGGAGTCGATGATGAATTATTAGAAAAGCTGAGTTAGTGCAGAATTTATTATTTAGATTATAAGTTGGTTGTTTATTTGATTTGAGACTTTGAGAAAGTTGTTCATTCGTTTATTTTAATTTTGTGGAAACTTGGATAATAAATTCAAGTATGGATTAATTTTGAGAACGCTTTAATTTGATTGTCATGGGAATGTGGGTAAATGATGCATTTAGAAATCTTTATGTGAGTGATTTT
This sequence comes from Chimonanthus salicifolius, assembly GCA_013350335.1. Lineage (NCBI taxonomy): Eukaryota > Viridiplantae > Streptophyta > Magnoliopsida > Laurales > Calycanthaceae > Chimonanthus > Chimonanthus salicifolius. The sequence continues at coordinate 21,821,784 of CM023539.1, read as the reverse complement.
TATCTCTTTAAGTTATTTGGAAGCTCAAATGAGATGTTAAGTCTTCTAGCAAGTTGTGGACTTGAGGAATCTTGGTGGCTTGTGAATGTAATTATGTTTGTTTTGAATTTAGCCCCATATTTTTTATATAAGACCCGTTTAGGGTAGCAGGTGATGTAATTTTGTACAGTCAGATCACGCCCATTTAGGTGTTGAAAGGCGGGGCGTGACAGATTGGTATCAGAAAACTATGGGATGTGTACAATGGTTTTAATTCTTATTTTGATGAGTTACTTTGTATCAAATGACATATTTCAAATGTGAGATTTTAAAGGCCATGATTGTATTATTGCATAGCATATGGACATTTGCATCTCATGCATGGCCTGGGACGGATGATTTGTAACCGGAGGCCACGCTACGTCGGGGCGTCCGTAAGGCATCGGTGGGAAGACCTTGATATGCATTATCCATAAAGAGGTAACCGGAGGCCATACTCCGTCGGGGCGTCCGAAAGACCACTGTGGGGATACCTTGATGATGCGTTTTCCATCAAGAGGATACTATGTTTGTAATGTAACTGGAGGCCACACTCCGTCGGGGCGTTCGAAAGACCACTGTGGGGATACCCTGATGAGGAGTTTCCATCAAGAGGTTACCATGTGTTTGTGATGGGTGGGACTCATTGCATATGATAACATCGCATGGCATTAAATTGGCATGAATATGATCTCTATTATCATACAATGTTTCTGGTTTTTATCTGTATGATTGGATCTCTATTATCATACACTATTTTGGATACGATGCTTTACAAGTATGGTATGATATATTATATTTGAATTTTTGGTACTAACCCATGTCTTAACCCTAATTGGAGTACCTACTGGGCGCGTTGTCTAACGCCCTACTTCTACCCTAGTTGATGACACAGGGAATGAACGGAACGAGGAACAAGATCGGAGCCAAGCTTAGGAGCTTGGATGATTAAGTTATATTTTGTTTAAGTTATTCATGGACTATGTATTTGAATAGCTAGCATTCGGGATTGTAATAACGTAGATACATTTGCTATGGTTTGGATGTTTAATATTGGATATTTAACTTAAGGTAATTATTATTAAGTGATGGATGTCCTTGCTATCTAGAATGGAATAGAATTGTTATTTTATTATTATTTCCGCATATATGTTTTATTTCGCATGTTAACTTGAGTACGTGCGAACCATTTTAGTGGACTTGGTCCACTCACACGTATGGTTGGCTAGTTAAGGGTCGGGCTTTGGAAGCTCGGACTTAGCTCGCGTCGTGACGTCCCGCTCTCTCTCACTCTTTATTAAAAAAATAGACTTTGATTTTTGAAAAACGAGTGAAAAAGGGCGGGGCGTCAACTGTAACGCCCTCCCTTTCTCACTATGCTTTCCGAAAATCAGAGTCTGTTTTTTTTAGTAAATAGAAGAGTGAGAGAGAGCGGGACGTCACGACGCAAGCTAAGTCCGAGCTTCCAAAACCCGACCCTTAACTGGCCAACGATACGTGTGCGTGGACCAAGTCTACTAAAATGGTTCACAGGTACTCAAGTTAACATGCGGAATAATCATAAATGCGGAATTATAATAGGATAACAATCATATTCCATTTTAGATAGCAAGGACATCCATCACTTAAAAATAATTTCCTTAAGTTAAATATCCAATATTAACCATCCAGACCATAGGAAATATATCTACGTTATTACAATCTTGAATGCTAGTTATTCAAATACATAGTCCATGAATAACTTAAATAAAATATAACTTAATCATCCAAGCTCCTAAGCTTGGCTCCGATCTCGTCCTTCATTCCGTTCCCTTCCTGTGTCATCAACTAGGGTAGACGTACGGCGTGTAACGCCCCGCCCTTTTTCACTCGCTTCTTCCCGTAAATTCAGAGTCTATTTTTTTTTTTATATAATAGAGTAGAGTGATAGAGCGCGGGACGTCACGACGCGAGCTAAGTCCGAACTTCCAAAGTCCGACCCTTAACTGGCCAACTCTATGTGTGCATGGATCAAGTCCATGAAAATGTTTCACACATAGCAATATCAACATGCAGAATAAAAATCATAACATGCGGAATCCATAATAGAACCAAGTTCTATTCCATTCAGATAGCAAAGTACGTCAAGTCTTTAATCATTATTATCATAACATAATTATTCAGTAAAATATCCAACCATAGCAAATTCATCTAAGTTATTACATCCGAATTCTAGATACTCAAAATACAAGCCCACGAGTATCATTAAAAAAATATAAACTAAAAGCGTTCCAAGCTCCTATGCTTGTCCCTTTCCGCGTTCAGCGCTTCCCTCGTTTCCTGCATCATCCACTAAAGGACAGAAGTAGGGTGTTAGTACAACGCGCCCAATAGGTATTCCAGTTAGGGTTAACACATGGGTTAGTACCAAAAATCCAGATATAATATATATCAAAACCAGTTATAATAAATCATGGCATACTTATAAAGCATCGTATCCAAAATAGTGTATGATAATAGAGATCCAATCATACCGATTAAAACCAGAAAACTTTCATGATAATAAAGGTCATAATCATGCCGAATCAATGCCATGCCATGCTATCATATGCAATGAGTCCCACCCCATCACAAACTCATAGTGTCCTCTTGATGGAATTCTCATCATCAAGGTATCCTTCCACGAGTGTGTTACGGATGCTCCGACGGAGTGTGGATCTCCGGATATATAGTATCCTCTTGATGGAATTCTCATCATCAAGGTATCCCCTGATGGAATGCTCATCACCAGGGTCTTCATACATAGTATTCCTCTTGATGGGATTCTCATCATCAATGGTATTATACATAGTATCCTCTTGATGGAATTCTCATCATCAAGGTATCCCCCCACGAGTGTTTTACGGACACCCCGACAGAGTGTGGGTCCCCGGTTACCTGTCATCCATCCCATGCCATGCATGAGATGCAAATACCACATGCTATGCAATTATACAAAATAATAGCATTGAAAAGCTCATATTTAAAACACATGCTATTTTATCAAATAAACATAGCATATAAAATCACCATTTGAAACATATCCTTTGCAATATAAAATCGTCAAAATAAGATAAATACAATGTACATAAACCCATGGTTTCAAAGAGGTGGAATCCTACCAAAGACTGCTAACGTGTGCTTGTGTAACACCCCAATTTCTCAAAGATATGAATATTTATGAAAATGCCCCTAGATTGGTAAATTTAATAATTGTGATTGTAAATAAGGAAATGGTGGGGCCCATTGTTGAAATTAAGATCATATTAACATACTATAAGGGTCAAATTATCATGAATGGGTAATGAACATCAATTTGGGTCAATATGGTTAATTGGGTCAAAGGACCCAATTGGACCCAATGGGTCATAATGGACTTATTAGGCCATTGGGTGAGCCCAAATTTAATGGGGTTAAGCTGAATTGATTGGAAATTAAGTGGAGCATAAATTTGTAGGCTTGATGCACATGTGAAAACCAAATGCAAATGGCTAAAACAACCCATAAATGGGTTATGGAGTCAAAACGGGTCAACAAGCTAAATGGGGACCCAATGGGTCGGGTTGACCTTGTTGACCATGGCTGACCATGTGGGCCCTCAAATGAGCTCAATGGTGAGTCAAATCAGGTTGAGTTGGATTGGAATGAGTTGCATTTAAATCAAATGGTTGGGTTGACTCAAGTGTAATAAATGTATGGTATTTAATGTGGTGAGTTAAGCCATTGAGTTAGTTGAGTCAAAATGGAAATCAAAGGGACTGTAAAATCAGTGAGTTAAAGGGAATATGAGGAGGTGCCTTGGTCTCAAACAAACCAAAACAAGTCCCACACGTTGGGGACTTGTAATGGTAGTTTCCATGCTAAGTTTTAAATGGAAATGGATGGGAATTGGATGAGATACATGGGGAACTGAAAGGTTGCATTGGCTGGTTCCAAGGGGTGCCTTAGATGGCACCAAATGCCTCCTTGGTTTTATCAAAGAGTAATGAGGAGTGATGAGATAGTTTGGGCTGATTAACAAAAGGAAGAAACACCCCATTTGGCCGATTTTCACACATAGAAAATCTTAAGAATCCTCATCTCTCTCCCTCTCTCCAAACTCTTTGTCTTGGCTGAACCAGCAGTGATATTTTCACCAATTGATCAAGCATAAACCAGCAAAGGAAGGGACGCTAAGAAAGATAGGAAGTAAAGAGCAAAGGCAAGAGGAAAAGCTTGGAAAATTTGGTAAGTATTTCCATGGGTTTTTGTTTAATAAAATGGGATTAATGAATCATGATTTGGCCATGTCTTGGCCGAATCCGTCAAGGATTAGACCTTGGATGGTGTTTTTCAAAAGTGATGAAAAATGGATCAATGGGTTCGGCCACTTTGGATGGCCGAACCCCATGAAAAGAATTGGTTAATTTTGATGGTTTTTGTAAGATAAAACCATGCAAGTGTTGGACTGTTTTAGATGTTTAAGATACATGTTTTGAAAAGGATGGAAACTTAGAGCATTGGGTTCGGCCACCATGGATGGCCGAACCCCATGAAAGAATTTGATTTGTGATGATGGTTTTGAGAGATAAAAACCATACATTACCATGGGGTTCTTATGTGATTTAAATGAAGATAAATTTACTGTTTTTGGTCGGCCAATATATGGCTGAACCATGTTAATGTTATGGTTAAGTTGCTGATTTAAATCATGGATAGATGATGGACTAATTGAATCAAGAGAACCATTGGGTTCGGCCGTGTGTATGGCCGAACCCCATGGACCATTTTATATGGACTTTTTGGTTGAATCAAAAGGTTTCAAGTTTGAAGATTATGGAACAATATGAGGTATTTAAAAAGGGTTCTAAGTGAACAATTGGACAAGATATGGGTTGGCCATTTCATGGACGAACCATAGGGTTTCTATGGCTAAGTTATGACGAAAAGATTCAAATGAGAAAGCCATAGGGTTCGGCCATATGTATGGCCGAACCCCATGGACCATGGTTTTGGTGTTGTGAATCAATTTCATAGAAATAATTGGTGGTTTTAAAGTTAGTGCATGTTAAATTTTTTATTGGTAGCAATGGCATAAAGGTAATTGTTGATGAAATGATCAAAGATGGAATGATCATGGGATTGGATGTATGGACCCAAACCAATATGGTGTGGTTCGGCCATGTAGTATGGCCGAAACCCACCAAGTGATATTTTGTGGATTGAGGTTGTCAATAAATTATTTGGATGGTGTTAATCCAAATTAAAAGAGATCAAATTAAAGTGGGTGAGGTTCGGCCATACCACAAGATGGTTTTTGGATCTTAGATGTGAATGTACATTTAATTGATAGTATGATTTACTTGCTGTTACATCACAAGGTAACGGAACGTGAACGGCATACAAGTCGTGAACGGGTGACGCTAAAGAAAGAACGAACACTGAAGTGAATCTTCAGTAGGTTTCCTACCTACTTGTAACCACAGTTTTATCCTGGTTTTTATGAGACTCTTGTTTATTTTATTGGTTTTGAATGATGGATATTATTTACATATTTTATATGTACATTAGCATCTCATGCATGGACATGGGATGATGATTGTGGAAACCGGAGCCCACACTCCGTCGGTATGCCTGTGATGCAACTGTGGGGCCTCCTTAGGCGATGAGGGTCCCGCCAGGAGGATTATCTGTCGGTTATAGACATCGGAGCCCACACTCCGTCGGAATGCCCGTGATGCAACTGTGGGGCCTCCTTAGGCGGTGAGTTTCCCGCCAGGAGGATTAATATGTTGTTAAAAGACACGTCAAGTGATGGCTATATGTATGAGTGATGGGGTGGGGCTCATTACATTTGCATACATACATAGCATGGTTTTATATGTTTTTGATAATTAGACATTTGATATATGCATGATTTATAATCTAACCATGTGGTAGCCTTGATCGGAAATCCTACTGGGCGCGTTGATCTAACGCCCTAATTCTATCCTCAGAGGAGAATGCAGGAACAAGGAAGGGGAAAGAGAAGGTTGATGACCAGGAGGGGAGCCAAGCTTAAGAGCTTGATGTTGGAATGATTTTTATAATTTACTGTTATTTGGATTTCGTTTATGGACATGTAATAAGTTGATACCTTTGCTATGGTTTGTTTATGATATTGACACTGGATGGTTGGATTAAGTTATTTTAATAATTGAGACTGGTACTTGCTATCTATTCAGTCTAATTCCGCAGTTAGTCTAGTTTATTCCTCATAGCTTGTTTAGTTCCATGTGTGGTTTGTCTTTCATGGGTTTAGTCCATGCACACATGGGTGGCCAGTTAAGGGTCGGACTTGGGTAGTCCGGACTTAGCTCGGGTCGTGACGCCACCCGCTCTCTTCCGGTGTTATTAAAAAAAGAAATTAGACTCTGATTTCTCAGAGAGGGCGGGGCGTTACACCTTGTGTCTTTCGTCCAAGAATCGATCAGCAATCGCGCACCGCTTGTGAGATCCCGTTACCTTATAATATAACAATCAGTCAAAATCAAGTCCCACTTGATTTACAATATTTTAAGTCCCTAAACCAATCCGCATGGTTTATCATTTTCAGTCAATATTACCAAAATGCCATTGGTCTAACCTTAGCCCTTTACCTTCCCTATTTTCATATATTTACAAGATTGTCATCCATGGCTAATATAACCTAATATTCTTATTTATAATGTACTTAGACTAATACTTAACCCAATAATCCGAGTTCATAAAATGAACCTCATGGGGTTCGGCCATACACCTTGGTCGAACCCATGATCCTCCACTTCGGTATGTAATTACAACTTTGCCATTATTTTCATCAATAATCCATAACATACATTTGTATCCTCCACTTTCCATTTTAATCTAAGGTACATTATTAGATAGTTTCTATCACTACCTTAAATTAATATCCATAATTCCATCAAAACAGTTTATGGGGTTCGGTCATACACCCTGGCCTGAACCCTATGTCTAATATTTCGACATATTTACAATTTTGCCATTGGTCTAATCATTTCATGTTTACATTCTAAGACTTAGATCCCATAATACATGGATCCATAAATAAACCATAGTGGGGTTCGGCCATACACCATGTCCGAACCTCACTCATGGCAACTAATCCATTCATTCCCCTTTTTAAATCCAATCTTCTTTAATTGAAAAGTTTCCTAAATTAGCATCCATGCTTCCATAATTAGAAACTTTCAAAATTAATTAACCATCAATAACCTTCCATGTTAAGATAGTTTCCAAATTTAGCATGCAACCTTCCATATTAGGTAGTTTCATATTTAGCATGCATTTTTTTCCATACTTGGAAACTTTCCCATTTTAATCTTAGATCCTTCCTAAATTAGATACTTACCAATTTAAACTCCTCTTTCCAAAATTAGAACTTCCCATTTTAATTTCCACTTTCCTCAATTAAAAAGATTCTAATTTAATCTCCAACTTCTAAACTTAGAAACTTACTAATTTAATAATCCTTCCCCATATTTAGAAGGTTTCCAAACTTAGCATCATTCCTTCCATAATTAGATAGTTTCCATTAAATCAATTAAATTCCAACTATCTTCCATTTTGAAACAAATTAACCTTTTTCAAAATACCAATTCTACTCCATGGGGTTCGGCCATTAACCTTGGCCGAACCCTATTGTTCAAGGTCCTTGGCCATTATCTAACCTTGATTCTCCATTATTTTCTCCCATTAAAATTCAATGATAATACTAACACCACTCCATTAAAATTATCAAACTTTCATAAATCAATTCTTAGTGGGGTTCGGCCATGCACCATGACCGAACCTCACTCATAAGAATAATCCATAATAATTTCTTTCTAAGTCATCATCATCCTTCCATTTTTAATCAAATAATTTCCATAACAATAACCATGTCCTTCCATGGTTTTAAATCCATTTTAAAAATTCTCCAATTACTTCTATGGTTTCCAACCCATAAAAGTCCATTATCTAAACCATGTCTTTCCATGGGGTTCGGCCATGCACCATGGCCGAACCCTATGGTCCATTTTTCCATTAAAAATAATCATAGTTCTTAAACAAAAATCGGAATTACTTACCGGTTCCGCTACTCCTTCGGTTATTCTTAGCTTGGTCTTTCTCTTCTAATCTTCTTCTCCTTATTGATCTTTCATTTTACCGTGACCACCTTGTTGCTGATTTCCTTCTTCTTGTTTTGGCGTGGATGCGAATTGAGAGAGAGAGAGATTGGCCTATGGGGTGTCTTTCTTATATAAGCTCCCTTTTAAATCTAAATGGGGAAGGTGCCATGCGCCCCTCCCTTTCTTTAAAGGGTAGTGCCATGAGCCCTTGTTCTTTATCTTATAACACTTCACACGGCCAATGCTAAGATAGCAATTGCCGTGTGCCTTTTTGTGTTGCCTCTTTTAAAACCTTTCCTTAATCAAGTATAGAAAGTGCTATGCGCCCCATGCTTCCTTTTCCTTTATTAAACCTTCCCTTTAATCCTATCTTAGATTAGAAGGTGCCAATTTGATTCCATATTTAGAAGGTACTAAGACTCTTTACTTAGCCATTGTTTAATACCATGTATCCCTTGATAAAATAACCATAGCCGTGCACCCCTCTTCTAATAATAACTCCCTCTTTAGACCATGCTAAAACACAATTGCGGTGTGCCCTTTATTGTGGTTCCTTTCTTTTATAAAAACCTCCATTTAATCCCATATTTAGACAATGCTATGCGCTCATTGTGTTGCCTCTTTTATTCTCCCATTGATCCATGCCTAGAAAATGCCATGAGCCCCTTTTTAAAAATAGTCTAACATGATATGCGCATATCCCATGGATATGCATATCTCCCATTTGGCCCAACCAATATCCCATACACGGCCAAATAATATTTACCATTCCTAAAATATTTCCATGATCCCTTTCATTATTTAGAAAATCCATAATATTGATTCATAAAGACAAACGATTAACCATGACCTAAAACCCCATTTAAATTTATTTGAAACCATTTATCAAATTCGTTGGGTCTTAGATGGGCAAAGACCCAACATTTTACCCGTCTTAGATCCATATCTAAAATTCACAATTTAAATGGTTAATTTCCATAAATATTTATAACTTGGAAATCTGGGATATTACAGGGCGTTAGACAACGTGCCTAGTAGGTATTCCAATTAGGGTTAACACATGGGTTAGTACCAAAAATCCAGATATAATATATCATACCATACTTGTAAAGCATCGTATCCAAAATAATGTATGTTAATAGTGATCCAATCATATAGATAAAAACCAGAAACCTTGCATGATAATAAAGATCATAATCATGCCAATTCAATGCCATGCCATGCTATCATATGCAATGAGTCCCACCCATCACAAACACATGGTATCCTCTTGATGGAAAACTCCTCATCAAGGTATCCCCACAGTGGTCTTACGCACGCCCCGTCGGAGTGTGGCCTCCGGTTATCTCTTGATGGGATAATGCACATCAAGGTATCCCCACAGTGGTTTTACAGACGCTCCGTCGGAGTGTGGACTCCGGTTACCTCTTGATGGGATAATACACATCAATGTATCCCCATAGTGGTCTTATGGACGCCCCGTCGGAGTGTGGCCTCCGGTTACATATCATCCCTCCCATGCCATGCATGAGATGCAAATGTCCACATGCTATGCAATTATACAAGTCATAGCATTTAAAATCTCATATTTGAAACATATCATTTATACAAAATAACTCATCCAAAACAGGAATTAAAACCACCATACATATTCCATGGTATCAATGATGTAGGAAACCTACTAATGACCAACTTATGTGTCCTTTGCGTTTCCATCCGAAAATCGCTCACCGATCGTACACCTCTTGTGAGGTCCCGTTACCTTATTACATATCAATCAATCAATCCCATGTTCTATTTGATTTCCAATCATGTCTAACTCCATAAACACATTAGTGGGGTTCGGCCATACAACATGGCCGAACCTCACTCACATGGTTTTGGTCCCTCTTTTTGATCCTTGATCATTCTAACCATTGTGGGTCCAATATCATTCCATCTTTGATTCATTAAACCTAACACATATAAGTTAATCATTTAACCATAATAACACCATAAGTCCCCAAACACATTCCCCATGGGGTTCGGCCATACACCATGGTTGAACCCATGGTCCATCATTTTCACCCATATTTACCTCTTTGCCATGTATCTTTCCATGGTTACTCACTTAGCTTATATTTACATGACTTAAGTCCCAAAACCATTCCATTAGTTTTACATTAATGGAAGCCCTAAATCCATAAAACATTTTCTATGATTCAATCATTCACTTAGGCCATTCATGCATGTCTAAAACCAAACATGATCCATGGGGTTCGGCCATACACCCCATGGTCCTTTAATTTCACCATTTGGCCATTCTTTCCTTCCATAGGTAATCACCTAATTTACTTACCCATACTTTAGATCCAAACATGATCCATAACCAAACATAGATCCATAAATGAATCCTCCATTTCCTAGCTTAATCATTAATTCATTTAAACAAGTATAAATCTCCACATGACCCATTAAAATGGTCCATGGGGTTCGGCCATACACCATGGCTGAACCCATGATGTCTCATTTCCATGTTCTCCATTAAATCATTTACAATATTTAAGTCCATAAACCAAGGTCCCTCCATGGGGGTTTACTCATACCCTTAGGTTATCATTTACAACCCAAAGTCCATCAACATGATTTCCATTATTTTCATGATCAAAATGCATCTAAGTCCATCAACTTCCCTCCATTTAAAACATTAATAACCTCCATGGGGTTCGGCCATACAACATGGCCGAACCCTATGGTTCAATAAATCATAACTCCATGATTTATCCTTTTAAAAACCTATTAAGATCATTAACCAACTTTCATGGTTTTCATCCTTCAAAACCCATAACAATTACTAACATACTTCCATTTTAAAATCTTTTAATATCCTTAACACTTTCCATGGTTTAACCACCATTAAAACCATTAATACTTCTCCATGGGGTTCAGCCATATAACATGTCTGAACCCATGGTCCAAGGTTCTTCACCATATAACATTTTAGACCATTTTAAATGATTACCAATTCTCCATTATTTCCCTCCTTTAAAACCCTTTCAAATCATTGACATACAACCATTTTAAAACCTTTTAACATCCTTAATACCTTTCCATGGTTTAACCACCTTTAAAACCATTTAAACCAATAATGTTCTTCCATGGGGTTCAGCCATACAACATGGCCGAACCCTATGGTTCATCAATTTATTCTAAAAAATCATATAACCATGATCATATTCTTTTGATGGGGTTCGGCCATACATCATGGCTGAACCTCATCCACCCCTTTTTGTTGTCCTTGATGGTTCTCATATGTATAGCTTAGGGTTTGGCTATGCAATGTAACGCCCGCCCCTTTTTCACTTGCTTTTCGAAAATTAGAGTATATTTTTTTTTGAAATGGAGAGTGAGAGAGGGCGTGGATGTCACGACGCGAGCTAAGTCCGAGCTTCTAAAGCCCGACCCTTAACTGGCCAACCCCACGCGTGCGCGGAACTAAGTCCACGGGAACGATTCACGTGTAGGAAGTAAGCTCGTGGAATATAATTACGTGCGGAACGTTATAATAGAGACTATCCTACCGGTTTTAGATAGAAGGGAAGATACAACATTAAATTACCAAAATACCCCTATGTTCACATTTATGCCTCAAAACGATATTGTCCATAATGCAGTCCAAACCATATCAAGAAATATAAATTATACAGTCCGACGAGCTAAGCTACTTTAAATTACATCTCCGAAATGAAACTGAAATAAAACTAGATATCCGCTTTCCCAAGCTCCTAAGCTCGACTCCCGGCGTGTCCACCATTTCCGCCATCTCCTGCGTCATCTGCTAGGGTAGAAGTAGGTCGTTAGTCAACGCGCCCAGTAGGACTCCGGTTAGGGCTAGCACATGGGTTAGCGATAACATGCATACTGACAATAATATAATAATAAAGTAAAATCACATGATGTATGCCATGCCATGGGTGCCTATGTCATGTGTCCCACCCATCCTCCATTTCATAAAAATATCGTATCCCCCTTGACGGCAAAGCCTCGTCAAGGTATCCCCATGTTTGTTTCTCGGTCGCCCCCACGGAGCATGGACTTCGGTTATAGCATAACGTGCTATCCCCATGTCTGATTCTCGGTCGCCCCGACAGAGCATGGACTCCGGTTATAGCCCCTCGGGCTATCCCCATGTTTGCTTCTCGGTCGCCCCGATGGAGCATGGACTCCGGTTTCATTATTTTCCTGCCCATGCCATGCATGAGATGTAAGTGCATTATGCTAATAAATATGTAATCCATAAACTTAATATATATCATACATAGCCATATAATGCATAACATTATAAATATAAACCATAGTATGAATGTAGAATTCATAAATCAAAAACCCATCATAATACACATTACATAATTATCAAAATAGATTAAAATACTCATCACATATCCACGGCTTACAAAGAGGTAGGAATCCTACCGAATACCGCTTACCGTCCCGTTACGTTTCCGTTCGATAATCCGGTCGCCGATCGCGTATCGTTTTGCGACGTCCCAATACCTTATTACACATTTATCGAATTAATCCATTTGTTATCCGTGATTAAATCCCTAACGGATTACAATTTTTAAATTCCTAATTACGTTACACGTTTATCAACATTAGCCCCTAACTTAGCCCCATTTTCCGTGGTTTTTAAAACACATCCATAAATCCAATTTTTTTTTTTTTGGCCATTTAAATATTCTAATTTGCGAACCTAAACGCAGCAACTATCCGTTTCATTTAATCCTTCATAGTGTATTCGATTTCATGTCTAATCCACATAGGGTTCGGCCATGGTAATGGTTCTTCAAAGTGGCTAATAATTACCATTTTGCCACTCTCTCTTCTATGGTTAATCATTCCCTCTTTTATGTGTATTTTAAATCCAAAATTCATCCATAGCTTAGATCCACTAGGTATTCATTGACCATGACCTAATATCCATAAAATAGCCACTTAATTTAATTAATTTTGAAAACATTTAATCCCATAAATCATTCCATATTTGGCCTAAGATGTGGCCCACAAAAAGGGTTCATGGGTTCGGCCATACTCCATGGCCGAACCCATGATGTCCATTTTCCCATTTCTTGAGTCCATTTTGCCTCATTTAATCATACCTCAAATGAATTTAAATCATTCATTTACATCCTCATTTTCATCCCATTTAAAATACTATATACCAATCCATTAAAATTTCCATTCCTCTCCATCATTTCCTATTCATTAAAATCACAAATCACCACCATAGGGTTCGGCCATACACCATGGCAGAAACCCATGGTTCATGGCTCACTTTTATTAGTGCCATTAGGACCAATGTTTTATCAATTTTTGTCCATGATTTTTCTTTGCTTAAAAAGGTACATTTTAAAATCAATAACATCATTCATTTGGTCCCTTTAAAACTTATATCATACATTTTGTAAATCCATTTAAAACTATCATTTCCTCTATCATATTCTATCTCTTCACTCTCATTAAAATAATTAATTATCACCATAGGGTTCGGCCATACACCATGGCCGAACCCATGGTTCATGGTTTATCTCCTCCATGCCATTTTTTGAAACCCTAACAACCATGTCTATTCCTCATGATTTTTCTCATTTTAAAAATCCTTTAAAATCACCAACTTTAAATCATTTGAAACCTAATTATCATTAACCATTCCCATAATTTTCAAACCTTAAAATGTTAATAAAACCATTAATCACATAGCATTTAAGAACCCTAACCCTTTCTCCATATTTTTTCCAACTTTGAAATCCTCATAAAATCATTAATCATTTTAGTACTTGAAAACCCTAATTAAGTTCATACTTCACCTAATCACCCACCATGGGGTTCGGCCATGCTACATGGCCGAACCCTAAGGCCCATGATTTTCTTTCAAACTACACAAATCCATGCTTAAACATTTAAATCCAAACCACCCTTAATCCATTTATTTTTCTTAATTTATCTCTCCCAAATTCATCCATTTCTTAGTTTATCTTTGGAATCTTAGGTCCAAGGCCCATGATGTTTTTGGCCATCATCTAAGAAATGGATTCTATTTTTTTAAATCATGAAAGTTTAACCTCTTGTTTTGGAGATACTTACAATCCGACGACTCCTTCGGCTTTCGTCACTCCCGTCGATTTCCTTGGCCTCCTTTCTTCTTCCTCTCCTTGCTTGATCGGTTAGGATACTTGATTCATGATGAAAACCTCAAGGCTTGGATCGGCTAAGGTAGGGTTAGGTTTGGGAGAGGGGAAGAGGGGGAGATGATGAAGATGATAGCTCTTGATCTTCAAGTGGTGAATCCAAGGTTTCACCTCTTTTCTTCTCTTCTTCTCTTCTTTTTCTTCTAAGTTTTCTTCTAAGTTTTCTTCCCTCTTTCTTAGTGTATGGGACGGTTTTGAGAGTGGAGAGAGAGATAGAATGAAGTGGGTTTGTTTGGAAAGAGATGGAGATGGGTGGAGTAACCTAGACTCCACAATTAATTTTCCTCACCAACCAACATGGCATTAATGGTGGTGGTTGGGATAAAACCACCACCTAAGTCCATGGTTTTATTTCTTGTGTTTCTTAAGAGTGGTTTGTGTTTGTTGGAGTGGTTTTGACCCTTTGACCAATCTTTGGATTAGATTAATTAACTTGATTAATTTGATCATTAGGTTAAGTTATTAATTCCTATTCAATTTAATTTTATAAAATTCTCACTAAGATCCACCCATGGTTGACTAAGTCAACCATGGTGGTCGGCCCTACTACCCTTGGGTCCACACGCCACCTCAATTTGGTGAGGTGGAGGTTAGCCCCATTTGGCCATATTACCTTGTTCCTTCATCACCAATTTAGGTGATTTAAATTTTATTAAATCTATCCTTCTTATTGAATTACCATTGGGTCCATGGCCCAATTTCATTTTTTTTTTTTTTGTCTTACCCATTTACCTTAGGGCTTACATTAATTTGATCCATCGGGTCCCAAATGGGTATTAGACCCAATTTGACTATCCATGACCCAATTACTTACCATTGACCAATTAAATGAATTAATTTCAATTCATGGTCTATTGGGTAACCATTGGGCCCATGGCCCAATTAAATTCCCTCCGATCCACTTACCTTAGGGCTTAGCTACCTTGGCCCAATGTGTTCCATATGGCTATTTGACCCAATTGACCACCCTGGACCCAAATTTATCATCATTGACCCATTTAAATGAATAAATCAAATCCATGGCCCATTGGACCACCCTTGGGCCATTGTCCCAAAATTTGGTCCATTTGGCATTTTATCACATCAAACTTCAAATTTAAAATAATAAATGCCACTATATATTGATCCAAAAATTCGGGCTATTACATGCAATGGCCAAACCATGTTCCTTGACCATCTTTTCCATGCTTATAAAGTCTTATCATGTACTTACCAATTCCGCAACTCCTCCGGTTTCTTTCGCTCCTTCTTGTTCTTCTAATCTTCTCCCTTCTTAGCCTCCTCTTCCTCCTTGATCCTTGGCCGAGAGTGCCTGAGAGGTTTTGAATGAAAACCCAAAGAGAGGGTTCGGCCAAAGGGTGTAGGTTTGAGAGAGAGGGAGAGAGAGACTGAGATAAAAAGCTACTCTAAGTCCTTTGTCTTTGAGAGAAGGAGAAAGAGAGAAGATAAAAAACTCTAGTGTTCTCCCTTTGCCAATGAGAGGGGTCGGCTTTGAGTGAGAGAGGGAGAGAATGAAATGAAGCAAGGAAATCTCTTTGCTGCCCAATGTAGCTCAGCCAAGGGTGGTATCCTTTGGTTGATACCCCTTTGGTAACTCCCATGGCTTTTCACCTCCCCATTGATACTTACTTTGGGGGTTTCATCCCGTGAGATGAAACTCCCAATCTTATGCCCCTTCACCTCCCTCCTTAATGTTCCATTTGGAGGTTTCATCCATGAGATGAAACACTACACCGTTTGACCCTTGGGTTTCCATCTTGAGATGGAAACCCCCCCATGCTTCCAACGTGTGCCATGGTTTTACCTTGAGTAACCTCCACAACCTTTCACCTCGTCATTAATAATACATTTGGAGGTTTCATCCATGAGATGAAACTCCCATGACTCCAACGTGTATGCCTATGATATGTTCGTGTAACAACAAAAACCCCTCATCTTCCCACTCCACTCACTTAAGATGAAGGTTTCATTAACTTCCCATCCAACTCACCATAACTTAATTATTTTTAATTCTTTTAAACTCAACTCACTTAACTCACTTAAAATCAACTCAATTACTTGATTCCATTTCCAACTTAATTCAGCCCCAATTAAGCAAGCTTGAACTTACTTGGTGGTCAACCAAGTCAACCACGACCCATTGGGTCCCAATTGGGCATTTTGACCCAATTGACAATTTTGACCCAATTAAATAAATCTCACAGATTTATTTCAATTGAACCATATCCACAATCCGTTGGGTCTTAATTGACCAATTGACCCAACTCCTTACCCATCTAAGGTCCATCTCCATTAATTTACAAATTAAATGGACAAATTCCATATATATCCATAGCTTGAAAATACGGGGTGTTACAATACAACCCTCTTTTTAAAATTTTCGTCTCGAAAATCGAGCAAAGTAGGATTTCAAACGATTTACATAAATAGCTCAGGGTGAGCTGTTCTCATTTCCGATTCAAGTTCCCTTTAATCCCCTTTTAATTTATAAATCTTGTCAAGTATCACTTAATTACATCAAAATCACTCATATCAACCTATGAGTTTCATTCTCGCAGAATTTACTTTGTCTCATGTTATCTCTTTTTCTTGTGAACCCATTTGTTATCTTATGTAGATCAATGTACTCTGTTTCACTTTACCTGGTACCAAGATATTTTCCATACGTACTCGCTCAATACGTTCATTCGTCTACTCTCTGTGTGAGGTAGCCTGCCAATACGAGCCTATGCTCAAGACTTTTGTTGATTCCGTTTTAACTAGGTTTCTAGCTGCACTCTCCTGGAACTCCATCGGCTAACTACAGAGTCAGCTGATCAGTCTAACTCGGTAGTCGCCCATAGCTTCCCATTCGAGTTTCACTAGACTCTTATCTTTTCCATTAAGTACATCTCCAAAAGTAAGCATATCTTCATTTGCACATAAATCACTATGTGACTATCACCTATTGTTCAAAACTTCTACGATACCGATATCGGCATCAATCCAAACCACCATGGGAACCATCATCCACGGTTATACGCATCCATCCCTGGTATCTCTCTATCAGTGAGTATCATTTATCCATGGTTAATAACCATCCATGAATATAACCCTCCTATGGTATAATCCATTCATGGGCATAATTAATCCAGGGCACATCATCTGCCATGAGATATTCTATCCGTAGGAACAACACTTGAATGCATCACTATGTGACTGTAGCAACAATATCAAAACATAAACATACCCCGACCCCTAGCAAGACTTAGGGCCCATGACTTACTAAGAGGAAGACCCACGTCCAACGTGATCAAGTCTACCTCACCCTACATCCCTTCGCCCCAAGGGTGATTCAGTCAAGCTCTAAGGCGGTCGTACCGCGTCTAACGAAGCTAGCACCACCCCCATGGGGTAAAATAGTATCTAGCTCTGCGCATCCACGCACATCAAGTGTATGAAATAGCCGTGAGAGCGCCCTCCAGCCCGTAGCATGCGAGGGACCCACTCCTCATTGACAGCCCTAAGGGACCAAGTCTCCGTATGTTCATATCGAGGCTCCCACAGTCTCAATCATCAATATCCCGTGAGGGACTCACCCATGCCACATCTCAATGTAATCAAGTGACCTCATCACATACATCTCAATGCCAAAGTCCTCATAAACTCTTAAGTTTGCATACTGTATTAAAATCATTCAAACTTCCATCACAATATAAGGGTTGGTAGGGTTAGAACAAAACCCTTCAAAGAACAAAAACATACTCACAACCCTTATAAAATCTCCCCTTATCATTCCTTTTTTTTTCCTTACCACTTCTTAGCCTAGCCTTCCGTAGAAGACCCTACATCATCACCAAAATTGAAGAAGTTGTCAGGGCATGTCATCGACGTGTGCCCCAACACTCCACAAGTCAGACAGGGTATTATTCCCGGTCCCCCAATGTAAGGACAATTAGTCCTCTCCTTCCCGTGCCCGTGAAGTCCACAAACAGGGCAAATAACCTCAAAGGGGTAGGGGCAGAAAGTACAGTTGTGCCCTTCCTGGTTGTACAACTCGCACATATACCCGGGTGCTATCTCCCCTACGGATTCTCCTATCATTGGGATATCTCCCATATACTCTTCTGGAAAATGGGCTAGATTCACTTCGACATCCTCGGGTGATCCCACTTGAACGTCTACGTTAACTTCCACAGCACGGTCTGGCCTGCTGGAGTTGTTGGAAGAAGAAACCAGATCTATAGGACAGCTAGTGGTTCCTCTGTCCCACAACTCTGTATACTCTATGTTGCTTGACATATCTGTATCACAATAACAGAAACATATCAATGACAACCGCAGTTCTAATCAAACTAATCTTTGTTTTGGGGATTTTCCCTATGTATCACATAATGTCTCTTATTTGGGAAACTTCCCTATGTATCACATAATGTCTCCTATTGGGGAACTTTCCTATGTATCACATAATGTCTCTTATTTGAGGAACTTACCAAATAAACATCTTTTGTATTTCTTTGTTGTTGGGGAAACTTCCTACGTATCAAGTATTCGTTTTCTCAATTTGGGGATATCGGGGAAATATATCCTATTTTGCTATGTTTGATAAATCCAATTATTGTGACTGTACCTCATTTGCTATCATTCCTTGTTGTTCTCAGATTGAATGTTTCAGTCTGAGTCCAACGAAGTAAATTAATCCGGCCCCCGTGCAGCAAACTCCGAAGAGTCGGTCAGTTGGGATTCTTATCTGTCAGTGAGACATGAAACCGTCTTAATCTTACTTCAAAATATTCAACCTTCCCGTTTCGCTCTGATACCAACTGTAACGCCCCGCCCTCTTTCACTCGCTTTTTCGAAAATCAGAGTCTATTTTTTTTTTTTTATAAATAGAAGAGTGAACGAGAGCGGGACGTCACGACACGAGATAAGTCCGAGCTTCCAAAGCCCGACCCTTAACTGGCCAACTATACGTGTGCGTGGACTAAGTCCACTAAAACGGTTCACACGTACTCAAGTTAACATACGGAATAAACATAAATGCGGAATTACAATAGGATAACAATCCTATTCCATTTTAGATAGCAAAGTAGTCCAACACTTACCATAATTAACTTACGTTAATACATCCAACATTAACATTACAAACCATAACAAATAATCTAAGTTATTACATTCCCAGTTACTAGCTACTAAAATACATTATCCATGAGTAACCTAAACAACATATAACTTAATCATCCAAGCTCCTAAGCTTGGGGGTCCGATCATGTTCCTCGTTCTTTCCATTCCCTGTATCATCAACTAGGGTAAAAGTAGGGTGTTAGATAACACGCCTAGTAGGTATTCCAATTAGGGTTAATGTAACGCCCCGCCCCTTTTCACTCGCTTAGCGGAAAAATCAGAGTAAATTTTTTTTTTTTTGAAATAAAGAGTGACAAGGAGCACGGGACGTCACGACGTGAGCTAAGTCAGAGCTTCCAAAGCCCTGCCCTTAACTGGCCAACCCTACGTGTGCGTGGAACTAAGTCCACGAGAACGGTTCACACGTATAAAGTAAGCTTGCGGAATTATAACTTAATGCGGAATTATAATAGAGTTTATCCTACCAATTTTAGATGGCAAGGAATTACATCACTTAAATTACTAAAATACCTCAAAATTAGAATGTCCAAGATAAAGTCCAAACCATAGCAAGTAATCTAAATTATTACAGTCCAACGAGATAAGTTACTCAAATTACACTTCCAAAATTAAAACTTCAGTAAATAAACTAGCTCGCTCCTCCAAGCTCCTACGCTTGGCTCCGGTCACGTCCTTCACTTCCTCCATTTCCTGCATTATCATCTAAGGTGGAAGTAGGATGTTAGACAACTCGCCCAGTAGGTACTTCGAGTAGGGCAACACATGGATTAGTATAACCAAAACACATAGATATAAGTATATTAAAATCATGCAAGTAAATGCCATGCCATGGGTGACATATGCCATGAGTCCCACCCATCATCCACATCACCATCACAAAGTATCCCTCTTGATGGAAAAGCCTCATCAAGGTATCATAAACACATAGTAACCCTCTTGATGGAAAAGCTTCATCAAGATATCATAAACAAATAGTAACCCTCTTGATGGAAAAGCTTCATCAAGATATCACAAACACATAGTAACCCTCTTGATGGAAAAGCTTCTGTTGGTCAAGCTAGCCAAATATCTAAAATAGTCCTAGAGGGGGGTGAATAGGACTATTAGGGAATTTTAGGATCTATTTAAATATTGGGCACTTTGATGATTAAACAATACAA
Organism: Chimonanthus salicifolius; assembly: GCA_013350335.1. NCBI lineage: Eukaryota > Viridiplantae > Streptophyta > Magnoliopsida > Laurales > Calycanthaceae > Chimonanthus > Chimonanthus salicifolius. Next base: position 21,801,108 of record CM023539.1, on the reverse strand, counting down.
ATTTGCTCAATTAATGTTCTAAATGTGATTTACAAGCAAGATTAAATTTAAGTAAATTATGTGTGCAATAAGATATGAGCTAAGCAAGAGCATAAAATAAGGTGAAGGAGATGAGAAGAGATGGAGGATTGTGACACAATGATTTTTACGTGGTTCAGCAACCTTGCCTACATCCACGCCTCAAGTACACCACTTGAGGATTTCACTAACCTTTTCCTTCACGGGTGGAGAAGAAACCAATTACAAATCTTAATCTACTTCACGGGTGTAGATTGACCTAATCACCAAGAGAACACCTCTCTTGAAAGCCAATAGGGTTACACCAACCCTTTACAATATTTCACAATTTATAGAAAGAAGTTGTGTTTTGAAATATACCAAGAACTTAGCCTTGAGTTACTTGAAGTAGCTTGGGCTTGTTCTTGAATGTCCTCCTCTTCTTGGCTTGATGTAAATGCTCCAATGAAGTCCAACCAAGGTGATAGCAAGGAGGTCTAGGGTAATTAAAGGTTTTCCTATGAAGATTAAGACCATAGAAAGAATCTCTACTTAACACTGTCAACTTAGAGCATAAGATGCTCAAGATAGGCCTATGAGCGCTTTTAATGTGTTTGAGATTAAGAATCAAAGCTTAGAGTATTATAACTATGGAGTTTGTAAGCTTTGGAAGTTGTTTGAAAGCTTGGAAGAATGTATGAATAAATTGGGCTCAAGTCATCAATCTTTTTCTCTCCAAAAAGCCTTACATTTATAGGCTAGTAAAGGTCCAACGGATCTATCTTCGGACGTTCCGAAGATAGGTCTCGGATCTTCCGAGGTTGCAACGGTCGGATTCCCAACGGTCATATTACAACAGCTCTTTTGACCATGCAACGGATAGCTTCGGATCATCCGAATGTTTCTGTTCGGAACGTCCGAAGTTCCCAGGAATGCCTGGGTTCGGAATATCCTCGGACGTTCCGAGACCATGTTCTCCGAAGTTCCGAGCATCCCAGAAATCCGAACAACTGATAGATCCTCGGACGTTCCGAGATTCCCAGAAATCCCAACAGCTGTTAGCTGAAAGGATAAACCTCGGACGTTCCAAGATATGTTCTCGGAAGTTCCGAGATGCCCAGAAATCCATTTTCCACAAAGTGTTAGAAACTTGAGATTTTGTGAAAAACGTGGACATGGTGGAGATATTTGGTAGATCGTGAGAGCTCTCCAGAAGGCAGAGAGTGGGATTAGAAACCCAGTTTGTATTATTCCAATTTTAACCAAAAAGGCTTCTAAGGCTTCTAGGTCAGTCCTATGGTCCATATACCTGTGATGGTTGGCATTCAAAGAGTTCTTCCGATTTTGGCCCGAGCTTTCAAAACAACGTGTCTTCTGGAGCTATCAAGTTTGATTTGACTGTGCATGTCTTCCAGAGATGAGGTTTTAGACACGTAGACGGTCATGACTCAGTCAAAGAAATTTACAACTCAAGACTCAGTAGGACACAGTCACGGAATTGACAACTCAGTCTGACTCAGGAGAGGCAGATTTAACTTTTAGGCCAACAGCTTCATCAAGATATTATAAAAATATAGTAATCTTCTTGATGGAAAATCCTCATCAAGATATCATAAACACATAGTAACCCTCTTGATGGAAAAACTTCATCAACTATATCATAAACACATAGTAACCCTCTTGATGGAAAAACTTCATCAAGATATCATAAACACATAGTAACCCTCTTGATGGAAAAGCTTCATCAAGATATCATAAACACTTAGTAACCCTCTTGATGGAAAAGCTTCATCAAGATATTATGAACACATAGTAATGCTCTTGATGGAAAATCCTCATCAAGGTATCACAACTCCATAGTATCCCTCCCATGCCATGCATGAGGTGCAAGTGCAAGATGCTATGTAATAATAATAAACACCATAGCATTCAAAATCCTATCATTACGACATATAATTTGATACCCAATATAATTCAAGTAAAACATTCACATATACACATAATCCATGGCTTTCAATGAGGTAGGAATCCTACCAAAGACCAACTAATATGCCTCGCGTTTCCGTCCAAGAATTCGGTCACCGATCTAGCACCGCTTGCAAGATCCCGTTACCTTATTACACATCAACAAATTAACCCAATGTTTCAACCATGCCTAAGTCCATTATACATGCCTTAGTGGGGTTTGGCCATACACCATGGCCGAACCTCACTAACTAGGTTTTTGGGTCCCTTTTTAAATCCTTAGATCCATTTAGTCATGTGGGTCTAAACTCAGCCGCCCTTTGGTTCCTTTATCCAACAAATAAGGTCATCATTAAAAGTCCCTAAGTCCACAACCATCCCCCATGAGGTTCGGCCATACACCATGGCCGAACCCATGGTTCTTCATTTTTGGCCATATTTACATTTTTGCCACTCCTTCTTCCATGGTTAAACACTTCTTCCATTCATGCACATCTATGTCCATAACTGATCCATAAGCATGGATCCATCAATGACTCATCAACCATGACATAAAAATCATTATACATCATCCATTTCCTTAACTTAATACCCATTCATTTTAAACATGCATAGATCCATACTTAATCCATGAAATGACTCATAAAATGGGTCATGGGGTTCGGCCATACACCATGGCTGAACCCTTGATGTTATTTTCCTCATTTTTCTTGGATCTTTTACAACATTTTAGATCCACAGCAAGCTCCCTTCTTGAGGGGGTTTCAATCATACATTAGGTCATCATTTTTTATCAACATTAACTACATTTTGAGTCCATTAACTTACCCATATTCCCCATCCTCTTCAGGGTACAAAAGACATCTAAGTCCACCAAAATATTTCCATGGGGTTCGGCCATGGTCCATGGTTCATCTTTATTTGCAAGGTTTGAGACCATAAATACTCATTAACATTTCTCCATGGTTTCCTCACTTGACTCCTTTAAAATTTTCTAACATTTAGCCATTCAAAACCCTAAAACCATTAACCAATCATTCCATGGATTTCATCCTTTAAACCCATGGAGAAATACTTAATATCCTTCCATGGGGTTCGGCCATACAACATGGCCAAACCCTATGGTTCATTATTTCTTCAAAAATCATATTGCCATGATTTGTTACTTGATGGTTCTCATACAAGAAACCCTAGGGTTTGGCCATGCAAAGGCCAAACCATACCTCTTGATCATTCACCGTATCTTTGACATGCATGAGGTCCTTTCCACATCTCCATAACAGTTAGGATTTGGCCATGCAATGGCCAAACCATGATCCTTGAACCCTTTTTGCCATGCATGCATACATAACCCATAGATATACATAGTGTCCTTAGTTGTTCCATTATTCATAGCTTACCTTACCCATTAGGGTTTATCCATTTCCCATCCTCTTTCTTGGATGGATTTTAGATCCATGGCCCATAATATTTTGGCCACCAATTAATCCAAGAAAAATGGACTCCATGGTCTCCTTTTAACTCTTTTAAAAATAAACTCTTGTCGAGGACTACTTACCAATCCTGTGGCTCTTCCGGTTTCCTTTTGCTCCTCTTTGATCCTTAGCCTTCCCTCTTCCTCTTCTCTTTGATCTTCGGCCAATATATGAGCTTGATCAAGATGAGATCACCAAGGGTTGGTTCGGCCAAGATGGTGGTAGGTTTGAGAAAGGGAGAGGAGGAGAGAATGGGAAAATATCCTAAGTCTTGGGTCTTGAGATGGTGGTCGGCCAAGCTTGGGATCTCCTCCTTTTCTCCAAGTCTTTTTTTTGTCTTTCTCCTTGTGTGAGGGTCGGCCAAGAGAGGGAGGGAGAGAGTGAGGTGAGAGGAATGAGATGGAAAAATCCATCTTGACTTGGGCTTGCTTGAGCTAGACTCCACCACCTTTCTTTTGCCCAATCATGGTCCATGCATGCCCTTAATCTTAGGCCTCTTGTCCCTTAGTGGTGGTGGTTGGGATGAGGTGGAACCACCACCTCCCTTTGGGCTAATGCATGCCCTAGCATGCCCCCAACTTAAGGGCCTTGTCTAGCCATGGAGGGTGCATGCCCTCCACATGGCACTCCCAACCCCTCCATGGCCAACGGTTTTGCGTGGGTTTTGTCTTGATGGTTGGGTGGTTTCCATGAGATGAAACCACCCATTTGACTCACCCATTTTCTAGGTGACTCACCCCCATTGAGCTCACTCCATGTAATGTAACTCATTTATTTAATTTGATATTTAACTTAGGTCATTTAATTACATAATTTAATTCCATTTATTTCTCTTTAATTTCTCCATGAATCCACCCATGGTTGACCAAGTCAACCATGGTGGCCGACCCCACCAATGTCTTGGCCCACACGCCACCTCACTTGATGAGGTGGAGTTGGGCCCCATTTGATTATGCCATCTTGATTCATTCCATTTTAACGTAGGTGATTTTAATCACTTCATTCCATTCCATTTACTTTGATCACCATTGGGCCCATGGCCCAATTAAATTCACCTCCTACCCATTTACCCTAATGCTCAAACCATCTTGACCCATTGGGTCCCAAATGGGTATTTGACCCAGTTGACCATCCTTGACCCAATTAACCATCATTGACCCATTTAAATGAAATTAATCCAATCCATGGCCCATTGGACCATACTTGGGCCATTGCCCAAATTTTGATCCATTTACCATCCATTCCATCAAAATTCTTAATTTCAACCATTAAAATAAATAATAGCCAATATAATTATTATTTAAAAAAAATCCGGGCTATTACAGTTAACACATGGGTTAGTACCAAAAATCCAAATATAATATATCATACCATACTTGTAAAGCATCGTATCCAAAACAGTGTATGATAATAGAGATCCAATCATACAGATAAAAACCAGAAAATTGCATGATAATAAAGATCATAATCATGCTGATTCAATGACATGCCATGCTATCATATGCAATGAGTCCCACCCATCACAAACACATGATATCCTCTTGATGGAAACTCCTCATCAAGGTATCCCCACAGTGGTCTTTCGGAAGCCCCAACAGAGTGTGGCCTCCGGTTACATTACATCCTCTTGATGGAAAACTTATCATCAAGGTATCCCCACATTGGTCTTTCAGACGCCCCGACGGAGTGTGGCCTCCGGTTACATTACATCCTCTTGATGGAAAACTCATCATCAAGGTATCCCCACAGTGGTCTTTCGGACGCCCCGACGGAGTGCGGCCTCCGGTTACATTACATCTTCTTGATGGAAAACTCATCGTTAAGGTATCCCCACAGTGGTCTTTCGAACGCCTCGACGGAGTGTGGCCTCCGGTTACATTACATCCTCTTGATGGAAAACTCATCATCAAGGTATCCCCACAGTGGTCTTTCGGACGCCCCGACGGAGTGTGGCCTCCGGTTACATTAAATCCTCTTGATGGAAAGCCCATAAACCACAGGTCCCATGATCGAAACCTGGCTCTGATACCAACTGTGATGCCCCGCCCTTTTTTGTAATACCCTAGATTTTTAAATATATCAATAGTTACGAAAATGCCCTTGGATTTATAAATTGAAGGGTTATGATTATAGATGAGAAAAATGGTGGGACCCATTGCTCAATGTACTTGTATAAGGTTTAAATTAAGTTAAATGGGCAAGGTACATTTATTTGGGTCAAAAAGGTTAAATGGGTCAAAGGACCCAAATGGGACCCAATGGGTCGTGGATGACATGATTAATCATTGAGTAAGCTCAAAGCTAATTTGGGTTAAGTTTAATTTAATGTTTGAGTGGGATTGAGATAAATTAAGTGATGGAGTTTGGATGGAGTTGAATTTATTGGTTGAGTTAGATTAAATGATTGAGTGGGATTAAATGTAGAGTTGCATGAAAAGGTTGAGTTGAGTAAGGTGGTGAGTTAAATTAAGTGTAAATGAAGTGTGTAGATAAAAGGTTTTTGGTTGTTTCAAATTCAAACATATCACAATGTTGGTTGCATGGGGGTTTACCTCATGCTTGAAAACTCCAAAGATGGAGATATATGGGGTTGCCGTTTCATGGAGTTACATATTTGAGAGGTGGCAGTTACTTAAACTCAACAATGGCCACACGTTGGAATACAAGGGATTATTATTTCATTTATGAACTCCAAAGATGGAGAATGAACGGGTGCTATTTTATAGAGTTACAAAAGGGGTTTTGACTTTTCAAATTCAAATATGTTAAGACTACACATTGGAAGAGGGGGAAGGTTTCTTCTCAAGATGAAACCCCCATGTAAGATGATAATGAGAGGAGGAGGAAAAGGGGAGGTTACACCAATACAAACCATGGGAGACGTTGGAATGCTTAGGGAGTTTCATTTCATAGATGAAACCCCCAAGTAAGCATAAAGGGCTTGGGTTAATGTGGGAGTTACATGTGAGGTCAACATTGGGCTGAATTTGATTAGCCAAAAGAAGTTCATTTTTCGATCACTACCACTCTCTCCCTTAGTCATCCTCCTTCTTTCAAAACCAAGAACAGAAGCTGGTTGCTTATTTTCAATCAGTCCTTGGTTGATTTCCTTTCACCAAGACAAAAGATACAAAGGAGTTTGGCATCAAGGATTATCACACTCATCCAAGGCCAAAGTTCTCTCCCTTTCTCTCTCATTTTCTCTCTCAAATCCATATCACCTCGTTGAAGTATTTCAAGGAAGTTACAGCAAGGTTAATATCAGTTAGGAGAACAAGAAGGAAGAGGGAAGGCTAATGATCTAAAAGGAGTCAAAAGACCGAAGGAGTCGCGGTAGTGGTAAGTGCACTTTGAACCCTTGTTAAATAAGTTGGTTAAGGAAATGTGATCCGGCCATTGTATGGCCAGATCCATCAATGGTTTAGATCAAGTATTATGCTGGTTTTATATAACAAAACATGGACCATAGGATTCGGCCCCTTTGGATGTCCGAACCCCATGAAAAGATTTGGTGAAGTTTAGGGTTTTTAAGGGATAAAATCCATATTATGTTTGAAGGTGTAAAGGATTTTTATATGGAAATAAGGCTACTGTTTTGGACCAGTTATGAGATGGCTGAATCATGTAGTTTTCATGGTTAAAATGTAGAGCCTAATATGTATATAACTGATGGAATTATTGTGTGAAGAGAACCATAGGGTTTGGCGATGTGTATGGCCGAACCCCATGGACTGTTTTTGATGGTATGTTTGGATTAAATCATATTGGAAAACTATGATTTATTTTATGCTTTTGATTTAAGAATTACCTCGACTTAGTTATAGATTTAATATTAAGTTGATCAACCATGATACAAGATGGAAAGTGGGGACAAAAATCAGATTGGTGAGGTTCGGCCATGTAGTATGGCCGAACCCCACTAATGGTCATTGGTGGCCTTAGTGTGTAGCTAATTATGTGATTAAAGATGTGTGAAAGAATGATTTAAAGGATCAAATAAAGATGGTGAGGCTCGGCCATGTGTATGGCCGAACCCCACCAAGGTGGTTTAGTTATGGTTATTGATGTTTAAGGAAAAGGTTAGTCTCAATGGCATAATGGTAATTATGGATGAAATGATCAAAGATAAAATGATCATATGATTGGATATATGGGCCAAAACCAAAGTGGTAAGGTTCGGCCATGATGTATGGCCGAACCCTACCAAGGTTCATTTGGAGGTTTGGTTTAATTGTATGGTTGTAATTAAATGAAAGAGAGACCCAATTGTAAATAGGTGAGGTTCGGCCATGGGGTATGGCCGAACCCCACAAAGTGGATTTTTGGGACTTAGATTAAGTTGGAATCTTATGGTTAAAAGCTTGACTTGCTGTTATATAAATAGGGCCACGGGATTTGCTTGAACGGTGTACAAGTTGTAAACGGGAGACGGTTCAAGAGAAGGGTCAAACTAAGTGATCATTGTGTAGGTTTCCTACTTTTTTGTAACCACATATGATATTTACTGTTTTATGTTGAGTTTGATAAGTTATTTGAATGTAAAGTTATATTTACAAATGGCATGTTTGCATAGATATCTCATGCATGGCATGGGATGATGGTGTTGTAACCGGAGGTCACACTCCGTCGGGGCATTCAAAAGACCACTGTGGGGTACCTTGATGATGAGAATCCCATCAAGAGGAATCCGGAGGCCACACTCCGTCGAGGGGTCCGAAAGACCACTGTGGGGTACCTTGACGATGAGAATCCCGTCAAGAGGAGGCTATGTATAATGGTGATGCGTGGGACTCATTACATATTCATTTCATACACAGCATTGTTTTATGGAATTTTGTTAAACATGTATTATTATATTACTTGCATGTTTTTATACTAACCTTGTGGTAGCCTTAATCGGATGACCTACTGGGCGCGTTGATCTAACGTCCTATCTCTATCCTTAGTGGATGACACAGGAAAGGGGAAGAACGAGGATCGAGAATGAAACCAAGCATAGGAGCTTGGGCAATTTGAATGGATTTGAATGGACTTTGAATGGAGTGTTTATGGACTTTTTGTTTAAGTTATTTGGACAATGTAATTTGATAATTAGTGCTGTTGGCATGTAATAATGTAGTTAAGTAGCTACTATGGTTTGGTTTATTTGGATGGTTTGGAATGAATGGTAGACTAAGGTTATTTAGTAATATTGGAGAATAAATCACGTACTTTGCTATCTTAAGTTATAAATTGAGTAATTATAGGATTTATTATAACCTCAGTTAGATTAAGACTAATTATATTCCGCAAGTTTATTGTACCATGTGTAGATCGATTTTTATGGACTTAATCCATACGCACATGGGCTTGGCCAGTTAAGGGTCGGACTTTAGAAGTCCAAACTTAACTCGCGTCGTGACACTCCGCCCCGATCACTTGGTTGATTATTATATTTAAAAAAAAAATAAACTCTGATTATTAAGCGTGAAAAGGGAGGGGTGTTACAGTTGGTATCAGAGCGAAACGGGAAGTTGAATCTTTCGAAGCAAGATTAAGACGGTTTCATGTCTCAGTGACAGATAAGAATACCAACTGACCGACTCTTGGGAGTCCGCTGACTGGGGATCGGATTAATTTACTTCGTAGACTCAGACTGAACAATCAATCTGAGAACAACAAAGATAGCAAAGGAAGTACAGTCAACATAAATGGATATACCAAACATAACAACATAGGAAACACTTCCCCGATATCCCCAAATGGAGAAACAAACATATGATACTTAGGGAGGTTTTCCCCGAGAACAGAAGAACATCAAGATTTCACCAAATTGAGAAATGATACTTGATACTTAGGAAGTTTCCCCAAAATCAAAGAAAATACAAAGAGTGCTTCTTTGGCAATTTTCCCCAAGGACAAGAAACACAAGATGTTTATTTGGCAAAATTCCCCAAACACGAGACATCATATGATACATAGGAAAATTCCCCAAACAAGAAATACAAGATGATGATTAGGGAAATTCCCCAAAACAAAGATTAGTTTGATTTGATTTATGGTTGTCATTGATATGTTTTTGTTGCTGTGATACAGATATGTCGAGCAACATAGAGTACACCGAGTTGTGGGACAGAGGGACACCTAGCTGTCTGATAGATCTGGTTTCTTCTTCCGATGATGCTAGCATGCCAAACTTCATCAATGAAGTTGAAATCAATCAGGATATGGAGGTAAGATCGCCTGAGTACCATGTTGGGGTTGCTCCAGCCTTTGTACCCGAAGAGGATGAGGAATATGTCCCAAACTTAAGAGAATTTGTAGGGGAGAAGAGCTCGGGTATATGTGCGAGTTGTGCAATTAGGAGGGGCACAACTGTACTTACTGCCCCTACCTCCTTGAGGTCATTTGCCCTGTTTGTGGACTGCACGGGCACGGGAAGGAGAGGACTAATTGTCCTTACATCGGGTGACCGGGAATAATACTCTATATGACTTGTGGAGTGTTGGGGCATACGTCGACGACATGCCCTGACAACTTGCTCGATTTTTATGATGATGCAGGGTCTTCGACGGAAAATTAGGCTAAGAAAGGGTAAGAAAATGTCGAGGAAAAGGAAAAGATTTTGTAAGGGGTTGTGGGTACGTTTTGAAGGGTTTGTTCTAACCCTACCAACCCTTGTATGGTCATGGAAGTTTAAATAATTTTCAATAAAGTATGCAAGTTTAAGAGTTCATGAGGACTTTGGCACTGAGATGTATGTGAATAAGTCATTGGAGTATATTGAGACGTGGTATGGGTGCGTCCCTCACGTGATATTGATGATTGAGACTGTGGGAAACTCGATACGAATTACAGAGACTTGGTCCCGAATGGTTACCGTTGAGGGTTGGGTCCCTCGCATGCTATGCGCTGGAGGGCGCTCTCACGGCTAGTTCACACACTTAGTGTGCGTGGACGCGCAGAGCTAGGTACTATGTTACCCCGTGGGGGTGGTGCTAGCTTCGTAAGACGCGGACTGACCGCCTTAGAGCTTGACTGAATCACCCTTGGGGTAAAGGGATGCAGGGCGGGGTAGACCGGATCACGTTGGATGTGGGTCTTCCGTTTAGTAAGTCATGGGCCCTAAGTCTTGCTAGGGGTCGGGGTATATTTGTGAGTTGATATGGTCGCCACAGTTAGGTAGTGACTCATTTGAGTGTGGTTTCCATGGATAAAATATCTCATGGTAGAGGATGTCACCTGGATTAATTATGCACAAGGATGGATTAGTTATGCCCATGAATGGATTATACCCAGAGGAGGGTTATATTCATGGATGGTTATTAACCATGGATGATGGTTCCCATGGTAGTTTAGATTGATGCCGGGTATCGATAAAAGGTGTTAGTCACATAGTGACTTATGTACAAATGAAGATGTACAAAATTTTGGAGACGTATTTAATGGAAAAAATAAGAGTCTAGTAAAACTTGAATGAGAAGCTTTGGGCAACTGCCGAGTTAGTCTAGCTAGCTGACTCTGTAGTTAGCCGATGGAATTCCAGGAGGGTGAAACTAGAAACTTGGTTAAAGTGGAATCAGCAGAAAATTTGGAACACTACTTCGTTCGATTTTCGGGACAAAAATTTTAAAAAAGAGGATTGTATTGTAATACCCTAGATTTTTCAATATATCAATATTTACGAAAATGCCCTTGGATTTATAAATTGAAGGGTTATGATTATAGATGAGAAAAATGGGGGGACCCATTGCTCAATGTACTTGTATAAGGTTTAAATTAAGTTAAATGGGCAAGGTACATTTATTTGGGTCAAAAAGGTTAAATGGGTCAAAGGACCCAAATGGGACCCAATGGGTCGTGGATGACATGATTAATCATTGAGTAAGCTCAAAGCTAATTTGGGTTAAGTTTAATTTAATGTTTGAGTGGGATTGAGATAAATTAAATGATGGAGTTTGGATGGAGTTGAATTTATTGGTTGAGTTAGATTAAATGATTGAGTGGGATTAAATGTAGAGTTACATGAAAAGGTTGAGTTGAGTAAGGTGGTGAGTTAAATTAAGCGTAAATGAAGTGTGTAGATAAAAGGTTTTTGGTTGTTTCAAATTCAAACATATCACAATGTTGGTTGCATGGGGGTTTACCTCATGCTTGAAAACTCCAAAGATGGAGATAAATGCGGTTGCCGTTTCATGGAGTTACATATTTGAGAGGTGGCGGTTACTTAAACTCAACAATGGCCACACGTTGGAATACAAGGGATTATTATTTCATGTATGAACTCCAAAGATGGAGAATGAATGGGTGCTGTTTTATGGAGTTACAAAAGGGTTTGGCCTTTTCAAATTCAAATATGTTAAGACTACACGTTGGAAGAGGGGGGAAGGTTTCATCTCAAGATGAAACCCCCACGTAAGATGATAATGAGAGGAGGAGGAAAAGGGGAGGTTACACCAATACAAACCATGGGAGACGTTGGAATGCTTAGGGAGTTTCATTTCATAGATGAAACCCCCAAGTAAGCATAAAGGGCTTGGGTTAATGTGGGAGTTACATGTGAGGTCAACATTGGGCTGAATTTGATTAGCCAAAAGAAGTTCATTTTTCTATCACTACTTCTCTCTCCCTTGGTCGTCCTCCATCTTTCAAAACCAAGAACAGCAGCTGGTTGCTTATTTTCAATCAGTCCTTGGTTGATTTCCTTTCACCAAGACAAAAGATACAAAGGAGTTTGGCATCAAGGATTGTCACACTCATCCAAGGCCAAAGTTCTCTCCCTTTCTCTCTCATTTTCTCTCTCAAATCCATATCACTTCGCTGAAGTATTTCAAGGAAGTTACAGCAAGGTTAATCTCAGTTAGGAGAACAAGAAGGAAGAGGGAAGGCTAAGGATCTAAAAGGAGTCAAAAGACCGAAGGAGTCGCAGTAGTGGTAAGTGCACTTTGAATCCTTGTTAAATAAGTTGGTTAAGGAAATGTGATCCGGCCATTGTACGGCCAGATCCATCAATGGTTTAGATCAAGTATTATGTTGGTTTTATATAACAAAGCATGGACCATAGGGTTCTGCCCCTTTGGATGTCCGAACCCCATGAAAAGATTTGGTGAAGTTTAGGGTTTTTAAGGGATAAAATCCATATTATATTTTGAAGGTGTAAAGGATTTTTATATGGAAATAAGGTTACTGTTTTGGACCAGTTATGAGATGGCTGAATCATGTAGTTTCATGGTTAAAATGTAGAGCCTAATATGTATATAACTGATGGAATTATTGTGTGAAGAGAACCATAGGGTTCGGCGATGTATATGGCCGAACCCCATGGACTGTTTTTGATGGTATGTTTGGATTAAATCATATTGGAAAACTATGATTTATTTTATGCTTTTGATTTAAGAATTGCCTAGGCTTAGTTATGGAGTTAATATTAAGTTGATCAACCATGATACAAGATGGAAAGTGGGGACAAAAATCAGATTGGTGAGGTTCGGCCATGTAGTATGGCCGAACCCCACTAATGGTCATTGGTGGCCTTAGTGTGTAGCTAATTATGTGATTAAAGATGTGTGAAAGAATGATTTAAAGGATCAAGTAAAGATGTTGAGGCTCGGCCATGTGTATGGCCAAACCCCACCAAGGTGGTTTAGTTATGGTTACTGATGTTTAAGGAAAAGGTTAGTCTCAATGGCATAATGGTAATTATGGATGAAATGATCAAAGATTAAATGATCATATGATTGGATATATGGGCCAAAACCAAAGTGGTAAGGTTCGGCCATGATGTATGGCTGAACCCTACCAAGGTTCATTTGGAGGTTTGGTTTAATTGTATGGTTGTAATTAAATGAAAGAGAGACCAAATTGTAAATAGGTGAGTTTCGGCCATGGGGTATGGCCGAACCCCACAAAGTGGATTTTGGGACTTGGATTAAGTTGGAATCTTATGGTTAAAAGCTTGACTTGCTGTTATATAAATAGGGCCACGGGATTTGCTTGAACGGTGTACAAGTTGTAAACGGGAGACGGTTCAAGAGAAGGGTCAAACTAAGTGATCATTGTGTAGGTTTCCTACCTTTTTGTAACCACATATGATATTTGCTGTTTTATGTTGAGTTTGATAAGTTATTTGAATGTAAAGTTATATTTACAAATGGCATGTTTGCATAGATATCTCATGCATGGCATGGGATGATGGTGTTGTAACCGGAGGTCACACTCCGTCGGGGCGTCCGAAAGACCACTGTGGGGTACCATGATGATGAGAATCCCATCAAGAGGAATCCGGAGGCCACACTCCGTCGAGGGGTCCAAAAGACCACTGTGGGGTACCTTGACGATGAGAATCCCGTCAAGAGGAGGCTATGTATAATGGTGATGCGTGGGACTCATTACATATTCATTTCATACACAGCATTGTTTTATGGAATTTTGTTAAACATGTATTATTATATTACTTGCATGTTTTTATACTAACCTTGTGGTAGCCTTAATCGGATGACCTACTGGGCGCGTTGATCTAATGCCCTATCTCTATCCTTAGTGGATGACACAGGAAAGGGGAAGAACGAGGATCGAGAATGAAACCAAGCATAGGAGCTTGGGCAATTTGAATGGATTTGAATGGACTTTGAATGGAGTGTTTATGGACTTTTTGTTTAAGTTATTTGGACAATGTAATTTGATAATTAGTGGTGTTGGCATGTAATAATGTAGTTAAGTAGCTACTATGGTTTGGTTTATTTGGATGATTTGGAATGAATGGTAGACTAAGGTTATTTAGTAATATTGGAGAATAAATCACGTACTTTGCTATCTTAAGTTATAAATTGAGTAATTATAGGATCTATTATAACCTCAGTTAGATTAAGACTAATTATATTCCGTAAGTTTATTGTACCATGTGTAGATCGATTTTTATGGACTTAATCCATACGCACATGGGCTTGGCCAGTTAAGGGTCGGACTTTAGAAGTCCGAACTTAACTCGAGTCGTGACACTCCGCCCCGATCACTTGGTTGATTATTATATTTAAAAAAAAAATAAACTCTGATTATTAAGCGTGAAAAGGGCGGGGTGTTACATTTTTCACTCGTCGAAATCAGAGTCTATTTTTTTTAAAAAAAATAAAAGAGTGAGAGAGAGCGGGAGGATCACGACGCGAGCTAAGTCCGAGCTTCCAAAGCCCGACTCTTAACTGGCCAACCATAAGTGTAGCCTTTTGATATGCCTTGTGTACCAACAAAAGCATTCACCTCCTCATTAATGATCCCTTTGGAGTTTCATCCCATGAGATGAAACTCCCATCTCCCAAACGTGCGTACACCTTGAGTTTGGTTTTATGAGGTGTAACTCTCCATCTAATCACCTAACTCACCTAAGATGAAAGTCCCATTAACTTCCCATTCAACTCATCTTTTTAACTCAACTCATATCTTTAATTCAACTCTAGTTAACAAACTTAAAATCAACTCATTTCCTTGATTCCATTTCCAATTTAATTCAGCCACACCTTAATCAAACTTGAACTCATTTGGTGGCCAACCAAGTCAATCATAACCCATTGGCCAATTGGGCATTTGACCCAATTGACAATTTTGACCTAATTAAATAAATCTCACACATTTATTTCAATTGAACCATATCCACAATCCGTTGGGTCTTAATTGAGCAATTGACCCAACACCTTACCCATCTAAGGTCCATATCCATTAATTCACAAATTAAATGGGCAATTTCCATAAATATTTATAACTTGAAAATCCGGGGTGTTACAATACAACCCTCTTTTTTAAATTTTCATCCCGAAAATCGAGCGAAGTAGGGTTTCAAATAAATCACATAAATAGCTCAGGGTGACCTGTTTCTCATTTCCGATTCAAGTTCCCAAGTGGCTTTCTCATTACCATGTCGATCCCATACCACCTTGACGAACTGAATCGCTCGGTTCTGTAACATCCTTTGTTCTGTCTCATGTTATCTCTTTTTCCCGTGAGCCCATTTACGATCTTATGTAGAACGATGTACTCTGTTTCACTTTACCCGCTACCAAAATATTTTCCATACGTACTCGCTCATTACTTTCATTCGTCTATTCTCTGTGTGAGGTTAGTGATGACCTCGCCCCACATTAAAAATTTGTTAGTGAGGTAGCCTGCCAAAGCGAGCCTATGCTCAAGGCTTCCGTTGATTCCATTTTAACTAGGCTTCTAGTTGCACTCTCCTTGAACTCCATCGGCTAACTACAGAGTCAGGTGATCAGTCTAGCTCGGCAGTCGCCCATAACTTCCCATTCGGGTTTCACTAGACTCTTAACTTTTCCACTAAGTATACCTCCAAAAGTAAGCATATATTCATTTGCACATAAGTTACTATGTGACTAACACCTTTTGTTCAAAACTTCTTTGATTTTGGTGATGATGCAGGGCAATGTTTCGGATTTTTATTTGTATGATTGGATCTCTATTTTCATACATGATTTGGGATAGGATGTTTTATATGTATGGTATGATTTATTATATCTAGATTTGATATATATTGTATCTGGATTTTTGGTACTAACCCATGTGTTAGCTTTACTTGGAATACCTACTGGGCGCGTTGTCTAACGCCCTACTTCTACCCTAGTTGATGATACAGGGAATGGACGGAACGAGGAACGTGATCGGAGCCAAGCTCAGGAGCTTGGATGATTAAGTTATATGTTGTATAGGTTACTCATGAATAATGTATTTGAGTAGCTAGTAACTGGGAATGTAATAACTTAGATTATTTGCTATGGTTTGGAATGTTAATGTTAGATGTATTAACGTAAGATAATTATGGTAAGTGTTGGACTACTTTGCTACCTAAAACGGAATAGGATTGCTATCCTATTGTAATTCCGCATTTATGTTTATTCCTCATGTTAACTTGTAACACCCCAGATTTTCAAGTTATAAATATTTACAGTTTTTGCCATTGAAATTGTGAATTAATGGATATGAACCTTAGATGGGTAAATATTGGGTCAATTGCTCAAATAAGACCCAACGGATGGTAGATGTGGATCAATGGAAATAAATGGATAAGATTTATTTAATTGGGTCAAGATTGTCAATTGGGTTAAAATGCCCAATTGGGACCCAATGGGTCATGGTTGACTTGGTTGACCACCAAGTGAGTCCAAGCTTAATTAGGTTGGGGCTGATTTGAGTTGGAAGTGGAATCAAATAATTGAGTTGATTCAAGTGAATTAAATGAGTTGAATTAAATGGATGAGTTGAGTTAAATGGATGAGTTGAGTTAAATGACTTGGATGGGAAGTTATGGGGACCTTCATCTCAAGTGAGTAGAGTGGAAAGATGAGGGGTTGTAGTTGTTTCAAAGACTCAAGTCAAGGGTCACACGTTGGAGGGGGAGTTTCATCTCATGCTTGAAACTCCAAATGGTCATTAATGGGGACGGTTTTGAGTTACACAAGGCTACACCAAAGGTACACATTGGAAGCATGGGGGTTTCCATCTCAAGATGGAAACCCAAGAGCCAAACCGTTGGGAGTGTTTCATCTCAAGGATGAAACCTCCAAATGGATCATAAAGGAGGAAGGTGAAAGGGCATGGGAGTTACCAAGGGGTGTCACCAAAGGACACCACCCTTGGCCACCATCATGGATTAAGATGAGGAAGTTGGAGAGTTTTTGGTTGTTATACAAAGACATACAAGGCATACACATTGGGAGGGTTTCCATCTCATGATGGAAACCCAAGAGGCACAAAGTTGGTGAGTTTCATCTCATGGGATGAAACCCCCAAAGCAAATGATAATGAGGGAGGTGAAAGGCCATAGGAGTTACAAAGGGGTGTTAACCAAAGGACACAACCCTTGGTTGATTTACATTGGGCAGCAAGGAGAATTCCTTGTTTTATCTCACTCTCTCCCTCTCTCACTCAAGGCCGACCACTCTCAAAGACAAAGGACTTTTACTAGTTTTTTATTCAAAATTTTTCTCTTTCTCAAACCTACACTCTCTTGGCCGAACCCTCTTTTTGGGTTTGCATTCAAGATCTCTCAAGCACTCTTGGCCAAGGATCAAGGAGGAAGAGGAGGCTAAGGAGGGAGAAGATAGGAAGAGCAAGATGGAGTGAAAGAAACCAGAGGAGTCGCGGAATCGGTAAGTACTCGTTAAGATTTCATAAGTAAGAAAAAGATGATCAAGGATCACGGTTTGGCCCTTGCATGGCCAAACTCTAAATGGTATACACAAGAACCATCAAAGACCAAAAAGGGGTTGGATGAGGTTCGGCCATGATGTATGGCCGAACCCCATCAAAAGACCAATCTTGGATTTATGATTTTAAAATGGAAGGGTATTATTGATGTTAAAAGTTTTTAAGGATGAGATTGGTGGAAAAACATTAACAATGTAAATGGCCTTACAATGAGGTAAAGGATGGAGAACCAAGGACCTTAGGGTTCGGCCATGGTGTATGGCCGAACCCCATAGAGAATTATTGAATTATGTTATGTATTTAGATCATGGAAATAATGGGAGGATGATGTTAAGTTTAATTGATTTTAAACATGGTAATTGATGTTTCAAAAAGATGAACCTAAATGTATGGTTAAACCCATGGAAGGAGTCAAGGAAGTTTTATGGGTTTAAAATGATGTTTAAAAGGGAAGAACATGGACCATAGGGTTCGGCCATATGAAAAGACATTGGTTTGATTTTATTGGATTTGAAGGAAGGAAATCATAAGTGTATGTGTTTGATTTTGTTAAAGTTTTAAAAGAATTTAAATGGATGGAGGTATGAGAATCAATCATAGATGTATAATAGTTTTAATGGAAATAAGGAACCACATGGCCGAACCCCATGGAGAGAATGATGGATAGTGTGGTCATTTGTAATGAATTTTGAAGATGGCTAATGATTTAGAAAAGTATTGGGCTGTTGGATAAAAAAAAAAAAAAAAACAAAAAGAATGGAAAAGAGAAGCACCAAAACCAAAGGGGTAGGTTCGGCCATGGTGTATGGCCTAACCCCACCAAGTGCTATTTATGGATTTAGATATCATAGGGTTCGGCCATGGTGTATGGCCAAACCCCATGAACCATTTGGTGAATCATTTTTGAGACTTGGTCATAAGTAAATAAACCAATTAATTAGCCATGGATGATTAATGGCATAGAATGTAATTAAGGGTGAAAAGGATGAACCATGGAAAATATTTAGTGGATTTAAATGATGATCAATGATAAATATTTGTGGTACAAGTGATTAGATGTATGAATCAAGAGGTCATGATCTTGTATTTAACTTAAAGATCAAAGGGTTGAAAGAGGAGCATAAAACCAAGGAAGTGAGGTTTAGCCATGTTGTATGGCCGAACCCCACTAAGGAATTTTATGGACTTAGGTTGTTGTGTGTGTAAAAAGTTTAATGTGTGAATGATTAGATTAATGGAGTGATGACTGAGTAATAAATAAAGGAAGGGCTAAAGTCAAAGTAAGTGAGGTTCGGCCATGGTGTATGGCCGAACTCCACAAAGGTGTGTTTATGGACTTAAGAATAAATGGAAAATCAAATGGAATATGGATTGACTTGTTGATGTGTAACAAGGTGACGGGACCACACAAACGGGGCACAATCGTCATTGGTTGCCGATTTAAAGCTCAAGGACACCTTAGTTGTCTTGGGTAGGATTCTACCTCATTGATACCATGGGATATGTATGATGGTTTTTAATTCCTATTTTGATGAGTTATTTTGTATAAGTGATATGTTTTCAAGTATGGGATTTTAAATGCTATGATTTGTATAATTGCATAGCATGTGGACATTTGCATCTCATGCATGGCATGGGGGGGATGATATGTAACCGGAGGCCACACTCTGTCAGGGCGTCCGTAAGGCAACTGTGGGGGTACCTTGATGTGCATTATCCATCAAGAGGTAACCGGAGACCCACTCTCCGTCGGGGCATTCGTAAGTCGTGAGGGGTACCTTAATGTGCATTATCCCATCAAGAGGTAACCGGAGGCCACACTCCGACGGGGCGTCCGTAAGACCACTGTGGGGATACCTTGATGATGAGTTTTCCATCAAGAGGATACTATGTGTTTGATACCTTGATGAGGAGCTTTCCATCAAGAGGATGTTTTGTATGGCTGATGGGTGGGACTCATGGCATATGGCACCCATGGCATGGCATTGCATCAGCATGATTATGATCTCTATTATCATGCATTGTTGTTGGTTTTATCTGTATGATTGGATCTCTATTATCATACTAGATTTTGGATACGATGTTTTACAAATACGATATGATGTATTATATTTGGATTTTTATACTAACCCATGTGTTTGACCCTAATTGGAATACCTACTGGGCGCGTTGTCTAACGCCCTACTTCTACCCTAGTTGATGACACAGGAAGGGAATAGAGCGAGGAACATGATCAGAGCCAAGCTTGGGAGCTTGGATGATTAAGTTATATGTTGTTTAAGTTACTCATGGATATTGTATTTGAGTAGGTAGTAATTGGGAATGTAATAACGTAGATATATTTGCTATGGTTTGGATGGTTAATATTGGATATTCAACTTAAGGTAATTATTATTAAGTGATGGATGTACTTTGTTATCTAAAATGGAATAGGATTGTTATCCTATTATAATTCGACAAATATGATTATTCCGCATGTTAACTTGAGTACGTGTGAACCATTTTTGTGGACTTGGTCCAAACACATGTATGGTTGGCCAGTTAAGATCGGGCTTTAGAAGCTCGAACTTAGCTCGCATCGTGACGTCCCGCTCTCTATCACTTTTAAAACAAAAAATTGACTCTAATTTTCGGAAAGTAAGTGAAAAAGGGCGGGGGGTTACTGTTGGTATTAAAGCGAAACGGGAAGGTTGAATCTTTCGAAGTAAGATTAAGACGGTTTCATGTCTCACTGATAGATAAGAATCCCAACTGGCCGACTCTTCGGAGTCCATTGCACGGGGGCCGGATTATTTTACTTCGTTAGACTTAGACTGAAACATTCAATCTGAGAGCAATAAGGAATGATAGCAAATGAAGGACAGTCACTATAAATTGGATTATCAAACATAGCAAATTCGGAGATACTTCCCCATATCCTTAGATTGAGAACCGAACACTTGATACTTAGGAAGTTTCCCCAACAACAAAGAAATACAAAGAGTGTTTAATTGGCAATTTCCACAAACAAGAGATATTATATGATGCATAGGAAAGCGAACCAAACAAGAGAGATTAGGTGATACATATGGAAATTCCCCAAAACAAAGATTAGTTTGATTTGAACTGCGGTTGTAATTGATATGCTTTTGTTGTTGTGATACAGATGTAACGCCCCGCCCTTTTTCACTCGCTTCTTCCCGTAAATCAGAGTCTATTTTTTTTTTATAAACGAAGAGTGATAGAGCGCGGGACGTCACGATACGAGCTAAGTCCGAACTTCCAAAGTTCGACCCTTAACTGACCAACCCTATGTGTGCATGGACTAAGTCCACGAAAATAGTTCACACATAGCAATATAAACATGCGGAATATTAACATCAAAATTGCGGAATCATAATAGAATCAAATTCTATTTCATTCAGATAGCAAAGTACGTCAAGTCCTTAATCATCATTCAAATACCATAATTATCAAAATTAACATCCATCCATCTAAGGTATTACATTCTGAATCTAGATACTCAAATACAAGTTCATGAGTAACTTTATTCAAAACATATAAAATAAGTCTTCCAAGCTCCTATCCCTGGCCCGTCTTGCGTTCATCGTTCCCCTGATTTCCTGTATCATCGACTATGGTAGAAGTAGGGCATTAGAAGAATGCGCCCAGTAGGTATTCCAGTTACTGCTAACACATGGTTAGTACAAAACATATAATAATATCGTAATGTCAAAAACCATATAAAACCATGCCATGCAATGATGACAAATGCAATGAGTCCCACCCATCACATGTACATAAAAGTACCCACCACATAAGTCTTTCGGACGCCCCTGCGGAGTGTGGACTCTCCGGATTCTTCTTGATGGAAAAGCACATTAAGGTACCGTACATAGGTTTTTCGGACGCCCCGACAAAGTGTGACCCCTCCGGTTACAAATCCTCCACCCCATGCCATGCATGAGATGCCAATGAAGCACGTGCTATTTTATAAAATAAACATAGCATTTAAAAATCACATTTAAAACATATCCTTTGAAACATAATATCATCAAACATAAGATAAAACAAATGTACATAAACCCATGGTTTCAAAGAGGTGGAATCCTACCAAAGAACGCTAATGTGTTCTTGCGTCTTTCGTCCGGTAACCGCTCACGATCGTAGATACCTTGTGAGGTCCCGTTACCTTATAATATAAAATCAATCAAAACCAAGTCCCACTTGATTTACAATATTTTAAGTCCATAAACCAATCCCCATTGGGTTCGGCCTTACACCATGGCCGAACCCATGGCTTTCCATTTTTCACACTTATTTACCAAATTGCCATTGGTCTAATCATACCCAAAACATTCCTCATGTTTAGGTTCGAAACATAGATTCATAGACATCTAAGTTCACCAAACAATTCCCATGGGGTTCGGCCATACACCATGGCCGAACCCATGGTCCCTTATTTTCACTTAATTACGAAAATGCCATCCATGGCTATCATCACCCATTATTCTCATTCATAATGTACTTAGACTAATAATTAACCCAATAATCCGAGTTCATAAAATAAACCTCATGGGGTTCGGCCATACACCTTGACCGAACCCATGATCCTCCACTTTGGCATGTAATTACAACTTTGCCATTACCTTCATCAATAATCCATAACATACATTTGTATCCTTCACTTTATTTAAACTACACAAAACATAATCCACAAATTTGATTCATGGGGTTTGGCCATACACATGGCCGAACCCATGATGTCTTTGTTTCCAATTTTCACTAATGATCCACAATTAGGAAGTTTCCAAATTAATCATCCATCCTTCCATAATAAGAAGGTTTCCAAATTTATCTCCACCTTTTATATTTAGAAGGTTTCCAAAATAACATTCCATAATTAGAAGGTTCCTAAATTAAAGCTTTCTAATTTAGTCTTCACCTTCCAAAAATAGAAACTTTCCAAATAAACCAACTTCCCTAAATAATTGCTTTCTAATTTGGCAACCTCCTTCCATAATTAGAAGGTTTCTAAATTTAATATACCATTTCCATAATTAAAACCTAGTGGGGTTCGGCCATACACCATGGCCGAACCTCACCCATGGAAACAAATCTAACCTTTTCCATTATTTTCTAAATTAATAACATCCTCCATGGGGTTCGGCCATGGTATGGTTCATGATCTTTGACCATTAATTTAAATCCATTAAATTTTATCAATATCCTTTCCATGGGGTTCAGCCATGCCACATGGGCGAACCCTATGGTTCATCTTATTCCATGGTTTTCCAACCAAAGAACCCATGACTTAAACCATGACTTTCCATGGTTTTCGTTCCTTCAAATATAATCTATAATCTTCTATTTAAAATCACCAAAAACATCCATTAAAACAACATGAATTTATTAACCAACACCCATGGTTTTTTCCTCATTAACTATCCATACATTAACCATATTTTCTTTCATGGGGTTTGGCCATGCATTGTGGCCGAACCTTATGGTCCATGCTTCCATTAAAACACCATGATCATCTCCCAATTCTTTTCTATGGGGTTCGGCCAAACACCATGGCCTAACCCTATGGTTCTTTTATCTCAAAATAAATTTATCAAATAAAGTACTAACCGTTTCCGATTTCTTGCTCTTCCAATTCTTCTCCTTTCTTCTTAATTCTTTTTCCCTTTGCTCGCTGCTCTTTTTTTCTCTTGTTCTTGCCGTGAATGTGGATTGAGATGGAGAGAGGGAGAGTTCGGCTATAGTGTAAACCGTGTACCCCTCTTTGTCTCTCCTTTTATCACTTCTTCTTCATCTTAGTTTAGAAGATGCTTTAGATGCAATTGCTTAATGCCGTGTATTATAACTAGAGTTGCCGTGCACCCCCTTTTGTAATTAGTAGTTGCTGATTTTTTATCAAAGAGGGACTCCTTTGTGCGCACCACTCCCACACGGCTAAGGCTTCTTCTCTTTCTATTTGAACACCTTCTTAAATTAGTAATCCCCTAGTTTCACTCTTTAAGAGAGGAAAGGACTCCTTTTAAAATTGGTCTTATGTGCACCACATAGATAAACAAATCTCACATTCGGCCACACACTATCCCATACACGGCCATAAAATCTTCATTTGATTTCTTAAACATCTCCTTGGATATTCAAATCCAATATTCGGCCATGCATAATCTTTTAATTAATTTTGGACATAATGCATTACTAAAATAATTCAACCCATGTTAATTTTTATTGGAACCCTTTCCAAAACTGCTGGGTCCTAATTGGGCATTGTCCCAACACTTTACCCAATTTAAGATTCATATCTAAAATTCACAAGTTAATGGATAATTTTCATATAAAATAATAAATTGAAAATCCGGGGTGTTACAATACAACCCTCTTTTTAAAATTTTCGTCCCAAAAATCGAGTGAAGTAGGTTTTTAAACATTTACCTAAATAGTTCAGGATGAGCTTTCCTCATTTCCGACTCGAGTTCCGATGTGGCTTCCTCAATGCTATGTCGATCCCATACTACCTTGACAAACTGGATCGCTCGTTACCGTAATACCCTTTGTTCTGTGTCCATCACTCAGACAGGCTTCTCGACGTATGTCACGTCGCCTTGAACCTCTATGTCTTGTATGTTCAGTACGTGAGAAGGATCAGGATTGTACTTCCTCAACATCGATTTATGGAACACATCGTGTAAAGATTCCAACTGTGATGGGAATGCTAATTGATAAGCCACGTCCCCCATCCTTCTTATGATTGAAAATGGTCCCACAAATCTTGGCGACAATTTCCCTATCTTTCCAAATCTCATGTGTCCCTTCTGTGGCGATACTTTCAAGAACACCATGTCTGCCACTTCAAATTCAAGGAACCTCATTCTCTTGTCAGCATAGCTCTTCTGACGACTCTGCGCAGTCAATAAATGCTGCCGTATCAACTGTATCTGCGATGTAGTCTCTGCAACCAATTTAGATCCAATCAGTGCAGGCTCATCGGCCTCTGTCCAACACACTGGTGACCTACATGGTCTACCATATAATGCCTCAAATGGTGCCATCTGGAGGCTTGCCTGGTAACTGTTGTTGTATGGGAATTCTACCAACGTCAAATGATCCTCCCATCCACCTTTGAAATCTAGCATACATGCTCTCAGCATATCCTCCAGTGTTTGTATTGTCCTCTTAGAATGTCCATCAGTTTGTGGATGGAATGCTGTACTAGTCAATAAATCTGTTCCCATGGCCGTTTGCATGCTCTGCCATATTCTACCTGTGAATCGACCATCTCTGTCAGACACAATAGTCCGAGGAATGCCATGTAATCTGATGATATCCCTGATATACCGCCGACCCAAAGTCTCAGATGAGTCTGTCATCTTAATGGGAATAAAATGTGAGACTTGGTCAGTCAGTCTACCACGATCCATATCGCATCGTTGCCCTTTGAAGATCCTGGCAACCCTGTCACAAAATCCATGGAGATGTGCTCTCATTTCCATTCCGGCATTAGTAAGGGTTTGAGTAACCCTTGTGGTTTCTGATGTTCTGTTTTAACCTGCTGACACGTTAAGCAATGAGCCATAAATTCTGCCACATCTCTTTTGAGTCCGTGCCACCAGTAGTGTCTCTTCAGGTCATGATACATCTTAGTGTTGCCCGGATGAATAGAGAGTTTGGTCTGATGTGCCTCAACCAATAACTCTTTTCTGCAGCTGTTAGGTACATAAATCCTTCCTCGGAATAGAAGACCCTGTTCTGGTCGTAACTCCCATTCTGGTATGGCTTCACCAGTAGACATCTTGGCCCAAATCTCCTCCACCTCTGGGTCTGTCCGCTATTCCTGTTCAATTTTAGTAACCATGTTGGACCGTATAATCAAATTGTATATAGTCCCATGGTTATTGAGGTAAAGTTTAAACTCTCGAATGGTATTCAGCATCTCCATTCTGTCCTGATCAAACATGCCACTGATGCATGTGATAAGCGGCTAAGGGCATCTGCCACCTTGTTCGCCTTGCCAAGGTGATAACAAAGTGCAAACTCATAATCCGCCAGATATTCCATCCATCTGTGCTGCCTCAAGTTTAGCTCTTTCTGATCAAACAAGTACTTCAAGCTCTTATGATCTGAAAACACTTCAAATTTCTCGACATAAAGATAATGTCTCCAACTTTTGAGAGCGAAGACCACTTCGGCTAGTTCCAGATCGTGTGTAGGATAGAGACGTTCATGTATTTTCAATTGTCTTGATCCGTATGCCACCACACGATTACTTTGACTGAGTGTACACCCCAGTCCCTCTCCTGAAGCATCGCATTGTACCTCATAACACTTACCGCTTTTCGGCAAAACTAGGATATGAGCAGTGGTAAGTCTCGTCTTCAGCTCTTCAAATCTCTGGTTGCACAAATTTGACCATTCATATTTGACTCCTTTCTGAGTGAATCGAGTAAGTGGAGATGCAATTTTTGAGAAGTCCATGATAAATTTCCTTTAATAACCAGCCAATCCCAAAAAACTACGGATCTCGGTTACATTCTTTGGCTCTTTCCAATTTCTTACTGCCGCTATCTTAGCCAGGTCCACGGCTATACCTTCTTCTGATATAACATGTCCCAAAAAGCTGACCTCAGATAGCCAAAATTCACATTTATAGGCTTTAGCATATAGTTTGTTCTTTCTCAAAGTGTCCAGGACTATTCTCAGGTGCTCAACATGTTCTTCCTGAGTTTCGGAGTAAATCAAAATATCATCAATAAATACAATGACGAATTGATCCAAGTAAGGACGGAAAATCCTGTTCATAAGATCCATGAACACAGCCGGTGCGTTGGTGAGTCCAAACGGCATGACTACAAACTCATATAGTCCATATCGCATTCTGAAGGCTTTCTTGTCTATGTCCTCCTCCCTAACCCGGATTTGGTAATATCCGGACATCAAATCAATCTTACAAAAATGACTGGAACCTTTAAGTTGATCAAATAAATCATCGATCCTGGGTAGAGGGTACTTGTTTCTGACCATCAGCTGGTTCAGTTTTCGGTAATCCACACACATACAAAGTGAACCATCCTTCTTCTTTACAAATAAAATCGGAGCTCCCCAAGCCGATGTACTGTTCTGAACATACCCCAGTCTGAGCAGTTCATCAATCTGCTTCTTTAACTCGGACATCTCTGCTGGTGCCATCCGGTAATGTGGTAATGACACTGGTGCAGTGCCAGGATACAACTTGATTTCAAAATTGATCTCCCTCATGGGAGGCAAACCAGAGAGTTCCTTTGGAAAAACGTCCGCATAATCCCTTTACTATTTCTGGAAGTTCAACCACCGATGCCTTGTTGATTCTGATAATGTTCAATACCAGATGATTCAACCCTTCATACAGTCTGCTTTGTTTATCAGCACGCACCACATGTTGTTTTCCCTCGGGCGACCAAAATGTCACCCTGCGACGATAACAATCAATGTTGGCCTTAAAGCTAGCCAACCAATCCATGCCGAAAATAATATCATATTCTAACATATTTAGCACCAAATAATTGAACTCAAATCTGAATCCAGCAAGTTTAGTATTCACTGCTGTGCATATAAGTCCCAATGATGTGTGTCCGACGGGGGATACAATAGTGAGTGATGTGGACAGTTTTTGTACCAATCTACCAGTAGCAATTATAAATGCAGCAGATATGAAAGAGTGTG
This sequence comes from Chimonanthus salicifolius, assembly GCA_013350335.1. Taxonomy (NCBI): domain Eukaryota; kingdom Viridiplantae; phylum Streptophyta; class Magnoliopsida; order Laurales; family Calycanthaceae; genus Chimonanthus; species Chimonanthus salicifolius. The sequence goes on along the minus strand of CM023539.1, from coordinate 21,773,791 downwards.
ATGCTCCCGAATCAAATAATGTAAAGGCGTATGAACTACTGACTTACTGCCATACCTTGAATCACAGAGTGATCCTCTGCTGCTGGAGGTGCTAAGGTGAATACTCGTCCAGATCCTGTAGGCGGCCGTCCCGTCTGATTAAATGTCCTGCCTCCACGTGAATTAGCTGGCCTAACTAGTGGATGAGATAAACCCCTGGTATTAGAGGGTTTGTTGATGTAACGCCCCGCCCTTTTTCACTCGCTTTTCGAAAATCAGAGTCTATTATTTTTTAAAAGAGTGAACGAGAGCGGGACATCACGACACGGGTTAAGTCCGAGCTTCTAAAGCTCGACCCTTAACTAGCCAACCCTATGTGTGTGTGGACTAAGTCCACCAAGATAGTTCACACACATAAGTTAACATGCGGATAATATCTTATACTGCGGATTATAATAAAATCTAACTCTATTCTAATTTATTAGATAGCAAAGATGTACGTCCTTTTACAATGTTTAACTTAACTGAAATAATCAAATAAAATCATTCCAAACCATAGCAACATAACTAAGTTATTACATGTTCAACATTCTAAGTTATCTCAAATTACAAGTCCAAATAATAACTTTAAACAACTATTAAATAAACTCATTCAAGCCTCTAAGCTTAACTCCGTTCACGCTCATCGATCCCTTCATTTCCTGCGTCATTCACTAGGGTAGAAGTAGGCATTAGAACAACGCGCCCAGTAGGTACTCCGATTAAGGCTACCACAAGGTTAGTATAAAGCATGCATATAACATAATAATACATGATTGTCGAAACCTTATTAAACAATGCTATGCATGTATGCAGATGTAATGAGTCCCACCTATCACAAGTACACATAGCCTCTTGATGGGATTCTCATCATCAAGATACCACCACATAGGTCTTTCGGACGCCCCGACGGAGTGTGGACCCTCCGGTTTCCTCTTGATGGGATTCTCATCATCAAGGTAACCCACATAGGTTTTTCGGTCGCCCCGACAGAGTGTGGCCCCTCCGGTTACATAACCATCACCCCATGCCATGCATGAGACGTCAATGAAATACATGCCATTTTATAATATAATCTTAGCATTCAAATCCTCTTTGAAACATAACAATTTAACCCATATCTCATAAAATCAAGATTAAAACATCAAGTATAAACCATGGTTACAAAAAGGTAGGAAACCTACACAAAGGTCACTTAAAATGTCCGCTTTTCTTAAACCGTCACCCGCTCACGATTGCGCACCGTTTAAGAAGTTCCGTCACCTTTTTACCTAACAATAAATCAAACTTAAATCCCATTTGATTTCCAATTTAATTCTAAAACCAAGAACACCATCTTGTGGGGTAATGACACTGGTGAAGTGCCAGGGTATAGCTTGATTTCAAAATTGATCTCCCTCATAGGCGGCAAGCCAGGGAGTTCTTTTGGAAAAACATCGCATATTCTTTCACTATTGCCGGGAGTTTAGCCACCGATGCCTTGTTGATTCTGATACTGTTCAGTACCAGATGATTTAATCCTTCATGCAGTATGCTTTGTTTGTCAGTTCGCACCACATGTTGTTTTCCCTCGGGTGACTAAAATGTCACTCTGCGGCGATAACAATCAATGTTGGCCTGAAAGCTAGCCAACCAGTCCATGCCAAAGATAATATCGTACTCAGTCATATCGAGTACCAGATAATTGAACTCAAATATGAGTCCAGCGAGTTCAGTATTCACTGCCGTGCATATAAGTCCCAATGACGTGTCTCCGACAGGGGATACAATTGTGAGTGATGTGGATAGTTTTTGAACTAATGTACCAGTAGCAGTTATGAATGCAACAGATATGAAAGAGTGTGAAGCTCTAGAATCAAATAGTGCATAGGCATAAGAACTACTGACTACAGCCATACCTTGAATCACAGAATGATCCACATCCGCTGGAGGAGCTAGAGTAAACAATCGTCCAGATCCAGTAGGGTTAGGCGCCCGTCCCGCCTGGTTATATGTCCTGCCTCCTCGGGAGTTAGTTGGCCTAGCTGGTGGACGGAATGATCCTCTGGAATAGGAGAGTTTGTTAAGCTTTGGGCAATCCCTCTTGAAGTAACCCGACTGATCACAATGGAAACAATTGTTCACCCCTCTGGGAGCCTGATTGACTGATGCAGATGGGGAGGGATGATTGGGACAAAAGCCCCCCGTAAAACATAACTCATTAAAATAAGATAAAACCAACATACATAACTACGGTTTTAAAGAAGGTAGAATCCTACCCAAGACACTTAGGTGTCCTTGAGCTTTAAACTGGCAACCGTTCACGATCGTGCCCCCTTTGTGAAGTCTCGTTACCTTATAACATATCCATGAATTAAACCAACAACCCATTTGATTTGTAATGGAATCTAAGTCCAAAAACACAATTTGTGGGGTTCGGCCATACATCATGGCCGAACCTCACTTACTTTGATTTTAACCCTTAATCCACCAAAATCCACCTTAGTGGGGTTCGGCCATACAACATGGCCGAACCTCACCATCTTGATTTTGGTCCCTCTTTCAAGTCATTTGATTCTTTTAATTAAATCCAATCACTAATCCATTATGTAACGACCCCGCCCTTTTCACTCTAATAATCAGAGTTTATTTTTTTTTATAACAATAAACAAGTGATCGGGGCGGGACGTCACGACGCGAGTTAAGTTCGGACTTCTAAAGTCCGACCCTTAACTGGCCAAGCCCATGTGCGTATGAACTAAGTTCATAAGAACCGATCCACACATGGTACACATAAGACTTACGGAATAAACTTAATCTTAATCTAACTGTGGGTAATAATAGATCCTAAGACTACTCCATTTTATATTTTTAGATAGCAAAATACATAATCATATTCTCCAAAATTACTAAAATAACCTTTGACTAAACATTCATTCCAAACCATCCAAAATATACCAAACCATAGCTAGTTAACTAAATTATTACATGCCAACATCATCTAACTATCAAATTACATTGTCCAAATAAAAAGTCCATAAATCAATCCATAAATTAAAGTCCATTCAAAAGCCCAAGCTTCTATGCTTGGTTTCCTTCACGATCCTCGTTCTTCCCCTTTCCTGCGTCATCCACTAAGGATAGAGATAGGGCGTTAGATCAACGCGCCTAGTAGGTGTTTCTGATTAGGGCTACCATAAGGTTAGTATAAAAACATGCATTTAACATAGTAATACATGATCATCAAAACTCACAAAACAATGCCATGTATGTTATGCACATGTAATGAGTCCCACCCATCACAAATATACATAGCCTCCTCTTGACGGGATTCTCATCGTCAAGGTACCCCACAGTGGTCTTTCGGATGCCCCGAAAGAGTGTGGCCTCCGATTTCCTCTTGATGGGATTCTCATCATCAAGGTACCCCACAGTGGTCTTTCGGACGCCCCGATGGAGTGTTGCCTCCGGTTTCCATAATCACCACCTCATGCCATGCATGAGATGTCCATGAGTTCATGCCATTTGTAAATGCATCTTAAGATACAAAACCACTTGAAACATAATAACTTAGCACATAATTCATCAAAATTAAGATAAAACATCAAATGTAAGTGTGGTTACAAAAAGGTAGGAAACCTACACAAAGTTCACTTAGATTGACCGCTCTTTTAAACCGTCACCCGTTCACGACTTGTATACCATTCAAGAAGTCTCGTTACCCTATTTATATAACAGCAAGTCAAACATATGTCCATATAATTTCCAACTTAGTCTAAGTCCCAAAAACCACTTTGTGGGGTTCGACCATACCCCATGGCCGAACCTCACCCACTTAAATTTTGGTCTCTCTTTTATTTAACCAAAACCATACAAATAACTTATATACAAAACCAAATCCACCAAATGCAACCTTGTGGGGTTCGGCCATACACCATGGCCGAACCTCACTTAATTTTGTTTTAATCCCTCATTTGAATTCTTATGCCCAAACACACCATTCAAATAACTTAATCAAACACCTTAACTACAACCATACTTTGGTAGGGTTCGGCCATACAACATGGCCGAACCTTACCTCTTTGATTTTGACCCTTCTTTCCTTTGATCATTTTATTCATATTTACCATCTTGCCACTAGCATAACCCTTTGTTTAATTTTTCTTAAAAACCAAAGTCCATATCCAATCCAGCTTAGTGGGGTTCGGCCAAACAACATGGCCGAACTTCACCACTTAATTTGGTCCTTTAAATCCTTCATTTACCCATCTCCAATTACATTATAAATCAACACTAAGTCCACCAAATGAACATTAGTGGGGTTCGGCCATACTACATGGCCGAACCTCACCCTATGAATTTTTATCCCATTTTCCATCATCTATCATAGTTGATCATTTTAACACTAAATCCATAATTAAGCATATGTGATTCTTAAATCAAAAGTATATAACAATTCATAATTTCCAACATAATCTTAATCCTATTATCCCATCAAAACAGTCCATGGAGTTCGGCCATACACATGGCCGAACCCTATAGTTCTCTTAACTCAATGATTCCATCATTTATACATAATTTAGGCTCAACACTTTAGCCATAACAACCATATGGTTTAGCCATCCAATGGCCAACCAAAATATTACACTTATCTTCATTCAAAAACCCTTTAAAACTTTCATTACATGGTATGGTTTTTATCCCTCAAAAACCATAAAAATCACTAAATCCTTTCATGGGGTTCGGCCATCCAAAGTGGCCGAACCCTATGATCCATGTTTTGCCATTTTTAAATAGCATAGTCCTTGATCTAAACCCTTGATAGATTCGGCCATACAATGGCCGGATCATATTCCTTTAACCAACTTATTTAACAAGGGTTCATGGTGCATTTACCAATACTGCGACTCCTTCGGTTCTTTGACTACTTCTTGATCTTTACTCCGGTTTGCTTTTCCGTTTCTTTCTTAGTCCCTCCTTCCTTCTCCTTTAGGCGAGACTGATCTTGCTTGAAGACTCTTTGAAATGATTTAGCCAAAGTATTGATTTGAGAGAGAGAGATAGAACTTTGGCCTTGGATGAGAGTGACAACCTTGATGCCAAACTCCTTTGCTCTATGTGTATTTTGTCTTGGTGGAAGGATCAACCAAGGACTGATTGGTATGAAAGACAATCAGACAATGCCTTTGGTCTTGAGAGATGAGCAACGTCCAAGAGAGGGAGAGAGGAAGTGAAAATCAAACTCCTTTGGCTAATGAAATGATGATGTCTCTTGATGTTACAACTTGTAACTCCCCTCCCCATTCATCTCTTCAATTATTCCATTTTGGGGGTTTCATCCTTGAGATGAAACCCTCCAACGGTTTTTGACTCTTGACTGCCCTAGATGAAACCTTCTCCAAGTGTAAACCCACTTGTAACTCCAATTTGCTTAATGCCTCCCTTGGGAGTTTCATCTCAACCCAACGGCTAGCTTTTGGTTAACCTTGAGTAACTCCACATGCTCATTTAACTCCCATCTTGGGGGTTTCATCCTTAAGATGAAACTCCCATAGCATCCAACGGTCATATTTGAATATTGAGTTCCATAACCACCACCTTCCATTATGTGCTCATGTGGGAGTTTCATGGATGAAACTCCTACATGCCAACGGTTTTATATCTTAACCCTTTGGACCATTCATCTATCCCATGTAATTCCAACGTGTACATGAATTTAAACTTGAAATACACTTCACACCTTATGTAACTCCTAAAATAGTCACCCCATTCATTACTTATCTAGTGGTTACATGCATGAGATTACCTCTCCATGCAGCCAATGTATACAAGGGTTTGAAAATAAGCTCCTCACCTATGTAACTCCCATAACCGTCACATCATTGATTACTTATCTAAGAATTTCATGCATGGGATAACCTCCCATGCATTCCAACTTGTGGAGTGGTTTTATTATAAAGCTACAAACCTTCTCCCTCACATTTACATTTACTCAACTTAATCATTTAATTTAACTCCATCTAAACTCAATCAATTATTTCAACTCAATCCAACCTCAATCATTTATTCCAACTCAATCCAAACTCAATCATTTAATTCATCTTAATCCAATTAAGCTTTGAGCTCACCTAATGGTCAAAAATGTCAACCACGACCCATTGGGTCCCATTTGAGCCCTTTGACCCAATTAACCACTTTGACCCAAATAAATGTACATTACCCATTTAATTTAATTTAATCCCATAACACCTACAGTGAGTCTTATTTGAACAATGGATCCCACAATTTTTCTCATCTATGATCATAACCCTTTAATTCATAAATCCAATGGCATTTTCGTAAATATTGATATATTGAAAAATTCAGGATATTACACATTAATCTAATCATCCACACAAAAACCTTTTAACACACACATCAACCTAAGTCCATAAAAATTCCTTAGTGCTGTTCGGCCATACAACATGGCCGAACCTCACTTCCTTGGTTTTATGCTCCTCTTTCAACCCTTTGATCTTTAGGTTAGATACAAGATCATGATCTCTTGATTCATACATCTACTCACTTGTACCACAAATGTTTATCATTGATTACCATTTAAATCCACCAAATATTTTCCATGGGGTTCGGCCATGGTGGTTTATCCTTTTCACCCTTAATTACATTCTATGGGATTAATCATCCATGGCTAATTAATTGGTTTATTTACTTATAACCAAGTCCCAAAAATGATCCACCAAATGGTTCATGGGGTTCGGCCATACACCATGGCCGAACCCTATGATATCTAAATCCATAAATAGCACTTGGTGGGGTTCGGCCATAAACCATGGCCGAACCTCACCCTTGAGTTTTGGTGCTCCGTTTTTCCATTCTTCTTGATAATCAAAATGCATCCAAGTCCATCATATTACATTCATTTTAAACCTTTTGAAAAAACATCAATAGTCTTCCATTAAAACATATCATATATCCCTTCATTTTTCTTCCATGGGGTTCGGCCATACACCATGGCTGAACCCTATAGTTCCTTATCTCCTCTTTTAAATTCAATAACCATGATCTTAACCCTTGATGGGTTCGGCCATACAATGGCCGGATCATGTTTCCTTAACCATTTTTTTAACAAGAGTTTATTGAGCACTGACCAATCCCGCGACTCCTCCGGTTCTTTCCCTCCTACTTGTTCTTCCAATCCTTTCCTTATCCTCTTCCTCCTTCTTTCTTGTTCCTTTGGCCGAGACTGACCTTGCTGGAAACCCCTTGGAGTGGTTCGGCCAAGTGATATGGATTGAGAGAGAAAAACTTGAGGTCAAATTATTCTAAGTCCTTTTTGATCTTGAGAGGAGAATCGGCCTTGAGATGATTTTGAGGGAGAGAAGAACATGATAAAATTCTCTAAGTGTTTGGTCTTCTTTCCCTAGAGTGTTGGTCGGCCAATAGATGTCTTGAGAGAAAGATATCAGCCAAGAGGGAGAGATAGAGAGAATTGAACGATTAATCTTTTCCTTGATTACTAGGGTCGGCCCAAAGGTGATGACCTTGGTGCTCCCATGTGTAACTCCCATTCCTTAATGCTTCCCTCCTTAATGCTTCCCTTGGGGGTTTTATCCATGAGATGAAACTCCCAAGGCTCCAACGGTTGTAATGAGGTGCCTTGTGTAACCTTTACAAACCTCATTCATCTTCCATCTTGGAGTTTCATCCATGAGATGAAACTCCCATGTGCCCAACGGCATGTGTTTGTTTGAAAAGTGTAACCGCCACCCCTCCATTATTTGCCCATGTGGGAGTTTCATCCATGAGATGAAACTCCTTGTGCCCAACGATTTTCCTTCTTGGCTTGTGTAGCACCTTAAACCGTCCTCCTCCTTTCGGTGTTCCATTGGGGGTTTCATCCATGAGATGAAACTCCCATGCCAAAGTGTATTATGGTTCGAATTTGAAATAAGAAACTCCTTACCTTGTGTAACTCCCACAAAAACGCCACCACCATTCATTATTCATCTTGGAGTTTCATTCATGAGATAAACCTCCCATGCATCCAACGTTTACCCTTGGATTTGAAATATGTAACCCCAAAACCTTTCCATCCAACTCATTTCTCATATACATTTATTTAACTCACTTAACTCAACTCATCCATTTAATTCAACTCAAACATTTAATTCAACTCAACCATTTAATTCAACTCAACCATTTGATTCCATTTCCAACTCAAATCAACCCCAACCAAGGTAAGCTTGGACTCACTTGGTGGTCCACCAAGTCAACCAAGACCCATTGGGACTCAATTGGGCCTTTTGACCCAAATAGTCACCTTGACCCAATTAAATGTATCTTACCCATTTAAGGTCCATGTCCATTAATTCATAATTTAAAAGAACAAAATTCATGTAAATTGATATCTTAAAAATCCGGGGTGTTACAACTCCATCAAAGGATTATAATCTTGGATGAATGGTTTTAAAGAGAAGATTATGAACCATAGGGTTCGGTCATGGTGTATGGCCGAACCCCATGGAAGATTATTAATAATTTAAAAAGGTCTTTCCAAGGAAAAGTATTGATGACTGTAAAGGATTTGAATGAGGTCATGTTGAGGGATTTAATTGTAGATACCTTGGTTCATGAAACTTAAAGATGGAATATAGACATCATAGGGTTCGGCCATGGTGTATGGCCGAACCCCATGAATCAATTTTTATGGGTCATTCAAGGACCAATCATGTTAGATGAATAATTATGTTAGGAGATGGAAGGATTGGATTATGGGTTTTGTTTATGTTGATGAATTATTTTGTCATGAACATATGTTTTTGGACCTAAAAATAAGGAGATGGAAATAATGGCAATATTGTAAATATAGGCTAAAATGAAAGATCATGGGTTCGACCATGGTGTATGGCCGAACCCTATGAACCATGTTAGTGGGTTATTTATTAGCCTAAGCATGTTTTAAATGAATGAAATGGACAGCCATAGATAAAAAAATGGTAAGGATGTAATTAAGGGTGAAAATGATGGACCATGGGTTCAGCCATGGTGTATGGCCGAACCCCATGGGGGAATGTTTTATGGATTTAAGGTGTTGATAAGGTTAGATGATTAATTTATAAGTGTTTTGGTTTATGAATCAAGGATGGCATGGTTTTGGAATTAATTGAAAAAAATCAAAGGATTACAAAGAGGGACTAAATCAAGTGAGTGAGGTTCGGCCATGTTGTATGGCCGAACCCCACAAAGGTTGGTTTATGGATTTAGGTTAAGGGTTTAAATGATTAACTTAGGGCTGATTGATTAATAAATCAAAGGAGGGACTAAAACCAAGGGAGTGAGGTTTGGCCATGGTCTAGGGCCGAACCCCACAAGGTTGTGGTTATGGACTTAGACATTATTGTAAATCAAATGGGACATGGGATTAATTGGTTGATATGTTATAAGGTAACGGGACTTCACTAGGGGTGCACGATCGTGAGCGGTTTCCGGACGGAAGCGCAAGGACATGTTAGTGGTATTTGGTAGGATTCTACCTCTTTGATACCATGGGATATGTATGATGGTTTTTATTCCTGTATTGATGAATTATTTTGTATAAGTGATTGTTTCAAATATGGATTTTAAATGCTATGATTTGTATAATTGCATAGCATGGCATTTGCATCTCATGCATGACATGGGAGGGAGGATATGTAACCGGAGACCACACTTCGTCGGGGTGTCCGAAAGATCATTGTGGGGATACCTTGATGTGTATTTTCCATCAAGAGGTAATCGGAGGCCACACTCCGTCGGGGCGTCCGAAAGACCACTGTGGGGATACCTTGATGATGAGAATTCCATCAAGAGGATACTATGTGTTTGATACTGTAACGCCCCGCCCTCTCCGAGAAATCAGAGTCTAATTTTTTTTTAAAAAAATAATAGAATAACACCAGAAGAGACCAGGCGGCATCATGAAGCGAGCTAAGTTCGGACTTCCTAAGTCCGAGCCTTAACTGGCCACCCATGTGTGCATGCACTAAACCCATGATAACAATCCACACACGGAACTAAACAAGTTATGCGGAATAAACTAGACTAACTGAGGAATTAGACTGAATAGATAGCAAGTACAAGTTTCAATTATTAAATAACTTAATCCAAACATCCATTGTCAATACCATAAACAAACCATAGCAAAGTTTACTAGCTGTTACATGTCCATAAAATATAACTCAAAAGACAGTAATAAAGACATCCCAATCATCAATCAAGCGCTTAAGCTTGGCTCCACGCCAGGTCCACGACCTTCTCTTTCCCTTTTCCATTTCCTGTATTATCCTCTAAGGATAGAATTAAGGCGTTAGATCAACGCGCCCAGTAGGATTTCCGATTAGGGCTACCACATGGTTAGTATATAAAAACATGCATATATCATAATATATATGGTCATCAAAACAGATAAATCAATGCTATGTAATTATGCACTTGTAATGAGCCCCTTCCCATCATGCATATACATAGCCATCACTTGACGAGACTCTCATCGTCAAGGTAAATCACAATACACTTTCATTTCTTCTTGATGATATTCCTCCTGGCGGGACCCTCATCGCCTAAGGAGGTCGATGTGGCTCTCATCATCATAATATTTCTCCTGGCTGGACCCTCATCGCCTAAGGAGACCAATGTGGTTCTCATCATTATAACATTTCTCCTTGCGGGACCTGCATCGCCTAAGGAGACTAATGTATTTCTCATCATTATAATATTTCTCCTGGCGGGACCTGCATTGCCTAAGGAGGCCAATGTATTATCATCATCATGATGCTACTCCTGGCGGGACCCTCATCGCCTAAGGAGGCATTCCATAATCATCATCCCATGTCCATGCATGAGATGCCAATGAATATATGAAGCATGTACATAAATCTCATGATTCAAAAACCATTTGAAGCATAATAATAATAACAACATATCTTATCAAAATCATGATAAAACTAATCATCATAGTGGTTACAAGTAGGTAGGAAACCTATAGAGAATTCTCTTAAGTGACCATTCCTTTCAAGCGTCACCCGATCACGACTAGCGTACCGTCAAAGAGATCTGTCACCTTATTCACATAAACCATGAATCGACTTTAATCCCATAATACATTTGAATGGGGTTCGGCCATTTAACATGGCCAAACCTCATCATCTAAGTTGGTCCCTTTTTCTTTTCCATTTTTGTCATCGTTTTAAAGTCCCCAAATCAAGTCCCTTGATTTAATAATTCCATCCACTAGCTTCATTAAAACAGCCCATTAAAATCAATATCCAAAAATATTTATAAGTGGGGTTCGGCCATACACCTTGGCCGAACCTCACTTATGTACTTAGGTCCCTTCTTTCATCTCTTGATTGTTACACTTATTCTCAAAATTGCCATTGCTACCAATAAATAATTTTATCATGCATAAACTTTAAAACCACCAATTATTTCCATGAAATTGATTCATAACACCAAAACCATGGTCCATGTATGGCCGAACCCAATGGCTTTCACATTTGAATCTCCTTGTCATAACTTAGCCATAGAACACCATGGTTCGGCCATGAAATTGCCGACCCATGCCTTGTCCAAATGTTCACTTAGAACCCTTTTTTTTTAAACCCTTCATTTTGTTCCATGATATTCAAGTTTGAAACCCTTTAATTCAACAAAACAGTCCATAAATCTCACCATCCTTTCCATCCTTTAAATCCATATAAAATGGTCCATGGGGTTCGGCCATACCCATGGCCGAACCCTATGGTTCACTTGGTTCAATACTCTCCATGATTACTCATGGTTTTGACATGCTATTTCAACCATGATCAACACATGGTTCAGCCATATATTGGCCGACCTAATATACACACTTTATCTTCATTTTTAAACACCTTATCTCCATTTAAATAACATAACAACTCTCCACCATTGGTATGGTTTTTATCTCTCCAAAAACCATATCAAAATATCAAACACATTCATGGGGTTCGGTCATCCAAGGTGGTCGAACCTTATGCCCATGATTTGGACCTTTTTTAGCTTACATCTTATGTCCATTAAAACATGTACAATCTCCATGGTTTTTGCATGGTTTTTAGCCTTCAAAACCATCAATCTAACCAAATAATTTCATGGGGTTCGGCCATCCAAGGTGGCCGAACCCAATGATCCATTTTATCATTTTTTACCACCATTACCCAAGGTTTAAATCTTGATGCATTCGACCATACCCATGGCCCAAAACATGTTCCATTTGTCCCATGTTATTAAACAAAATTCAATGAAAATACTTACCAAATTCCTTTGTTTCTCTCTTGCCTTTGATCTTTACTTCCTTCCCTTTTGTTTCCTTTCTTTTTCCTTAGTCCCTAGCCGGATGTATGCTTGATCAATTGGTGAAGACACCACTAGCTGGTTGGCCAAGGAGGGGTGTTCTTGAGAGAGGGAGAGAGATGAGAATCCTAAGGTTTTGCAATGACCAATTCGGCCAAGTGATGGTGTTTGTTGCTTTTGTTAAACAACCCCATATCACCCATTTAATCCTCATTAAATCTTGCTCATACCAATGAGACATTGCTGCCAACCAATGCACCCATTGGCATCCCAACGTTGGAGGCTTGGGTTTCCATATGAGATGGAAACCCCTCCATATTCCCATGAGATTTTTATCTCATTCCATTCAATTCCATTTAACCATTACATGGAGATTACCATTACAAGTCCCCAACGTGTGGGACTTGTTTTGGTTTGTTTGAGACCAAAGCACCTCCTCATATTCCATTTGACTCAATGGAAATAAGACCTCTTTGATTTCCATTTTAACTCACCTAACTCAATGACTTAACTCACCACATTAAATGCCATTCATTTAATACACTTGAGTCCACTCAACCATTTAATTTAAATGCAACTCATTCTAGCCCCAACTCAACCTGATTTGACTCACAATTGAGCTCACTCAAGGGTCCACACGGTCAACCATGGTCAACATGGTCAACCCGACCCATTGGGTCCCCATTTAGCCCATTGACCCAATTGGCGCCATGACCCAATTATGGGTTGTTTAGCCATTTTAAATGTGGTTCTCATGTGCGCATCAGGCCTACCCATTTATGTTCCACTTAATTTCCAATCAAATCAGCTTAACCCCATTAAATTTGGGCTCACCCAATGGTCAAACAAGTCCATTATGACCCATTGGGTCCAATTGGGTCCTTTGACCCAATTAACCATATTGACCCAAATTGATATTCATTACCCATTCATGATAATTTGACCCTTATAATATATTCATAGGGTCTTAATTTGAACAATGGACCCCACCATTTCCTTATTCACATTTATTGAATTCACCAATCCAAGGGCATTTTCATAAATATTCATCTTATTAAGAAATTGGGGTGTTACAATATAACCCTCTTTTTAAAATTTTCGTCCCGAAAATCAAACGAAGTAGGGTTCCCAAAGTAAATTACATAAATAATTCGGGGTGAGCTGTTCTCATCTCCGATTCAAGTTCCCATGTGGCTTCTTCAACACCATGTCGGTCCCATACCACTTTTACGAACTGAATCGCTCTATTTTGCAACACCCTTTGCTCAGTCTCTAATATTCTAACCGGTTTCTCGACGTATGTCACGTCGCTTTGTACTTTTATATCTTGCACATTCAATACATGGGACGGATCGGGCTTGTACTTTCTTAGCATCGATACATGAAACACATTATGTAAAGATGCCAATTGTAGAGGAAGTGCCAGTTGATACGCTACATCCCCCATCCTTCTTATGATGGAAAACGGTCCCACAAATCTTGGTGATAGTTTCCCCTTCTTCCCAAACCTCATATGTCCTTTCCATGGTGAGACCTTTAAGAATACCATGTCCCCCACTTCAAATTTCAGAAACCTTCTTCTTTTGTCAGCATAGCTCTTTTGCCGACTCTGTACAGTTAATAATGCTGACGTATCAACTGAATTTGTGCTGTAGTCTCCGCGACTAGTTCAGGTCCAATCAGTACAGGCTCACCAGCCTCTGTCCAGCACACTGGTGATCTACAAGTCCTACCATATAAAGCCTCGAATGGGGCCATCTGAAGGCTTGCCTGATAACTATTGTTATACGTGAACTCTACCAGTGGTAAGTGGTCCTCCCATCCACCCTTGAAATCTAACATGCATACTCTCAGCATGTCTTCCAAGGTTTGTATCGTCCTTTCTGACTGTCCATCAGTCTGTGGATGGAAAGCGGTGCTAGTCAGTAGATTTGTCCCCATAGCTGACTGCATGCTTTGCCACACTCTGTCGGTAAATCAGCCATCTCTGTCAGACACTATAGTTAGGGGAATGCCATGTAGACGGATGATTTCCTTGATGTACCGCAGACCCAACGTCTCAGATGAATCCGTCATCTTAATAGGAATGAAATGCGCATACTTGGTCAGTCGGTCTACCACGACCCATATAGCATTGTTGCCCTTTTAAGATCTTGGCAACCCCGTCACAAAGTCTATGGAAATGTGCTCCCATTTCCATTCTAGCATTGATAAAGGTTTGAGTAACCCTGGTGGCTTTTTATGTTTAGTCTTAACTTGTTGACAAGTTAAACAATGTGCCACTAATTCCGCCACATCCCTTTTTAGTCCATGCCACCAATAATGCCTCTTCAGATCGTGGTACATTTTGGTGCTGCCTGGATGAATGGAGAGCCTGGATTGATGTGCCTCAATCAATAGCTCTTTCCTACAACTCTTTGGCACATATATTCTTCCTCGGAATAAAAGACCCTGTCCTGGTCGTAATTCCCATTCCGGTATGACTACACCAGTGGACATCTTGGCCCATATCTCTTCCACCTCCGGATCTATACGTTGCTCTTGTTCAATCTTGGTGACCATGTTGGATTGTATAACCAGATTGTATATGGTCCCATGGTTGATGTAATAGAGTTTAAACTCTCGGATGGTATTCAACATCTCCCATTTCGATCTGATCAAACATGCCACAGATGCATGTGATATACGACTGAGGGCATCCGCTACCTTGTTTGCCTTGCCTAGATGATATCGAAGCGTGAATTCATAATCCGCCAGATACTCCATCCATCTATGCTGCCTCAGGTTGAGCTCCTTCTGATCAAGTAAGTATTTTAAACTGTTATGATCAGAAAATACCTCAAATTTCTCACCATAGAGATAGTGTCTCCAACTTTTAAGAGTGAAGACCACTGCAGCTAATTCCAAATCATGTGTGGGGTAAAGACTGTAACACCCCAATTTCTCAATGAAGCGG
The DNA here is from genome assembly GCA_013350335.1 of Chimonanthus salicifolius. Taxonomy (NCBI): domain Eukaryota; kingdom Viridiplantae; phylum Streptophyta; class Magnoliopsida; order Laurales; family Calycanthaceae; genus Chimonanthus; species Chimonanthus salicifolius. The sequence goes on along the minus strand of CM023539.1, from coordinate 21,758,487 downwards.
AAAATTACGAAAATGCCCTTAAGTTGTTAAATTAATTATTTTGTGATGTCAAATAAGGAAATAGTGGGGCCCATTGCTCAAATTAAGATCATATGAGCACATTATGAATGTTAAGTTTGATTGGTTGGGTAATTTACATCAATTGGGTAAAAAATGGCTAAATGGGTCAAAGGGCCCAAATGGGACCCATCGGGTCTTACTGGATGATTTGACCCTTGTGTAAGCTCAAATTAAATGAGGTCAAGCTAAACTGATAGGAAATCAGCTATAGCAAAAATGGGTAGGCTTGATCCATATGTAAAAACCAGTTACAAATGACCAAAATACCCATAATTGGGTCATGGAATAAAAAACGGGTCAAGGAGCTAAAGGTGGACCCAACGGGTCGAGTTGACTATGGTTGACCGTGTGGACCCTCAAGGGAGCTAAAATATGAGTTAAATCAGTTTGAGTGGGACTGAAGTGAGTTGGAATTAAATCAAGTGGTGAGTCAACTCATATGCATTAAATGAAATGCATTAAGTATGTGAGTTGAGTGAGTTGAGATGGAAATCTAAATGACCTTGAGTTCAAGTGAGTCAAAATGGAAATTAAAGGGACTGCAACTCAATGAGCTAAGTGGGAATTTGAAGAGGTGGCTTGGTCTCAAACCAACCAAAACAAGTCCCACACGTTGGGGACTTGTTTTGGTGATTTTCCATGACGAATGTTAAATGCAAATGATAGGTTTGAGATGAGATGCATGGAAAGCTGAATGGCTGCATGGGTAGGTGCCAAGGGGTGCCTTGGATAGCACCCAAGACCCATCGTTTTATGCAAGAATTGATGAAGGAGTGGAGGGGTTTTGGGGGCTGAAATACAAAAGGATTGAACCCCCATGTTTGGCCGATTTTCACATTGCAAAAGCCTTAGAATTCCCATCTTTTTCCCTCACTCAAGAGCACACTTTCTTGGCCAAGTTTTACCTTGGTGATTTCACCATTGGTTCAAGCATATAATCAGCAAAGGAAGGGAGGCTAAGAAAGATAGGAAGCAAGGATCAAAGGGCAAGACAAGAAGCTTGAGAAATTTGGTAAGAATTCTTATGGATTTTGGTTTTAAAAATGAGTGTTAAGTTATGAATTTGGATGACATAATTTGGTCATGTATGGCTGAATTTGTCATAGGTTTAAACCATGGGATATGGTGTCTAAAAAGGATTGGAAATGGACCATTGGGTTCGGCCACTTTGGATGGCCGAACCCCATGGAAACAAGTGGTTGATTTAGATGGTTTTTGGAAATTAAAACCATATAAGTTGGGACTGTTATTAGATGTTTGTGTTAGATTTAAAATGCATGTTTTAAGAAGGTTAAAACATGGATTTGGATGTTTGGTTCAGACCCAAGATAAATGGTTAAATGTTTCAAAACCAAAGGTCATGGTGTTCGGCCAATGAGCATGGCCGAACCCTATGAAATTGGGTTAGTTATTGGATGATGTTTGATTAGTAAAACTCGGTAATAATATACTGTTTATTACATGATTGTTGGAGGTTTAAAAATAGTAAGAATAACCATTGGGTTCGGCCACCATGGAGGGCCGAACCCCATGTAAAAGGTTGTTGGTTTTCATGTTGTGAAACATGGAAACCATGGACTTTTATGGACTGTTTTTGGATGAATTTAATTAGATGGTTTCTAAGAGGAATAAAGGCAGCAATATGATACTGATATTGCATGATTAATTAACGCCTAAAGCATGTTTGAAAGACTATTTCATGGACATAGGGTTCGGCCAACTTGAATGGCCGAACCCCATGAAAGAGATTGATGATTGTTATGAATTTGGAGAGTTAGAAACCATGCAATATCATGGGGTTTCTATGGGATTTCAAATAGAAATATGTTTGCCATTTTTTTTATGGCTAAGATGCATGATAAATTATGAAAGATCATTAGATGAATTGTATCCAAAGAACCATGAGGTTCGGCCATGTGAATGGCCGAACCCCATGGGTTGCTTTAGGGTTTTTATTTGATTTACTTGGTGTTATGGTCACTGATTTGGGTTAGCTTTTGGATGGCTGAACCATGTATTGATCATGGTTCAAATAACATATTAAAATCATGCGTAATCATGGAGAGTATTGAGCCAAGGGAACCATTGGGTTTGGCCATGTATAGGGCCGAACCCCATGGACCATTGCATGGGTTAAATAGGCTAAGCTTATGAGTAGTAATTGTTAATGGTTCCATGTTGATTTAAAAGGTTTAAAATATCCTAATGGAGAACCATATGGTAATGGATAAAAGAACCATTGGGTTCGGCCAAATGTATGGCCGAACCCCATGGAGTAAGTTTGGTGGATTAAAGGTTGGATGACTAAGGTGGATTAGCTATGGGATTTGGTCTTTGAACAAAAGTAAGCATTGGTTTAATTCCAATGGCAAAAACCGTAAATACTAGTCAAATGATAAAAATGAATAGAGAAGGATTAAAGGGCTTAGAAGAAGGGCCAAACTCAAGTGGTATGGTTCGGCCATGGTGTATGGTCGAAACCTACCAAGACATGTTTGAAGTATGAAATGTTTATCAAATGAAAAAGAAAGATTAAACCCCACAATATGGTATATGAGACCTAAACTTGATTAGGAATCAAGTAGATTAAATATTGATTTGCTGTTACATGACAAGGTAACGGAACGTGAACGACGGGCAAGTCGTGATTAAGTGAAAAAGAACAAACACTGAAGCGAATTTTAAGTAGGTTTCCTACCTACTTGTAACCACAGTTTTACCCCAGTTTTCTTTTGAGACTCTTGTTTTATTATGTGTTTCAAATGATATATTATGCATTAACAAATGGCATACAGGCATTGGCATCTCATGCATAGACATGGGATTATGAATGAGGTTCTACAGTGTTGCAATTTATGAGTTACGTCCTCTTTTGGCGGTGCAAGTCACGCCAGGAGGAGTAACATGATGGTCATAGTCACATTGGTCTCCTTAGGCGATGAGAGTCCCGCCAGGAGGACTAATACGTGATATGAACCAAGTCAATGATGAAGAAATGTAAGTGTACTGTGATTTACCTTGTCGGTGAAAGGCACGTCAAGTGATGGCTATGAATGTACATGATGGGGCAGGCTCATTGCATGTGCATACTTCATAGCATTGTTTTACATGTTTTTACTAATCATGTACTATGATATATATGCATGTTTTATATGCTAATCATGTGGTAGCCCTAATTCGGGAACCTACTGGGCGCGTTGATCTAATGCTCTAATTCTATCCTCAGAGGAGAATGCAGGTACAAGGAAAGGGAAAGAAAAGGTCGTTGACCGAGAGGGGAGCCAAGCCTAAGCGCTTGAATGTTGGAGTGGACTTCTTTATATTACTGTCATTCGAACTATATTTTGTTGGACATGTAATAAGTCATTACTTGCTATGGTTTCACTAGGTTAATAACTTTGGATGGTTGATTTATGTTAATTAATGTTAGAGACTGTTACTCGCTATCTAGTCTTTTTATTCCGCAGTTAATCTAGGTTATTCCGCATGTTGATGTTAGTTCCATGTGTGATTCATTATCATGGTCTAGTCCATGTACACATGGGTGGCCAGTTAAAGTTCAGACTTGAGTAGCCTGAACTTAACTCGCGTCGTGACGCCGCCCGCTCTCTTCTGATGTTTTATTATTATTTAAAAAAAAAAAATTAGACTCTGAATTCTCGGAAAGGGCGGGGCGTTACAAAGACGTTCATGTATTTTCAACTGCCTTGAACCATACGCCACCACACAATTACTCTGACTGAGTGTACACCCAGTCCCTCTCTTGAGGCATCGCAGTATACCTCGTAACACTTGCCACTTACCAGCAAAACTAAAACAGGGGCAGTGGTAAGTCTTGTCTTTAGCTCTTCAAACCTTTGATTACACAGATCTGTCCACTCATATTTGACTCCTTTCTGAGTGAGTTGAGTCAATGGAGACGCTATTTTGGACAAATCCATGATAAATCTTCTGTAATAACCAGCCAATCCCAAGAAACTACGGATTTCAGTTACATTCTTGGGCGCTTTCCAATCTTTCACTGCTGCCACCTTAGCCAGATCCACGGCTATACCTCCTTCAGATATAACGTGCCCCAAGAAATTGACCTCGGATAGCCAAAATTCATATTTACTGGCTTTGGCATTTAGCTTGTTCTGCCTCAAAATATTCAAGACTATCCGTAGATGCTCTGTATGTTCCTCCTGACTCTTGGAATAGATCAGAATATCGTCAATGAACATGATTACAAACTGATCCAAATATGGATGGAAGATCTTGTTCATTAAGTCCATGAACACAGTCGGCGCATTTGTGAGTCCAAATGGCATGACTAGAAACTCGTATAGTCCATACCGCGTCCTGAAGGCTGTCTTCTCTATATCTTCCTCCCTAACCCGTATTTGATGATAACCAGACATCAAATCAATCTTTGAAAAATGGCTGGAACCCCTCAATTGATCGAACAAATCATCAATCCCGGATAGAAGGTACTTGTTCCGGACAGTTAGCTGATTCAGCTTCCGATAATCAACACACATCCGAAGTGAACCGTCCTTCTTCTTTACAAACAATACTGGAGCTCCCCATGACGATGTGCTGTGTCGGATACATCCCAGCCTGAGCAGTTCGTCGATCTGCTTCTTTAGTTCCAACATCTCTGCTGGTGCCATCCGATAGTGTGGTAACGACCTGGTGAAGTACCAGGATACAACTTGATTTCAAAGTTGATCTCCCTCATAGGCGGTAAACCAAGGAGTTCCTTTGGAAACACATCCGTAAATTCATTTACAATTGCCGGAAGTTCAGTAATTGGTGTTTTATTTATAATGATATTATTCAATACCACGTGGTTCAACCCTTCCTACAATCCACTCTGTTTGTCTGCACGAACCACGTATTGCTTTCCCTCGGGTGACCAAAATGTCACTCTTCGACGATAACAGTCAATGTTGGCCTGGACCTTAGCCAACAATCCATGCCGAATATTATATCATAATCAACCATGTCGAGTACCAGATAATTGAACTCAAATCTGAGTCCAGCTAGTTCAGTGTTAACTGCCGTGCATATAAGTCCCAATGTCGAGTCTCCGACAGGGGACACAATTGTGAGTGTTGTGGCTAATTTTTGCACTAAGGTACCGGTAGCAGTTATAAATGATGCAGCTATAAAGGAGTGTGAAGCTCCAGAATCAAATAGTGCATATGCATAAGAACTACTCACTACCGCCATACCTTGTATCACCGCATGATCCTCATTTTTTAGAGAAATTAAAGTAAATACAGCTTCAGTAGGGTTGGGCACCTCGTTTCGCCCGATTATACGTCCTGCCTCCCCAGTCTGGCTGGTGGACGAAACGTTCCTTTGGAGTGTGAAAGCCTGTTGAGTTTTGGACAATCCCTCCGGAGATGACCCGGTTTATCACAGTGATAGCAGTTGCCCATCCCTTTAGACGCCTGAGTGACTGCTACAGATTGAGAGGGCTGGTTGGAACGAAAGCCCCCAGTAGATCCAACAGATGGTGAGGGTCTACTGAAGTTCGGTCGGAACTTCTTGTTGGGCTGATAGGTACCCCTCCCACTCGGTGCTCGACGGTTGTCAACTCATGCAAACTCCACCAGTTCTTGCTCCACAATGGTAGCTTTACTGACCACTTCCGCCAGCGTAGCCGTTTGAACACGGTCACTCTGGCCCTAATGCTTGGCCGCAACCCACGCTCGAACTTAAGAGCCCGCAGGTGCTCCGTGTCCACAATATAAAATGCATAAATTGATAGACTGAGAAATTCTTGGTGATACTCAGCTACTGTCATCGAGCCTTGCACTAATGACAAAAATGCTTGGATCTGGCATTCCTTTTCTTCTTCCGAGAAATATTGATCTAGAAATGTCGTTGAGAACTGCTCCCAGGTCATAGCGATCCTTTCTCTTTCTGGCACAAGTGCCTGCTGTTTCTCCACTACTTCCCACCACCTTCCAGCATCATCTATCAGTTGTGATGTGGCTAGTAGAATCCTGTGGGCATGACTCTTGATATTCAGCAGAGTCAATATTTGGGAGATTTTCTTCAACCAGTTCTCCGCTCCAACAGGCCCTTCTCTCCCCTTGAAGTAAGGAGGACGCTGTTGTTGAAAGTCTCTGACCATATTCCGGTCATTAACCTCACTCGAGTTTCCATCTCCATTCATATGTCGTTGGAGGACAAAAGTAACCATAGCTTGCACCAAGCTTTGTAGTCCAGGAGGTACGTAGGGTACAGTCACGTTGCTGTTGTTGTTCTTCTCTTCCTTCCGTCTATATGAAGTCATTATCCTCCTCTTCGTCCCGTCGATATGTAGGATCACTATCCCCCTCTTCGTCCCGAGAATGATGGGATTCTTCCTCATTGAGTGATCTTTCATGAACTGATCTCTCCTAATCATGAACTGATTGCTCCTTGTCATGTACTGATTGTACCTTCTCATGTACAACTTTCGCATGTTGAGGTACCACTTTCCCATGTTGAGTGATTATTAACAATTTCTCCTTCCCTTTACCGTCTTGTCGAGTGCTTCTTTTTGAAGCCCCCTCGCCTAGTCCAATTTGTAATACTTTTTCCTTTCCCTTCGGATTTTGTAGGGTCTTTCTCGTTGGAGCCATTTCTTCCTAATTCATGGAAACATTATTGGCTTAGTTTTCTTCGCAACATACATTAAATGCCATAAATCCTCATAGAATCATAAAATTGCATATTTTATATATATTCATATTCCATCTTTGTACAAGGGTTGGTAGGGTTAAAAAAAAAATCCTATAAAGAACAAAATGCACCCTTACAAAATATTCCCCTTTCCTCTCACTTTTCTTTCTAACCTGTTGACCTAATCTTCCGTGGAAGATCTTGCATCATCAGCGAACCTTGAAGCGATTATCAGGACATGTCATCGACATGTGTCCCAATACTCCACATGTCCAGCAGGGTATTACCCCTGGTCCTCCAATATAAGGACAATTAGTCATTGCTTCTCCGTGCCCATGTAGTCCACAAGCTGGGCAGACAATGTCCAGGTGATAAGGACAATACATACAGCTGTGCCCGTCTTGGTTGCACAACTCGTACATGTAGTCAGGATCAATCTCCCCAACCGATGCTACTATTACAGGAACATCTTCCATAGGGTCCTCCGGAACTGATGCTAGGTCCAATTCCTCTTCCTCAGGAGGTTCCATTATCCAAGAAATATCTTCCATAAAATCCTCCGGAAATGGTGCTAGGTCTAATTCCTCTTCCTCGGGAGGTCCCTCCTGAAAGTCCACGTTAACTTCCAAGTTGGAGTTGTTGGAAGCAGACACCAAGTCTATTGGACAGCTAAGTGTTCCCTTATCCCACAATTCCGTGTACTAATTCTATCCTTAGAGGATAATGCAGGAAATGGAAAAGGGAAAGAGAAGGTCGTGGACCTGGAGGGAAACCAAGCTTAAGCGCTTGATTGATGATTGGGATGTCTTTATTACTGTCTTTTGAGTTATATTTTGTAACACCCCAATTTTTCAATGAAATGGAAAATTACGAAAATGCCCCTGAGTTATTAAATTAATTATTTTGTGATGTCAAAATAAGAAATGTTGGGGCCCATTGTTCAAATTAAGATCCTATGAACATATTATAAGGGTCAAATTATAATGGATGGGTAATGTACATCAAATTAGGTCAAAATGGTTAATTGGGTCAAAGAATTCTCAACGGTTGGAATAATTACGAAAATGCCCCTGGATTGGTGAATTCAATAAATGTGATTGTAAATAAGGAAATAGTGGGGCCCATTGCTCAAATTAAGATCATATGAGCACATTATGAATGTCAAGTTTGATTGGATGGGTAATTTCTCAATGAAGTGGATAAATTACGAAAATGCCCCTGATGTGTTAAATTAATTATTTTGTGATGTTAAGTAAGGAAATGGTATGGCCCATTGCTCAAATTAAGATCATATGAGTACATTATGAATGTCAAGTTTGATTGGATGGGTAATTTACATCAATTGGGTCAAAAATGGCTAAATGGGTCAAAGGGCACAAATGGGACCCATCGGGTCTTACTGGAGTATTTGACCGTTTTGTGATTTTAAATTAAATGGGGTTAAGCCTATTTGATTGGAAATCAAGTGGAGAAAAAATGGGTAGGCTTGATCCATATGTAAAAACCAATTAGAAATGACCAAAATACCATAATTGGGTCATGGAGTCAAAAACGGGTCAAGGAGCTAAAAGTGGACCCAACGGGTATAGTTGACTATGGTTGACCGTGTGGACCCTCTAGGGAGCTAAACCACGAGTTAAATCAGTTGAGTGGGACTGAAGTGAGTTGGAATTAAATCAAGGGTTGAGTTAACTCATGTGCATTGAATGAAATGCATTAATTATGGTGAGTTGGACATTGAGTTGAGTGAGTCAAAAAATGGAAGTCAAATGGGCTGAAAATTCAGTGAGTTAAGTGGAATATGAGGAGGTGTGGTGATCTCAAACAAACCAAAACAAGTCCCACACATTGGGGACTTGTTATGGAGAGTTTCATGCAAAACATTAAATGGAATATGGGGGGTTTCTATCCCATTTGGAAACCCCAAGCCTTCAACGTTGGAATGCCAATGGGTGCATTTGTTGGCAGCAAGTGGCCCATTGGTTTAGGCAAGAATTGATGAGGGAGTGGAGGGGTTATGATGGCTGATATACAAAAGCAATGAACACCAAGGTTAGCCGACTTTTGTCATTGCAAACCCAAGTTTTTCCATCTCTTTCTCCCTCTCTCCAATTGGTGTTCTTGGCTGGAACAACAGAGGATTTTGGTACCAAATATTCAAGCTTAAACCAGCAAGGAATTAAGGAAGAAAGGAAGAAATAAAAGATAGGAAGCAAGGATCAAAAGTCAAGAAGAAAGGCTTGGGAAAATTGGTAAGTATTTCATTGAGTTTTGTTGAAAAACATGGAACAAATAGGGTGTGGATTGGGCCATGATCATGGCCGAATACACCAATGATTAAGATGACCATTGGGTTCGGCCACCATGAAGGGCCGAACCCCATGAAAATAGATGGTTTGGTTTTCATGTTTTGAAACATGAAAACCATGGATTTTGTGGACTGTTTTTGGGTTTTGTTTTAAGATTTAAATACATGTTTTAGAATGGTTAAAAACATGGATCTGAATGACATAGGGATTGAAGTTTATATGGTCTAAAATCAGTGGATTAAAAGATGGAAATGGACCATTGGGTTCGGCCACTTAGCATGGCCGAACCCCATGGAAACAAGTGGTTAGTTTTGATGGTTTTTAGAAGTTAAAACCATATAAGTTAGGACTGATGTTAGATGGTTGTAATAGATTTAAAATGCATGATTAAAGAAGGTTAAAACATGGATTTGGATGTTTGGTTCAGACCCAAGGTGAATGAGTAAATGTTTCAAAAACCAAAGGTCATAGTGTTCGGCCAATGAGCATGGCCAAACCCTATGAAATTGGGTTGGTTTTTAGATGAATTTCTAAAGGGTTGAACTTGGTAATAATATGTTGTTTATTACATGAAGATTGGAAGTTTAAAAATAGTGAAAGAAATCATTGGGTTCGGCCACCATGGAGGGCCGAACCCCATGCAAAGTATTGTTGGTTTTCATGTTGTGAAACATGGAAACCATGTACTTTATGGACTGTTTGGATGAATTTAATTAGATGGTTTTTAAGTGGTTTAAGGGCAGCAATATAATACTGATATTGCATGGTTAAATAACACCTAAAGCATGTATGAAAGACCAAAACTTGGACATTGGGTTCGGCCACCTTGAATGGCCGAACCCCATGTAAGTAATTGGTATGATTTGGTGAGGTTAATTTACTGTTTTGGTTGATGTTTATGCGGCTGAACCATGTGTAATTCATGATTGGGTTAACATGTTAAATCATGAATAATCATGGGAAGTTGAGGGATTAATCAGATCAAGAGAACCATTGGGTTCGGCCATGTGCATGGCCGAACCCCATGGGGCTAGTTTTTGGATGTATGGACCCAAACCAATATGGTGTGGTTCGGCCATGTAGTATGGCCGAACCTCACCAAGTGATATTTTGTGGATTGAGGTTGTCAATAAATTATTTGGATGGTGTTAATCCAAAATTAAAAGAGACCAAAGTTTTAAATGGGTGCGGTTCGGCCATAGGGTATGGCCGAACCCCACAAAGTGGATTTTTGGTACTTAGATTAAGATGGAATCACATAGATGAATGTTTAACTTGCTGTTATGTAAATAAGGTATTGGGATTGCTAGAACGGTGAACAAGCCGTAAACGGAAGACGGTTCACAAGAGCGGGCAATCTAAGTGACTTAGAGTAGGTTTCCTACCTTTATTGTAACCACTATTTCATATGCTGTTTTTATGTTGATTTCGATAACTTATATGATTGTAAAGTTATGTTTCTAAATGACATGTTTGCATAGACATCTCATGCATGGCATGGGATGATGGTGTTGTAACCGGAGGCCACACTCCGTTGGGGCGTCCGAAAGACCACTGTGGGGTACCCTGATGATGAGAATCTCATCAGGAGGAATCCGGAGGCCACACTCCATCGGGGCGTCCGAAAGACCACTGTGGGTTACCTTGACGATGAGAATCCCGTCAAGTGATGGCTGTGTTGAATGGTGATGGGTGAGACTCATACATGTCCATTTCATACATAGCATGTTTTTATGGAATTTTGTCACACATGTGTTATTATTATATTATTTGCATGTTTTTGACTAACCATGTGGTAGCCCTATTCGGAAACACTACTGGGCGCGTTGATCTAACGCCCTATCTATATCCTTAGTGGATGACGCAGGGAAAGGGAAGAACGTGGATCGAGAAGAGGACCAAGCAAAGAAACTTGGGCGGTTTGAATGATTTTGAATGGACTTGATGGACTATTCATGGATGTGTTATTTGAATTATGTGGATACTGTAATTTGGTAACTAGATTTGTTGGTTTTAATAAGTAGTTAAGATAGATGCTATGGTTTGTTTTAAGTTGGATGGTTTGATTGAACGATTAGTTAAGATTGATTAGTAATTTTGGAGAATAAGTTATGTACTTTGCTATCTAAGAATAGAAAATTGGAATAGTCATAGGTTCTATTATAACCTCAGTTAGATTAAAACTAAGTTAATTCCGCAAGTTATATATGTACCATGTGCGGATCAGTTTTATGGACTTAGTTCATACGCACATGGGCTTGGCCAGTTAAGGGTCGGATTTAGAGATCCGAACTTAACTCGCGTCGTGACACTCCGCCCCAATCACATGATTATTATATTTAAAAAAAAAAATTAATTAGACTCTGAAAATTAGAGTGAAAAGGGCGGGGTGTTACATATTTTATGGACATGTAACAGCTAGTAAACTTTGCTATGGTTTGTTTATGGTATTGACAATGGATGTTTGGATTAAGTTATTTAATAATTGAGACTTGTGCTTGCTATCTATTCAGTCTAATTTCGCAGTTAGTCTAGTTTATTTCGCATAACTTGTTTAGTTCCATGTGTGGATTGTTATCGTGGGTTTAGTCCATGCACACATGGGTGGCCAGTTAAGGGTCAGACTTAGGAAGTCCGAACTTAGCTCGCATTGTAACGCCCCGCCCTCTCCGAGAAATCAGAGTCTAATTTTTTTTTTAAATATAATAGATAACACCGGAAGAGAGCGGGCGGCGTCATGACGCAAGCTAAGTTCGGACTTCCTAAGTCTGACCCTTAATTGGCCACCCATGTGTGCATGGACTAAACCCACGATAACAATCCACAGATGGAACTAAACAAGTTATGCGGAATAAACTAGACTAACTGCGGAATTAAACTGAATAGATAGCAAGTACAAGTCTCAATTATTAAATGACTTAATCCAAACATCCATTGTCAATACCATAAACAAACCATAGCAAAGTTTACTAGCTGTTACATGTCCATAAAATATAACTCAAAAGACAGTAATAAAGACATCCCAATCATCAATCAAGCTCTTAAGATTGGCTCCCCTCCAGGTCCACGACCATCTCTTTCCCTTTTCCATTTCCTGCATTATCCTCTAAGGATAGAATTAGGGCGTTAGATCAACGCGCCCAGTAGGATTTACGATTAGGGCTACCACATGGCTAGTATATAAAAACATGCATATATCATAATATATATGGTCATCAAAACAGATAAATCAATGCTATGTAATTATGCACATGTAAAGAGCCCCTTCCCATCATGCATATACATAGCCATCACTTGACGAGACTCTCATCGTCAATGTAAATCACAATACACTTTCATTTCTTCTTGATGATATTCCTCCTGGCGGGACCCTCATCGCCTAAGGAGGCCGATGTGGCTCTCATCATCATAATATTTCTCCTGGCAGGACCCTCATCGCCTAAGGAGACCAATGTGATTCTCATCATTATAACATTTCTCTTGGCGGGACCTGCATCGCCTAAGGAGACCAATGTATTTCTCATCATTATAACATTTCTCCTGGCGGGATCTGCATCGCCTAAGGAGACCAATGTATTATCATCATTATGATACTACTCCTGGAGGGACCCTCATCGCCTAAGGAGGCATTCCATAATCATCATCCCATGTCCATGCATGAGATGACAATGAATATATGAAGCATGTACATAAATCTCATGATTCAAAAACCATTTGAAACATAATAATAATAACAACATATCTTATCAAAATCATGATAAAACTAATCATCATAGTGGTTACAAGTAGGTAGGAAACCTACAGAGAATTCGCTTAAGTGACCATTCCTTTCAAGCGTCACCAGATCAAGACTAGCGTGCCATCAAAGAGATCCATCACCTTATTCACATAAACCATGAATCGACTTTAATCCCATAATACATTTGATTGGGGTTTGGCCATTTAACATCGCCGAACCTCATCATCTAAGTTGGTCCCTTTTTCTTTTCCATTTTTGTCATTGTTTTAAAGTCCCCAAATCAAGTCCCTTGATTTAATAATTCCATCCACTAGCTTCATTAAAACAGCCCATCAAAATCAATATCCAAAACTATTTATAAGTGGGGTTCGGCCATACACCTTGGCCGAACCTCACTTATGTACTTAGGTCCCTTCTTTCATCTCTTGATTGTTACACTTATTCTCAAAATTGCCATTGCTACCAATAAAATTTTTTATCATGCATAAACTTTAAAACCACCAATTATTTCCATGAAATTGATTCATAACACCAAAACCATGGTCCATGTATGGCCGAACCCAATGGCTTTCACATTTGAATCTCTTTGTCATAACTTAGCCATAGAACACCATGGTTCGGCCATGAAATTGCCGACCCATGCCTTGTCCAAATGTTCACTTAGAACCCTTTTTTTTTAAACCCTTCATATTGTTCCATGATATTCAAGTTTGAAACCCTTTAATTCAACAAAACAGTCCATAAATCTCACCATCCTTCCCTTCCTTTAAATCCATATAAAATGGTCCATGGGGTTCGGCCATACCCATGGCCGAACCCTATGGTTCACTTGGTTCAATACTCTCCATGATTACTCATGGTTTTGACATGCTCTTTCAACCATGATCAACACATGGTTCAGCCATATATTGGCCGACCTAATATACACAGTTTATCTTCATTTTTAAACAACTTATCTCCATTTAAATAACATAACAACTCTCCACCATTGGTATGGTTTTTATCTCTCCAAAAACCATATCAAAATATCAAACACATTCATGGGTTTCGGCCATCCAAGGTGGCCGAACCCTATGCCCATGATTTGGACCTTTTTAGCTTACATCTTATGTCCAATAAAACATGTACAATCTCCATGGTTTTTGCATGGTTTTTAGCCTTCAAAACCATCAATCTAACCAAATAAGTTCATGGGGTTCGGCCATCCAAGGTGGCCGAACCCAATGATCTATTTTATCATTTTTTTACCACCATTACCCAAGGTTTAAACCTTGATGCATTCGGCCATACCCATGGCCCGAAACATGTTCCATTTGTCCCATCTTATTAAACAAAATTCAATGAAAACACTTACCAAATTCCTTTGTTTCTCTCTTGCCTTTGATCTTTACTTCCTTCCCTTTTGTTTCCTTTCTTCTTCCTTAGTCCCTAGCCGGATGTATGCTTGATCAATTGGTGAAGACACCACTAGTTGGTTCGGCCAAGGAGGGGTGTTCTTGAGAGAGGGAGAGAGATGAGAATCCTAAGGTTTTGCAATGACCAATTCGGCCAAGTGATGGTGTTGGTTGCTTTTGTTAAACAACCCCATATCACCCATTTAATCCTCATTAAATCTTGCTCATACCAATGAGACACTTGCTGCCAACCAATGCACCCATTGGCATCCCAACGTTGGAGGCTTGGGTTTCCATATGAGATGGAAACCCCTCCATATTCCCATGAGATTTTTATCTCATTCCATTCAATTCCATTTAACCATTACATGGAGATTACCATTACAAGTCCCCATCGTGTGGGACTTGCTTTGGTTTGTTTGAGACCAAAGCACCTCCTCACATTCCATTTGACTCAATGGAAATAAGACCTCTTTGATTTCCATTTTAACTCACCTAACTCAATGGCTTAACTCACCACATTAAATGCCATTCATTTAATACACTTGAGTCCACTCAACCATTTAATTTAAATGCAACTCATTCCAGCCCCAACTCAACCTGATTTGACTCACAATTGAGCTCACTCAAGGGTCCACATGGTCAACCATGGTCAACATGGTCAACCTGACCCATTGGGTCCCCATTTAGCCCATTGACCCAATTGGCGCCATGACCCAATTATGGGTGGTTTAGCCATTTTAATTCTGGTTCTCATGTGCGCATCAGGCCTACCCATTTATGCTACACTTAATTTCCAATCAAATCAGCTTAACCCCATTAAATTTGGACTCACCCAATGGTCAAACAAGTCCATTATGACCCATTGGGTCCAATTGGGTCCTTTGACCCAATTAACCATATTGACCCAAATTGATGTTCATTACCCATTTATGATAATTTGACCCATAGAATATATTCATAGGGTCTTAATTTGAACAATGGGCCCCACCATTTCCTTATTTACAATCACATTTATTGAATTCACCAATCCAAAGGCATTTTCGTAAATATTCGTCTTATTGAGAAATTGGGGTGTTACAGATACCTTGATGAGGAGCTTTCCATCAAGAGGATGCTTTGTGATGGGTGGGACTCATTGCATATGATAGCATGGCATGGCATTGAATCGGCATGATTATGATCTTTATTATTATGCAATGTTTCTGGTTTTTATCTGTATGATTGGATCTCTATTATCATACATGGTTTTTATTGCAATGTTTTACAAGTACGGTATGATGTATTATGATGTATTATATCTAGCTTTTCTACACTAAACCATGTGTTAGCCTTACTTGGAATGCCTACTGGGCTCGTTGTTCTAACGCCCTACTTCTACCCTAGTGGATGACACAGGAAAGGAAGGGAACGATGAACGTGATCAGAGCCAATCATAGGAGCTTGGATTATATTTTTGTTTAAGTTACTCATGGACTTGTAATTTGAGTAGCTAGATTTCGGGCATGTAACAGTTAGATATATTTGCTATGGTTTGGATGGTTTATAATGGATATTTAACTTAAGCTAATTAATATTAAGTGTTGGACTACTTTGCTTTCTAAAATGGAATAGGATTATTATCCTATTGTATTTCCGCATGTATGATTTATTCCGCAAGTTAACTTGAGTACGTGTGAACCGTTTTAGTGGACTTGGTCCACGTACACGTATGGTTGGCCAGTTAAGGGTTGAGCTTTAGAAGCTCAGACTTAGCTCGCGTCGTGACGTCCCGCTCTCTACCACTCTTTTTTTAAAAAAAATAGACTCTGATTTTCGGAAAGCATAGTGAGAAAGGGCGGGGCGTTACATTAAGACCCAACGGATATGTTATAAGGTTCAATTTAAAATAAATGGGCAAGATGTGTGTAATTGGGTCAAGGTTGTTATTTGGGTCAAAATGCCCAATTGGGACCCAATGGGTCGTGGTTGACTTGGTTGACCACCAAGTGAGTTCAAGCTAATTAAATTGGGCTGATTTGAGTTGGACTAAGTAATAAATTCTGTACTAAGCGTTTCTATGAATTCTTCATCGACTCTTCGCCTTCTAAGCTCATTATCGTCCAGACCCAAGTCCAAGGGATTGCCTGCAATGTAAGGGATGAGCTCCATGCCCAGTGAAGAAAACAATAACACAAACATAGCATATGATACCCCTACTTCCTCAATGATATTTCAAATAAGCAAACATAACAATTTATTACATGTTCATGCCTTTGCAAAATGTAATGCTCAATGCCAAATGCCATATTCCAACCCATTATTACATCTACTGATATTTGGTGGCCTTCCCGACGAATCGAGGATAACACATCGCCTTAATGGCCTTCCCACATAAAGTGAGGATAACACAACCTACCACCAAATAACAGCCCTCATGACTTGTCACGGATATCACATCTCATCTACCATAATGGTCTTCCCACTTAAAGTGAGGCTAACAACACTACCACCGTCGTGGTCTTCGTGACAATCATGGATCGCACCCTCATACCCAATGCTATGAATATGAGAATACTATGCTCAATGCCGACAAACATGCTTAAATATTCATAACATGCCTATGAAATTATAAATCTCAATCTAAGCAGATTATAACATCATACTAAATATCTCATTTGCCATAGCATGCATAAACCTTGAAATAAACGTAACAATAGTCCATGCGTCATAATATTTGGATTATATATACCAACATTCAACCATGTCCAATCAAGGTTAATAATCAGACAATAACATACGAATAACCATCAATCTATGAATATAACTTATTGGATCTTTTAATAATATTAATGGTTAGACTCCACAATCCGGGCGGACTGAGTCTCCTCACGGCCAATAGAATGTTTAGCCAAATCTCTCTTACATTACTGTGAGTGAACACCGGATCTCAACCATTATTAACATACACCCAGTCTATTCTAGATCCAACAGTTATATTCTAGTCACACAACAAAATACAATATTTCATTGCCTAAACACATAAGAATATAAGGAATCATGTTTCAAAGTATGTAGTGAATTGTTTCCCTCACCTAGAAGTTTGTGAAGTGCAAACGATGTACCCAAACGCTTTCTAAGAGATATCAACCTTGAGAACCAAAGTTTGCTGCGAATACGATTTAAAGATTTCACGTGTTATTAAAATGAGGATTATTTCTTTTCTTCGGCAATTTACATTAAGGTGAAGTATGTTGCTACCTCAACTTTAGTCCATGGGTTATCTAAAGGTCTATGGTTAAGGGTAAAGGTTGAGTCCATACACTGTATGGACGAGCCAGGCTTAAACCAACTTGGTGCTAACAAGACAATGGAAACCTTCCCTAAACAATAAGTAACTGCCCTTTTAAGTTACTAATAATTTTACTTGAAAATAGAATAAGTAAATAAATAACAATAGTTACAATAAACTATTTAGTAGTTTGGCTTAATAGAAAGTACCACATATGAAAAGGTTAGAGTTTAGGGAATGCCCAACTGAAAACTTAAGGTCTAGTTATTGAATCATACCTTTAAACCTTATAAAATAGAATAATAACACTACTACCGTTAATAATAAAATAATAATAATAATTTTCCACATCATGACTTGCTTTCTTTTCTCAAAACCAGTTTGAATAGAATCATAAACCAACGAATTTATATTTATCTTTATAATTTATATAACCATAACAAGATGCTACAGTATTGAGGAAAGAAAAGAAATATGTAAAACTGAATGAAGATGGGATAAAAACTGGATATGAGTTACCCACTTAAAGGGGGACTTGTAGGAATATCTTCTTCTAATAGGTATGAAAATAAAATAAGACAATGCTTAGGTACCTACTGTAAATTTCGGAATCCTTTATTATAAAACAGTGTAGTAACATAGACCAAAAATAAAGTAAAGTCTTTCGAAATAAATTGGAATTCATAAACTGTTTTGGGCAATACCAAGTAAAGTTTTACTCCACAAACAGTTATCTGAATTGATGGATTGTGATGGGCATACCTTAAAATATCCACACTAAGAAATACTGTGCAAAAGGGGTCGGTTAACCAAAACAGTCACTTGATTGGCTGAATTGGAACTGTGGGACAGCAAGGGGAAACACCCAAGTTTTGGCTGTGTGTGGTCCCAAACAGTCCCCAAAAATCCCCGATCAACAGACTGAGAAATCAGTCCCATATAACACCAGTTACATGATTAGTTTGGCTAGTTTCTCTTCGTCAATTCACACAGGTAAATGTAAATAACAGGGTATCTACTTCTATGCACTCGTTTGGGAGAAGGAATAGATCTATGGTGGGACAGATTTGGGTCACAGTACGATCGGGAAAATAGGGGCAAATTCTGCAAACCCTGAAATCAGTCCACATTTAGTTATTTTGGGGAAAAGAACTGAGCAGCTACTGTTCACGGATGAGGGGCAAATTCACAGATGAGGGACAGCTATGGTTGGCAAGGTATCAAATCTTGAAACAGAGAAGAGAAAGGAAAAGAAGAGAAATCAAAGAAATAATTGCACCTACTTGATACTTGTAACACCCGCCCCTTTTCACCATAATCAGAGTCTAATTTTTTTTTTTTTTACCGTAAAAGTGACAAAAGGCACGGACGTCATGACGCGAGTTAAGGTCCGAGCTTTTAAAGCCCGGCCCTTAACTGGCCAACCCTACGCGTGCGTGGAACATAAATCCACGAGTACGGTTCACGCGTAGAAAGTAAGCTCGCAACACATAAAAATCAATGCGGATGATAATAGACACTATCCTACCAATTTTCAGATAACAGGGAAGAGATATCCATTAAATTACTAAAATGCCCTCATACCGTACTTTCCAAAATAATTTATAAAACATAGCAAGACATCTAAGTTATTACATTTCCGACAAGCTAAATTATACAAATACACATTTTCCCAAAATAAACTTAAACAAAATAATTAGTCCGCCTTCCCAAGCTCCTAAGCTTGACTCCCGTCCTGTCCTTCCGTTCCGCAATCTCCTGCATCGTCAGCTAAGGTAGAAGTAAGGCGTTAGACCACGCACCCAGTAGGACTCCGAGTAGGGCTAACACATGGATTAGTGATAACATAGCATATAGATAATACATAGCGAAAAGCCATAGAATGAATGCCATGCCATGGGTGTCTGTGTTATGAATCCCACCATCATCCTTACTATCCCGATGCCATATCCCCCTTGACGGTAAGGCCTCGTCAAAGTGTAACCACAAATACAATATCCCCCTTGATGGAAGAACCATCATCAAGGTATAACAATAAATACAACATCCCCCTTGACGGTAAGGCCTCGTCAAAGTGTAACCACCAATACAATATCCCCCTTGATGGAAGAACCATCATCAAGGTATAACAATAAATACAACATTCCCCTTGATGGAAAAACCATCATCAAGGTATAATAATCCATACATCATCCCTGATGAGTCAAACACATCGTAATGTCCCCATGCCTGTTTATCGGTCGCCCCGACGGAGCATGGACTCCGGTTTCATTTCATCCTTCACATGCCATATCCCTCCCATGTCATGCATGAGATGTAGATGCCATATGCCATGTAATGAATATAATAACCAACCATGGCATTTAAAAATTCCATCAATAAAACATATGACTTGATTATCAAAAGTAGATCAAGCAAAGCCTCAATACACACATCATAGACTTAAAACCCATTTTAAACCAATCATATGCTTACCAAAATAAATCAAGTAAAAACCCCTACATAATAAATAATTCAAAACCAATCTTAAAACAAACCATATAATTTCCAAAATAATTTAAAGAAACCATCACTCAATCCATGGCTTACAAAAAGGTTAGAATCCTACCGAATACCGACTCGCGTCTTCGTTTCGTTTTCGTCCGATAGTCCGGCTACCGTCACGCGTACTACCCGCGATATCCAATACCTTATTAAATTTCCAAATCAGTTCAAGTTTTAACCATTTCTAAGCCCATATGAAAAACCGGTCACTATTTAGGTTTTGTGGGTCCCCATGTCATCTATTAAACCTTTTAATCCCATAAGTCTTAAAATTTGGCCACCCTAGGCTTTATTAATCACTTATAAGGTTATTACATTAGATCCCCTAAGTCCATGATCAATTTTCATGGAATTCTTGAATTTGGCCACTAATTACGGTTTTGCCACTACCTCATTTTCCATGATTAAACACTCGTTTATCCATGCATGACTTAATCCATAATTGATCATAGACTTAGATCCCTAACTTAGGTCCATTAATGACCCATTGAACCATGTCATAACATCATTAAAATTAGTCTTTTTATTAATTTCACCATTATTCATTTAAACCCATCCATAACCCCATACTTAACCCTTTAAATGGTTCACCAATGGCCATGGGTTCAAAATACCTAATTCATCAACTCTTCCCATGGGATTTACCTCATGTATTTAACTTCAATGAGTCCATTACTCATTCATTTCCTTTGGAGGCCACACACACACACCATTCATCATCCAATTTAACCCACCAAAATGGATCACAATTGGGCCATGGGTTCGGCCATCCACCATGGCCGAACCCATGGTGTCCTTTCCCCATTT
Source organism: Chimonanthus salicifolius (assembly GCA_013350335.1). Classification (NCBI taxonomy): domain Eukaryota; kingdom Viridiplantae; phylum Streptophyta; class Magnoliopsida; order Laurales; family Calycanthaceae; genus Chimonanthus; species Chimonanthus salicifolius. Next base: position 21,737,703 of record CM023539.1, on the reverse strand, counting down.
TTCTTGGATCTATTTACACCATTTAGATCCAAAATAAATCCTTCCTTGAGGTGGCTTAAATCACACTCTTAAACCACCACTCTTGGCCCCATTTGGATCACTACATTTGTTCATTTGAAACCCTAACTCATTAACACATTAATCCATCTTTTCCATCCTTTAAACCCATCATTTGATCACCATTACATCACCATAGGGTAAATGGCCGAACCCATGGTTCATGATCCACCATTCATTGCTCCAAAATACCTACATTCACCAAAATATTAATTTCATCAATCTTCCCATTTTTCCATGGCTTCATACCCTAAGACCCTAATTAACTTCACACACAACAACCTAGGGTTCGGCCATACACCATGGCCGAACCCATGGTTCATATATCACTCTCTTTTATACCTTCCAATGCCATAAAATCCATTTGCATTTTCATCATAAAACCATTTTAAAACTTACCCACATGCATTCATTCACAACCCTAAATTTCATTAGCTAGAAACCCTCATTGTCTTCCATTCTTTAAAACCCTAATTATTTACATCAACTAGCTAATCACCCACCATGCATGGCCGAACCCTATGGCCCATGATTTCCTTCCAATAACCTAATTCCATTCTTAATTTCATAAATTACCCAATGCACATAATCCATTTATTTATTTTCTTACCCTAACCCTAATTTACCCATTTAGGGTTTCCTCCATCTTCCACCCTCTCATTTGATGGGTTTAACATCCATGGCATAAATTTATGTAACCACCATTAAATTCTACAAAAATAAATTCCAAATCTTAAACCCTAAAAATCCAAAATTTCTTGTTTAAGAAATACTCACAATCCGTCGTCTCCTCCGACTTCCGCCGCTCCCGTCGGTTTCTTTAGCCTCCTCTCTCCTTCCTCTTGATCTTTAATAGGTCAAGAGGCTTGATCAATGGTGGCAACCCCCAACCTTAGGATCAGCCAAGTTAGGGTTTAAATTGCGAGAGAGAGAAAAGAGGATGGAGATGAGAAAAAAAACACCAGTACCTAGTCTTGACCTTGGTGTAATGGCTTACCCTTGCACTTCCCTCTCTTTTCTTTCAAACTTTTCTTCTTCTTTCTCTTGGTTTTCTTCCTTTCTTTCATCTCCTAGTGTGGGACGGTGGTAGAGATGAAAAGAGGGAGAGAGTGAAGAGCTCGTTGGAATGGAGATAGTGAAATGAAAAGTCATCTCACCTCTTGATTGCTTAAGATATTTTCCACAATAACTCCTCCCACCAACCCATGGGATATTTTCATTTTTTTTTTTTTACTTTATGCTTTATGGTACCATGCCCAACGTTTTGGTGTCTTTAAAGATAACATGGCTTTTGGTCCTTTGACCATTTGACCACCTTTGATCCTCATTTGAATAATTTATTTAATTAATTAACTAGATAATTAACTTAGGTTAATTTAATTAATTCCCATTTTAACTTAATTCCATTTACTTAAATCACCTTCATACATCCACCCATGGTTGACTACTTCCACCATGGTGGCCGGCCCCACCAATCCTTGGCCCACACACCACCCCACTTGATGAGGTGGAGGTGGGTCCCACTTGGCCACATCACCTTGTTTTAATTCCAAATAACTTAGATAATTTAAATTTCATTCCATTCATTCTAAATGAATCACCATTGGGCCCATGGCCCAATTACACTTTCATCTTACCCATTTACCTTAGAGCTTAACCATCTTGACCCATTGGGTCCCAAATGGGTATTTGACCCAATTTGACCATTCTTGACCCTTTTAACCCTCATTGCCCCTTTAAATGAATTTAAATCAACTCCATAATCCATTGGGCCATACTTGGGCCTTTGCCCAGACTTTGGCCCATTTACCATCTAATCCGCAAATTTTCTAATTTCCATCACTAAAATAAATAATATCCACATTTATATTAATTTAAAAATTCCGGGCCACTACAATACTGTCGCGTGGAGACAAGGATGGGAGAAGCTCGTCCTAAGATGATGCTGCTCCTCTTGGTGTTGTTCCTCTTGGTGTTGCTGTAGGGATCGCACGAAGTGAGGCAAGAAGAGAAGAGGATGCTGGTAGATGGAGATAAAAAACGAGGACAAGAATCCGGGTGAAATCGCATGATTTATAAGGGAAAAGAGTCGTATTTGGGAAATGAAAAGAGGGGAAAGGGATTTGAGTCCCATTGAAGAAAGGAAAGGAATGAGAAGATTTTGGGAACTACCGAAGGAGGCGAAAGGAGAAAGAGGGATTTGAAGGACTCTTTCCATCGTGGGTTTTTATTTTTCGGCATGTGTTTAGGGATTTTGGGAAGGGGACTTAAGAAAAAAATAAAAGAAATAAAAAGGGGTGTGGGTCTTAAAAGCCCACACAATTTTGGGTAAAAATCCTGTAACACCTAATTACAATTTTAAAATAAGCCTTCAACTAAAAACTTTTAAAATGAGTTTATTTATTTATTTATAAAATTCCCTCCTATGGTTAGTTCAATTATAGATGGTAGGTCCCTTCAAATTATTGATTAAAAAAAATTGTCCTTTATTAATTTTGTCACTCGTCAATTAAATTCTACACACTTAAAAATGGGAATTTATTTATTGATTTTGAAATTTTAAATAAAATATTTCCAACTGAAATTCTAACTTAGGGGAATATAATAATCTAAGTTGATGATTTATTTTCCATTCCCTAAATTTAATTCGAAGGGGGTAAATTTGTAAACTCTCATTGAGGGGAAAGTGTGTGAAATAAGGGTCTAATATTAAATCCCTAAATTCAATTATATTTTCCCCAAACAAAATTATCAAATTAACTACCAAATCAATTTAGACTAAAATTAATTTTCTAAATTAATTTTACCCACCACTACTGACCCGTTACTTCAGGTCGAGTCATTACATCCTACCCCCTTAAAGAAATTTCGTCCTCGAAATTTAGCTAACGTACGCACCTTGCTCATCGAATAATTCTGGGTACGCCTGTTGCATTGTTTCCTTTCGTTCCCACGTTGAGCCTTCTACTCCATGATGTTGCCAAAGCACTTGGACCAAGGAAATGGTCTTTGTGCGAAGTACTTGATCTCTTGAATCTAAAATTTTAATAGGTTTCTCTTCATATGATGCATCCTCTTTGATGTCCAAATCTTGCCAATTTAACACATGAGAAGGTTCTACATGATACTTCCTAAGCATTGATACATGGAAGACATTGTGAACACGAGCAAGCTTGGGTGGAAGGGCAAGTGTGTATGCCACCTCTCCCACACGACTCAAGATCTCAAATGGTCCGATGAATGGAGGAGCTAACTTCCCTTTGCTCCCAAACCGCTGAATGCCTCTGCGAGGTGATACACGAAGAAACACATGGTCTTCCATTGCAAACTCCAAAGGTCTACGCCTACGGTCTGCATAACTTTTCTGATGGCTCTGCGTTGTTTGCAACCTTTGGCGGACTATCTTGATCTTTTCCGTCGTTTCTCGCACCCAATCGGGTCCTACGGTTGCCTTATCACTAGCCTCTTCCCAACATAAGGGTGATCTGCACGGTCTGCCATAATGTGCCTCAAATGGTGCCATCTTAATGCTTGACTAATAACTGTTGTTATATACGAACTCCACAGTGGGTAAGTGACCTTCCCAACTACCCTTTAAATCTAGTACACAAGCACGCAACATGTCCTCCAAAATCTGGATAGTTCGCTCAGACTGGCCATCAGTCTGAGGGTGGAATGCCGTACTGAAACAAAGTTGAGTACCCAACTGTTTCTGGAGACTCTGCCAGAACTGAGACAAGAACCTTGAATCACGGTCCGATACAATGGTAGCTAGTATTCCATGTAACTTGATTATCCTGTCCATGTATAATTTAGCCAATCTTTCCATAGGATCAGTCATTTTCATAGCAATAAAGTGAGCTGATTTTGTCAGTCTATCAACCACTACCCAAACTGCATCGTTAACCTTTATCTTAAGTGAGTGGAGTGTGAAGATGAAGGTGGGTTGTTGTTTCAAAATTCAAACAATGCATACACGTTGGAGCTTTGGAGTTTCATCTCATGGATGAAACTCCCAAATGGAGAATCAATGGGAGGTGGATTGTTACACATTTCAAACAAAGACATGCCGTTGGGCACATGGGAGTTTCATCTCATGGATGAAACCCCCAAAATGGATAATGAATGAGAAGATGGCGGTTTTGTGTTGTTACACAAGCCAACCAAGGCTACACCGTTGGAGCCTTGGGAGTTTCATCTCATGGATGAAACCCCCAAGTGGAGCACTAAGGAGGGAAGTTAATAGAAATGGGAGTTACACAAAGGACTTAACCAAAAGGTATCACCCTTGGCCGACCACCCCATTGGAACAAAACAAATTGGATTTTCATCTCTCTCTCTCTCTCCCTCTCCCTCTCCCTCTTGGTTGTTTTATCTCCTTCAAACCATCTCTTGGTCGACCACTCCCCAAGACAAAAAGACTTAGAGCTTCATCTCAAGGTTCTCTCCCTATCACTCAAGGCCGAACTTTCTCTCTCTCTCTCTCTCTCTCTCTCAAGTCTCACTCTCGGCCAAAGGAACAAGAAAGAAGAAGGAAGTGGTTAAGGAAGGAAAGGATCGGAAGAACAAGTAGGAGTGACAGAACTGGAGGAGTAGCGGAATTGGTAAGTGCTCGATAAATCTTTATTAAGTAAGACGGTCAAGGGACATGATCCAGCCATTTCATGGCCAAACCCTAAAGGGTATATACAAGAACCATTAAGAATAAAAAGCGGTTGATTAGGTTCGGCCATGATGTATGGCCGAACCCATCAAAGGTTAAGATCATGGCTATTGGATTTAAAAGAGAAAATGAGGAACCATAGGGTTCGGCTATAGTGCATAGATGAACCCCATGAAAAGACATTGGTTATATTTTAAATGGAGAAGATTTAAATGGATGTATCATTTTGGTTTTAATGGAAAGGACATGTTTGAACCCCATGGAAGGACATTGTTAATATTTTTAATGGATTTGAAAGATAGAAGTTGTAACGCCCCGCCCTCTCCGAGAAATCAGAGTCTAATTTTTTTTTTTAAATAATAATAAAATAACATCAGCAGAGAGTGAGCGGCGTCACAATGCGAGCTAAGTCTGGCCACCCATGTGTGCATGGACTAAACCCATGATAAATAAACCACACATGGAACTAAGTAAAACTTGCGGAATAGACATGACTGATTGAGGAATAAGTCAAATATGCGGAATTATAATCTATACTCAGACTGCTCCATTATCAGATAGCAAAGTACAAGTCAAGTTTGCTTTAACATAATAACCTCATTAGACTATTCTCAAACTTAGCATTTGTCCACAATAACTTAATTCATATATCCAACATCAAGACTATAATTCAAACCATAGCAAAGATACTAACTATTACATGTCCATAATTGTAACTCAAAAGACAATAATAAAGAAATCCCATTTATCATTCAAGCTTTTAAGCTTGGCTCCCTCTTGGTCATCGTCCTTCTCTTTCCCCTTCCTTGTTCCTGCATTTTCCTCTAAGGATAGCATTAGGGCGTTAGATCAATGCGCCCAGTAGGTTTTCCCATTAGGGCTACCACATGGTTAGCATATAAAATATGCATATATATCATAGTACATGATTATCAATAAAACATCAGAAAACAATGCTATGTATGTAAGTGCATATGTAATGAGCCCCACCCCATCACACATATACATAGCCATCAAGTTCTTTCACAGTGTTCTTTCATTGGGACTCACATGATAAGGTAATCCACAGTAATCCTCATTACCTGTGGAGGGACACTTCATCATTGAGTTGTTTCACGGTGTTCTTTCATTGGGACTCTCAAGTCAAGGTAATCCATAATCATCACCCCATGCCATGCATGAGATGTCAATGTACATGTATGTCATTTGTAAATACATATCTCATCATTCAAAACCACATTTGAAACGTAATATCAAATACAACATATCTCATAAAAACATGATAAAACCAAATCATAATTGTGGTTACAAGTAGGTAGGAAACCTAGTGAAGATTCACTTCAGTGTTCGATCTTTCTTAATCGTCACCCGTTCACTACTCGTACGCCGTATACGCAAGTCTGGATACCCTATTTACATAGCAGCAAATCAAACATTCATCATGTAATTCCAACTTGGTCAAAGTCCCAAAAATGCACTATGTGGGGTTCGGCCATACCCATGGCCGAACCTCACCTATTAATCCTTTGAGTCTCTCATTCGTTTAATAAGCATCAAATTCTACAAAAATACCTTGGTAGGGTTCTGCCATACAGCATGGCCGAACCATACCCCTTTGTTTTGGGTCCATACAACCATACCTATGATCATTCCACCTTTGATCATTTCACCCATAATTACCATTATGCCATTGAGACCAACCTTTTCCTTAAACATCCTTGACTATGACCAAACCCCCTTGGTGGGGTTCGGCCATACCCATGGCCGAGCCTCACATTTTTATTGATTCTTTAAATCATTATTTCCCATATTGTAATCACAAAATCGGCTACACAAAATCAGCTTATATTAAATCCATACCTAAACCTAGGTAATTCTTAAATCAAAAGTATAAAACACATCATAGTTTCCAATGGAATTCAATCCAATCCTTTCATCCAAAAACAACCCATGGGGTTCGGCCATACACATGGCCGAACCCAATGGTTCTCTTGATTTAATTATATAATCAACTATCCCTGATTTAAATCAATAACTTAACCACAATATTATCAGGGTTCAGCCATACATTGGCCGACCAAAATACTAATATGTAACTTCATTTAAATCTCATAGAAACCCCATAATTTACATGGTTTCTAACTCTCCAAAGCCACACTATTCATCAAATTCTTTCATGGGGTTCGGCCATCCAAGGTGGCCGAACCCTATGTCCATGACTTAATCCTCATAAATATATTTTTATGTTTCAATAATCATGTAATAAACAGTATAATATTACCGAGTTTTACCATTTAAAAATCATCCAATAACCAACCCAATTTCATGGGGTTCGGCCATGCTCATTGGCCGAACTCTATGACCTTTGGTTTTGAACCTCTTAATCATTCATCTAAGTCTAAATAAAACTTCCATATCCATAGGTTCAGCCATAGTGTATGGCCGAACCCCATGGAAGGTTGTTGATGTTTTTAAAGGGTTTAAGATGGAAATCAGGTGGATGGACTTGGGGTAGTAAATGGTGATCTAAGGATATGAGTAAACCCCCATGAAGGGACTTGTTTATAGACTTAAAAATGATAATGAACTCAAGGGAGAAAATGGAATTTAGACATCATAGGGTTCGGCCATGGTGTATGGCCGAACCCCATGAACCATTTTATGGGTCATTCATGGACCAATCATGTTAGATGAATGACTATGTAAGGAAAGGGAAATAATGGCAATGTTGTAAATATAGGCTAAAATGAAAGATCATGGGTTCGGCCATGGTGTATGGCCGAACCCCATGAGGAATGTTTTTATGGACTTAGGTGGTTACCAAGTCTAGATGATTAAGTTAAAGGATTAAAAGACTCAAAGGAGGGACCAAAACCAAGATGGTGAGGTTCGGCCATGTTGTATGGCCGAACCCCACTAATGTGTATTTGGTGGACTTAATGTAATAGCCCAAATTTTCGAATCAATATATATTTGGCATTTATTGATTTTAAATTGAATTTTGACATGATGGAATACCAAATGGATCAAAAGTTGGGACAAGGGTCCAAGAATGGCCAATTGGGCCACAAATTGGATGAAATCCATTTAATGGGTCAATGAGAAGTAATTGGGTCAAAGATAGTCAATTTGAGTCAAAGTGGGCCCGATCACCATGTGGGACCCAATGGATCAAAATTGGTCCAAACCCTAAGGTAAAGGGGTAGAAAATAATCGGTTGGGCCGTGGGCCCAATGGTGGGCCAATTAATTTAAAAAGGGTGATTTGGAATTAAAACCCCTAAGTTAGTAATGAAATGAAATGGTATGACCAAATGGGGCCCATCTCCACCTCACCAATTGAGGTGGCGTGTGGACCAAGGAAAAAGTGGGACCAACCATCATGGTTGACTTGGTCAACCATGGATAAATTTAAGAAGACTAAGGTGGATTAAGGTAAATTAAATTGATTAAAATTATTGTAAAATTATCTAAGTTAAAATCAATGGAATTAAAATAACATGGCCAAGTGGGGCCCACCTCCACCTCATCAAGTGAGGTGGCGGGTGGGCTAGGCATAGGTGGGGGCCGTCCACCATGGTTGACTTGGTCAACCATGGGTGGATTTATTAGATAGATAATTTAATGGAATTAATTTGGATGGAAATTAATTAACCTAAGTGAGGGCTTAACGTAATTAATTAGGTTGATTAATTAGGGTCAACATAAACAAGTCAAAGAGGACATGGGAGCCATGCTTGGTGGTTGGGTCTCAACCACCACCACCAAAGTCAAGCTAGCCCATGCTTGGTGGGTGGGGAAATTAATGTTGAGTAAAGGCCACTCCAACCATCTCCATCTCATTTCAAACTACCCATTTCACTCTAGCCCTCCACACACACAAGAAAAAAATCGTCCCCCACCTTGCAAAGGAAAAGAGAAGAAAAAACTTAGAAAGAAAGAAGAAGAAAAGAGAAGGAAAGGATAAGTCTTGGGCCACCCCAAGATCAAGATCCTTGAAGATTTCTCCCTCATCTCCATACTCTTTCCCTCTCAACCTAACACTATCTTAGCCGATCCAAGCATATCTCACCGTTGATCAAGCTCATCTTGACCGTCCATCAAGGAGAAGAAGAGAAGAGAAGGCTAAGGAAGGCCAAAAGCAAAGAAGGACCGGAGGAGTCGTCGGGTGGTAAGATTTTCTTAAAACAAGAGTTTATTTTTTAATATAGAATCCATTTCTTAGACTAAAAATGGCCAAAAACATTGTGGGTCATGGATCTAAGATCCATCAAAAGGTAGGATAAGAAATGGATAAAAATGGAGGAATGAGTTAAGAAATGTGAATGGGAGTGAATGGATGACCATAGGGTTCGGCCATGTATCATGGCCGAACCCCATGGTGAATAATGGGAAATTTGTTAAGATTATAAGGTTTAAAAATAATGGAGAAAAATGGTAGATTTAAATGGAATTATTGAGTATAAAATGTGATGTTTAAATAGGGTGAAAATGGTGATGTAAATGGATGATTTAATTCAAATGGAGGTATGATGTTTTAAAAGAAATCATGGACTATAGGGTTCGGCCATACAAGGTGGCCGAACCCCATGGTTAGTGATTGTGAATTTTAGAGTTTTTATAAGAATGGAAGTATGGAGAATGGTTAATGAAAATTATGTTTCAAATGGGTAAAAAAATGGGTGATTTTAAAGGATTGTTAAGATGAGAAAATCATGGGAAATGCACATGATTATTATGGCTTCTAAAATAGCATGGAGAAGATAAACCATGAACCATGGGTTCGGGCATGGTACATGGCCGAACCCTATGGTGTTGATTAATTATTTTAATGAGAGTGAAGAGGTAGAAGATGATGGAGAAAATGATAGTTTTAAATGGATTACAAAGTGTATGATATAAGTTTTTAAAGGGCCAAAATGAATGAAGGTTAGTGATTTTAAAATGGATTATTTTTGGGACAAAACATAAGTCTTTGAAAATAGCATCCATAAAGGTGAACCCTAGGGTGGTGATTAGTGGTTTTAATAAATGGAAAATGATGTAGAAGAATGCTAGATTTTAATGGATTTATAAAAAATGATATGTGAGGTTTTAAATGGGATGAAAATGGGGACTTGAATGGATAATTTAAATTCATTGGAGATTGGATTAAAGGGGGTAAAATAGACCCAAGAAAATGAAGATAGGGTACCATGGGTTCGGCCATGGTGTATGGCCGGACCCATGATCCCTTTGTGGGCCACCTTTAGGGCCAAATGTGAAAGGACATATGGGATTAAATGTTTTTCAAAAATTAAATAATAGGTGGCTGATTTTATGATAATAGGTCATGATTAAATGGATCTAAGTATGAATAAGTTGTTGGACTTAGAACGTACATAAATGGATGGATGACTGAACCATGGGAGAGGAATGGCAAAATGGTAAATAAGTGCCACTTTGAAGAACCATGGGTTCGGCCATGGTACATGGCCGAACCCTATGTGGGTTAGACATGAAAATCGAATACATTATGAATGATTAAATGAAGCGGATAGTTGCTGCGTTTTAGGCTCGTAAATTGGCCAAAAATGGGATTTATCTATGTGTTTTAACCAATGGATAATGGGTTAAGATAAGGGCTGATTTGTGATAAAATTGTAACATAATTAATGGCCATTAATGGGTCTAATTAGATGGATCAATTATGAACTTAATCATGGATAACGTATGGACTAATTCGGTAAATGTAATAAGGTATCAGACGTCGCAAACGGTACGCGATCGGCGACCTGATTATCGAGCGGAAAACGTAACGGAACGCTACACGGTATTCGGTAGGATTCCTACCTTTTTGTAAGCGATGGATATATGATGGTATTTTAAATTATTTTGATTTGGCTTATGATGGTTTTATGATTATGATTTATCTTAGGACGAGTTTTAAGTTATGAATCATATGGATTATATTTTAACATTATGCATTATATGGCTATGTATGGTATATCAAAATTATGGTTTATCTATATACTACATAGCATAATGCACGTACATCTCATGCATGGCATGGGCGGGAAAATAATGAAACCCGAGTCCATGCTCCGTCGGGGTGACCGAGAATCAGACATGGGGATAGCCTGAGGGCTATAACCGGAATCCATGCTCCGTCGGGGCGACCGAGAATCAAACATGGGGATAGTTCTATAACTGGAGTCCATGCTCCGTCGGAGCGACCGAGAAGCAAACATGGGGATAGTACATTGTATGATCATACGGATGATGGGTGGGACACATGACATTGGCACCCATGGCATAGCACTCATTACATGCTTATTTTGTTATATTTTATTGTATCGGTATGCATGTTATCACTAATCCATATGCTAGCCCTACTCGGAGTCCTACTGGGCGCGTTAACTAACGCCCTACTTCTACCCTAGCTGATGACGCAGGGGATGGCGGAAGCGGTGGACATGACAGGAGCCAAGCTTAGGAGCTTGGGAAGCGCAGTCTTAGTTTATTTACGTTTATATTTTGGAGATGTAATTTTAAAGTAACTTAGCTTGTCGGGTTGTATAAATTTACATTTCTTGTGATGGTTTGGACGTTACTTATGGACAATTACATTTGGTGATATAAATATGATCATAGGGGCATTTTGGTAATTTAATGTTGTATCTTCCCTTCTATCTAAAAACCGGTAGGATAGACTCTATTATCATGTTCCGCAATGATTATAATCCGCGAGCTTACTTCCTACACGTGAACCATCCTCGTGGACTTAGTTCCGCGCATGCGTGGGGTTGGCCAGTTAAGGGTCGGGCTTTAGAAGCTCGGACTTAACTCGCGTCGTGGCATCCGCGCCCTCTCTCACTCTTCTATTTCAAAAATAAATAAATAAATAAATAGACTCTGATTTTCGGAAAGCGGGTGAAAAAGGGGCGGGCGTTACACTTAATGTATGTATGATTAGATTAATGGATGCGATTGGTTAAACCAAAAGAGGGATCAAATTCAAGTAGGTGAGGTTCGGCCATAGTGTATGGCCGAACCCCACAAGGTTGTGTTTATGGACTTAGACCTAATGTTAAATCAAATGGATATGGGATTGACTTGTTGATATGTAACAAGGTGAGGACCACACAAACAGTGAGCGATCGTGAGCGGTTACCGGTTTAAGAAGCAATGACACTTTTGTGGTCTTTGGTAGGATTCTACCTCTTTGAAAACATGGTTATGTAATATGGTTAATCCCTTATTTTTGATGGTTTATCTTGTAAAAATAATATGTTTAAAGTATGAGGTTTTGATGCTATGATTATTCTATTGCATAGCATATGGACATATACATCTCATGCATGGCATGGGAGGGATGTTTGTAACTGGAGGCCACACTCCAACGGGGCGTCCGTAAGACCACTGTGGGGATACCCTGATGTGCATGATCCCATCAAGAGGTAACTGGAGGCCACACTTCGACGGGGTGTCCGTAAGACCACTATGGGGATACCTTAAAGAGGAGAATTCCATCAAGAGGCTATATGTACTTGTGATGGGTGGGACTCATTGCATTTGACATCATGACATAGCATTGTTTTTATATGGTTTTGATATTATGTTATTATATATGATTTGTACTAACCATGTGTAGACCCTAAAAGGAATACCTACTGGGCGCGTTGTTCTAACGCCCTACTTCTACCCTAGTGGATGATACAGGAAAGGAAGGGAACGATGAACGTGATCGGAGCCAAGCATAGGAGCTTAGATATGTGATTGGATGTCTTTTATCATATTTTATTTACGTTACTCATGGACCTGTAATTTGAGTAGCTAGATTTTGGGCATGTAATAACTTAGATGATTTTGCTATGGTTTGAATGGTTTGTTTGGATATTTAAGTTAAGTTTAGTTATGGTTAAAGGCTTGAAGTACTTTGCTATCTAAAAAGGAATAGATTTAGGTTCTATTATAATCCGCAGTTATGATTTAATCTGCATGTATATATTATTATGTGTGAACCGTATTTATGGACTTAGTCCATGCACACATAGGGTTGGCCAGTTAAGGGTCGAACTTTAGAAGTTCGAACTTAGCTCGCGTCGTGACATCCCGCTCTTGCTCACTCTTCAATTTATAAAAAAAAAAATATATATATATATAGACTCTAATTTTCGTATAAAGAGAGTGAAAAGGGCGGGGTGTTACATTTCCCTCATGAGATGGAAACCCTCCATCTCCCCAACGTGTGCTTCTTGAATATACTTTGTGTAACAACAAAACCCTTCACCTCCTCATTAATATTTCCTTTGGAGTTTCATCCCATGAGATGAAACTCCCACCTCCCCAACGTGTGTACATGATGGTGTCCCTTGAGATGAAACTCTCCATCTTTTTATTCAACTCATCTCTTTAACTCAACTCATATCTTTAATTCAACTCTATTTAACTCACTTAAAATCAACTCAATTCCTTGATTCCATTTTGAACTTACTCAACTGAACTTAATCCAATTCAATTCAGCCACACCTTAATTAAATTTGAACCCATTTGGTGGTCGACTAAGTCAACCACGACCCATTGGGTCCCAATTGGGCATTTGACCCAATAGACAACCTTGACCCAATTAAATAAATCTTACCCACTTATTTCAATTGAACCTTATCCATAATCCGTTGGGTCTTAATTGGGCATTTGACCCAACACCTTACCCATTTAAGGTCTATCTCCATTAATTCACAAATTAAATGGACAATTTTCATATATATTCATGAAATGAAAATCCGAGGTATTACAATACATCATGGCCGAACCTCATCCAATCCCTTTTTTCCTTATATATAAAAATCTAGGGTTTAGCCATGCAAGGGCCAAACCATGATCCATGATCATTCTCCATCCCTTATATTAAACATGCATGAGGTCCTTATGCATAACAAGATTAGGGTTTGGCCATGCAAGGGCCGAACCATGCTCTTTGACCATTCCTCATGTCTAGCCATGCATGTTGTCATAATCCACATATACATATTGTCCTTAATAATCTTCATTTATATAACCTATCTTACCCCTTAGCAAGATTAGGGTTTTGTCCATTTTTCCATCCCATTCCTTGGATGGATTTTGAATCCATGGCCCATAACATTTTGGCCAACTACTTTCTGTAACACTTCGGAAATTCATGTTATCAATATTTACGGATTTTGTCATTTAATTTGTGAATTATTAGATATGGACCTTAGATGGGTAAAGTGTTGGGTCATTGCCTAATTAAAACCCAACGGTTTTGGTATAAGGTTCAATTTAAATTAAATGGGGCTGAATTAAAATGGTAATGAAACATATTTATAAATAAGGGATATGGATTAAGGATATGCGCATAGAGGGAATTTGGGATAATTGTGCATGGGCGAATATTAGATATCTATATCCATGATGATGCACTAGTGTATCTTTAGAAGATGTCTAAGATTAAAAATAGATTGCCTTGGCCGAACATTAGATATCCATATCCAAGGTGATGCGCATAAGATCTCTAAAAGGGGTCCTTTCCCTTGATTAAAAACGGCACTAAGGGAATTGCTAAGTAGGGGCGCTTGGCACCTTCTAAGTTAGGACCAAGTGGAAGTTTATAAAAGAGAGGCAACACAAGGAGCGCACGGCATTGTCTAAATATATGACCGAGTGGGAGGTTTTATAAAAGAAAGGAAACATAACAAGGGCACACAAAATCAAGTAGGTGTTCTCAGCTAAAGAACAAGGAGGAGAGGAGGCTAAAGAAGGAGAAGATTGGAAGAGCAAGAACAAGCGAAGGAAAACCGGAGGAGTCGCGGAACTGGTAAGTAGTTTCGATAATTTTGTTTAAAGAAAGGAACCATAGGGTTCGGCCATGGTGTATGGCCGAACCCCATGGAAGAAAATTGAGGGAACGATTATGGTAATTTAATGGAAAGAATGGACCGTAGGGTTCGGCCATGGTGCATGGCCGAATCCCATGGAAAGACATGGTCTAATTTATGGGTTTTTGAGGGATGAAAACTATGCAATGTAATAAAGATGTTAAAGGGTTTTAATGGATGTTTTTGGTAAAGAACCCTAGACCATGGGTTCGGCCATGGAGTATGGCCAAACCCCATAAATAATTACGGAATTATGTTCATGAATTTAGATCATGGAAACTGATGGGAAAGGTTACTTATGATTTATTTTAAATGGATGGAAGGTTTGATGGTTTTAGATGCAATTAGATCATGAAAACCATGGAAGGAATATCAATGATTTTTAAAGAGAAGACCATGATTTAAAAAGGTTTTAATAGGGGACTTTTGGATTAAAAAGAAAAAAAAAAAGAGGAAGGAACCTTGATTTATGGATTCAAGAATGGGAATTGATATAATTAGAAAGTTAGACATCATAGGGTTCGGCCATGGTGTATGGCCGAACCCCATGAAGTAATTTTTAATGGGTCCCTCATTGGTGGATCATGTTTGGATTAAGGAATCGGTTATGGATCATTTTAAAGGGTTAATTGAAGTGTTATACATGTTTAAATAAATGAATAGACCTATGTTTTGGAACCTAAACATAAGTTGTTGGAGGTAATGGCAATATTGTAATATAGGCTAAAAATCAAAGATCATGGGTTCGGCCATGGTGTATGGCCGAACCCCATGAGGAATGTCTTGGGTATGGATTTGAACAATGGCAATAATGTAAATAAGTGTGAAAATGATAGACCATGGGTTCAGCCATGGTGTATGGCCGAACCCCATGGGGAATGATTTATGGTTTTAATGTATGAAGGGTTAGGTTAATGGAATGATAGCCATAGATGGCAATATGGTAATTAAGTAAAAATAATGGACCATGGGTTCGGCCATGGTGTATGGCCAAACCCCATGGGGATTGTTTTGTGGACTTAGTTGTTATGCATGTTTAAGGGAATGAGGGATTTAATTATATTTGGACCTATGTTTTTGGACCTAAAACATAAGGTAATGGAAACAATGGCATAGAATGTAAATATGGGTAAAATGAAAGATCATGGGTTCGGCCATGGTGTATGGCCGAACTGTATGAGGAATGTTTTATGGACTTAGACATTATTGTAAATCAAATGGGACATGGTTTTAATTGATTGATATATTATAAGATAACGGGACCTCACAAGGTGTGTACGATCGTGAGCGGTTACCGGACGAAAGCGTAAGGACACGTTAGTGGTCTTTGGTAGGATTCCACCTCTTTGAAACCATGGGTTTATGTACATGTTTTTATCTTATTTTGATGAATTTATGTTGTAAAAGATATGTTTCAAATGTGAGTTTTAATGCTATGTTTACAATATAAAATAACATGTGTTTCATTAGCATCTCATGCATGGTATGGGGTGAAGGATATGTAACCGGAGGGCCCACACTCCGTTGGAGCGTCTAAAAAACCTATGTGGGATACCTTGATGTGCTTTTCCATCAAGAAGAAACCGAAGGGGCCACACTCCGTCGGGGCGTCCAAAAAACTTATGTGGGGTACCTTGATGTGCATTTCCATCAAGAAGAAACCGAAGGGGCCACACTCCGTCGGGGCGTCCAAAAAACTTATGTGGGGTACCTTGATGTGCATTTCCATCAAGAAGAAACCGAAGGGGCCACACTCCGTCGGGGCGTCCGAAAGACCTATGTGGGGGTACTTATATGTACTTATGATGGGTGGGACTCATTACATTTGTCATCATGACATGGCATGGTTTATATGGTTTTTGACATTATGATATTATTATATATGTTTTGTACTAACCATGTGTTAGCCCTAACTGGAATACCCACTGGGCGCGTTGTTCTAATGCCTTACTTCTACCCTAGTGGATGATGCAGGAAACGAAGGGAAAGATGAATGCAAAAATGGCTAGGCATTGTAACACCCCGGATTTTCAAGTTATAAATATTTATGGAATTTGCCCATTTAATTTGTGAGTTTTTAGATATGGATCTTATATGGTTAAAGTGTTGGGTCTTTTCCCAATTAAGACCCAACGGATTGTAGAAATGGTTTCAAATAAATTAAATAAGGTTGAATTTAAGTGGTAATGAAACACAATTATAATAAGGGGTATGGATTAAGGATATGCGCATAGATCATTTAATTGTTTTTTGAAGGTGGAGATTAAATTAGAAAACTTTCTAATTATGGATTATTGATGAAAATTGGAGACTTAGACATCATAGGGTTCGGCCATGGTGCTTGGCCGAACCCCATGAACCAATTTTATGGGTTTATGTTTATGTGTATTTTAAAGAGAGGATGCAAGTATAGGTTATGGTTTATGGACCTAAGTTGGTGAACCATTGAAAATAAAAGTTGGAAAAGAAACATCAAGGGTTCGGCCATGGTGTATGGCCGAACCCCATGAACTTGTTAATGGGCCATGTTTGGGTCTTTGCATAATTTTAATGAATGGTTCACCAAACCAAGGGATGAAGGGTGAGAATAATGGAATTATAGCCTTTGATGGCAATATGGTAATTATGTAGAATTAATGGAACTATGTTTTGAAACTCAAACATAAGTTGATGGAATCGGTTATGAATTATTTTAAAGGGTTATTGGGAGTGTTATGAATGTTTAAAATAAATAAATGGACCTATGTGTTGGAACCTAAGCCTAAGTTGTTGGAGGCAATGGCAAAGTGGTAAATAAGAGTGAAAGTGCTAGACCATGGGTTCGGCCATGGTGTATGGCCGAACCCCATGGGAATTATTTGGTGAACTTAGATGTTTATGAATCTATGTTTCTAACCTAAACAAGAGGAATGTTTTGGTTATGATTAGACCAATGGCAAGTTGTAAATACTTGCTAAAATGGAAGGTTAGCCATGAATGGCAATATTGTAATTAAATGAAATAAGGGACCATGGGTTCGGCCATGGTGTATGGCCGAACCCCATAGGGAATGTTTGTTGAATTTAATGTTTCATGTATCTTAGATGATTAATTGGGTTATCATCAGATTAGTGCATAAAAATGGCAAGAATGGCATTATTGTAAATATGGTCAAAAAATGAAAGACCATGGGTTCGGTCATGGTGTATGGACGAACTCCATGAGGATTGTGTTTATGGACTTAAACATTATTGTGAATCAAGTGGGACTTGGTTTTAATTGATTTTTATATTATAAGGTAACAGAACCTCACAGGGTGTTTACGATCGTGAGCGGTTACCGGATGAAAGATGCAAGGACACGATAGCGGTCTTTGGTAGGATTCCACCTCTTTGAAACCATGGGTTTATGTACATTGCTTTTATCTTATTTTGATGAATTTATGTTGTAAAGGATATGTTTCAAATTCAAATGTGAGTTTTAAATGCTATGTTTATATGATAAAATAGCATGTGCTGTATATGTTTCAAATATGAGCTTTTAAATGCTATGATTTTGTATAATTGCATAGTATGTGGACATTTGCATCTCATGCATGGCATGGGAGGGATGAACGGTAACCGGAGACCCACACTCCGTCGGGGCGTCCGTAAAACATTCGTGGGGGGATACCTTGATGAGGAGCATTCCATCAGGAGGATACTATGTATGAAATGTAACTGGAGATCCACACTCCGTCGGGGCATCCGTAATAGAATCGTGGGGGGATACCTTGATGTGATTTCCATCAAGAGGATACTATGTATGAAATGTAACCGGAGGGTCCACACTCCGTCGGGGCGTCTGAAAGACCTATGTGGTGGGTACTTTTATGTACATGTGATGGGTGGGACTCATTACATATGATAGCATGGCATGGCATTGAATTGGCATGATTATAATCTTTATTATCATGCAAGGTTTCTGATTTTTATCGGTATGATTGATTTCTATTATCATACACTGTTTTGGATATGATGCTTTATAAGTATGGTATGATTTATTATAACTGGATTTGATATATATGTTATATCTGGATTTTTGGTACTAACTCATGTGTTAACCCTAATAGAATACCTACTGGGCGCGTTGTACTAATGCCCTACTTCTACCCTAGTGGATGATACAGGAAACAAGGAGAACGATGAACGCGAAACGGGCCAGGCATAGGAGCTTGGAAGCTTTTAAATTATATTTTGTTTAAGATACTCATGGGCTTGTATCTTGAGTATCTAGAATTCAGATTGTAATAACTTAGATGAATTTGCTATGGTTGGATATTATATTGGATAATTGCATTATGATAATGATGATTATAGACTTGACGTACTTTGCTATCTGAATGGAATAGAACTGTGCTCTATTATGATTCCGCATGTTATGATTTTTTTTCCGCATGTTTATATTGCTATGTGTGAACCGTTTTCATGGACTGAGTCCATGCACACATAGGGTTGGCCAGTTAAGGGTCGGACTTTGGAAGTTCGGACTTAGCTCGCGTCGTGACGTTCCGCTCTCTATCACTCTACTCTGTTATAAAAAAAAAAAATAGACTCTGAATTTACGGGAAGAAGCGAGTGAAAAAATGTAGGGGCGTTACAGGCATAGGAGCTTGATTGTGTTTAAATTTTATTTTGATTAAGTTACTTATGGATTTGTAATTTGAATAACTAGACTACGGGCATGTAATAACCTTAAATATTTTGCTATGGTTTGGATGGTTTATTTCGGATATTTAATTTAAGGTAATTTGATTAAAGACTGGAAGTACTTTGCTATCTAAATGGAGTAGTATTGGTTCTGTCATAATTCCGCAGTTATGATTTTAATCCGCATGTTTATGTTGCTATGTCTGAACCGTTTTCATGGATTTAGTCCATGCACACATAGGGTTGGCCAGTTAAGGGTCGGACTTTAAAAGTTCGGACTTAGCTTGCGTCGTGACGTCCTGCTCTTGCTCACTCTATTTTTTTTTTAAAAAAAAAAAATAGACAAGGATTTTCAAAGAAAGCGAGTGAGAAGGGCGGGGCGTTACACTTTCAATCCGAAATGGAATGTTCCCTTAACCTCCTTTTAATTAATAAATCATATCAAGCAATACTTATCGATTCAACGATTCCTCCGTTTTCTTTCGTTCCGTCTTGCTCCTCCGATCTTCTCCTTCCTTAGTCTTTTCTTTCTTCCTCCTTGATCTTCGGCCAAGAGTGTTGTTTGAGAGGGAGAGGGTTTAAGATGAAAACCCCAAGAGATGGGTCGGCCAAGGAAGAGCTTGAGAGAGGAAGAGGAGGAGAGAATGAGAAATCCCTTAGTCTTTTTCTTGTCTTGTGAGAGAGGTCGGCCCTTAGGGTTTTTGGGTGAGAGGGAGAGGATTTGAGATAGAAAACTCTAAGTCTTTATTGTCTTAGTGAGAGGGTCGGCCAAGCTTGAGAGGGAGAGAGTGAGAGAGTGAATGAGATGGAAAGCTAGCCCTTTCCATCTTGTCTTAGGGTTTCTTGGGCAAGACTCCACCTCCAACCACCCTCATCAATGTGGAGTCTTCCCTATGAGTCCCTTGACCAAACAAGGGAATGCATGCCCTCCACATGGCACACACCACCCTCTCCAATGGTTTTGGCTAGTGGTTTCCATGAGATGGAACCCTCCACCTCCCTTTGACTCACTAAGTGGATGCATGACTCACACATGGCACACACCACCCTCTCCAACGGTTTTGGTGGTTAGTGGTTACCATGAGATGGAAACCACCCACCTCTCCTTTGACTCACTCCATCTTTTCATCTTCCATATGACTCACCACCCATTCAACTCACTTCATTTAAATGAAACTCAACTCCTAACTCAAGCACTTGGATTTATTCTAAATTAACTTAGGTGATTTTAAGTAAATAATTTAACTCAATTCACTTCATTTGATCCTCTTTAATTCACCCATGAACTCACCCATGGTTGACAAAGTCAACCATGGTGGCCGGCCCCACTTGTGCCTTAGTCCACATGCCACCTCACTTGATGAGGTGGAGTTGGGTCCCACTTGGCTATGCCACTTGGATAATTCCTCATACACTTGCCACCTCACTTGATGAGGTGGACCCCATGCCTTTGATCTTAATTGGGTCCATGACCCGATTGAATCCATTCCTTACCCATTTACCCTAATCATCAATCCATCTTGACCCATTGGGTCCCAATTGGGCATTTGACCCAATTGACCACATTGACCCAATTAAATAGCATTAATCCTATCCATGGTCCATTGGACCATACTTGGGCCATTGCCTCAACTTTGATCCATCTAACATCCATTCCATCTATAAATCTAAAATTTTTAACAATTAAAATAAATAATAGCCAATATATTTATTGCATTGAAAATCTGGGCTATTACAAGGGTGGACCCAACACTCCTAGGTGGACCCCTGACTAAGCTTAGAGAACATATTGGTAAAGCTTAAATCAAGCTTAGTGACCATTGGTAGCCAACAGAACCAATGACATCAAACTTGCAAAACTGATATACTGTCAGAACGACACTTTGTGTCTTGTGACCTATCGCGAAAGACAGGACAGACTCATGGTCCACGATTCGTAGTCTGGAATGACAAGAGTTCTGGTTGGAAAATACTGTCAAACAGGTTGGCTCTCAAGCCGAGACCATTGTCGTTGGCGAACGTTCGTGAGTAACAGGACAGACTCATCGTTGGCCACCGACCTGTCGGCTAGTACTTTTAGAGTTTTGGTTGGAAACACACTGTAAAATACAGTTGGTCTCAGGACGATACTATAGTCTGTGGCAACCCATCGTGGAAGACAACTGATGCGGACAACCTACATCAATGACCCATTGGGTATGACTGTTTCCTATCCGTTTAGGTGCATTAAATGAGCAACGGTCATATGGTTGGAAAGCATTTTTGAAATCCCACGACATATCATGTGCCACGTCCCATCGACGACTTAAAGGTTCAAAAAAAATCTGGGTTGTCTATTTAAAGTTTGAATTTTTGTGAGATCAGTTAGAGCTTTCAAATTGGGAAAACTTGTAACACCCGGATTTTTCAATGCATAAATATATTGGATTTTTGTCTATTTTAATTGTTAAAATTGTTGAATTTAAGATTTATAGATGGAATGGATTTTAGGTGGGTAAAACTTGAGTCAATAGCCCAATTATGATCCAATGGATCAAGGATGGAATTTGATTTGGAAATAATTGGGTAAGTGTGATTAAATGGGTCAACTACCCAATTTGAAAACCCAATGGGTCAAGGGGAATGGATTTTGAAAGTAAATGGGTAAGGGATTAATTTAATTGGGTCAGGTACCCAATTAAGTTCCAAGGCGTGGGATCCACCTCAAAAAGTGAGGTGCCATGTATATGAGGTGGCATGTCAATGACATGGCCAAGTGGGACCCAAATCCACCTCATCGAGTGAGGTGGCAAGTGGTTAATGCATCATGCACAGTCAGCTAACCATGGTTGACTTGGTCAACCATGGGTGAGTTCAAATTAAGTTGAGTTGATGAATGAGTTCAAGTGGGATAAATAATCCTTGAGTTGGAAAGTGAGTTCACATGAGTTGAGAATTTATTAATGTTGAGTACAAGTGCTTGAGTTGGAGAATAAGTTCATTTAAAGTGAGTTGAGTTGAAAGGGAAGTTGGGGAGACTCCCATTTGAAGTGAGTCAAGTGGGAGATGGAGGGTTTGCATCTCAAAGGATGGAACCCAAGGCACCAACGTTGGGAGATGGAATGGGTTTCTTGAGCTTAAGCCAAGTGTCCCTTGGTTATGCCAAGGGACTCCTTGGTTAGACAAATAATAATGAGGGAATTGAGAGGGTTGTGGGCTGATTTACAAAAGGCAAACTCCACCCCCTTTGGCCGATTTCACCTCTCTTGCAACAAAGAGATTTTCATCTCTCTCCCTCTCTCAACTTCACTTGGCCGATTGCATCCCGTTGGAGCAAAGAGATTTACTTCTTTCTCTCTCCCCCCATTTTCGGCTCTAGACTTGGAGAAATCAGCAAAGAACAAGAAAGGAAGGGAAGGACTGAGAAGCAAGTTCAAATTAAAGAGAAACGAAGGAGACGCGGGTAAAGGTATGTCCTATGGTTATTTTAGATGGGAATATGACTAAGGAATTCATGGACTTGGTCATGGGTGGCCGAATCCATGGATTCTAAGAATGGTTGGAATAAGTGGTCAAACCGTCGAATGATCATAGAATCGGTATCCATTCAAGGAATGGATAGGTATTGAGGGCCAACAACCAAAGGGATTGAATGTAGAATTATGTTTGATGACATGAGAATGAATGAACTAAGGGAAACCATAGTTTTGGCCATAGCTTGGCCGAACCTATGGATTATATTTATCGATTTGAAATAGATGCCCAAAGTGTTATGGACCATGGACTGTAAAAGCCATTCAAAGAATGGTAGAATGATTGAAAGAAACGGCAAGGTGATGTGCGATTTATAAACAAGATTGAAAGATTAATGGAAAAGACCCTAACCTTGTTTGGTGGGTAAGATAAACTTGTTAAAATGAGATATGATGATAATGACCATGTTTAGACAAGATTAAATAATGAATTTCATGAAGAAAAGATTTACAAATAATCAAACAAGGAGGACTAAACGCGGGTTACACTGTCTGTTGGAGGGGTATCACCGTCCGCGGACGGGTTTCTATCGTCCGCAGGACGGGTTTTGACCGTCCGTGGAAGGGTAACAGACATGAATATGGTGTTGTCTGCGGACGGGTTGCACTGTCTGTGGGACGGGTTTTTATAGTCCACGAACGGGTGTGGACCGTCCGCAGGACGGGTAACGGGTAATGGACCGGGTGTTGTTCGCAGGACGGGTGACGGGTACTACGTCACGGGTACCAAGTCAAGGGTAGCGGGTGACGGGTACCGGGTGATGAGTACCGGGTCACGGGTAGCGGGTGACGGGTACCGAGTCATGGGTACCGGGTGACGAGTACCAGGTGACGGGTACCGTGTCACGAGTAACAGAGGAGGACTAGGTGTTGTGGGCAAGGACAGACTGTGCTGTTTGCGGAAGGGTTTCTATCATCCGCGGGACGGGTTTCGACCGTCCGCGGACGGGTAATAGACTGAACAGAGTGCTGTCTGCGTACGGGTGTGGACTGTCTGCGGGACGGGGTTCGACCGTCCACGGATGGGTTCCTATCGTCTGCAGGACAGGTAGCGAACGGTGATCTGCTGAGTTCAGTCGACTGAATTCTTGATTCAGTCGACTGAATTTCAAAGTGCAATTTTTTATGTAATTTTTCCAGATTGTTTAAGTTTATCTGGATGAGTAAAGGATGATGGAATTGAATGGATGATTAAATTAACATATGTGTATGTTGAATTCGTTAAGGTAATGGGATTTCACAAAAGGGTGTACGATCGGTTTTGACGTGATCGGTGATCGACACCTTCACGAAAATAACATGGATATCTTTTGGACGTTGGTAGGATTCCTACCTTATTGACACACTGTGGATTATATACATGTACTGTTTTTAT
Source organism: Chimonanthus salicifolius (assembly GCA_013350335.1). Classification (NCBI taxonomy): domain Eukaryota; kingdom Viridiplantae; phylum Streptophyta; class Magnoliopsida; order Laurales; family Calycanthaceae; genus Chimonanthus; species Chimonanthus salicifolius. Next base: position 21,713,549 of record CM023539.1, on the reverse strand, counting down.
TTCCATGTTTGATGATGTACTTTGGGTATCAAATGATTATGTTTTTAAGAACTGAGTTTCAATGCTATTATGTACTTTGATATAAATGGCATCATTGCACTCATTACCTCATGCATGGCATGGGAGGGAACACAAGGAAGTAGTCCACGCTCCATTCGGTGTTTTTCGATAAACAAACGTGGGGAGGAATCCACACTGATTCCGATTGACATACATGGAGAGATATATGATGTTTGAATGTAAGAGGAGTCCACGCTCCATTCGGTGGGACCGATTAACATACGTGGGGAGGCATAACAGTGAATACTATGATGTGGCTTGTTCATCAAGAAGATTAGCAATGTGATTTGTGACATGGTTGTTGGATGGGAAATCATTGGCATATGACACCCATGGCATGGCATTAAATTAGCATGATTTTGTTAAGTGTATCATGTGCTGATTTTAGTACTACAAGTTGTTTAAAGTTTCGATAATATGTATCTATCGTGATTTTATACTAATCCCATGTGTATAACCTTACTTGGAATTCCTACTAGGCGCGTTGACTAATGCCCTACTTCTACCTTTAGATGATGGTACAAGAAATGGAACGGGCGATGGACGTGAAAGAAGCCAAGCTTAGGAGCTTGGGCGGCTTATAGCTTACTTTATTTAATATTGAATTTGGGACAATGTATTTGAGATAATTGCATTTTGGGATTGTAATAACTTAGTTTATTTTGCTATGATGGTTTGATGATGTTTGGATAATTAAGTTCAGTTTATTATATGGTTGGATTGACTTCCTTGCAAATTAACAGATATGGATAGCAATTCCATTCGTATGTTATTTCTGCAATTATTTGTAAACGTGTGAAATGTTTAGTGGACTTGTCCACGCACACGTATTGGTGGCCAGTTAAAGGTCGGGCTTTGGAAGCTCGGACTTAGCTCTCGTCGTGGCATCCCGCTCTCTTTCTCTTTATTTCAAAAAAAAAAATACTCTGATTTTCGGCCAGTGAAAAAGGGCGGGGCGTTACAAAACTAGAGGCAAAAACCTGAGATTCCCTAACTCTCTCACTTTCACTCTCTCTGAACATTTTACATGTGGTAAATCATTTTAAATCCAATCAACTATTTAATTGAGATTAAGAGAGAAAGAAAACTTCTCTATGATTTCATAGTTAAATCAAATATCCTAGAACCTCTCGATTGTGCATACATTGGTACATATTCTTTTACAAGAGATCAAAGCTGGGAGAACTTCTCAAGAAGCACATTTTCTACATCAAGTGAGCTCAACAAGGCAAGTGCTTCTTAGTTACTCTTCAACATCATACTGTGAAGTGGATTAAACCAAGATATTTGAACCACTATAAAAAATAGAGAGATAAGGATTAGACCAAGGCAGTTGAACCTTTCAAAAGTAGGTGGGATTGTGTAGGTGAAATTCCTACTCTATTGTGAGGGAGTAATTCCCTTTCATAGTGTATTTGGGATAACCTAAGATTGGGTGAGTCCAACAGTGGATGTAGGCTTGCTTAAACCGAACCACTATACATAGGATGTTCATTATGGTGTTTGTGTTGCTTGTGTGACTGTTCTTGTTATTTGCACATCTATTTCTCACATAACACTTTGCATCTTGATTAATATTATTATTCTGCTGAACATTTAATTGATTAATCAAGTATTTTGCAAAGACCAGAAAAATTGGGTATAGTCCTATTCACCCCCCTCCCTCCTCTCTCCCTCTCTCTCCTCCTTTAGGACTGATCTTGCTCTAGCACTTGGGAACTTTCAAATGTATTAATTGAATCTAGGTCAGATTTAGGTTTGAAACTCCCTTTTCTAAGTGCTAGAACAACACGATTTACTCTATAGGGGGGTGAATAGGTCAATCACAGTTTCCATGGTGTTTACGAATTTCTTCATTGTTTTAATTGCAGCAGAACATTAATCAAGAGATTTGTTTAGTGTGATAGATTATTTATAATTTCTTTAAACGATCACGCTAAGATTATAACCCTTTACATTTTACTTGATTATCGATACTTGTGCACTATGTGTAAAATAAGATAATCAACATGCAAAGTGATGTGTGTTGATAAAAGTACTTAAATGCTAAATACAAACACACAAAGATCAAATACCATAAGAACAATTTAAAGTGGTTCGGTTAGCCAACCTACATTCACTGTTAGGGCTAACTCAACCTTGAGTCATCCCCAAATCCACTAAGTGGGGACTTACACACTCACAATTAGAGTAGGAATTCCACCTCACTCAATTGGTTGGGAATTTCACCCACCACTATAGAATAGGAATTCCACCCACTACTGTGCCAGAGAAGACGCTCTAGAGTTTTTTATAGTGATTCCGTAGCCAATCCTGCTTAATCCACTTTCGGGACAAAGGTTTTAAAACAAAATTTAAACCAAGAAGCATTTGCCTTTATAGCTTCATCCCTTGATGTGTGTTTCTTCAAGATCCACCCAATGTCTGCTGAAGCTCCACCTTGTAGCCGTCGTAAAGCGATCATAATCCAGGGCGACAAGGAAACTAATTATACCACAGCTTTCCTAGTTTATTATCCTTTCCTCTCTCTCTCTCTCTCTCTCACAAACTCAATCCATATGATTGATTGTATTTGATTCCTAGAGTGTAAGCACGAGAGAGAGAGTGATCCTTTTGTTGCCCTTGTTTAAGCTCACTGATAATGATGAGGGTCCAACTGATTTTGCCAAAGGATGCCAACTTGTTGCATAAAGATTGGTTTATATAGAGAAGGTAACCAGTTGCAACAACGGTAATGTACCGACAGGTCGGGTGCACCGAGGGGTCGGTGACTAGAAATAAAACCCGACCATTGTGCATTAAATGCACTCCCAACAGTAATAATTTTTCTCGGTCGACATGTCGGTGTCTCTGATGGGTCGACAATTATGGCACCGAGATGTCGGTCCATACGAGAGATTCGGTCTGGGGCAACACCATACTGATAGAGTTTCAAGTCCAAAAACTAGTCTTACCTAGAACGACATGTCGCCCTTTTAACGCCCCGCCCTTTTTCACTAGCCGAAAATTAGAGTCTATTTTTTATTTTTTATTTTTTTTTTAAATAAAAGAATGAGAGAGCGCGGGACATCACGATTCGAGCTAAGTCCGAGCTTCCAAAGCCCGACCCTTAACTAGCCGACATTACTTGTGCGTGGAATAAATCCACTAAAATGGTTCACACGTACTAAAGCTATACTTGCAGAATTAAACATAATGCGGAATTATAATAGAGTTTTATCCTACCAATTTTAAATAGCAAGGAAGTCCATCACTTACTAGTAATTACCTTAAGTTAAAATGTCCTAAAATTATAGCAAATAGTCTAAGTTATTACAGTCCCAACAAGCTAATTACTCAAATTACATGTCCAAAATAAAAACTTAAATAAATACATCTAGCTCATCCAAGTTCCTAAGCTTGGCTCCGATCGTGTCCTTCGTTCCGTCCATTTCCTGTGTCGTCATCTAAGGTAGAAGTAGGGCGTTAGACAACGCGCCCAGTAGGTACTCCGAGTAGGGTCAAACACATGGGTTAGTATAAAAATCACATAGATATAGATAATATCCAAACCATGCAAGTGAATGCCATGCCATGGGTGTCATATGCCATGAGTCCCACCCATCATCCATATCACAATCACATAGTATTCCTCTTCATGGATAATCCACATCACGGTATTGTCATGACTCCCAGCGAATGCCTTATCGGTCCCATCGAACGGAGCGCGGACTCCGATTACATTTCAAACACAGTATAGCTCTCCCCACGAATGCCTTATCGGTCCAATCGAACGGAGCGTGGACTCCGGTTACAATTCAATCATACATCCATTCGAATCAGTGTGGATTCCTCCCCACGATTGCTTATCGGAAATCCGAATGGAGCGTGGACTCTCCTCATTTGATCCCTCCCATGCCATGAATGAGATGCAAGTGCAAGCATGCTATGTAATAATAATCCTCATAACATTAAAATCCCATAGTTGAAACATAGTAATTTGATACCAAAATTAACATAGAAATAAAAACATCACATATACACATTCCATGGTTTTCAATAAGGTAGGAATCCTAGGTTCATCTCCATTTACCATCATAGTTTTTTATCCGGTTAAGTCCCTAAGAGGCTTCCATCATTCATTGGGGCTGAACCATGTTTTAAGTCCACAAAAATGCCTTAGTGGGGTTCGGCCATACAACATGGTCGAACCTCACTCTCTTGATTTTGGGCCCCTCTTTTTAGTCCTTGATCATTTTAATCAATGTGGGTCCAAGATCATTCTATCTTTTGATTTATTAATCTAATCACATAAGTTAAACATTTAACTTGATAAAAACAACTTAAGTCCATAAGACATTCTCCATGGGGTTCGGCCATGTTGGCCCTTTATTTTCACCATATTCCCATCTTAGCTATCACTCTTTCCATATCTAAACACTTAACTTATTTACACATAACTTAGGTCCATAAATGATTCATTAACATAACATAGATCCATAATAAATCCCTCCATTCCTTAGCTTGATCATTCCATCTCTTAAACATGCATAGATCTACCAAATGATCCATCAAAATGTAACACCCCGAGATCTTAACCCAGGAAATAAAGGAAATTCCCTCTTAAGAGTGAAATTAAAGGGTGATTAATTTAAGATGAATCAAGGTAAATGGGTTTGGAATGTAATTGAGTAGAGGATAAATTTAATTGGGTCAATGGCTCAATTAGGATCCAATAGATAGTGGATACGGTTAGAATATATTTAATTGGATCAATTAAGACCCGACGGGTCATGGATAGAGTTTGAATGAAGATAAGCGGATAAGTGTGAATTAATTGGGTCAAATGCCCAATTGGGACCCAATGGATCAAGATGAAATGATGATTAGGGTTTGGTTTGAAAACAATTGGTAAATGTACTTAAATGGGCCAATTGCCAATTTGGGACCCAATGGGTCAATTATGAGCTGATTTTAAATAAATGGGTAAACTTAAGTTAATTGGGTCAACTACCAAATTAAGACCCAAATCCACCTCATCAAGTGAGGTGGCAAATGATTAAATACAAATGAGGGCATGGTTGACTAAGCCATGATTAACTTGGTCAATCATGGGTGAACCCAAGTATGGAGTTGAAAATGAATCCAAATTGAATTAAATTGAGTTGATTTTAAGTGAGTTAAATAGAGTTGAATTAAAGAGATGAGTTGAATTAAAGAAATGAGTTGAATAAGGAGATGGAGAGTTCCATCTCAAGGGACACCATCATGATCCACACGTTGGGGGAGATGGAGGGTCTCATCTCATGGGATGAAGACATGCACCAACGTTGGGGGAGATGGAGGGTCTCATCTCATGGGTTGAAGACAACCATTATGAAAGAAATGAGGAGTTTCATCTCAAAAGACACCCCCATTATGAGGAAGTGGGAGGGTTTTGGTTGTTACAAAGAAATATCATCAAGAGACACCACACCCCTTGGCCGTCCCCTCCATGAAAGTTTTCCATCTTATCTTTTCTTCCTCTCTCTCTCTCTCTCTCCCACATTTGGTCTTAACACTTAGAGGACCAGCAAAGCATCAAGGAAAGAGAAGAATTAAGGAAGAATTGGAAGGAGTTGGGGCTAATTTCAAAGGAACATCACCAAGGGGCACATCATACCCCTTGGCCGAACTTCACCTCTTGGAAACAAGAGATTTCTCTCCTCTTCTTTTCTATCCATTTTCGATCTACATCATCAACACTTAGAGAAGTTGCTGAAGAATAAGAAAGGAGAGAAGGATTAAGGAGGAAAGACCGAAATCAAGAAAATGAAGGAGACGCGGAAAGAGGTATGTGTTGAGTTTAGAGTTATGGGATTATGACAAAGGAAACCATAGGTTTGGCCATGATGTAGCCGAACCTATGGGTTCCATTTCGATTTGGATGAGGTTCGGCCATGATGTATGGCCAAACCCCATCAAGTGATTTAATCATGGGTAGGTGTTTGTTAAAAAGGAAAAGGTGAACCATAGGGTTCGGCCATGTTGTATGGCCGAACCCCATGGAAGAGGATTATTAATTTCAATGGGTTTTTGAAAGGATGAAAAGGATGGATGTATGTTAGTAATTTTAAAGGGTTTTAAAGGAGGAAAATGATGGAGGAATATTGATGGATCTACATGCATTTAGACCATAGAAAATGGAAACAAGGAACCATGGGTTCGGCCATGTTGTATGGCCGAACCCCATCAACCATTTTCATGTATGACTTGGTAGATCTATGCTTGTTTAAAGGATGAATGATCAAGCTAAGAAAATGGAGGAAATTATTGTGGATCTATATTTATGTTAATAAATCATTCATGGACCTAAATTATGAGTAAATAAGTTAGGTGATTAACTATGAAAATGAATGGTGGCTAAGATGAGAAATGACAAAATAGGGAACCATGATATGGCCGAACCCCATGAAGGGCTTTTCATGAACCTAGGTGTATGATGAAGATGACATCTTTATGGACTTAGGTTGTTAAATGATTAACTTATGTGATTGGATGAATAAATCAATAGACGGATGGTGATGGACCCTTTTTGTGTAAAATAAAACAAGGGTTAAAATGGGGATCAAAACCAAAGAGTGAGGTTCGGCCATGTTGTATGGCCGAACCCCACAAGTGAGCTTTGATGGACAGTGGAAAATGGACAATGGACAGTGGGTAGTGGATAGTGGGTAGTGGACAGCAGGTAACCGACTGATTTTAGAAATGAAATATTTATATGATTTTCCAAATGGTTAGGTTAAATTGGAAGGATGAAGGGAGTGGTTTAAATTAATTGGAATAATTAATTTGGTTATTTTATGGAATTAAATGGATCACCAAATTGATGTATGTGTTAAATGTAATAAGGTAATGGGATTTCACAAATGGTGTACGATCGGCTTGACGCGATCGGTGATCAATTTTTGGAAGGAAACACAAGGACCCGATAATTGGACGTTGGTAGGATTCCTACCTTATTGAAAACCATGGAATATGGATATGTGATGATTTTAATGTATGTTTTGACTGAGTTATTTTGGTATCAAATGATATGTTTCAATTATGGGATTTTAAATGCTATGATGTTTATTATTACATAGCATGTTGGCATTTGCATCTCAGGCATGGCATGGGAGGGATCAAATGAGGGGAGTCCACGCTTCCATTCGGTTTCTGATAAAACAATCGTGGGGAGGAATCCACACTGATTCCGGGTTATGATGATTGAGATCTAAACAGAGTCCACGCTTCCTTCGGTGGGACCGAAAAACAATCAGTGGGGAGGAATCTACACTGATTCCAAGGGATGTATGATTGAGTTGTAACTGAAGTCCACGCTCCGTTCGGGCTGACCGATAAGGCATTCGTGGTGATACCTTGATGAGGATTTTCCATCAAGAGGAATACTTTGTTGTAATGTAACCGGAGTCCACGCTCCGTTCGAGGCGACCGATAAGGCATTCGTGGGGATACCTTGATGAGGATTTTCCATCAAGAGGATACTATGTGATTGTGATATGGATGATGGGTGGGACTCATGGCATATGACACCCATGGCATGGCACTGACTTGCATGGTTTTAATATTATGTTATCTATGTGATTTTCATACTAACCCATGTGTTGACCCTATTTGGAGTACCTACTGGGCGCGTTGTCTAACGCCCTACTTCTACCTTAGATGATGACACAGGAAATGGACGAAACGAAGGACACGATCGGAACCAAGTTTAGGAGCTTGGATAATTTAGTTTCACTTTATTTAAGTTTATTCATGGACAATGTAATTTGAGTAGCTAGTATTTGGGAATGTAATAGCTTATATTATTTGCTATGGATCGAATGATGATTAATCTAGATTAAGTTAATTTATATTGATTGCCTTCCTTGCTAAGTAAATGTTGTAATCCGATGTTATTTCTGTAATGGGTATTCCGCAAGTCATAGTATCACGTGTGAAATGTTTTAGTGGACTTGTCCATGCACACGCATGGTTGGCCAGTTAAGGGTCGGGCTTTGGAAGCTCGAACTTAGCTCGTGTCGTGATGTTCTCGCTCTCTTTCACTCTTTACTTTAAAAAAAAAAAAAAACAGACTCTGATTTTCGGCGATTGAAAAAGGGCGGGGCGTTACACAAAATGGTTCATAGGGTTCGGCCATGTGGTTCCTTGTTTCCATCTTCCTATGGTCTAACCACCTTTAAATCAACATGGCCAAACCCATGGTCCATGGTTCTTCATCATCTCCTCATTTTAAATCATCATTTACAACATTTAAAACTCATTTAAAGTCACCAACATTCTTCCATCATTTTTCATTCTTTAAAAACCATAAAAATCACTAACATACTTCCTATCATTTCCATCTTTTAAAACCCATTAAAATCAATAATATTCTGCATAGGGTTCGGCCATACAACATGGCCGAACCCTATGGTTCATCATTTTTCTCTTAAAAATCTAGGGTTTTACCATGCAAGGGCCAAACCATGATCTTTGATCATTCTCCATGCTTAATCATGCATGCATACATATTGTCCTTTGTAATCTTCATTCATAAAATCTATCTCACCCATTAGGGTTTTGTCCATGCAAATATTTTAACTATTACATTGATATTTCTTGGATGTATTTTAAATCCATGGCCCATAATATTTTGGCCAACTCTCCAATCAGAAATGGAACCCATGGTTTCGGCCATTCCATAGCCGAAACCATGGTTCCCTTAACCTCCTTTTAATTTATAAACCTTGTTAAGCAATACTTACTGATTCTGCAACTCCTCCGTTTTCTTTCGTTCTGCCTTACTCCTCCGATCTTCTCCTTCCTTAGTCTTTTCTTTCTCCTCCTTGATCTTCGGCCAAAGAGTGGTGCTTGAGAGGGAGAGGGTTTAAGATGAAAACCCTAAGAGAGGGTTCGGCCAAGGAGAAGGTTTGAGAGAAGGAGAGAGGGAGAGTGAGATGAAAACTCTAAGTTCTTTCTTGTCTTGGAGAGAGGTCGGCCCTAGGGTGTTTGTGAGAGGGAGAGGATTTGAGAATAGAAAACCCTAAGTCTTTTCCTTGTCTTGTGAGAGGGTCGGCCAAGGGAGAGCTAGAGAGAGGGAGAGAGTGAATGAGATGAAGAATTAGCTTTCCATCTTGTCTTAGGGTTCCTTGGGTAAGACTCCACCTCCGACCACCCTCGTCAATGTGGAGTCTTCCCCATGAGTCCCTTGACTAGCCAAGAGGGTGCATGCCTTCCACATGGCACACACACCCTCTCCAACGGTTTTGGTGGCTAGTGGTTTCCATTGAGATGGAACCCTCCACCTCCCCTTTGACTCACTAAGTGGATGCATGCCTCACACATGGCACACCACCCTCTCCAACGGTTTTGGTGGCTAGTGGTTTCCATGAGATGGAAACCCTCCACCTCCCCTTTGACTCACTCCATCTTTTCATCTTCCATGTGACTCACCACTCATTTGATTCACTCCACTTAAATGAAACTCAACTCCGAACTCAAGCATTTGAATTTATTTCCATCTAACTTAGGTGATCTAATTAAATAATTTAATTCAAGTCACTTCACTTGATCCTCTTTAATTTACCCATGAACTCATCCATGGTTGACCATGTGGCTGGCCCCACATGTGCCTTAGTCCACATGCCACCTCACTTGATGAGGTGGAGTTGGGTCCCACTTGGCTATGCCACTTTGATAATTCCTCATACACTTGCCACCTCACTTGATGAGGTGGACCCCATGCCTTTGATCTTAATTGGGTCCATGACCCGATTAAATCCATTCCTTACCCATTTACCCTAATCATCAATCCATCTTGACCCATTGGGTCCCAATTGGGCATTTGACCCAATTGACCACATTGACCCAATTAAATAGAATTAATCATATCCATGATCCATTGGACCATACTAGGGCCATTGCCCCAATTCTTATTCATTAAACATTCATTCCATTTATGAATCTAAATTTTTAACAATTAAAATAAATAATAGCCAATATATTTATTGCATTGAAAATTCGGGCTATTACAGCCCTTTTACCGAGGGGTCAGTCCTGGTACTCTCGAACAGTCTTGAACTACCGATATGTCTATTTTCTCGAGAGCCCACCTGTGTTCTAAATTTCATAACTCATGCATCTTGATCGAAGAGTCGGTAACCACGAGGGGTCATTTCAGCCTTTCACCGAGGGGTCGGTGCATACGAGACTCTCGGTTAGAGGTTGTCCCAAAAGGATAGTTCTATGACCCAGAACCTATGTCAATCTCGCCGACCAGTCTTTGACCACGATGGGTCGATCCTTCCTCCACCGAGGGGTCGGTGAGATCGACTGGTCGAGCTGATGTGAAACCAAATATATATTTCCATGTTGGGTTTCAATTCACTATCAAGCTTCCTCTCTAGATTTTTTATGATTTTACCATTTGTTCAACTAAGCCTAGGGATGGTCCTCTCTAAGGTGTGGGTACCACCTAAAGTCATCTATGGCCATAATACCTATTTTGTGATTGCCATAACAATGAGTTTCAATCTAGTGGAGTGTGATCTTCATTCTTGATCATCTTGAGTCTTCAAATTTCTAACAAGTGCTTCTTCCCGAGTCAGGGAATTGACAAACAGGGACTCGGCAAAGCCGGGGCACTAACAAGGTTATTTCTAAGTTCTTAATTAATTCCACCATTACAAGTTTTGAATGAATTTATTCCAAAGTATATGATTGGTTTATGTTTTGTAATAATTTTTGATATATTTTTCATAATTCCCTTCGGTTCGACCTCATTCATTTGTTATATTATACATGGTTCATGCTCTTGCGAGTAAATTTAAGACACAAAAAAACCCATGCATTATATTTGAGGAGTTAAAGTTTAGACTTCCGATGGATTGTGAGTGTTTAGTGTTCAAAGAAAAAAAAAAAAAAACAAGTTGCGTTCCGGCCCTGGTAGGGCGAGGCGTGGCAGTGATGAGAGGCCCTTTATTTCGTCTTCAACCCTAAGAAACGAGTCCTTTCTCACCTGAGAGCCTCTCTCCCTTTCTCTCCTCTTCCATTCTTTTTTCCCCTCTTTGCATGTATGGGTTTTTAGAAGCTGCTTCTCCAGGTCGTCATCCATCTCGGTTTGGGACCTAAGTAACCCTTGTCTTCCCATGGGTTTCCCTTCTTGTGAGGTAATATTCTTCTATTAACTTAAATATCTTTTAATTTGGGTATTTTCAAGGAAATAAGAAGGAGATTGAGGAAATTATTAAGAAGAACTTGGGATTTTGGGGTAGGGCTTTGAGAAATGTTGAGACCTAACTTAAATGGGAGGAGCTGGAGTATTTGTAGGAGGGGGAAAGGTCCATTTTGTTATGAATTTGGGAGTTAGGGCTAGATTTATGAGATTTTGGATTTGGGGCGCTTAGAAACAAGAGGAAATGATAAAATTTCCCTCTCATAAGTAAATTTGGAGGTTGAGGATTTTGGGGAAATTGGAGTTTTGACCCAAATTGTATCTTAGAGTGGTTTTTCACTTGAATTGAATCCCTTTGTGTCTTGTGTTTTGGATTAGTCATTTTGAGCAGCTCCAAGGCAGCTGGTGTGGATCTCCTTCAACATGTACGAGGACTCAACTCGCCACGAGACAGCTAGGTGAGGGGAAATTCCATTCTTGATTGTGATTGCTTAATTTGTGCATGTTGATATGGAAGTTATTTCTTTAGGATGTGATGAATGGTGTGAAGGTGATTGACGACAAAAGTGTGTATTTTTATAGTTGATGTTTTGTACGAACTAAGTGATGGCCATTGAAGTGGAAAATGTGTTATGACACTATATTAAAAATGGGTGAAGGATGTGATGAAACAGAAAGGGAAAACTCCACACTAAAACATAATTACTCACAGTGTGCATTAGGTGAAGGTCCTCCACACCGGTGTAGCCTTGTATTTCATTTTGCATAAAATGGTTGAATAGTATGCTTTTACATGATGATGTGTGAGTGAATTGTGTGGATAATTTAGTGGAAATGTAGATGAATTCCCATATCTGAATCTGGTTGTTTTAAGTAAGAGTGATGTGGGTTTTGCTATGCCTAAAGGTGAGGGAATCCCCATACCAAATTAAATGTTTAGATTGAAATAGCACTTGGTAAATTGAATAGTTTGTTAGAATGTAGATGTGTGTTGTATATGATGTTGAATCCTACCTAGGATAGTAGCAAAATGTTGACACACGAGAAATTGTAGAATATAGTGGTATGTGGTGATGTCTCATGCTATCATAATGTAATTGGGGTGTGGATCGGCAGTGCTTAGATCGCAAGATGTGGATCGGCAGGATTTCCAGTTTTTAGGAGAGACTTTGTTGAAATTTCGGTAGGGCTCTCGAAAACTTGAAAGAACTTAGGATTCGTAGAACCCATCTCATACGTGTGTTTCCCACGTGTATATTACTTGTGCGTGACAATACGCATTAGAGTTTTTTTTTAAAAAAAATGTATAGAATTTTTGTCACGCGCCCGAGGGCTGTGACATTTCTATAAAAATCAAAGTTCATTTCAAAGCCATCAGGAATCAAACTGAGTTGAATCCTCAAGTGGTATACTTGAGGCGCGGATGTAGGCAAGGTTGTTGAACCACGTAAAAATACTTGTGTCACCATCTTCCATATCTTCTCTTCTTCTTGTTACTTGTCTTTTACTTGTTATTTTTGTTGGCCATGAAATTTGTGAGAATTTGTGGATGCATATTAATTGAAGTGTTTAATTAATCTTGTTTTCATCTTCATTAGCATACTCAAGCAACATAATTAGTATCACACAATAATGCTCTAATTACTGAAGTACTAGTGATATTCAAAATTTTGTTTCACAACAAAGCAATCGAAATATCAACTTTTATATACAAAGGTATTGATTAGTTTGTTGATCACTTGACAAATCCAAAAGATTTGTGATACTAACTCTTCAAGCACGTTTCTTGATATCAAAATGAATATCAATTCACAGTTAAGAACACCTTTGCTCGGAAGTCTGAGCCAACCTGTTCAGAACTTTAAACCGAAATGAATATTCAATATGTTTGCCAGATGATCAACAATGCATACACAATAAATTTGCAAGTTATACAGCAAACATGCAACGATAACGATGGTCAAGCATAAAGGAAATAAACAAGCAATAAACCACAAAGAAAATCGCTACAACACAAGATTTATAGTGGTTCAATCCCGTGACCCACATCCACTTGCAGACTCTCCCAACCTTGGGATATCTGACTAACTCCAATGATAATAAAAAATAACCCACCTTGGTCTACAGACTTAACTCACTCCAAGTCCTCACCAAACGCTCACGACGCCAAACAACTCACTTGAGTTGCTATCTCACTTGACTCTCCTGACTCACCACAATGGACTCTACCCGAGTCTCACCACAATAGACTCTACTCGAGCCTCACCACAACCACACAAAGTACTCAATGAATTTTCCGATGTAGATGTGCCAATCAAAGTCCATATCAGTGGTACAATCACCGCTTCCATGGCCACACGTCCTTGTTGTAGATGACATACTGATCATATCACTCAGCCAAGGATCAAGGAAGGGTTCTTAGATCTAGCACTCTTTCTAGTGTCCCTAGATCTCTCTCACTGATATCCAATCAGTTTACACAAGTAGAGCCTCACACGCTCTTTTAGATTTGTAAAGATGGAAGTGATGAATTGTAGTGACCCTACACGGAGTACCGGGCTAGTGGTAATGGGTAGAGCTAGTTTAGTAGATTAAAATTTATTTTTTAGCTTGATTGTTATTTTATTGAAAAATGTTTTGGAAAACACACTTGGAGCTTAGAAATTAAAAAATTAGATCCCCTGATTGCATACACTTTCTCCTCAATTAGAAATGCACAATTAGTTAAAAATTTAATAAATGAGAGAAAAAATTAATTTAGAAAATAATTGATAGATAAATTTGAATTCCAAAATTCGTGTGGCCTAGTGGGACCCACTCCCTTTCGATCATGAAAGAGAATTCTCTCTTATCTCTCTCTCTAAATTCAACTTTCAAAAGGAAGACAAATCCGACTTGGCCACCTACATAGAATTTTTAAAAATTCCCAAAATAACCTTAGCTTGGGCGAAAAATATATGGAAAGAAACCTTACCCTAGCCGAACCCTCCTTCTCTATTTAATATCTCTATGATTTTAGAAAATCCCTTACACCATATGCGAAAATCCTTTCAATCTCCCTCAAGCTTGGATCGAATTTTGCAAGAGCTCTTCTCCTCTCCTTCAGGTATGATCTTCTTCTTCAATCCCTCTTTCAATTTCCTCTATTTTCTTCTTCTATCTCTCTCTAATATTCGACCCAACCTTGCTTCCCTGTTACCCTTAGATAATTCGAACACATAAGAACTCTCTCCTACACCATACTAGAATTCAGCCATATAGAGAGAAATCACCCAATTTCTCCATGGGTATTCGGCCATGAGACCTTAGACCATGTATTGAGCACTAAAATATTATATTTTACCCCTAATTATTGGAGTAATTAGCCTTGATTTTGTATATATCACATGCATTTAATGACATTTTCTAGTTTTGTAGATAAAAATGGAGAATTCAAGAAATCAAGCTAAGTTAGTGGATAATTGCAAGTTTGGTGCTTAATTCGGAAGACCTGGAATTTTTATGATTAATTTCACTCCACTTTTAGGGTTTTAAATGTACCTTGATTAATCTAGATCCATTTATGAGAGTCTAGATTAAATCAATATTTTAGATTTTAAAGTGGTGAAGTTAATTATTTAATTCTGGAAGAAAAAACCTGCAATTCAAGAAGCAAATGCTGAAATTCAAGATTAATGGGCCAGAGATCCACTTCGATTGGGCCTTGCTAAGCTCTACAAGCAGTCCATGTGCATATCATAGGTGGGTCAGGCCAATGTGTGTAATACCTTAGATTTTTCAATATATCAATATTTATGAAAATGCCATTGGAGTTATGAATTAAAAGGTTATGATCGTAGATGAGTAAGTGTGGGGCCCATTGTTCAATTAAGCCTCAATGGCTATGAGTTGTGTGTTTGAAATAAAATAAATGAGTAATTAGGTCAAGATTACTAATTGGGTCAAAGTTTGTGAAATGGGTCAAAATGGCCAATTTGGACCCAATGGGTCAGGGTTTGACTTAGTTGACCATCAAGTGAGTCCAAGTTTGATTAAGTTGGGGCTGATTGGAGTTTGAAACGGAATTAAAGAATTGAGTTAAATGAGTGAGTTGATTGGAAATAAATTATAAGTGAGTGAGTTGATTTGAAATAAATTATGAGTAAGTGAGTTGTTTTAAATTATAAATGAGTGGAGAATGAGGTTGAAGGGCTGGTGTTTCATATTCAAATAAGATGGTCCCCACGTTGGATGCATGGGAGGTTACCTCATGCATGAAACTCCAAAGATGGAGAATGAATGGAGTTGCCGTTTTGATGGAGTTACATAAGGTGGAGTGGCGGTTACACCAAGATATCAAGGGCTAGCCGTTGGAGCCTAGGAGAGTTTCATTTCAAAATGAAACTCTCACATGAAATGGTAATGAAAGATGGATAATGTGAGGAATGCATACAGCAAGATGGTCTTGGGAAGCCGTTGGACACCTTGGGAGTTTCATCTCAAGGATGAAACCCCAAGGGAGGTATTAAACAAATGAGAGTTACATAATGGGTTCACACTTGGAGAGGTGTTGGAGAAGGCTTGTATCTAGGGCAGCCAAAAGCCAAAACCGTTGGAGGGTTTCATCTCAAGGATGAAACCCCCACATGAAATAAATTATGGAAGTAAATGGGAGGAGAGTTACATTTGGTGTCAAACATGGGCTGAAGTGCATTAGTAAAAAAAAAAAAGGGTTTTCATTTGCACTCTCTCTCTCTCTTTCTCTCCCTCTCTTAGATGTTGCTCATCTTTCAAGACCTAAGGCATTGGCTGATTGTCTTTCATACCAATCAGTCCTTGGCCGATCATCTTTCCAAGTCAAAGTACACATAGAGCAAAGGAGTTTGGCATCAAGGTTTAAGACCAAATTTCTATCTCTCTCCCTTTCTCAAATTTATACCTTGGCCAAATTATTCCAAGGAGTTGGCAGCAAGGTCAGTCTCGGCCAAAAGAACAAGAAGAAAGAAGGAGAGGCTAGGGAAGTAAAGGACCAAGGAAGGAGTCAAAGAACAGAAGGAGTCGCGGTATTGGTAAGTGCATCATAACCTTTGTCGAATAAAATGGATTAAGGATTATGATCCGGTCATTACATGGCCGAATTTACCAAAGGTTTAGATCAAGGATTATGCTGTCTAAAAATGGTAAAACATGGACCATAGGGTTCGGCCACTTGGGATGGCCGAACCCCATGAAAAGATTTGGTAATTTTTATGGTTTTTGATAGATAAAAACCATACCATGTTTGGAAGGTTTAAAGGGCTTTTTAAATGGAGATAAGTTTACTATTTTGGAGCGGCTATGGCATGGCTGAATCATGTTAAGGTTATGGCTAAGTTGCTGATCAAAACCATGGACAAATATTGGAGGGTTTACATCAAGGAAACCATAGGGTTCGGCTAAGTGTATGGCTGAACCCCATGGATTGTTTTTATGGATTAATTAGGGTAAGATCATGGTTGGAAATTATGGATGATGATATGTTCTTAATTTAAGAATCACATATATTTACTTATGGACTTAGTATAAGTAAATAACCAACCATGATAGATGATGGAATATGGGATAAAAATCCATAGGATGAGGTTCGGCCATGTAGTATGGCCGAACCCCATCAATGATCATTTGGTGGACTTAGTGCTAATTTATAATATAATTGGAGATGGGTTAATGAAGGATGTAAAGGACAAAACTAAGTGGTGAGGTTCGGCCATGTTGTATGGCCGAACCCCACTAAGGTGGTTTGGTTATGGACTTTGGTTTTTAAACAAAATTAAACAAAGGGTTAGTATAGTGGCATTATTGTAAATATGAAGGAAATGATCAAAGGTGAAATGATCAAAGATGAATGATCAAAGAATTTGAAATATGGGCCAAAACCAAAATGGTAAGGTTCTGCTATGTTGTATGGCCGAACCCTACCAAGGTTCATTTGGAAGTTTGAGTTAAGTGAATGGTTTTAGTTAAATAAAAGAGAGACCAAAATTTAAATGGGTGAGGTTCGGCCATGGGGTATGGCCTGAACCCCACAAAGTGGTTTTTGGGACTTAGACTAAGTTGGAATCATATGGTTAAATGTTTGATTTGCTGTTATATAAATAGGGCCACAGGACTTGCTTGAACGGTGTACGAGTTGTGAACGGGTGACAGTTTAAAAGAACGGTCAACCTAAGTGAACATTGTGTAGGTTTCCTATCTTTTTGAACCACACATACATTTGTTGTTTTATCATAGTTTTGATGAATTATGTGCTAAGTTATTATATTTCAAAATGGTTTCGTATGATAAGATGTATTTACAAATGGCATGAACACATTGGCATCTCATGCATGGCATGGGGTGGTAATTATGGAAACTGAAGGCCACACTCCGTCGGGGCATCCGAAAGACCACTGTGGGGTACATTGATGATGAGAGTCCCATCAAGAGGAATCCGGAGGCCACACTCCGTCGGGGCATCCGAAAGACCACTGTGGGATACCTTGACGATGAGAATCCCGTCAAGAGGAAGTTATGTATATTTGTGATGGGTGGCACTCATTACATGTGCATTTCATACATAGCATTGTTTTATGAGATTTTGATGAACATGTATTATTCTATTATTTGCATGTTTTGTTACTAACCTTGTGGTAGACATAATCGGAAACACCTACTGGGCGCGTTGATCTAACTGCACTATCTCTATCCTTAGTGGATGACGCAGGAAAGGGGAAGAACGAGGATCGTGATGGAAACCAAGCATAGGCACTTGGCTTGAATGGACTTTGATATATGGACTTTTATTTAAGTTATTGGGACAATGTAATTTGATAGTTAGATGTTGTTGGCATGTAATAATGTAG
Organism: Chimonanthus salicifolius; assembly: GCA_013350335.1. Lineage (NCBI taxonomy): Eukaryota > Viridiplantae > Streptophyta > Magnoliopsida > Laurales > Calycanthaceae > Chimonanthus > Chimonanthus salicifolius. The sequence goes on along the minus strand of CM023539.1, from coordinate 21,695,453 downwards.
TTAACTATGGTTTGGTTTATTTTGGATGGTTTGGAATGAATGGTAGTCTAAGGATTATTTTAGTAATTTTGGAGAATATGATTATGTGCTTTGTTATCTAATGATGTAAAATGGAGTAGTCTTAGGATCTATTATAACCGGCAGTTAGACTAAGATTAAGTTGATTCCGCAAGTCTCATTGGTACGATGTGTGGATCAATTCTTATGGACTTAGTTCATACGCACATGGGCTTGGCCAGTTAAAGGTCGGAATTTAGAAGTCTGAACTTAACTTGCGTCGTGACGTCCCACCCCGATCACCTGTTTATTATTATAAAAAATAAATAAATAAATAAACTCTGATTATTAGACTGAAAAGGGCGGGGTGTTACAATGTGCACTCCAAAGTCCAACAAAGGCTCAAGTCCAAGGTCTACTGAAGGCCCATGTGCTCATTTATAGGTCCAAAATCCAAGTCCGTAACCCAGTCACACGCCCAAGCCTTGTCCATTTCCTTATCAATCCACACCATGCAATCTCTTCTCAAATGCAATCTTCACCACTCATCTTCATCCCTTACTCCTAATCTTCCATCTCATGCATCAAAATTAGGTCAAACTTAGAGCCACCCATCAAATCCAACCTATCCATCACCTAGATCAACCTTAGGATCATAATGATTCATACATCAATCCATCATCCATCCATCTAGATCATCCATCACTCATTAAAGCCATTAGATCTTAGGACATTTCATCACAACCATCCACTTCACATATACATATTAGGTAAAACCCTAGAGCCTCCATGATAATCCATTGCATACATACATCATGTTAGACCTAGGCCATTCATTCTATCATCCATCTATCTTAACCTTTATATCATAACCCTCCATTATGAAACTTACTATTCATAATTTATTTCACCCAATAAACCTTAGAGGTATTAGATCTTAACCCAAAGCAATCTAAACCATATCACTCATAAAAACCCTAGATCTAGAATAACTTGCATCCCAAGCCATACACATCATCTCCACCTCATTATCTAATCCTCCACACACACAATTTTATCTCTCTCTCTCCTATCCATTCGAATTTCACAGTCAACCCTAAGCGATGTCATTGTGTTATCATCCATCTATTCATTCATTTCATCTTTTAATCCCCACCATTGATTGCATTGCATAAACCCTAATCCTACACAGTGAAATTCTCCCATGCCATGTCATAGCCAATCTAGATCCAATATTTTCTCTCATTCTTTTCTTGCACTCCACTCCAACTTGATCTCCAAGTCACCCACTCTCCAAGCAACCAAAATTCGCCCAAGCCCTTGTAAACCCAAATCTCTTTCATCTTAAAATCCTATCCATCCAAATTCATTGAGATCTAATCCAAGCCTTTCATTCATAACTTAAACCGAGATTTAATCTCAGCCGTCCATTCCAACCCTAAGCCTATAAATAGAGCACTAAGGCACAACACAAAATTCAAATTTGACCTGGAGCCCAAGAGGACCAAAGGCTAAGGAGAAAAGATCAAGAGACAAGAAGACAGGAGGTCCCACACGATTTTACAAGTCAGAGTTGTAAATTTACGTCTCCACTTTGTTTTCTTATTCTTAATTTTATGAATGCCTGTACTTGAATTTTTCCACGAAATAAATAAGAGATATGCCTTTAGAATCCTAGAAAGTCCGATTATTCAGACTTCTTTTTGTACTCTCTTTTAATTTAATTTTGTATTATTTGTTTGATTTAAGGACTTAGGTTATAAGTGTTAAATCTGAGAACTAGACTTTAATTAGATTAAAGATTATGAATTTTAATTAAATGATGTAAATTGATATTTGAATTCTAAGCGTGAATTTCAGATCTAGATCTCCTATTTATTTATTTATTTTGGGTGATGAGAGAAGAATTCCATAACCACCTTTAAATTATGCATTTATTTATTCTGTCATTTACATTATTTGCCAATTTATTTCTTGTCTTTAGTTGCATTAGTCACTTTGTATGTTTGTTGTATAAAAATTGTTCAATATATGTTTTTGTTATAAATCTTGTATATTTAATTTTTAATTCTTTAATTCTTTGTATTCAAACTCTCTCTCTCAAGATTTTCTAACTATGGCTTGAGATATGATATTTTGATTTTAAAACATGTGATTTTAAATTAAGATGAGACCACCATTATTCATGTTTCACCAATTTAATAAAAAAATGGATTTGATTCTCGACTTGTTAAATTTATAAGTTAGATAAAAATGGTGTTAATTTTGACTTTCTAAGATCTAAATTAAAATTGTAATTCCATGTATTAGATTTTTTAGGATTACATATTTTAAAATGTACCAAGTTAATTTAAGCATATATTTTGTGGATTTCCTTTGGGTTCGACGTCGCACTCAATCGCTATACTATTAAATGGTTCGTGTGCTTGCGAGATTATAAATGTAAAATTTGCACATCAACAAGTTTTTAGCACCGCTGTAGGAGAAATCAAAATTAAATTGTGTGCCAATAAAATTATGTGATTTTAGGAAAAATTGTTATTTTTGGAATATTTCTATTTAGCCAACTCTTTAAAATTGGAAATTTCTATTTTTGGAAAGTCTAATTTTGGAAAGTTTCCTTTTATTAAAGATTTTTAAAATAACAATATTTTTAGAATTGAACTATTTTTTTAAAGTTGTTAATTTTAGAAATTTCTATAATTAGAATTTTCTATTTTTAGAAATTTTCTATTGTATTAGATTCCTCTTTTAGCAAGAATTTTTCATGGGATTATGTTTTAATTTATTTTTGGAAAGTTTCTATTTTTTAGAAAGATCTATTTTTGGTAATTGATCTATTTTTGGTAACCATCCAATTTTAGAAAAATCTCCAAACTTAGAAGTTTTCTAAATCTAGAAATCTTATCTAACTTATGAAAGTTTCAAAATAATTAAATCTTGTATACTATGGAATTATAGATTGATTTGATGAAACTCAACTTTTAATTTTGATGGTCTTGTCTTATTTAAAACTCTCGTTTAGGATTGTAAATATTATATCCCCTTCACTAGTTGTGGTTTAGGAAAAATGCATCTAGATTAGGTTTCATGCATTGTTTATGTGAGTTAGAATCTTCACGTTGTTTTTGTAACACCCCGCCCTTTTTACTCGTAATCAGAGTCTATTTTTTTTTAAAAAAAATAAAGCAAGAATGATAAGAGCGGACTGTCACGACGCGAGTTAAGTCCGGACTTCTAAAGTTCGACCCTTAACTGGCCAAACCTATGTGTGCATGGACTAAGCCATGGAAAACGATTCACACATAGTACTTTATAATCTTGCGAAATATTACCTAATCTAACTGCAGATTATAATGGAACCTAAGTCTACTCCAGTTTAGATAGCAAAGTACAAAGTCATTTAACCATAATTACCTTAACTTAATCATTCAATCAAATCATACCAAACCATAGCAAATATTAACTAAGTTATTACATGCCAACATCTAACTACTCGAATTACATATCCATGTAAACTAATCAAAATATCAATAATAAAATCCATTCAAATATCCAAGCTCCTATGCTTGGCTTCTTTCACGATCCTCGACCCCTTCCTTTCCTGTCTCATTCACTAGGGTAGAAGTAGGGCGTTAGAACAATGCGCCCAGCAGGAATTCTAGGTAGGGCTATCACATGGGTTAGTATCAAATATCATATAAAATATCATATCATTAAAACTCATGTAAATCATGCCATGCCATATGTCTTATGCAATGAGTCCCACCCATCACGTTCCATGTAACCTCTTGATAGTATTCTCCTCATCAAGGTATCCCCACAGTGATCTTTCGGACACCCCGACGGAGTGTGGCCTCCGGATTCTACTTGATGGCATTATACACATCAAGGTCTTCCCACGATTGCCTTACGGAAGCCCCGACGGAGTGTGGCCCCCGGTTACAAATTCCCCTCCCATGGCATGCATGAGATGTACATGTCCATATGCTATGTAATATAAATACCATAGCATTAAAAACTTCACTTTTGAACATAATATAAATTGCAACATAAACCATCAAATAAAGATAAAACCATATACATATCCATGTTTCCATAAGGTAGAATCCTACCAAAGGTCACTTAAAATGTCTGCCCTTCTTAAACCGTCACCCGCTCACGATTGCGCACCGTTTAAGAAGTTCCGTTACCTTGTTACATGTCAATAAGTCAAACACATATCTCATTTGATTTCTAATTAAGTCTAAGACCGAACACACCACCTTGTGGGGTTCGGCCATACACCATGGCCGAACCTCACTTATTTTGTTTTAGTCCCTCCTTTGGGTTCTTAAGCCCAATCATACAATTCCATTGATTTATCCATTTATACATTACTCATCTAACCCACATAAAAAACTAAGTCCAAACAACACTTGTGGGGTTCGGCCATACACCATGGCCGAACCTCACTTACCTTAATTTTCACCCTTCCTTTATTTATTACTTAAACACCACTTATTAATTTTTAAACCCTTAATCTACCAAATCCACGTTAGTGGGGTTCGGCCATACAACATGGCCGAACCTCACCATCATAATTTTGGTCCTTTTTAATTAAGTCCATATGCCAATCCATTCAAAAACATGCCTAGGTTAATCAATAACCCACCAAATACTCCTTAGTGGGGTTCAGCCATACAACATGGCCGAACCTCACCATCTTGGGTTTGGTCCCTCTTTCATGTCCTTTGTTCTTTTAACTTAGATATAAGATCATGACCTCTTGATTTCTTAATCTCATTACTTGTGCACCAATTGTTTAACATAACTAATAATCTAAGTCCACTAAACATTACTCCATTTTAACCCTTTCCAAGTCCTTGGCAACCTTCCATGGTGTTCGGCCATACACTATGGCCCAACCTATAGTTCATGATTCTTTCACCACATAACATTTTAATATCATGTAACATGATTAATATTTCCTCCCTTAAAAGGTCCTTTTACAAATCTTTAACATGCATCCACTAGTTACATGTTTTGAAATCCTTCAACCATATTAAAACAGTTCACATAATTTAATCCCGAAGAAAACCCTAACTCCATAAATGTTATTTGACGGGGTTCGGCCATACACCATGGCCGAACCTCACCTCTTCTTTTGGTCCAACCATCCAACCTTTTTAAAACATCAAACATTCCATGGTTTTTCATCCTCAAAAACCATAAAAATAACCAAGTCTTTTCATGGGGTTCAGCCATACAAAGTGGCCGAACCCTATGGTCCATGTTCTTCCCTTTTAAACATCATTTTAAACCATAAAACTTCCTTGACTCTTTTCATAGGGTTCGGCCATGTACATGGCCGAACCATGTCTTTAACCATTTTCTTATTTAAAAAGAGTTTATTGAGCACTTACTAATTCCGCGACTCCTCCAATTTGTTCTTCACTCCGGCTTATTCCTTCCCTTCCTTAGCCTCTCCTTCTTCTTGATTCTTTGGCCGAAGATGATCTTGATGCAGTTCTTGGAGTGGTTCAGCCAAGGTATAGATTTAAGAGAGAGAGTATTTCAGCCTTGGATGTGAATGATAAAACCTTGAGATGCAAACTCCTTTGTTCTAAGTCCACTTTGTCTTTGAGGAGTGATTAGCCAAGAAGTGGTTTGTGGAGAAGCAACCAGCCAAGGTTCTTGTCTAGAGAGGTGGGACGGCCAAGGGAGAGAGAGGGGGGGAGAGAATGAATGGAAAACAAGTATGAGGGTTGACCAAGAATAATGCCTTTAGGTTAAACCCTTGTGTGACTCCCATCTCCTTAGTGCTTCCCTTGGGGGCTTCATCCATGAGATGAAACTCCCAAGGCTCCAACGGCTGCAATGGGGTGTCTTGGCTTACAAAACCGTCCCTTTCATTTACTTCACCTTTTGGGGGTTTCATCCATAGAGTGAAACTTCCATGTAGCCAACGGTCTTGCCTGTCTTGGACCACAAAACCGTCCCCTCTCATTGGTGACCATTTTGGGGGTTTCATCCATAAGATGAAGCTCCCTCCTCCAAGTGTGAACCCCTTGTTTAAATTTGAATTAGACATAACCCCTCACCTCTCCATTAATGATTCACATGGGGGTTTCATGCATGAGATAAAAAATCCCCATGCATCCAACGTGTGCTTACCTTGGTGTTACCTTGTGTAACCTCCACAAAACACCTCCTCTCCATTTAATTCCCATTTGGAAGTTTCATGCATGAGAGAAACTTCCCATGTAACCAATGTGTTCTATAATTTGAATTTGAAATAACTACCACTACTCACCTCTCCATTACTTCTCCATGTGGGGGTTTCATCTTTTGAGATGAAACTCCCATGCCAACATGTACCCTTCATTTGGGGTTTGAAACAACAAACATTCACCTTCACACTATACTCACATTTACTTTAACTCACCACTTTACTCAACTCAACCATCCAACTCCACCATTTAATCCAACTCAACCATTTAATCCAACTCAACCATTTAATCCAACTCAACCATTTAATTCAACTCAAACATTTAATTCAACTCATCCATTTAATTTACTTGAATCAACTCAATCACTTGTTTGCATTCCCATTAGATTCAGCCTCAACCTAATTAAACTTGAGCTCACCTAATGGTCAACCAAGTCAACTGTGACCCATTGGGTCCCAATTGGGCCTTTTGACCCAAATAACCACATTGACCCAATTAAATGCACCTTACCCATTTACTTTAAATTGATCCTTATAACATGAACATTGGGTCTTAATTGAACAATGAACCCCATAACTTACCCATCTAAGGTCATATCCTTTTAATTCACCATTTCAATGGCAATTTCCGTAAATATTGATAAACTAAAAATCTGGGGTATTACAGTTTTGTAGTATTTCAATGTACAAGGATTTTGAATAGTGCTCTAAAAATTTCTGACAGGAAAGCACTACAAGCCAAGGTAAGTGCCTAACCTCATTTTCTTTAATTTTTAATTTTCCATGCATTCATATAGAACCTTTATTTAGGGTGTTTTGCATTTATTTTGCATAAAAAAATAACAATATTGCATATTTACTTTGTTCATTTATTTAGGTTGTTAGTCTTTATGCATTAGTTTAGATTTTTTGATTAATTGTTTGCATATTTGCTTGTGTATCTTGCATTGTTAGATTTAGGATTGCATTCACAAAAAAAAAAAAAATTAATAAGTAAAAATAGTTCATGCACTCCCTAAGTAAAATCAATTTAGGAACCATTAGGCTAGATTTTATGGTTTCATGCTCATTAGGAACCTTTTCAATCTAAATCAATTTTTGTAACTAATGAATAGTTTAACTTCAAGCATGGTGTCTAAGGCTAATTTTGTTAGCAAGGCATAAGGTCGAGCATGTCTAAGGATAAGTGGGGACGAGATGTCGTCTATGCTCCCCCACTTAGCTGGGAACTTACCTGGTCATCTTGTGGTTAAATTCTCACTGGAGACTTAGATTATTTGGAGAGAAAAGTAAGAGCAAATCTAGAAAAAAAAAAATTATGGTCCTATTAGCAGCCAATAAAAATTCAATGTCTCTTAAAGAAGTTTGAATCTAGATTTAGGTATTTTCTTCTGTGATTTTTGTTTGAAAGTGTGTGATTGTGTCTGTGTATGCTTCATTGATCTCGTGACTCCACCAATCGCTTGGTTCGAGTTACACTTCCCGTCAGTACCTTGATCGTCCGTAGCTGTAAGAACACGGAATTTTAAATCCTCTGATTGTGTAATTTATTTATCAAAGAAATGAAGTATATGATTTTGGTCCAAATTAATGTAAATGTTTATTTAAAAGAAATAAAGGGAAATTAAAGTTTCCTCAGAAGAGACAACGACATGGTCGATGTGTCGGCAAAGTTCAACGTTCCCAGACGACGCATTTACTAGATCAAAGTATCGGGGAGAACTAAGATCTAAACTGAGGTATAAGTTGTCCAAAGGATACATCAACGTGGTCATGTATCGGTGGAACAGATCATCAAATGGGTCGACACTTCAACAAAGTAGATGTGTCGAGTAGACGAAACGTTTTCAACAAATGCTCTATCTACCACCGCCCAAACGTTTCATTTTTCTATGCATGGGTATTCACAATGTCTTTTACGTTTTCCAAGTACTCAATCAAGGGTATAAGGCAATCAAAATAGGATGATAAAAAGAAGAGAAAACAAAGAGAAAGGGAAGAAAAAAAAGATAAGGAAAGGAGAGAAGAACAGAGAAAAGAAAAGAGAAAAGAGACAGAGTGCCTGAGTACCCCTCTTACTCATCCGAGTGCACCCTCTCACTCACATCCTAACCTTCAACTCGACCGGGAAACCTTCTCACCTCCTCAAGGACTTCTGTTCCGAGGAAGGAAGGAGATGTGACACCCCGATTTCTCAATGAAGTGGATAATTACGAAAATGCCCCTGGTTTGTTAAATTAATTATTTTGTGATGTCAAATAAGGAAATGGTGGGGCCCATTGCTCAAATTAAGATCATATGAGTACATTATAAAGGTCAAGTTTGATTGGATGGGTAATGAACATCAATTGGGTCGAAAATGGCTAAATGGGTCAAATGGCTCAATTGGACCCAATGGGTCATAATGGATGATTTGACCATTGTGTAAGCTCAAATTAAATGAGGTCAAGCTGAACTGATAGGAAATCAGGTAGAGCAAAAATGGGTAGGTCTGATGCACAAGTGAAAACCATTTAAAAGTGGCAAAATCAACCCATTAATGGGTCAAGTTGTCAAAACGGGTCAAGGGGCTGATTGGGGACCCAATGGGTCGGGTTGACTAGGTTGACCACGGATGACCGTGTGGGCCCTCAATTGAACTCAAGTGTGAGTTAATTCAGTTTGAGTTGGACTGATTTGAAGTGAGTTTGATTTAAGAAAAGAGTTGACTCAAACTTGGTGCATTAAATGTGATGAGTTGGATGAGTTGGGTTAGAATAAAAATATCTTGAGTTAAGTGAGTCAAGAGGAAGTGGAAAGGCATTGTTAATCACACATCACTCTTGGAGATTCAATCTCAGCCGTTGAGTGTGAAGAGGTGCCTTGGCAAAGCCAAGGGACACCAAGGTTGGGCGGCGCCAATCTATTGAATGGATGCAATGGTTCATTTCCAAGGGGTGCAACGTTTGGCACCAAGGGATGCAACGTTTGGCACCAAGGGGTGTCTTGGTTGACACCCAATGCCCCATCGGTTTTAACAAAATTAAATGAGGGAGGATGAATGAATGTTGGGGCTGAAACTACAAAAGGAAAATATTACCATACTTGGCCGATTTTTACTTTGGAAATCCAAGAATTCCCATCTCTCTCTCCCTCTCTCCAATTCGTTTTTCCTGGCTGGAACAACAGAGGTTTTTGGTACCAGTTATTCAAGCACAAACCAGCAAAGAATTAAGGAAAGAAAGAAGAAATAAAAGGGAGAAACCAAGGATCAAAGGCAAGAAGGAAGTTTGGAAAATTTGGTAAGTATTTAGGTGTTATTTTGGTTTAATAACATGGAACAAATGGGGTGTGTATTGGGCCATGGTGATGGCCGAATACACCAAGGTTTTAACCTTGATTAATAGAGGTTTTAAAATGGTAAAGATGACCATTGGGTTCGGCCACCATGGAGGGCCGAACCCCATGTAAAAGATTGGTTGGTTTTCATGTTTTGAAACATGGAAACCATGGAGTTTTTATGGACTGTTTTTGAGTTTTATTTGAGATTCAAATGCATGTCTTAAAGAGGGTTAAAAACATCGATCTGAATGACTTAAGGACTGAAGTTAGCATGGGTCTAAAACAGTGGATTAAAATTGATGAAATGGACCATGGGGATCGGCCATCTTGGATGGCCGAATCCCATGAAGAATGATGGCCATTTAGACAAAGAGATGAACTTATTTGAATGGTTTTTGAGAGGTAAAAATGCAGCAATGTTATACTGATATTATATGTTTAAATGACACCTAAAACATGTTTGAAAGACCAAAACATGGACATAGGGTTCGGCCACCTTGGATGGCCGAACCCCATGTAAGTTTTTGATATTTTGGTGAGTTAAAAACCATATAAAGTTATGGTGTTCTTATGGCAATAAATGGATTAACATGTTTACTGTTTTGGTGGATTATTATGCGGCTGAACCATGTATAATTCATGGTTGAGTTAGCATGATTAAACCATGAGTAATCATGGTGATGATTGGATCAAGTGAACCCTAGGGTTCGGCTATGAGTATGGCCAAACCCCATGGGGCTGTTTTTGAGATAAATGGACTGTTTTGGATGGGAGGTTATGGTTGTTTTAATTAAGGAATCATACATGATAAGTTATGGACTGTGTGTAAGAAAATAATCAACCATTGATGATGATGGATTATGGGATGAAAATCCATAGGATGTGGTTCGGCCATGTAGTATGGCCGAACCCCATCAACAATTATTTGATGGAATGGGTTAAGTAACTAAGAGTTGATTAAATGAAAAAGGAAGTTAAATCCTAAGTTGGTAATGTTCGGCCAAGGGCATAGCTGAACCTCACATGATGTGGCTAGGTCTTAGGTATGAATGAATAATTAATTGATAGTATGATATGCTGATTGTTATATGGACAAGGTACCGGAAGTTGAACGACGTGCGAGTCGTGACTGGGTGACGCTAAAGAAAGATCAAGTACTGAAGTGAATCTTCAGTAGGTTTCCTACCTACTTGTAACCACAATTATGATTCGATTTTTATCAAGTTTTTATGAGATATGTTGTATTTGATATTATGTTTCAAATATGGTTTTGAATGATGAGTTATGTATTTACAAATGATATATAAAGCATTGACACCTCATGCATGGCATGGGGTGATGGGAATGGAACGACATAATGATAAGTATCCCATCCAGAGGAAATGTGGAGTACTCTGGATTAACTTGAACATAAGCACACTATCCAGAGGAAATGTGGAGTACTTTAGCTTACCCATCCGGAGGAAATGAGGACTACTCCGCAATACCTTGATGTGAGAGTTTCTTGAGATAATGGCTATGTAGACTTGTGATTGGTGGGACTCATTACATGTGCATATACATAGCATTAGTTTTCAGATGTTTTATTGATAATCATGTAATATGATATATATGCATGTTTTATATGCTAACCATGTGGTAGCCCTGATTCGGGAACCTACTGGGCGCGTTGATCTAACGCCCTAATTCTATCCTTAGAGGATAATGCAGGTATAAGGAAAGGGAAAGAAAAGGTCGATGACCGGGAGGGGAGCCAAGCCTAAGCGCTTGAATGTTGAACTGGACTTCTTTATTACTGTCATTTGAATTATAGATTGTGGACATGTAATAAGTTAGTACTTTGCTATGGTTTGATTAGGTTATTAACTATGGATGGTTGTTTATCTTAATTATCAATTGAGACTGTTACTTGCTATCTATTCATATTATTTCCGCAGTTAGTCTAGTTTATTCCGCATGTTGTAGTTAGTTCCATGTGAGGTTTATTATCATGGTCTAGTCCATGTACACATGGGTGGCCAGTTAAGGTTCAGACTTGAGTAATCCGAACTTAGCTCGCGTCGTGGCGCCCCCGCTCTCTTTCACTCTGTGTTTCTTTCAAAAGAAATTTTCAGACTCTGATTTTCGGAAGGGTGGAAAAGGGTGGGGCGTTACAGGAGAGACCGAGTAAAGGGAAAGAGGAACCGAGCTAGCAAGAAGGGAGGAAAGCAAGGAGACAAAGGACTTCACTCTGCACTCATTTTGGGTACACCTACGAATCACTTGAGGTAGGTGAATCTATTGTCCTTTTCAATAAATTAGTAACATAGAATAATTAGAAAATAGGCAGAAATGGATCTTGAAAGAAAGGACATAATGACAATGAACATATGTGCAAGGGGAAGCCATGGATAATGGGTCCATGACTTCTGACTCAACCGAATCGACATATCGACTTCGTCAATGTGTCTAGGGCGAGAATCCAAAAAATAGGAAATAATAAGTATGGACTGAAACACAGGACGCATCGCCTATGTCGATGTATCGACCTCGGTATGATGAAGATGGAAATCAGAATGAATGATGGATTGAATAATCTCAGAGTGACCCATCGACAAAGTCGATGTGTCGGTCTGGGTATGAACGAAATGAAATTACTTCCAATACGATGTATCACCTAGATCTATATGTCGACCTAGAAATGAAATAATCGGTTTAAGTGTACTGAAATAATATATCAAACTCAGAAGAACATGTCGAACCAATGAAACATGTATCAACTAGGTCGATACATGTAACCTAAGAACAATTGGAAAACATGAACTGAAACAGACCAAACAAATAGAGTCAAGTCGACATATCGAAATGATCGATGTGTTGATTGTGTCCAGAGGAGATATATCGATAGTATCGATATGTCGGCCTAAAACAGAGACCATTTCATAAGGTTAATGTATTTGTTACAAAATGTAAATGGAATCTATTAGATGTTGGAAATTATACACTAGACCTTTAAGTCTAGATTAGACCTACACAAATTAGACAAGGACTTTATGTGATAATAATCTATAAATTGTGATTTGAACATGTACATGGACAAAAGGAGTCAAGAGTGATTCTGATGCCCTTCGAACAAATGTGTGAATATCCTTTGGTGATCATTTTTCGATCTGGTAGGAGTTCCTACTTTATTGAAGCACAATGTGATAAATGATTTTTTGATAAGTTATGTCTTTTAAAAGCATAAATATGGATTTATGAAATTATGATTTTATCAAGTACATGGAAATAATTTTGATGAGAAATTATTGGGTTTATGATTTTGTCACCATATTTTCACACATTACCTCATGCATGGTTGCATGGGAGGGTTGATGGTAATGAGCCAAGAAGGAAACAGGACCTCGCTTGGACTCATGTAAAATGTTTATAAAATGTTAAGACTTTGGCCCCGTCCCTTGAAATGAATTGTATGGCATAATTGGGCCAAAGAGATCCTGGGAAGGTCCCGAAACCCTGCGCAGAGGAAGGAAACTACACTCCACCGATAGTCTCAGTTAATTTGTGGATGGGTAACAGCACCCTGGTGGTTGCCTCCTCAAATGTTGTGGACATAAATGGCCTATTATTGAGAATCATTGATCGAAGTAATTTGTTATGATCTGATGTATGGAAGTAGGTGGGCATATCATTGGTGCATGACACCTATGGCATATCATTCTATGATTTATGAGTTATCAGATTTTGGTACATTTTCTATCTTATATATTGAGAAATATATGTTAATCACATATTGGGACTTTATTCATTATTATCTGCATTATATGATATTTTGAGATTTTATACTTTGTGCATTTTATGATCGGAGCTTCCTATTGGGCAAGTTGACTAAGCCCATACAGATCAGGGTAAAGGAGAAGAAGTTGGACCTAGTGATAGCCATGCTTGACGAAGGGATGGATCTGGAGATGCTTGAAGATCTCATATTTCTCATTTTGATATTTTGATAGAACTATGTAATTTTATAGGATCCAGTGATGTAATAATGTAGACAACTTTTAGTTTGGATATGGTTTGATGTTGGATTTATGGGTTTCAGTTATTTCCCTCCTTGCTATTGAAAAGTTTACTATTATCATTCCGCAAAATTTTATTTCCACAGTGTTACGCTAGCATATGCACAAATGTTTGGTAAGTTGACTCTCATATGTGCTAGAATTGAGCCAGTCGAGGGTTGAGTCTTCAGACTTGAACTCGGCTCGCGTCGTGTTGTATCCGTCCTTTCTCCATATATATATATATAAAAAAATAATACTATGATTTAATCAATGGAAAAAGGGTAGATCGTCTCAGTTGGTATCAGAGCAGAATGAGAAAACAAAGGAATGAAATTACCATAAGTCAAACATATCCATCAAACGTAGAGAAAAGTTCCCCTCCAAATAAAGAATGTCAATAACACCTAGGAGATTTGCTTCAATCCAATCAATATTGACTATGTATAAATCATGGTTGCTTAAAGAAACATTGTTATAAGAGTACGAAGCGGATGTTTCGTGACTTAGGAAACATGCCGCCATGAAGAAGGAACACCTAACGCAATGTGGAACGCACTGAGAAGACACGTGGCAATATCCCAACCGTGACTCTCGAGCTCCAAAGTTTCGTGCAAGCAGTAGTTAATTCAGTGCTACAACAGAATCAAGCAGGCGGTGGTGCCAATGGGGCCACTGAGTCCCAAAACAGAGCTCTGATCAGGGATTTTCAACAGCAGGGTCCCCCGTATTTTCATGGAAATGAGGGACCGTGTAATGCCCCACCCTTTCCGTGAATTTCAGAGTCTAATTTTTTTTTAAAATAATAATAAAACATCGAAAGAGAGCGGGCAGCATCACGACGCGAGTTAAGTTCAGACTACCCAAGTCTAAACCTTAACTGGCCACCCATGTGTACATGGAATAGACCATGATTATGAATCACACATGGAACTAACATCAACATGCGGAATAACCTAGATTAATTGCGGAATAGAAAGACTAGATAGCAAGTAACAGTCTCAACCATTATTTAAGATAAATCAACGATCCAAAGGTTATTAACCTAATCAAACCATAGCAAGTAATGCATCATTACATGTCCAACAAAAGTATTCAAATGACAGTAATATAAAGTAATCCAATCCATCATTCAAGGCTTAGGCTTGGCTCCCCTCCCGGTCATCGACCTTCTTTTTCCCTTTACTTGTACCTGCAATCTCCTCTGAGGATAGAATTAGGGCGTTAGATCAACGCGCCCAGTAGGTTCACGAATCAAGGCTACCACATGTTAGCATATAAAACATGCATATATATCATATTATATGATCATAAAAAATAGGTAAAACAATGCTATGAAGTATGCACATGCAATGAGCCTCCCCCATCATGTACATTCATAGCCACCATCATGTTACTCCTCCTGGCGTGACTTGCACCGCCGAAGAAGACGTAACCCATAACTTGAAACACTGTAGAACCTCATTCATAATCCCATGTCTATGCATGAAATGCCAATGCCTGTATGCCATTTGTTAATGCATAATATATCATTTGAAACACATATAATAAAACAAGAGTCTCATAAGAAAACTGGGGAAAAACTGTGGTTACAAGTAGGTAGGAAACCTACTTAAGCTTTGTTTAAATATCCGTTCCTTTATGAGCTTCTCCCGGTCACGACTTGTTCGTCGTTCAACTCTCGTCACCTTGTGATACAATAATCAATAAATCATATTGTCACTTAACTGTCCATTCACATATAAGACCCAAAACATCTTGTAAGTCCTTTGATCAATCCCTTCATTTGACTTGTATTCACAGATTTGCCATTGGTCTGTCCAATCTTTAATCCACCAAACTTACTTCAGGGGGTTCGGCCATACATTTGGCCGAACCCAATGGTTCCTTTATCCATTACCACATGGTTCTCCATTAGGGTATTTTAAACCTTTTAAATCAACATAGAACCATTACCAACTACTACTCATAAGCTTAGGCTATTTAACCCATTCATTATGAATTAGCATAAAGTCCATCAACATGCTTGGTTATGTACTGATATTAAGTACATAGATACCTACATGACTCTTGAATCAAAATCATACAACCCAATTAGTAAGCATATCCCTATGTAAACCAAATAAAAACCATAAAGTAACCCATGGGGTTCGGCCACTCACATGGCCGAACCTCATGGTTCTTTGAATCCAATTCTCCTAATGATCTTTCATCATTTATCATGCATCTTAGCCATAAAAACAGCAACCATAATTCTATTTAAAATCCCATAGAAACCCCATGATATTGCATGGTTTCTAACTCTTTAAATTCATAACAATCATCAATCTCTTTCATGGGGTTCGGCCATTCAAGTTGGCCGAACCCTATGTCCATGAATTGATCCTTCAAACATGCATTAGGTGTTATTTAAATCATGCAATATCAGTATCATATTGCTACCTTTATACCTCTTGGAACCCTCTAATTAAATCCATCCAAAATGGTCCATAAAAGTCCATGGTCTCCATGTTTCACAACATGCAAACCAACAATCTTTCACATGGGGTTCGGCCCTCCATGGTGGCCGAACCCAATGGTTATTTTCTTCTATTTTTAAACCTCCAATCATCATGTAATAAACAGCATATTATTACCGAGTTTTACTAATTAAACATCATCCAATCACTAACCCAATTTCATAGGGTTCGGCCATGCTTATTGGCCGAACACCATGCCCTTTGGTTTTGAAACATTTAATCATTCATCTTGGGTCTGAACCAAACATCCAAATCCATGTTTTAACCTTCTTAAAACATGCATTTTAAATCTATTACCAACATCTAATATCAGTCCCAACTTATATGGTTTTAACTTCCAAAAACCATCAAAACCAACCACTTGTTTCCATGGGGTTCGGCCATGCAAAGTGGCCGAACCCAATGGTCCATTTCCATCTTTTAATCCACTGATTTAGACCATAAAAACTTCAGCCTTTTCTTACATTCAGATACAGGTTTATAATCCTTTCAATAACGTGTATTTGACTCTTAAATCAAACCCAAAAATCAGTCCATAAAACCCATGGTTTTCATGTTTCCAAAACATGAAAACCAAGCAATCTTTCACATGGGGTTCGGCCCTTCATGGTGGCCGAACCCAATAGTCATCTTTACCATTTCTAAACTTCCATTAATCAAGGTTAAAACCTTGGTATATTCAGCCATAACCATGGCCCAATACGCACCCATTTTATTAATCCAAAAGTCCATGAAACACTTACCAAATTCCAAGCTCTTCCTATTGCCTTTGCTCCTTGCCTTCTTCCTTTTATTTCTTCCTTTCTTCCTTAATTCCTTGCTGGTTTAAGCTTGAATAACTGGTGCCAAAGACCTCTGCTGCTCCAGCCAAGAACACGAATTTGAGAGAGGGAGAAAGAGATGGGAAAAACTTGGGTTTGCAATGATAAAAATCGGCTAAACTTGGGGTTCATTGTTTTTGTATTTCAGCCACCATGACCTCTCAATTCCCTCATAACTTCTTAATAAAATCGATGGGCATTGGGTGCCATCCAAGGCACCCCTTGGCACCTACCCATGCAGCCATTCAGTTTACCATTCATCTCATCTCAATCCCATGTATTCTCATTTAAAATACATTATGGAAATCACCAAAACAAGTCCCCAACGTGTGGGACTTGTTTTGGTTGGTTTGAGACCAGCCAACCTCTTCAAATTTCCACTCAACTCACTGATTTTACAGCCCCTTCAATTTCCCTTTTGACTCACTTGAACTCAAGGCTATTTAGATTTCCATCTCAACTCACCCAACTCATATACTTAATGCATTTCATTTAATGCACATGTGTTGACTCACTACTTGATTTAATTCCCACTCACTTCAGTCCCACTCAACTGATTTAACTCATATTTTAGCTCCCTTGAGGGTCCACACGGTCAACCATAGTCAACTCGACCCGTTGGGTCCACCTTTAGCTCCTTGACCCGTTTTTGACTCCATGACCCAATTAGGGGTATTTTGGTCATTTGTAACTAGTTTTTACATATGGGTCAGGCCTACCCATTTTTCCTCCACTTGATTTCCAATCAAATCAGCCTAACCCCATTTAATTTAAGTTCACAAAACGGTCAAATAATTCAGTAAGACCCGATGGGTCCCATTTGAGCCTTTTGACCCATTTAGTCATTTTTGACCCAATTGATGTAAATTACCCAACCAATCAAACTTAACATTCATAATGTGCTCATATGATTTTAATTTGAGCAATGGGCCCTACTATTTCCTTACTTATCATCACAGAATAATTAATTTAATAACTCAGGGGCATTTTCGTAATTTTCCACTTCATTGAGAAATTGGGGTGTTACAGACCGATTGGAGCCGAAAACTAGATTGAGAATACCACCAAGATTTTGAAATTATTGAGGTTCACTGGTGATCAAAATAGGATCTTGTTGTCCACATCGCAACTGATAGATGATGCGAACAAATGGTGGAAGGTAGTAGAAAAAAAATAGACGGTGGCAGAAATGACATGGGAGAATTTTACAGAAATTTTCCTAGAGCACTACTTTCCAGAAGAGGAGAAAGAAAGTCAGACTCAAGAATTCATAGTCCTAGTTGTTAGTGCCACGGCTCGTTCGAGTCACCCATATTGTTAATTACGTGACTCAGTTGGACCTTGCCTTGGAAGAATGTGAAGATCTACTATGCATTGAAGAATCTACACCGAACATGTTATTGGCACACAGGTAAGTGAACCTTAAGAGACCTTAGGCTAGAAGTCAATTGTTTATCAACTGTAAAATTAGAATATAAGTGACTTTTAGCCTCGAGGCCTCGTGCAGTTTGTCGAAGCCTCGTAGACAGTCTTTCGCTGAGTCATATTTTGGGACAGCTGTAACTCAGCATGACCTTGTGTCTTTTGACCGAGTCTCTTACAGATTTAGGTAAATAAATCTGTAATATTTAATTGAGAGTTTATTATGGTAAAAAGGAATATCCTCTGTTTGAAAAACTCCAATTGCCACCGCACAGTTTGAATAAATTTGTTGGGAGCCTAGCAGTTGTCTTGTACTAATTTGGAAAGGCCCCTCAATCTGTCTAGAGTATGATTGATAATCATCAACTCTCTATGTAAATCCATGATTGATAATTGTAAAGATTTGATGGTCAATCATACACAGGTGGCATGTTAATTGGCTAGTCATTAACTGCTTGACAAACATAATAATACAGAATCTGTGTTGTCTTTCCTATTACCGTCACGAGGCCTCATAAGAATCCTCAAGGCCTCGTGGAAGTGACTGGCCACAAAATCAGACAATCTTATTTATATCTGTGGGCTAAATGAAATATGAACTGAACTTTTTTGAAAAAATACAGAACATTTATCAGAGAGTTGTCAGCCCCTTATCACTCCATCTTCATTATCCTTTAACAAGGATATAATCATGTATTCAATACTTCATTAATGATGAAGATGAGAGTGTTTCTCTAAGACCCAAAATCAGTCATATCCCTGTCCTAGTACCCATGTTCTGTTGTGCCAATACTCAACAAAGATGGACCTGATCTGAAGGAAGAAGGCGCGGAGACATCAACATGAAGAACACACATTTTGAAGAATTGTTAAGGCCCAAGGCAAGTGTTCTTTGTTTATCATTGTACGGTGGATTAGATCAGTGTGATTGAACCATCTTAAAAAATAGGTGTCAAGGATTAGACCAGGGCGGTCGAACCTTTCAAAACTAGGTTGTAGTGTTTGGGTGTGACTCCCATACATAGTGGATTTGGGATAGCCATAGAGAGGGTGAGTCCAACAGTGAATGTAGGTTCAGGTGAACCGAACCACTATATATCATTGCGCATGTGTGGTTTGCTTTAATTGTTTGATTCATTTGTTTATCACTTACACACACGTTTATTCCTCTGCACATATTGTTAAATTAATAAATTATTAAAAAGGAAAATAAAATCGGATCAGACCTATTCACCCCCCCTCTAGGTCTTGCATCATTCTAGTAACGGAATTTCACTAGCTCAAGGACGTATAACAGTTGCGGAATATCATCAAGAATTCATCCGACTCTCTTGTTATGCTCCATACATGGTGGACACTGAATATAAGAAAGCTCGGAAGTTCGAGAGAGGTCTACGTTCTGTCATTAGAGCCAAGTCATCATATTCAAATCAGCAACTTTGGCAGAAGTTATGAACAGAGCAAGCATTGCTAAACAATAGCTGATGGAGTCAGTTAAATACATGGAAAACAGAAGGAGTCAGAGCGGGGGGAACTTTTTTTGCCCTCGCAAGAAATTTCATCCCATCTCCGAAAGACCTTTAGCTTCCACAACCTCCACGGTGAATATTGTCCCAGTCATCCTTCAACCTCAGTTCCGGCGGCACAAATATCCCGAGGTGACATTACTTGCTTCCAATGTGGCCAGGCAGGGCATATGAAACGGGACTATCCACAACTCCACAAGTCATCTCAAGCACGAAACTCTTTCCTTCCACCAGGCAGGCCAGCACAGTCTTAAGTATCAAGAGCATAGAATCAGTCTGGACGACCACCCATTTTAACAGTTCATGACGGTTGTACACCTTTGTTCCTCCTCTAGAGACAGCGGATCACTCTGTGATCCAAGGTATGGCAGTTATTGGTAGTTCTTATGCAGTAGATTTGTTTGATTTAGGAGCATCACACTCCTTTTTGTTTGCATCTTTAATAGTTGTTATTGGTTTACTTGTCCAACAATTATCAGTTGCATTTAACATAGTATCACCAATTTGTAACACCTCACTTGGGTTAGTCTGCACTTCTGTGGACACTGAACTAGTCGACTTCAAATTCCAGTTCGACTATCTGGTTATGGACATGACAGAATTTGATGTCATTTTTGGCATGGATTGGTTGACCACGTATCAGGCAGGTATTGATTGCTATCTCGGGAGGGTGACTTTTTGGTCACCAGAGGGATGGCGGTTTATAGTTCATGCAAACAAATAGAAAATACAGTATATGGAATGTTACAGGATGAACTAAACCAGATTTTGTTGAACAGTATAAAGTTTGAAAAATCACTTGTATCCACACTACTTGCAATAGTAAGAGACTACGCAGAAGTATTTCTAACAGAACTCTCGGGTTTACCTCCAAATAGGGAGATTGATTTTGAAATCAAGTTACTCCCTGGTATTGCATCAGTATCACTCCCACATTATCGGATGGCACTTGCAGAGATGTCGGAGTTGAAGAAACAAATTGATGAGTTACTCAGATTGGGATTTATCTGGAACAGTACTTCATCGTGGAGAGCGCCGGCATTATTTGTCAAGAAGAAAGATGGCTCTCTACGAATCTCCGTGGATTACAGAAAACTGAATCATCTTACCATCAAGAATAAATATCCTCTACCTCGAATTGACGACTTGTTTGATCAACTTAGAGGATCCAGTCATTTATTTAAGATAGATCTTGTTACACCCTGAATTTTCGTTACTTATGAATATATTGGAATATTCTATTTGAATTGCAAATTGATTGAATTTAAGATTAAATAATTGAAATGGACCTTAGATGGGTAAGGAATTGGACCAATTACCCAATTGAGACCAAATAGATCATGGGTGAGTTTAGTTCTAAAGAAATTGGGTAAGTTTAAAGTAAATGAGTCAATTACCCAATTGGGACCCAATGGGTCATAAGTGAGCTTATTTTAAAGTAGATAGGCAAAAGATAAATTTGCCAACTACCCAATTAACATTCAATGCATAAAATCCCCCTCATCAAGTGAGGTGGCATGTGGGTGATGTGGCATTGCCATGTGGCATGCATGGAAGCCAACTAGACAAGGTACCACATAATCAAATAATATGGCTAAGATAGGACCCACGTGCCATGTAGTGACCAAGTCACCACATGCATGGTCGGCTAAGTCATGGTTGACTTGGTCAACCATGAGTGACTTCAATTGAGTTTAAGATTCAAATTGTTTGAGTTGAGTTGGGAAGATGGAGAGTTTCCATCTCATGGGGGATGAAACCCAAGGAACTCGATGGAAGACCAAGGGTCTCCTTGGTTAAGCAAAGGGACTTCTTGGTTGGACAAATCATAAAGAGGGGGAGTGAAAGGGTTTCGGCTGTTATACAAAGAGACACCAACAAAGGGGCACACCACACCCCTTGGCCGATCACTCCATCTCTTGCACACACGATTTCTCTTCTCTTCTCTTTCTTTCACCTACACCTCTGTACTGGGAGAATCAGTGAAGAACTAAGGAAGAAAAAGGATTAAGGAGGAAAGATAGAGCAAAAGGAAAAGAAGGAGATGGGAAAGAAGGTATGTTTTAAAGTTTAGAACAATATAGAATTAAGACTAAGGTGAACCATAGATTTGGCCATGGTATGGCCGAACCTATGGGTTCCATATTTGATTGGAAAGGATGACCAAATTGTTATAAAGCCATGGAAGTGGAAATCCATTCAAGGAATGATTATGGGATTGAAACAAACAATCAAAGGATTGAACTTAAAAACCATGTTATAATAGTACAAGGGTTGGATAGATTATGGAAAAGACCCTAGCCTTGGCTAGAGGGTAGAGTAAACTCACTAAGAGTTATATGAATGATAATATCTATGTTTAAAAGTGATAAGGAATGGATTTCACGAAGAAGGGCCGAGCCATACATGCAAACAGAGAAGACTGACAAAAGTCAGTCGATTGAATCTCTGGATTCAGTCGACTGAACTGGTGTTGGCTGAACAAAAAAGGGTTATCTGGGAGTTTCAGTCGACTAAACATGCACTGGATTAAAATATATGCGGTTTATTGATGTTTCAGCCGACTAAATCTCTGATTCAGCCGACTAAACATAGACGTACCAAACAAGTAAGGAATCTGGTGTGTTTCAGCCGATGATTCAGTCGATTAAAGGTTTACTTACCAAACACGCAATCGGTTGATTGATGATTCAGCCGACTGAATGTATACTAGCCGAACACACAAATGATTTGATCCAAAGTCAACCGACAGAATCTGTGATTCAGTTGAGTGAAAGTGGATTGACCGAGAACACAGACGGTTTGACCCAAAGCCAGCCGACTGAATCTATGATTCAGCCGACTAAAAGGTTACGGGTCAAGCATGAACAACACTTAGTTGTGTTTCAACCAATTGAATATTGTATTCAATCGACTGAAAGTCTGCTGGTAAAGGCAGAGAATAATATTTTGGCATGATTCAGTCGACTAGATTGAAAAGTTTGAATTTTGAATATATTCCAGATGTTTCTGTTTATCTGATAGGATGTGATGTAATATCCCAGATTTTCAAGATAGCAATATTTACGAAAATTGCCATTGAAATTATGAATTAAAAAGGTTATGACCATAGATGAGAAAATTGTGGGACCCATTGTTCAATTAAGACCCAATTTACGTGTTATAAGGATCAAATTAAATTAAATGGGTAATGTACATCTAATTGGGTCAAGGTGATTATTTGGGTCAAAAGACCCAATTGGGACCCAATGGGTCATGGATTGACTTGTTTGACCATTGGGTGAGCTCAAGCTTAAATTAAAATGGTGAGTTGAATGAGTTGAATGTGGACGGTTTACATTTCAAATTCAAATTCAAACAATAGTTATACGTTGGAAAGATGAAGGTGGTTTAAAATTCAAATTCAAAATAAATGGGGTGGACGGTTTTACATTTGAAATTCAAGCAAATGGAGTACATTTGAAATTCAAGCAAATGGGGTGGACGGTTTTATATTTGAAATTCAAACAAATGAGATGGAGGAGTTATGTTTAATTCAAATTCAAAACAATCATACACGTTGGAGAGATGGGAAGTTTTGGTTACACATTTCAAATTCAAAACAAAGATATACATTGGAGAGATGGAGGAGTGTCGGTTTATTTCAAATTCAAACAAATGAAGGTGGTTTGTTGTTTCAAATTCAATAAGGATACACGCTAGAAAGGTGGGGAGTGTTGGTTTAATTTTTAAATTCAAACAAATGGAGGAGTATTGGTTTATTTCAAATACAAAGGCAAGGCACACGTTGGAGAGATAATGGAGATGGTTATGGTTTAATTTTTAAATTCAAACAAATGGAGGAGTATTGGTTTATTTCAAATACAAAGGCAAGGCAAACGTTGGAGAGATAATGGAGATGGTTATGGTTTAGTTTTCAAATTCAAACAAATGGAGGAGTATTGGTTTATTTCAAATTCAAAGGCACACGATGGAGAGATAATGGAGATGGTTATGGTTTAATTTTCAAATTCAAACAAATGGAGGGGTATTGGTTTATTTCAAATTCAAAGGCACACGATGGAGAGATAATGGAGATGGTTATGGTTTAGTTTTCAAATTCAAACAAGGCTCAACTCTCCCTCTCCCACTTGGCTATCTCACTCCCTCACACTCTCTCTTAGCCGACCAGCATTCTAAGGAAAAAGAGATCAAACATTTGGAGAATTCTATCTCATTCTCTCCCTCTCTCTCTCAAGGCCGGTTCTCCTCTCAAAGACCAAAAAGGGTTGAAGCATTGTGCTAAGCTTCTCTCACAAACCTGCCTCCATCTTGGTCGAACCAACCCTTGGTGATCTTATCTTGATCAAGCTCAAAGAGAAGAAGAAGAAGAAAGGCTAAGGATTAAAGAGGAGCAAAAGGAAAACGGAAGAACAAGCCGAAGCAAAGATCAAATTGGAAGAGTCGCGGAAACGGTAGGTGCTCAATAAACTTTTATTAAGTAAGATAGCCAAGGAAACATGATCAGGCTATTGTATGTCCAAATCCTAAAAGGGATATACAAAAACCATTGAGTATGAAAAAGAGGTTGATTAGGTTCAGCCATGATGAATGGCCGAACCCATCAAAAGGTATGATCATGGCTATGAAGTTTAAAGGAAGAGATAAGGAACCATAGGGTTCGGCCATACACCATGGAAGAAAATGAAGGATAAATGATATGTTAAATGGAAGGTTATTATATATTTCTAAAGGGACTAAATGGAAGTATGAATGGGAAACATCAAAGGATCAAATGATAAAAATGTATGTTATAGTTTGAAGGAAAGTAAAGAACCATAGGGTTCGGCCATGTGTATGGCCGAACCCCATGAAGGGTTTTTGATGTTTTTAAAGGGTTTAAAATATGTGGGAAAGTGATGGACTTGGATATATTTTGTTTACCAAAAAGAATGGAAAGAGGAGCACTAAAACAAAAGGGGTGAGGTTCGGCCATGGTGTATGGCCGAACCCCACCAAGTGCTATGTATGGTGTTTTGTTTTAAAAGGTCTAAAAATATTCAAATGGATAGAATTATGAGAACCATTCATAGATGGATAAAGGTTTTAATGGAAATAAGGAACTATAGGGTTCGGCCATGTGTATGGCCGAACACCATAGAGTGACAATGGTGGATGATTAAGGGCTAGATAATTAGATGAATGGATTCGTAATTAGTCTTATGTATGAAGGATTAAAGGACCAAATTTAAGATGGTGAGGTTCGGCCATGTTGTATGGCCGAACCCCACAAGGTGGTTTTTGGACTTAGATTTAATTGGAAATCAAATGGATAGTATCTTGACTTGTTGTTATATAAACAAGGTAACAAGACTTCTTGAACGGTGCGCAAATCGTGAACGGGTGACAGTTTAAGAAGAGCGGATATTTCTAAGTGACTTTTGTGTAGGTTTCCTACCTCTTTGTAACCACACTTATACTTGATGTTTTATCTTTATTTTGATGAGATATATGTGTTAAACTATTATGTTTCAAAGTCGATTTGAATGCTAAGATTTATTTACAAATGGCATGTATTCATAGACATCTCATGCATGACATGGGGTGATGGTGATGTAACCGGAGGCCACACTCCGTCGGGGCCACCGAAAGACCACTCTGGGGGTACCTTGATGAGAATCCCATCAAGTAGAATCCGGAGGCCACACTCCGTCGGGGGTACCTTGATGATGAAAATCCCATCAAGAGGAGGCTATGTATACTTGTGATGGGTGGGACTCATTACATTTGCATCTTTAAATTTATGAATTAAAGATGGCTTGATCTTGGATTTAATTTAAAGATCAAAAGACTAAAAGAAAGGCAATAAATTAAGGAAGTGAGGTTCGGCCGTGTTGTATGGCCGAACCCCACAAAGTTGGGTTTATAGACTTGGACATTATTATAAATCAATTGGAACATGGGTTTAATCAATTGTTATATTATAAGGTAACAGGACCTCACCAAGCGTGTACGATTGTGAGCGGTTACCAGACGAAAGCGCAAGGACACGTTAGTGGTCTTTGGTAGGATTCCACCTCTTTGAAACCATGGGCTTATGTACAATGTTTTATCTTATTTTTGATGAATTTACGTTGTAAAAGATATGTTTCAAATGTAAGTTTTAATGCTATGTTTACAACAAAAAATAGCATGTGTTTCATTAGCATCTCATGCATGGAATGGGGTGAAGGATATGTAACCGGAGGGGCCACACTCCGTCGGGGCGTCAGAAAAACCTATGTGGGATACCTTAATGTGCATTTCCATCAAGAAAAAACCGGAGGGGCCACATTCCGTCAGGGCGTCCGAAAGACCTATGTGGGATACCTTGATGTGCATTTCCATCAAGAAGAAACCAGAGGGGCCACACCCCATCGGGGCATCCTAAAGACCTATGTGGGATACCTTGATGTGCATTTCCATCAAGAAGAAACCGGAGGGGCCACATTCCGTCGGGGCGTCTGAAAGACCTATGTGGGGGTACTTATATGTACTTGTGATGACTGGGACTCATTGCATTTGACATCATGACATGGCATGGTTTATATGGTTTTTGACATTATGATATTATTATATATGTTTTGTACTAACCATGTGTTAGCCTAACTGGAATACATACTGGGCGCGTTGTTCTAACGCCCTACTCTACCCTAGTGGATGATACAGGAAACGAGGGGAACGATGAACGCGAAAAGGGCCAAGCATAGGAGCATGGATGCTTTTAGCTTTTATTTTGCTTAAGATATTCATGGACTTGTAATTTGAATATCTATAATGCGGCATGTAATAACTTAGATAATTTGCTATGGTTGGATGCTAGTTGGATAATTATGTTATGTTAATTTATGGATAAGACTTGGAGTACTTTGCTATCTCAAATGGACTATAATTGGTTCTATTATAATTCCGTAGTTATGATTTTAATCCGCCTGTTTATATTGCTATGTGTGAACCGTTTTCATGGACTTAGTCCATGCACACATAGGGTTGGCCAGTTAAGGGTCGGACTTTAGAAGTTCAGACTTAGCTCGCGTCGTGATGTCCCGCTCTCTATCACTTTTTTTTTTAAAAAAAAAATTAGACTCTGATTTTCGAAGAAGCGAGTGAAAAGAGCGGGGCGTTACAGAGTTTGAAAAGCGAGAAAGAGAGGCAAAGGCAAACTCTTTAGGATAGACATAGGATTTCCTATTTCGTATAAAACATCTCCCAAGGACTGTGGTTGCTCTACACGGCGGATCGTCGGGATTGTACGAGGACACATTGGGAGAGAGCTAAGGAGCACAAGTACATTTGCAAAGGTCTTCAAAGGCAAGTGCTCATTGTTTCATTTTATTATTTAAAACATTAAACTTGTGAAGTGGATTAAGGAGGGTGTACTCTAGAAGCACTATAAAAAATAGAGGGTTTACTCTAGGGATTGGAACGGGATTCCAATCAATTGATTAGGTGGAAGTCCTAATCTATTTAGTCTGGGTGTAATTCCCCACTTAGTGAATTCGGGATAACCCAAGGTTGGGTGAGCCGTTAGAGTGATTGTAGGAGGGTGTACTCCGAACTGCTATAAACATGGTCTTGTGGTGTTAGAGCAATTTGCTTGAATTTTTATTTAATCATTTTTGCAAACACACATACACCTGATTAATTCATATCTGATGCAAATTTGTTTATTTAATCAAGGAATTTTTCAAAGGACCGACACCCCCCCCCTTCTCCTTTCCCTTTAGGGTCGATTGTGTTTTAGCTCAAGGGAACTTTCACTCTTCCTTTAATTCTTTATTCTCCTCTTTTGTTACTTGTTTTTCTTACGCAAGTTTTATTCTTCTTCTTTACTTCTCTCTTTCTTCCTCTCTTATTCTTCTTCCATCTCTTCCCCTTTCATCATCACTGCCCATGCTGCACCCCTCGCCCAACCTCTGTATCTTGCACCTATCTCCTAGAGCCCATCTTATCTCGTCAATGCTGCCTTCGTCCAACCATTGTGCTTCCTTGCATAATCTGACTATCCACAACTCAGGTTCCTTCCTTGAGAATACGAGTGGAAAAAACAGACATCTCTCCCAACTGATCCCTTCGCCTTCCTTCTTTCTCTCCATCGTTCAAACTAATCCAGTCGTTCCTGCAAATCCCATAACCCATGAAAGTTCTCCCTTTGGTGCTAGAACATGATTGACCCTATGAGAGAGAGAGAGAGAGAGAGAGAGAGAGAGAGAGAGAGAGAGAGAGAGAGGGGAGGGGGGTGAATAGGTCAATCTAACAAACGTTGGTCCTTTTAAAAATTACTTGATTGATTAATTAAATGCAGCGGATATAACTACCAAGTGTGTGTGTTAGCAATAGTGATTAACCATCATCATAAGAAATTAGCTCTCTGGCACATGTGGTGGGTGGAATTCCCACCCAATTCGAATTGGAGGAATTCCTTTTCTATATGTGGTGGGTGAAATTCCTAGCCAAATGAGTGAGGTGGAATTCCTACTCTAATTGTGAGGTCCACCCAATGTGTGCCCGAGTTAATCCCGACGTTCTACCTCGTAGTCGTCGTTGATCAATCACAATCTCAGGGTGACTAGGAAATTGGTTCTACCAATATCTATTCTAGTTGTATATCATTTCTCCTCGCTCTCTTTTCACAACATCAATCACTATGATTGATTGTATTAGATTTCCCAAGTGTAAGCAAAAGAGAGAGAGTGATCCTTTTGTTGGGCCATTGTTTAAGCTCACTGATAATAATGAGAGTCTAACGGATTTGCCAAAGGAGATGAAACAGTTGCACAAGGATTGGTATTTATAGAGAAGGCAACCTGTTTAAGAAACTATCATGTACTGATAGGTCGGGTGCACCGAGGGGTTGGTGACAAAATATTACCGTCCAACCACCTGACCGTTGCACACTAAATGCACTCCCAACGGCATAATTTATACCCGCCGACATGTCTGTGTCGCCGATGGGTCGACAGTCATGGCATCGAGAGGTTGGTCCATGCGAGGGTCTCGATCTGAGGCAACACCATGCAGACAGAGTTTCATATCCCGAAACTTGTCCTGCCAAGAACGACCTGTCTCCCTTTACCGAGGGGTCGGTCTTAGTACTCTCGATCGTCTTGAAATACTGAGATGTCTGTTTTCTAGATAGTCCACCTGAGTTTTAAGTTTCAGAACTCATAAGTTATCATCGACGAGTCGTTTGACCACAAGGGGTCCTTAAGTTCATCACCGAGGGGTCTGTGCATATGAGACTCTCGTTCAGAGGCATACCTAGAATGACAGTTCTATGATACAGAACATTTGTCAATCTGGCTGACTAGTCTATGACCACAATGGGTCGATCCTGTCTCTACCAAGGGGTCAGTGAGAACGACTGGTCGAGTTAACAGTGAACTTAATTCATATTTCCAAGTTCAATTTCAATTCACTGTCAAGCTTCCTATCTGGGTTTTTAATGATTTGATCATTTGTTCAACTAAGCCTCCTCTTAAGGTGTGGGTTCCACCTAAAGTCATCTATGGCCATAATACCTGTTTTGTGATTGCCATAATGATGAGCTTTAATCCGATGGAGCATTATCTTCAATCTTGATCACTTTAAGTCTTCAAGCTACTAGCAAGTGCTTCTTCTCTAGTCATGGAATTGACAAACTTAGGGACTCGGTAAAGTTGGGGCACTAACAACCCATTTCTACTCTGAGGGAGAGAGAGATGACCAGCGAGAGGGAGAGATAGATCTGTGATGGAAAGAGAAAAAGAGGAAACCAAAAACTGAACTCTTGAGAATGAGGTTAGTGGGGAACACGAGAAAAAGGGCAAAATTGGAATTTGAACAAAAACTTAAAAAGTTGGTGCACACAAAAAGAGTTTCACGATTTATATAGGGTGACAATTTAGATACTCCACTTTTCTTTTAAGAGACACTTCATTTCAAAATTTTGTATCAAAATTACTATTTTGCCCCTCAATTTTTTTTTAAAAGATAACTCATCCACACAAAACTGAGGGTTAAAATGGTAATTTCACATAAAATTTTGAAATGGAGTGTCTCTTAGAATAAAACTAGGGTGTCTAAATGACTACCCTTTATATAACATCATTACCCTTATTCTATACATAGCATGTATAAATTGAGAGATTTACATATGCCAGAAGGATTAGTTAAGTCTGACGCATGGATACCTTGATCTTAAAAAAATTGTATTAACTAATTTTTAACTTACAGTTAATAAAAATAAATAAATAAATAAATACAAAATTAATCTGCACAAATAAAATTGGGTACGGACCTTAATAATAATATTAAAAAATTCGAACTTAACACAAACGTCCAAGGACATGATTCTATCATAGAAGTTCTGTCTCACCCCATCTGATCCGCAATAAAAAGGCCTCACAGGTCTCTCCCGCGGTATCTCACTCTCGCGCAGGATCTCACTCTCCCGGCTCTGAAACTCAGACAAAGAGAGCGTGAGACGGCGCTAAGAGCCCCCAGCCCGTCGTGAATTTACCAAACTACCCTTTCCCCATCTCTGCTCTCCTCTCTCTGATCTCTTCTTACTCTTGCGTTTTTTTTTTTTTTTTTTTCAATTGAATAGAAGAGAAATGAAAGACGAAGATCTACCGATGACGAGGAAAGAGGCAGCAGCAGTTGCTGCAACGGATGCGGCTCTCTTCAGCAGAGGTAGATACAAGATCTGGGTCCTAGCAGCCATCCTACTTCTCGCCTTCTGGTCCATGTTCACCGGCACCGTCACCCTCAAATGGTCCGCTGGTAACCTTAACCGCCTCTCGGACGACATCGACGCTCCCATCCACGACGATCTTGACGTTCTGGTTTGCATCTCTCACTCTCTCATTCAATCTCATACATTGGATCGGACCGTGATTGAGAATCTTGATGATGATTTGGTTGACAGGAAATTGAGGAGAGGGAGAAGGTGGTGAAGCACATGTGGGATGTCTACACTCACAGCCGTCGGATCCGGTTACCAAGGTTCTGGCAGGAGGCGTTCGAGGCTGCCTACGAGGAGCTGGCCAGTGACTCGCCCGCCGCCCGTGATGCCGCCATTGCCGAGATCGCCAAGATGTCAATCCAGATGGTTGATCTCGAGCCCCCACCCTCCAAATCAACGGTCTGATTTTCTTCTCATTCTCTTTTCTTATTTGTTGGATGTAGGAATTTTCTTTTATTAGGCAGAGGATTGGGTTTGGGGGGATTCATCTTTTTTCCCTTCCTGGTACTCTCTTTCTTCATGGTACGCTAATTACTGTGTTTCCCTTCAGGTAATTCGAAAACGGAAATCCTCCTAATATTTTCCATTTTGGATTTGAAATTTCTAAATCTTGGATTCTGATTCATGCACTGAAATTTCAAACCGATCCAGGTTTCCAATTGCCTGTGCCCTATAATGAATTTGCATTTTTTATGAGAACAACAGTATATTTGTGTATCTGTTCTGTTTTCTAATTCCATGCTAATTGCTGTTTCGCTTCTGTATGCAATTCAAAAACTTGGAACTGTTCTTCTTTTTTCTTGAATTTGTTTGAAATTGTGGTAATTGGATGTTCCAAGCCGTAAAGATTTCATATTTTGGGTGGTCTGATGTTGAAATTGCATGTAGAAGAACATCGGCGTACTGTGTTTTTCTAGAACAATTTCATCTTTGAATGACTCCATTGCTTTCTAAGACGAATTAGGGTTTGTTGTGGGACAATTTTGCCACCGTAGACTGTTAAACAAAATGCTTTCTAAGACGAATTAGGGTTTGTTGTGGGACAATTTTGCCACCGTAGACTGTTAAACAAAACCCCTGTTGGAAATTAAGATCTTGATGCCTGGATGTTTTAGTTTAACATTCACTATTGGGTTTGACACGATTCTTGTCAACTAAATTTCCTAAGTTCCTTTTTTATTATAATAAATTATTATTATGCTAGGCATGGCAAGCGCATGGTTTATAGATTCAAGCCCATCGTATGTCGAAAAAGTTGCTTGATAGTGGTGCTGGTGTACCATTGCAAAAATGTGGAGTAAAATTGGTGTTTTAGAAAAAGAAAAAGTAGTAAATTGTACACAGAATTTTCAATATGTATGTTTGCCATCATTTTAAGGGTAAAAATAGAAGGCAATTGCTATAATGTCCCATTTTATAAAAAGTCTCAACGTTCCAATGTCAAGCTGGAGGAAGTTCCCATTCCCATTTTAATGTTGGGGTTGTTTGCTCAATTGATTATTGGGCTTTGGACTATTGATTGTCTAAATCTTCTGATGATTGCATCATATCTCTTCTTACATGTTACATGTATTGGAGAATAATCTTAAGTAAAAGTTAGGTGGAAAAATGTGAAGAGTAACTTAGATGATACACCTTCCTTTTAACAAATAAGGAATAGAATTTGCAGGTAATTCGTCAAGAGAAAAAGGAAAAAAAAGTGAGGGTATATCTAAAATATAGACCCTTGTTGTTTAGACCAAATTATTGCTTGATCATTTTATTGATGCAATACTTAAAAGAATTCATTAAGCTATTTGTTGATCCTCTTGTTCTTGAGAAACCTAAATGAAACTCAACACATCTAGGACTATTTAAGCTCGCCCAGGTACTCAAAATGGCTTGAAAAATCAAAATCTTACATATATCAAGATCAATTGCTAGCCAGAGTTTCAAGTAGAGATTATGTCATGCCATTTTTTATATCTGTTCTGTAGCTTATAATTTATCTAATGGTTCATTTATCTGCAATTGTTTTCAGAAACTCAAGCAAATTAGTTCCAAAGAAGAAGAAAGCAAGAACAAGGCAATGTCATTGCCGGTGGAGAGTCGTTGATGAGTGATAAGAGATCTTGTTTGCCTCGTATGTGGTAATTCTACCCATGGAAATTCTCATCAATTTTTAATGTTCTAAGCTCGCAAGAGTGACTGGATATGCATTGAGCATCTCCATTTCTTGGTTTCCTTTTGATTCTCTGTACTTCTACCTAAGCCATTTCTGTGACTATACCATTGTCTGAGCCTCTTTTTATTATCCATGAGGCTTTTTACTAAATCGTAATGCTTCAATTTTCCTTTTAGACCAAGATATTACAATGATTTTCTTTCATTTTCCTTTTAGACCAAGATATTACAATGATTTTCTTTCATTTTCCTTTTAGACCAAGATATTACAATGATTTTCTTTCATTACTTCATATCTTTTGCTGTAATAGCCCGGATTTTTAAATCAAGAAATATATTGGCTATTGTTTATCTTAATTGTTGAAATTAAGTACTTTTTATGAAATGGATGGTAGATGGATCAAAATTGGGGCAATGGACCATGGATTGGATTATTTCCAATTAATTGGGTCAATGATGGTCAATTGGGTCAAATGCCCAATTGGGACCCAATGGGTCAAGATGGATTGAGCATTAGGGTAAATGGGTAAGTAGTAGATTTAATTGGGTCATGGGCCCAATTAAGATCAAAGACATAGGGTCTATCTCATTGGCAAATGTAGGAGTGGAATTATCCAAGTGGCATGGCCAAGTGGGACCCAATTCCACCTCATCAAGTAGGTGGCGTGTGGACCAAGGCACTTGTGGGGCCGACCACCATGGTTGGTCAACCATGGGTGGGTCAAAGATAAATTAAAGAGGATTAAATGTGGTAAGTGGAATTAGATTAATTAAATTATTTGATGACCCAAGTTAGATATCAATTTAAATGATTGAGTTGGGAGATGAGTTGCATTACATGGGGTGAGTTACCTAGAAAATGAGTGAGTCAAGTGGGTGGTTTCATCTCATGGAAACCACCAAACCACCAAGATAAAACCAGCCAACCAAAACCGTTGGGATAAGGTGGGTGTGCCATGCGGAGGGCATGCTCCCCCCTTGGCTAAACCAAAAGCTTAGGTGGAGGGCATGCATTGGCCAAAAGTGAGGTGGTGGTTCCACCTCACCCAAACCACCAAACCACCAAGGAAACCCAAACCCAAAACTGTGTACATGAGGTGGTATACTAGACAAGAAGCCTAAAATGAAGGGCCTGCAAGACCATACATTGGTCAAAGGAGAGGTGGTGGAGTCTAGTCCAAGCAAAACCCCAAGACAAGATGGAAAGATGGACTTTCCATCTCATTCCTCTCATCTCACTCTCTCTCTCTCTCTCCCCCTCTCCCTCTCCCTCTCCCTCTCCCTCTCCTAGCCGACCCTCTCTCATCCAAGACAAAGAAAACACTTAGAGAAAGAAGAAAAAGACTTGGAGAAAAAAATTGGATCTCAAGCTTGGCCGACCACCCTCTCATTGGACGAAGACTTGGAGTTTCATCTCATTCTCCTCCTCTCCCTCTCTCAAACCTACACCCTCCTTGGCCGAACCACTCTTGGAGATTTTATCTTGATCAAGCTCACACATTGGCCGAAGATCAAGGAGGAAAGAAAGAAGGAAGGCTAAGGAACAAGAAGGAGCAAAAAGGAAACCGGAGGAGTTGCGGGATCGGTAAGTAATACTCAACAAGATTTTATTTGAAGGAGTTAAAGGAAACCATGAAATTCCATTTTCTTGGATTGATGAGTGACCAAAATATTATGGGCCATGGATTTAAAATCCATCTAAGAAATGGGATAGGAAATGGACAAACCCTAATGGGTAAGATAGGTTAAGTAAATAATGGAATACTAAGGACACTATGTATATATGGTTTATGTATGCATGCATGGCTAAAAGGGGTTAAGGATTATGCAATGGCCGAACCCTAATTGTTATGGATATATGGAAAGGACCTCATGCATGTCTAAAATAAGGTATATGATCTAAGATCATGGTTTGGCCTTTGCATGGCCAAACCCTAGATTTCTATGTATATGGATCACGAGGACTAAAAAAGGATTGGATGAGGTTCGGGCATAGTGTATGGCCGAACCCCATCAAGTGATCTAACCATTGATAGTTGATGAATAAGAGGAATAATGAATCATAGGGTTCGGCCATGTTGTAGGCCGAACCCCATGGAAGAATATTATGGGTTTTAATGGGTGAAAAGATGGAAAATGATGAGGGAAATCATGGAGAAATGTTGATGATTTTAACGGTCTCAAATGTTGTAAATGATGATGAACCATGGACCACCATGGCTGAACCCCATGGAGGTGTATTAATGATTTTTGATGAGATTTAAAGGATGAAAATCATAGATGTATGTTAAGGATTTTAAAGGGTTTTGAATGGATGCATGTTAAGGATTTAAATGGGTCTAAAAATGTTGTAAATGATCTAAGCAAGAGGAGGAAAATGACATCATGGGTTCAGCCATACAAGAACCATTTTTATAGGTTATGTATGGATCTATGCATGTCTAAAATGAATGGATTATCAAGCTAAGGAATGGAGGTAATTGTTAGGGATTTTGTTAGGTTTTATGTCATGATTAATAAATCAATTATGGATCCATGTTTATGGATCAGTTATGAACCTAAGTATGTATAAATAAAAAGAATGTTTAGCCATGGAAAAGAATGATGGCTAAGATGAAAAAAATATGGAAATGGAAGGACCATGGGTTCGGCCATGGTGTATGGCCGAACCCCATGGGGAATGTTTGTGGACTTAGGGTCTTTTGAATGATTTAACTTATGTGCTTGGATTAATGAATCAAAGGATGGTTGATCTTGGACCCACACGATTAAAATGATCTAAGGACTAAAAAGGGACCCAAAAAATCAAGTGGGTGAGGTTCGGCCATGTTGTATGGCCGAACCCCACTAAGGCATGTATTGTGGACTTAGACATTGTTGGAACATTGGTTTGACTTGTTGATGTGTAATAAGGTAATAGGATCTCGCAAGCGGTGCGCGATCGGTGATCGATCTTTGGACGGAAACCCAAGGACCCGGTATTTAGACATTGGTAGGATTCCTACCTCATTGAAAGCCATGGATTATGTGTATATGAATGTTTTACTTCAATTATTTTGGTATCAAATGGTATGTCTTAATGATGTGATTTTAATGCTATGGTTTATATTATCATATAGCATGTTGGCACTTCCATCTCATGCATGGCATGGGAGGGATCAATTGAAAGGAGTCCACGCTACATTTGGATTTTCGATAAAGCAACCGTGGGGTGGAATCCACACTGATTCCAAGGGATGTATGTTGAAAATGAAACCGCAGTCCACGCTCCGTCGAGGCGACTGATAAACAAACGTGGGGATACCTTGATGTGCTTTATCCATCAAGAGGGATACTATGAGATTGTGATACCTTGATGAGGTTTTTCCATCAAGAGGGACATTATGTGATTGTGGTTGTAACCGGAGTCCACGCTCCGTCGGGACGACCGATAAACGAACGTGGGGATACTTGATGTGCCTTTTTCCATCAAGAGGGATATTATGTGATAATGATATGGAGGATGGGTGAGACTCATGGCATATGACACCCATGGCATGTCATTTACTTGCATGGTTTTGATATTACTTATATCTATGTGTTTTTGTTTATACTAATCCATGTGTTAAACCTACTCGGAGTACCTACTGGGCATGTTGTCTAACGCCCTGCTTCTATCTTAGACGATGACGCAGGAAATAGAGGAAGTGAAGGACGTAACCGGAGTCAAGCTTAGGAGCTTGGCGGAACTAGTTTATTTATTTAAGTTTTATTTATGGAAATGTAATTTGAGTAACTAGCTTGTTGGACTGTAATAATTTAGACTACTTGCTATGGTTTGGACATTTTAAGTTGAGGTATTTATTAATTAAGTGATGTAATTTCTTGCTATCTAAAATTGGTAGGATAAACTCTATTATAATTCCGTATTAAGTTTAGATTCTGCAAGCTTAACTTTTTACGTGTGAACCGTTCTCGTGGACTTAGTTCTATGCACACGTAAGGTTGGCCAGTTAAGGGCCGGGCTTTGGAAGTTCGGACTTAGCTCGCATCATGACGTCCCGCTCTCTTGCCACTCTTTATTTCAAAAAAAAATATATATATATACTTTGATTTTCAGCTAGTGAAAAATGGTGGGGCGTTACATTTGCGCCATTCTCATGAATGCAATTTGTTCTTTCGAAATCGAAGTCATTTAACCTGGAACAAATTAGAATTGGAGAACTAAAGAATGTTTGGTAAAGTCGTAGGAAATAGATTGCTTCTTACAACGTTACAATACCGTTCAAAGCACACTTTGAATGGAATTTTGGCAAATTGGGTCTGATCCGATAGTGTGTTACATCAACCTGCGAGCATGAAAGTAGGAAGAAGAATTCTTTCGTGTTCCTTTTCATCTCACAAAAATCTTCCATTTATATCTTTTCCCCGTCATTGCTTTATAGTTTTTATTATTATGTTAAAAAAGGGCATCATTAGCAGAAAGGCAAACACAGTTGTCTGTCCATTGGAATAATCCTTTTGATTTGTTGGTTTGAGGATGTCCTTCTTTAGTAGTTGATTTTTACTTCTTTTTTTTTGTAGCTTTTGTAAACATTTAATCACCAACAATGGGACCCCCTAAATCTTTTTCACATATGAAAGTTAAGAGCTTAGAAAAGGAAAAAGTGGCGATGATGTGATCTCATCTAAAAGGGGGACTTGGGATAATGCGCTGTCAAATACGAAGTACAAAACTTACAGGTGAGAAACCATTTCAAAATGGTCATGTGGCATTAATTTGAAGGGGCTGAATACATCCGAGTATAATTTTAATGTGCTTTAGAGGGAGAATGAAATTGTGAAAGTTTATAAAGAGAGATGATCATTTCAAATTTAGATGCTAAAATTTAACTATAAAATCAAGCAAGAGATTTAATTTAGATATAATCAGTACTTGGATGTGTTGTGGGCTTAAAGTTAGCAAACTAATGGAGTTTAGTGTGATGAGAAATTATCTTGTTGATTATAAAATTAACTCTAATATCAAATTTTGAGACTACAAATTGAGGAAACTAGGAGAGGACGCATTTTAAAGAGATGGATTGATGAGACAAAAAGTATAATAATTTATGGCATGATGGAGAACATGGTTTTTCAAAGTGGAAAATGTTGAATTTAAAAAGAAAAGAAAAAGAAACCCACTTTAAATACTGAGAAAATGGCTCGTGATGATATGATATATTTGCCGGGCTTATAACTTTAGCATAACGCTGAATAATTTTAAAATTTATCTAATACTAAAACTAGGATGTACTTCATTTAAATATTTATTGGTTTGATATGAGGTTAAAAATATATAATTAATTCGGGAAAAATGAAAACTTCTCCCTTCAAGGGTCTCCGATGTATATTATTCACTTGAGCCGTAATGTCGAATGGCAATGAACTTAAAAGGCCTCCAAGCTCAGTATTTAAATAGCTGCCTAATTAAATATCATTTCATATGGTCAACAAGTCACATTTTCACTCTTCCTGCCTATTTCGAGGGAAAAAATAAAATAAAATACAAGAAAAATGCGCAACATGTGCTACGGGAGAAAGGTATACCAATACTACATGTGCTACGGGAGAAAATGTATACCAATATGGTGTCAAAGGATGAATGTGTGCTGGTTAGATTGTCCTGTCGTCCTTAGTACAAGAGCCGTTGGATAGTGGGGTTCCATCATCTTGATTAGATGATGGATCAAAATGTAAACTGCGACTAATTTATTGCTAATGTTCAAGTACGGCATCCATTGTCTGATTGTAGTTGCACAAGCAAGCAGATATGCCCACTTCGTAGCTTTAGCTCATCCTTCCACGGCCACAAAAATTTGCTGAAGTGTTCTTTGCGTAGATGAGTAGATTATATGGTATGCCCCGATTGATTGTTAGTGATTATGACTGAATGTTCATTAGCAAATTCCAGCAAGAATACTTTAAATTTATCAAACCAACGTCTTCAATCGATGTTTGAACATTTATCAACGGCGTCCCACTAGCCAAAAACCAAAATAGTGGGCCTATTTTCTTCCTTAGGCAAAGGATTGGGACAATGCCACCTACCATCAGTCAGTTAGCATGATGCTCTTTCAAACATTATATGGTAGAGCTCCTTCATTGTTACGGAGTTTGGGAATCCTTTAGCGATTTAGTCCGTGTGGCACTCACTTGACACTCTGTCGTCAAGCGAGTCAGCCTAACAATTGATTTGGTCACTCTTTAGACCAAGATGTGGAAGCAATCACATAAACACTAGAATGAGATGGAGATGAAATACCAATGTGATCAACACAAACACTATCTTATATTGAACAACTAAGGAAATTAGAAAGAAACACTCAAAGGCTAGAAGCTCTCAACTCACAATGCTATGCTAGAATCTTTGGTTAGCTTGTGTGGATTGGGTGCAAATGGGCTCCCTATCTTTATTTATAGTTGATGCCATGCCCAATTGTGGCTAGGATTGCGCTATATGGCATTAATCGAATGGTTGCCTCCATAAATATCTTCATACTCTCCTAGACACTCTAGAATATTCTAAGCATTTCTACAACTACCACACCTTTCTATATTCTTCTGTACACTTCTATAGAGTTCTATAATATTCTAATTACTTCTAAACTCTTCTACAAGACTCTAGAGCACTCCACATAACTCTAACACCTTGGAGAGTCTTCTTGAACCATCCAGAACCTTCTGCATTGTTCCAGAACCTCTCTCACATTCTAGGCCGTTCTTGAGTATTCCAGGAAGTCCTATGCGTCCGAAATCTCCATCACCCGGGTTTAGCCTCATGAGTTTGACACCGAAGATGGCTTTCGCGTGTCTCCGTCTAGTCATGAAGTCTCGACCCTGGACATTCTCCCCCACTGGAATTCGCTGACGTCCTCGTCGCGACCTTATCTTCATTCCAGCGTGGATACTTTGCTACTTCTTTAGCTTGGGTGCTCTTTGACCCTGGCGCTTCACCTTTGGCAACACTTCGGCCTTAGGTGCGACTTCAAATGGCTGTGGAGCTTCCTTTTCAGCTCCGAAGATGTGTTTAGCATCCATGCCTTTCAACACATCCACAAGTCCTTCCATAGGACATACCTCTTCGTCTTGAGGCTTGGTGGTGTCAAGCACTTCATCTTGCTATTGACCACTGTCTTCATTGTCTGAGGTGGTGTCAAGCACTTCCTTTAGCTCTTCACCACTGTCTTCATCGTCTTTGATGGCACTTTCCAAGCTAGGACAATCCCTTATTGTATGCTTTTCTTCACGACACCATGGACACTTTAGAATGGGACAATCCCATTCATCGTGTCCCCACTCGTCGCAAGCTCAACAATGATCAAGATCTCCCTTTGGACAATCACACCATGTGTGCCCCGTCTCTCGGCACCATCAACACTTCAGAGTCACTGCATCACACTTTTGCAAACTCACTTGGTGATACGGTTTCTTGCCTTCCTTCCCTTGCTCCTCGATCATTGTGCTGCCTTTTCCAACACCATCTCCTTGCTCACGCGGTGTGGACGAACCTGCTCTCGATACCACTTGTCATGGGGTTAGGGAATCCTTTAGCGATTCAGCCCGTGCGACACTTTCTTGATCATTCCGTCGTCAAGCGAGTCAGCCTAACAACTGATTTGGTCACTCTTTCAACCAAGATGCGGAAGGAATCACACAAACACAAGAATGAGATGGAGATGAAACACCAAGGTGATCAACACAAACACTATCTTGTATTGAACAACTAAGGAGATTAGAAAGAAACACTCAAAGGCTACAAGCTCTCAACTCACAATGCTATGCTAGAATCTTTGGTTAGCTTGTGTGGATTGGGGGCAAATGGGCTCCCCATCTTTATTTATAATTGACGCCATGCACAATTGTGGCTAGGATTGTGCTATGTGGCATTAATCGAATGATTGCCTCCATAAATATCTTCACACTCTCCTAGACACTCTAGAATATTCTAAGCATCTCTACAACTACCACACATTTCTATATTCTTCCATACACTTCTATAAGACTCTACACACTTCTATAAAGTTCTACAATATTCTAATTACTTCTAAACGTTTTTACAAGACTTTAGAGCACTCCACATAACTCTAACACCTTGGAGAGTCTTCTTGAACCATCCAAAACATTTCACATTGTTCAAGAACCTTCTCGCACATTCCAGGCTGTTCTTGAGTATTCCAGGAAGTCCTATGCATCCGAAGTCTCCATCACTCTGGTTTAGCTGCATGATTTTGACACCGAAGATGGCCTTCGCGTGTCTCCGTCTAGTCACGGAATCTCGACCCTTGACATCCAGCTGGTACAATATTTAGAGGATTCCACTTACACTGAATGGAGTTTACTAAGAACTTCGAAATTGGGGTTGGCTCGTGCAGTAACTCAAAGAAAATCTTAATAAGGCTCAACACCGAATCAAACATGAGGCTGATATGCATCAACGGGACCTTGAGGTGGCCATCGGTGATCTCAACTACCACAAGATCGAAGCATATCAACAAAGAGGACTCTTTGATAGTGATGCAGGAGTATTTATTTTATTTTATTTGATTTTGATGTTATTAGACTTTGATTTTATTTTTTACTTAGTCTTGTCCTTTAGATTGTTTTCTTTTATATGGGGGAAAATTTGTCATTCTGAATTATTGTAATAAGGGGGACATTCATGTCATTTAGCCCCTCATTAGTAGGGCAACAAGGAGCCACCGACTCCTTGCCTTTGTTTTTTTCTTTAAAATCCTTGTAAACAAAACAGTATGGGATACACGATGGAATGAAGAGAAAGGAAAAACTTAGCATTCGCATGGTGTGATGGATTCCCCTTGAGGGTTTGGTGTGAAGCCAACAAGTAAGTCTGCTATCCTC
The DNA here is from genome assembly GCA_013350335.1 of Chimonanthus salicifolius. Classification (NCBI taxonomy): domain Eukaryota; kingdom Viridiplantae; phylum Streptophyta; class Magnoliopsida; order Laurales; family Calycanthaceae; genus Chimonanthus; species Chimonanthus salicifolius. The sequence continues at coordinate 21,653,815 of CM023539.1, read as the reverse complement.
TCTTCTTTTTCTTTTTCACTTACTATCTCTTTTTGTTCTTCTTCCCTCTTCTATTTTGTTTCTTTTGGCCGGAACCTATCGACACAAAACCCCATCCCTTTGCCGCTGCCCAAACACTCACCCATGACCTTCCATCCCTCCTAACTGTTACCCAACTTCTGCCAACCCCTATATTCCCTTCCATCGTCTTCGCCACACCCAAAACTCCCATTTACTGCTGTTGTTCATCTCAAAATTGTCCATTGCTACTATCCTAAAGCCTTTTTGGCCTTCCTACCTCCAACTACAGCCCATACACCCCAGCATACTGTTGTCCCATAGTCCCTACATTAAAAAATCTCTCAAAACAGCCTCAATCACCCCATTTTAAATCTAAACAGTCATAAAACACTTGCGACATCGTTGTCCTATTGTTCATTGAGTCCCAAATCTATCTATTTAATCTTCCTCTGGCCTTTATCTCTTCCAACAACAATGTAACATCTGAATGACATCAATTCATTCCCATATTAATTCAAAGTCTACATGGTTTATCAATATTGACTGAATGAACTGTTACATCTTCATGGGACTGATTTGTTAAGCATCCTTAGGGTCAGAATTAGGGGCTCAAGAGTATTAACTATGATTTGGAATCTTAAATGAATGTTTATAATGGTGGATGTGTTTGGACATGTTGACTTACCTTTAATTTCTTATTGTGGTCTAGTTAATAATATCAATTTTATTGCATACATGTGTTCATATTATCGTTTTAGAGTAGCCTAGGTCAAGTCAATCCCGATACTCCTAATATGGACTTCAACACATTAGTCCAAGTGCTTACTGATTTAAGGACCTCCACAACCCATCTTGAGTGTCGAGTAGAGGAGAAGAACACTCGCAACATTGCCCTTGTTGATGAGTTGGTTGTTTCTCTTTGAAATGGTACTTTTGAGGCTCGTGTGGAAGGCGCTAATGACTCCACTTATACCGTTGAGGATATTCCTCAAGGTGATGACCTAGGGGGTTCGAGGACATGGATGCGAATAGAGGTTCACCCCTTGGGCGGGGACGAGGAGAGTGGGGTAGAGGGAGAGGTTTTGGTCACGGTAGAGGTTCAAATAGGCGTGTGGTCGATCAAGAGTTTTTTTTAACCTCGATGAGTAGTTGATGAGAATTATTCAGGTCGAAACTCCTCCTTTTGACGGGAGACTTGACCCGAAAGTCTTCCTAGACTGCATCCTGACATGGACCAATTTTCTAAATGGCACCCCCTAACAAAGGGAAAGAAAGTCCAGTTTGCCAAGATGAAATTGATAGGGTAGGCCCGACTTTCCTAGGAAAGTGTGGAGCGAGAGAGAGAGATGGCGAGACATGGTCCCATTACCTCTTGGGAGGTGATGAAAGATAGATTGAACACAAAGTATGTGACTCTCTCTTATCACATTAGTTTATTGGACCAATGGCAGGCCCTTCAGAAAGGGAGTATATCAGTGGATGAGTGTATCATCCGTTTAGAGGAGTTTGTGTTGCTGTGTCGTATCATCAAGGACCCCCAAATGACCCTTTCTAGATTCCCTACGGGTCTTCGTCCACAGGTACAGAGGGAATTGATTCCCCATGATGTGACTACACTAGGTGCCAGCGACGGGTCCGAGAGTTTGAGCGTTATCTCAGACATCCAGTCGTGAGACAACTTGACTCCAATAGCACCGGACAAAGGACTATTCCTCCTGGAGTGAGATCCACCATAGCCAGTTAGTTGCCCCTGAACCAACCAAGTGTTCTAACCACTAATGGGGTGGATAAGAGCAAAGTAGTGTTTGAAGAGAGTTCCAAGGGCAAAGGTCCCAAGTGCTACAATTTTTAAGGCTATGAACATTACGCACAATAGTGCTCCATTAAGGGCAGACATAAAAAATGAATCTGAAATAAATGGGGAAAAGGAACAAGAGTTTGAGGAAGAAGTTCATGAGCTCGATTTGGAAGACATCGATGAGGATGAGTATAAGGACTTTGAGAATGGTTTGGCTTTTGTGAAGGGAGACAAATACCCCCGTAGGGAGGCTAATACCCCGTGTGTGATGGTAGTGCATTGATGTGCCCTAGCACAACCAAAAGAGAATGATGATTGGCGAATGAGTAATATTTTCTATACCTTTGGTAAGAGCAGTGACAAAACTTATAAGGTTATCATTGATAGTGGGAGCTGTACAAATGTCATTTCTTCGTCGACAGTTTTTCGATTAGGGTTGTCACCCATTGCCCATCCTCACCCATATTGGGTTACTTGGGTGAACTCGTTATCTATTCCATTAACTCAGCAGTGTCAGGTACTTGTCCAATTTTCATCCTATAAAGATACTGTATGGTGCGACATGATACCTATGGATGTAGGTAACATTATTTTGGGGAGGCTGTGGCTGTATGATATGGATGCCACACTGTTCGGTAGCTCGAACGTGTGCTCAATCATCTTAAGGGTAAAATGATCAAGTTGAACCCTCTTCCCCCCAAAGCACCAAAGAATGTGGCTATATAGAAAGAATATTGGAGAGATTCAGAATGCAAAACTGTTCCCCTCAGGATGCTCCTATTCAAAAGGGAGATAAATTCAGTCTAATGCAATGTCCGCAAAATAAACTAGAAAGAAAATATATAGAGAAAATTCCTTATGCTTCAGCGGTAGGTAGTCTCATGTATGCACAGACCTGCACCAGATCGGACATCAGCTTTGCCATCGGTTTGCTGGGTAGGTATCAAAGTAATCCTGGATTAGATCACTAAAATGCTGCAAAGAATGTTATGAGGTACTTACAAGGTACCAAAGACTTCATGATCACACATAGGAGATTTGAGTATCTCGAGGTCATTGGCTACTCGGAATCAGACTTTGGTGGATGCGTTGACAATAGGAAGTCTACGTTTGGCTACTTGTTTTTTATGGCTAACGGAGCAATTTCTTGGACAAGCGCCAAACAGACTATCATTGTGACATCCACTATGGAAGCAAAATTTGTAGCGTGCTATGAGGCCACTGTTTAAGGAATGAGGCTACGGAACTTTATCTCAGGACTTTGGATTGTCGACAGCATTTTCAGGCCCCTGAGAATTTATTGTGATAACACAACAGCAATTTTCGTCTCAAAGAACGACAAGTACTCCAATGGATCGAAACACATGGAATTGAAGTACTTTGTCGTAAAAAAAGAGGTTCAGAAACAGACGGTGTCTATTGAGCATATCAGCACTCAACTCATGATAGCAGATCTGTTAACCTGTTAAGACCTTTAAAGAACATACCAATAGAATGGGTCTTGAACGTAACTGATCTGGATGTATTTGACGTTATCGATGTATTTTTGGACTGCTTTATGTATTTATGTGATTTTTGACACTTCAGTACTCTTTACAGTGTTTTGATATTTTTATTCGTGTTTATCATATTTTATTTGTATACATTATGTGTGATTGTTAATCACTAAATGAATATCCTTTGTATTAAGACACTTATGTGACCATTATGAAATTTCTCACTTAAGGGTAATACTAAGTGGGTCACTTATGTTGTAGTGGTGCAAGGGACTATGTCGGACAAGATGATGTGCAACTGTCATTGCTCGTTTTTGTGGATGGTTTAGTATTAACATTATGATGAAAACCATATTATGATTATTTGAATGTGAATTACGCCCGCACCTTATGTTCACCTTATTTTAGATTCAATGATGATAATAATGTGGGCCAAGTGGGAGAATGTAAGAATAAAACTGTTACTCCTTGATGTGGCCCACACATCTTGAATTCAAAATGAAGGGTCTCACATTCATGAGTTGCATGGTAACAGTTAAGAGGAATAATGAGTCAGTTACTCTTTTTGATGGGAAGAGAGTTAATGCATTTGAAACTGCCAATGGGTCTTCCTCTCTACTCATAAAGTTTCTCTATACATTGAGACACACCATCACCTAAGGAAAAAGACAGCAAATGGAATAAGGAAGAAAAAGAGAGGAAATCCATAGGCAATCTATAGTTGTTTCTTCTCTTGGCTATGACGCAGGAAGCACTTGATTTCCACTCTGGTTTTGGACGGTGATTACAGCAATTCAAAGCAACATACACTGTTTTAGATCATCTCGATAACTGATATAATCTCATGGATTCGGGTATGTGATTTATTTATGATGTTATTCCGCTTAATGTTTATAATCATTGTAAAACATCAATTGATTCGGATCTTGTGGACTAAAGACAGTGGATTGATTTTATTTGTGTATTTGGTCAATAGGTCTATAGGTATGAGTCCATTTGAAGTTGTTACTAGTTATAGGCCTAGGACCCCATTAGATCTCATTCCCATGTCTGCTACCCATGGGCCATCTGAGTCTGCATCTACATTTGCACAGCATATACATCATTTGCATACTGAGATTAGGGGCAAGATCACCTTGAGCAACGAAAAGTATAAAGTGACTGCTGACACACATCGTTGGCATAAGGAATTTAAGGTGGGTGACCATGTCATGGTTCGGGTTTGACCTGAGTGCTTCCCGCATGGAGTGGCTAAGAAATTGTAAACCCGAAGTATTGGTCCTTTCTATGTTGAGGACCTTGTTCCGTTCTTGGGTCCAACATCTATTCCACCCAATCCTTTCCAAGACCCAACCAACACCCTTGACCCAGACCATGACCAACAACCTGTTCCTCTACTTCCTCCCATTCCGACCACCAGAGATGTTATTGAGGATATTGTAGATGATCGAGTGGTCTCCACAACCCGAGGGGGATATCAGGAATACCTTGAGCATTGGCATGGTCGATCAGATTCAGAGCAGACTTGGATTACTCAAGAGGAGCTCCAGAGACTTGATCCAGACATGTTAGATCGTTATCACCGTCGCACATCAGGAGGAGTTGTTGTGGGTAGTCGAACTCATCAGTATTGGCACCCACACCGACATCATTATCAATGATGACCGAGGACGACATACGATCTTCTGTAGCTAGATTCATGCTAGTTGCAGATCCAACACATCAACGTTTTCTCCCAGCCATTCAGCCTTTCAGAGCATCTCCTTGATAGAGTCGAGCTCTTTCTCAGGCGGGGAGAATGATGCGGGAGCACTTATTTTATTTTGATGTTATTAGACTTTGATTTTATTTTTTTACTTAGCCTTGTCCTTTAGTTTGTTTTCTTTTATATGAGGGCAAACTTGTCATTCTGAATTATTGTAATAAGGGGGGCGGGGGGCATTTATGTCATTTAGCCCCTCATTAGTAGGGCAACAAGGAGCCACCAACTCCTTACCTTTGTTTTTTCGTTAAAAATCTTGTAAACAAAACAATATGGGATACACGATGGAATGAAGAGAAAGGAAAAGCTTAGCCTGCGCATGGTGTGATGGATTCCCCTTGAGGGTTTGGTGTGAAGCCAACAAGTCTATTATCTTCTCTTCTTTTTCTTCTTCTCTTCCTATCTCTTTTTCTTCTTCTTCCCTCTCCTCTTTTGTTTCTTTTGGCCAAAACTTACCCACACAAAACCACATCCCTTTGTCGTTGCCCAAACACTCACCCATGGCCTTCCGCCCCTCCTAACTGTTACCCAACTTCCATCAGCCCTTATATTTCCTTCCATTATCTTTGCCACACCCAAAACTCCCATTTACTGCTGCCGTTCATCGCAAAACTGTCCATTGCTGCTTTCTTTAGCCTCTTTGGTCTCCCTACCTCCAACTACAGTACATCATATTGTTGTCCCATAGTCCCTGCATTTGAAATTCTCTCAAAACAGCCCCCAATCAACCCCATTTTAAATCTAAACAGTGATAAAACACTTGGGACAGCATTGTCCCATTGTTCCTTGAGTCCCAAATCTATCTATTTAGTCTTCCTTTGGCCTTTATCTCTTCCAACAACAATGCAACATCTGAATGACATCAATTCAGCCCCATATTAATTCTAAATCTACATGGTTTATCGATATTGATTGAATGAACTGTTACATCTTCATGGGACTGATTTGTTGAGCATCATTAGGGTCAAAATTAGGGGCTTAAGAGTATTAACTGTGATTTGGAATCTTAAATGAATGTTTATAATGGTGGATGTGTTTGGACATGTTGACTTACCTTTAATTGTTTATTGTGGTCTAGTTAATAATCTCAGATTTACTGCATACATGTGTTCATATCATCATTTTAGATTAGCCTAGGTCTAGTTATCGTAGATTTACATAGATACTAATTTAGGATTCTGAGCCAACCCTGCATCAGAAAGGCTCGTCAAAAGCTTGCTAATTGCTTTTTTGGGTTAAACAAAATTTTAAAAAGAAAAGGTTCCGTCGGGCCAATCATTTAGAGTTACTGCCAAATTCAATATTAATATATATATACAACATGGCCGAACCTCATTCTTTGGTTTTTGACCCTTTTTTTTTTAAATCTTGTTTTATTTTAACAATGCGAGTCAATCATCATTTCTGAAAAAATTATTTAAAAATTTTCACTTTTAAATTTAGTCAACTGAATTCTTGATTTCAGTCCACTAAATCAAGAATTCAATAGACTGAACCCGGCAGATTACCGTCCGCTACCCGTCCTGCGGACGATAATACCCGTCCAGCAAACAGTGCAACCCTTGTTCAGTCTTCTCTATTTGCACTTTTGGTACATCCTTTCTTCATGAAATTCGTTCCTTAATTATGTCTAAACATGTATTAATCATGTATACATAAAATCAGTGGACATACACCACCTTCTAATCAAAGTTAGGGTCTTGTCATAATTCTTTCCATCCTTGGTTTATAATTTAAATCGGACATTACCTTTCAATCATTTAACTATTCATTGAATGGATTTCAAGGTCCATGGTCCTATAATATTTTGACGGTCCATTTAAATCAGATATGAACCTCATGGTTTTGGCCATTCCATAGCCGAAACCATGGTTCCCTTAGCGTCTTTCATTCATTCAATCATTGTTAAACATTACATACCTTTTTCCGCATTTCCTTCGTTTCTTTCATTCTGTCTTTATTCCTTAGCCCTTCTTTGTTCTTCACTGATTCTTCCAGCAACCTTCTCCAAGTTTAACAACGAAAATGAGAGAGGGAGGGAGAAAAGAAGATGGAATCTCTTTGCTCTCAATGGAGAGAGGATCGGCCAAAGGTGTGGTGTCTCTTGGTAATCAGCCCAACTCCTTCCTTAATCCTTCACTTCCTTGTTTCTTCACTGATTTCTACTAAGTCTAGAGATGAAGATGGAAGAGAGCGAAGAGAGGAAAATCTCTTTGTTTACCATAGAGAATTCGGCCAAGGGTGTAGTTGAGAGAGAGAAGAAGAGGAGATGAAAATCTACTTGATCTCAAGATGAAAATTCGGCCAATGGGGTGGGGTGTGCCCATTAGGCTGATGTCTTTTATGTGAAAGACCAAACCCTTTCTCTCCCTCTCTTAATGATTCCTCCAATCAAGGTGTTCCTTGGCTTAACCAAAGAGACACCTTGCTCCCAACGTGTTCCATCCTTTGAGATGGAAACTCTCCACCTCCCCATTTATGTTTCCTCTCATGCCAAGGTGTCCCTTGGCTTAACCAAGGCACCCTTTGGCTTCCAACGTGTGCCCCTTGGGTTTCCTCCATGAGATGGAAATCCTCCATCTTCCAAGTTAACTCACTCATCTCAACTCAACTCTATTTAACTCACTTTAAATCGACTCCACTTAACTCAATCCACCTTGACTCAATTGAATTTATAAATCAACTCAAACCAATTGAAATCATTTGAACTTATTTATTAACTCAATTCTTTTGAACTGACCCATGGTTGACCAAGTCAACCATGGTTTAGCCGACCATACATCATATGGTTTTTAGGTCCCACTTAGCCATTTCATTTGACGAGATGGATCTCATGCCTTGGTTTTAATTGGGTATTTGACCCAATTACTTACAAATCAACTCATCATGACCCATTGGGTCCCCATTGAGCAATTGACCCATTTATTTAAGGCTCATGACCCGTTGGGTCTTAATTGGGCAAGTGACCCAATTCTTTACCCATTTAAGGTCCAATTCAATTATTTCAATATCAACTAACAATAATTCACCATCAAATAAACCATTCCAATATATAATCATGAAATAAAAATTCAGGGTGTTACATCCCATACATTGAAACAAAGGATTTTTCCTCTCCTCTTCTTTCTCTCTCTCATTTCTATCTTTATAGTTGGAGAAAATCGAACAGCAAGGAAGGAGGAAGAAGGATAAAGGAAAGAAAGAATAGACAAAAAGAAAAGAAGAAGACGGGAAAGAAGGTATGTAGAAAACTTAAATAACATTTTGATTCAAAGGAAACCATAGGATTGGCCATAGTGTGGCCGAACCTGTGGGTTCCATAACTAGTTGAAATGGATGGCCAAATTGTATTAGGGCCTTAGAGTGGGAAATCCATCCAAGGATTAGTAATGGTTTGAAACAAAAGAAAGGTGATATTCAAATCTATGTTATAAAACAAATATTGAAAGAATTATGGAAAACACCCTAGCCTTTGCTAGTGGGTAGATTAAATTCACCAAGAGGATTGTGGAAGATGAAATCCAGTTGTAAATAGTATTAGGAGTGGATTTCATGAAGAAGGGTCGAGCCAAACATGCAAACAGAGAAGACTAACAAAAATCAGTCGACTAAATCGTCGACTGAACTGGTACTGGCCGAGCAGAAAAGGGTTTTCTAGGAGTTTCAACAGACTGAATCTTATGATTCAGTGGACTGAACATGGACTGGATTAAAATTATATGGGGTTTATTGATGTTTCAGCCGACTGAACATAGACGTAACAAACAAGTAAGGAATCTGGTGTGTTTCAGTTGACTGAATCATAGATTCATTCAACTGAAGGTATGCTTATCGAACACGTAAAGAGTTGGTTGATAATTCAGCTGATTGAATCTTTGATTCAGTAGACTAAATGTATACTGGCCGAACACACAAATAATCTGATCAAAAGTTAGCCGATAACATTGACCGAGAATACAGAAAGTTTGACTCAAAGTCAACCAACTGAATCCATGAATCAACCGACTGAAAGGTTACGAGTCAAAGTATATACAGTGCCGAGTTGTGTTACAACCAACTGAATATTATTATTCAATCGACTGAACATCTACGGGTAAGGCAGAGTGTAACGCCCCGCCCTTTTTCACCCGTTTTTCGAAAATCAGAGTCTATTTTTTTTTCTTTTTTAAATAGAAGAGTGAGAGAGGGCGCGGACGCCACGACGCGAGTTAAGTTCGAGCTTCTAAAGCCCGACCCTTAACTGGCCAACCCCACGCGTGCGCGGAACTAAGTCCACGAGAATGATTCACGCGTGGGAAGTAAGCTCGCGGATTATAGTTATTGCGGAACATGGTAATAGAGTCTATCCTACCGGTTTTTAGATAGAAGGGAAGATATAACATTGAATTTACCAAAATGCCCCTACGTTCATGATTGTATCACAAAATGCATCATCCATAAGTAACGTCCAAACCATCGCAGGAAATGTAAAATTATACAACCCGACAAGCTAAGCTACTTTAAAATTACATCACCAAAATGTAAAATATAATATAAACTAAGACTGCGCTTTCCAAGCTCCTAAGCTTGGCCTCCGGTATGTCCACCGCTTCCTGCCTCTCCTGCGTCATCAGCTAGGGTAGAAGTAGGGCGTTAGTCAACGCGCCCAGTAGGACTCCGAGTAGGGCTAGCACATGGATTAGTGATATACACATATCGATAACATAAAATACAACAAAATAAGTATGTGATGAATGCTATGTCATGGGTGCTTATGTCATGTGTCCCACCCATGATCCGTATGATCATACAATATCCTGTTCCCCATGTTTGCTTCTCGGTCGCCCCGACGGAGCATGCACTCCGGTTATCGAACTATCCCCATGTGTGATTCTCGGTCGCCCCGACGGAGCATGGACTCCGGTCATAGCCCTCAGGCTATCCCCATGTCTGATTCTCGGTCGCCCCGACGGAGCATGGACTCCGGTTTTATTATTTTCCTGCCCATGCCATGCATGAGATGTACGTGCATTATGCTATGTAGTATATAGATAAATCATAATTTTGATATACCATACATAGCCATATAATGCATAATATAAAAATATAATCCATAAGATTCATAGCTTGAAACTCATCATAAGAATAAATCATAATCATAAATAATTTAAAACACCATCACATATCCATCGCTTACAAAAAGGTAGGAATCCTACCGAATACCGTGTCGCGTTCCGTTATGCTTCCCGTTCGATAATCCGGTCGCCGATCGCGTACCGTTTGCGACGCCCGATACCTTATTACATTTACCGAATTTAGTCCATACATCGTCTATGATTAAGTCCATAACTTAGCCCATTATCCATTGGTTCTAGACTCATAAATAGATCCAATTTTGGCCCAAATTTAAAATTCCGATTTGCGAGCCTAAAACGCAGCAACTAATCGCTTTACTTAATCATTCATAATATTTCCATTTTCATGTCCAACCCCCATAGGGTTTGGCCATGTACCATGGTCAAACCCATGGTCCTTCAATGTGGCCACAAATTACGGTTTTGCCACTCTCCTTCCATGGTAAATCATCCATTCATTTATGTGCATTCTAAGTCCAAGATTCATTCATACTTAGGTCCATTCAATCATGACCTTACATCATAAAATCAGCCACCTAATATTTAATTTTGAAAAATAATTACTCCCACACCTAATTCCACATTTTGGCCTAAGGTGTGGCCCACATATCATTTTTATAAATCCATCAAAATCTAGTATTCTTCTACATTATTTTCCATTTATTAAAGCCACTAATCACTACCCTAAGGTTCACCTTTATGGATACCATTTTCAAAGACTAAGTTTTGTCCCAAAATAATCCAATTTAAAATCACAAAACTTTAATCATTTTGGCCCTTTAAATCAAACTCCTAAGCATTGATACATGCATTTAACCTTAGCCTAAAATTGATCAAAATTTGGGTCATGGGTTCGGCCATACACCATGGCCGAACCCATGATGTTTCTTTCCCCATTTTTTCTTGGTTTCAATTACCCATTTAAACATACCTCCAATCATCCATTTCAATCACTATCTTATTCCATTTAAACATCACATATGATACTTGTAACATCCATTTAAATTTCATCATTAACTTAACTTAAGTTCCATTCCATTTAAGCACATATATAACATACTTAGCCCATGAATGACCTAAAGACATGGGTCATGGGTTCGGCCATACACCATGGCCGAACCCATGATGTCTTTCCCTCATTTTATCTTGGATTTTTAATTACATTTAAAATCCACTTCTACCACTCATCATTTCCTCATTACCTCCATAATTCAAAATTATTTATTCCACCACTTCCATCTTTCTATTCTTATAAAAATAATTAACCATCACCATAGTTCCATAAAAAAAATCCTAACACATCATTCATGGACTTCATCATAAAACTTTTTCCAAAATTTTGCCTACATTTAACCCTTGAAACCCTAACCATTCTCCATCATTTTCCAACCTTAAAAACCATTATTTTAAGAACCCTAACCCTCATAATCACTAACCATGGGGTTCGGCCACCTTATATGGCCGAACCCTATGGTCCATGATTTCTTTAAAATATCATATTTCCAATATTTTGAGGCCACTTGGAATCATCTACATACCTCATAGTTTTCCTTATTTAACACCTTTAAAACTTACCAATTTTTCAATCATTTTAAAATCTTGAAATCCTCATAAAAATCATTAAGCATTCTCCAATATTCTAAACCATATAATCTCAATTAAATTACCCATCATTCACCATGGGATTCGGCCATGCTACATGGCCGAACCCTATGGTCATCCATTCATTTAATCTTTCTCTCTCTAAGTTTATCCATTTCTTAATCTTATCTTTTGATGGATCTTAGATCCATGGCCCACAACATTTTTGGCCATGTTTAGTCTAAGAAATGGATTCCACATGCTATCTTTTAAAAAAAAACATAAACTCTTGTTTAAGAAAATCTTACCGCACCGACGACTCCTCCGGTCCTTCTTTCTTTTTCCTTAGCCCTTTCTCCTTCTTTCTCTTCTTGATGATCGGCTAGATGAGCTTGATCAATGGTGGGACATGCTTGGATTGGCTAAGATAGGGTTAGGTTGAGAGGGAAAGAGTATGAAAATGGGGAAGAAAATTCTTCAAGGATCTTGATCTTGGGGTGGCCCAAGACTTAATCTTTTCCTTCTCTTTTCTTCTTCTTTCTTCTAAGTTTTTTCTTCTAAGCTTTGTTCTCTTTTCCTTAGTGCAAGGGACGTTTTTTTTTGAGAGTGCAAGAGAGAGGGAGAGAGAGAGATGGAAAGGAGATGAGAATGAGATCAAACACATCTCATTTTGGTTGACCAAACTACACTCCACCATTATGGCTCCACCAACCAAAGTATGGGCTCCCTTGACCTTGGTGGTGGTGGTTGAGACCAAACCACCACCAAGCCAATGGTTTTGGTGTTTGCACAAGGGTGGTTTGAGTCTTTCAACCTTGACCATTTGACCCACTCATGGCTAGGTATGGGTCACCATGTTTGGAGTGGTGGTGGTTGGGATAAAACCACCACCCTAAATCCATGGTAATTTTGTGTTTTTTCTTAAGTGGTTTGTGTTTCTTAGAGTGGTTTTGGTCTAGATAAAACCATCATTTGACTTCTTCCATTGACCCAAAATTGACCAATCTAATTAGTTTAATTAATTGGAACCTTTAGGTTAATTAATTCTTATCTAATTTAATTTGATTAATTTATTTCTCTAAGAAATCCACCCATGGTTGACCAAGTCAACCATGGTGGACGGCCCCCACCTATATCTACCCCACCCGCCACCTCACTTGATGAGGTGGAGGTGGGCCCCACTTGGCCATGTTATTGATTTTAACTTAAATCCTTTTCCAATAATTTTAATCAATTTAATTCACCTTAGTACACCTTAGTCCTCTCAATTTATCCATGGTTGACCAAGTCAACCATGGTTGGCCCCACTTTTCCTTGGTCCACACGCCACCTCAATGAGTGAGGTGGAGGTGGGCCCCATTGGCCATGTTGCCTTGGTCCATTGGGTCCCACATGGCTCTTTGACCCAAATTGACTATCTTGACTCAATTACTTACCATTGACCAATTAAATGAATTAATTCTAATTCATGGTTTATTGGGTAATCATTGGGCCCATGGCCCAATTAGATTCTCTCTTTGCCCACTTACTTTAGGGTTGGAACTGATTATTTTGATCCATTGGGCCCCACATGGCTATCGGCCCACTTTGACCATCGTTGACCCGATTAGTCCTCATTGACCCCTTTAATGGATTTCATCCAACCCATGGCCCAATTGGGCCATCCTTGGGCCATTGTCCCAAAATTTGGTCCATTTGGCATTCCAGTATGTTAAAATTCAAATTAAAATCAATAAATGTCAAATATATATTAATTAGAAAATTCGGGCTATTACAATAGAATCCTCTTTTGAAATTTTCGTCCCGAAAATTCGAGCGAAGTAGGGGTCCAAAATAACTCATGCGAAGAGCTCCGGATAGGCGGTTTTCATTTCCGACTCAAGTTCCCAGGTGGTTTCTTCACTGCCATGTCGTTCCCATACCACCTTGACGAACTGAATGGCGCGGTTCCGTAACACCCTTTGTTCGCTTTCAATAACTCTGACCGGCTTCTCCACATATGTCACATCGCTTTGTACATCGATGTCTTGAACATTTATCACATGAGAAGGATCAGGATTGTACTTTCTCAGCATGGACACATGAAACACATCATGTAGAGATGACAGCTGTGGAGGGAGCGCTAACTGATAAGCTACCCCTCCCACCCTCTTCAGTATTGGAAACGGCCCCACAAATCTAGGCGACAGTTTCCCTTTCTTTCCGAACCTCATGTGCCCTTTCCGTGGCGAGACTTTTAAGAACACTAAGTCTCCCACCTCAAACTCAAGGAACCTTCTCCTCTTGTCGGCATAGCTCTTCTGACGGTTCTGTGCAGTGAGTAGATGTTGCCGTATCAACTTAATCTGCGCTGTAGTCTCTGCAACCAAATCCGGTCCGATCAACGCAGGCTCACCGGCCTCCGTCCAACACACTGGTGATCTACACGGTCTACCATATAAGGCCTCAAACGGAGCCATCTGGAGACTTGCCTGGTAACTGTTATTATAAGAGAACTCCACCAGTGGCAGATGATCCTCCCATCCGCCCTTGAAGTCTAGCATGCATGCTCTCAGCATATCTTCCAGTGTCTGTATCGTCCTCTCTGACTGTCCATCAGTCTGTGGATGAAATGCTGTGCTAGTCAATACGTCGGTCCCCATAGCCGACTGTAGGCCTTGCCATACTCTGTCGGTGAATCGGCCATCCCTGTCGGATACAATAGACCGGGGAATACCATGTAGCCTGATGATCTCTCGGATGTACCGTCGACCCAAAGTCTCTGATGAATCTGTCATTTTGATGGGAAGGAAATGTGCAGACTTGGTCAACCGGTCCACTATGACCCATATCGCATCGTTGCCCTTTGATGACCTGGGTAGCCCTGTTACAAAGTCCATGGATATGTGTTCCCATTTCCATTCTGGTACTGGTAAGGGTGCGAGTAAGCCTGGCGGTTTCCGATGTTCTGCCTTAACCTGTTGACATGTTAAGCAACAAGCAACAAACTCTGCCACGTCTTTCTTAAGTCCATGCCACCAATAGTGCCTCTTAAGATCATGGTACATCTTCGTGCTGCCCGGGTGGATAGAGAGTTTGGTTTGGTGTGCTTCAATCAGCAACTCTCTTCTACAATTCTTAGGTACGTATGTCCTACCTCGGAACATAAGACCCTGTCCTGGTCATAATTCCCACTCCGGTACAACCTCACCGGTAGACATTTTAGCCCAGATCTCTTCCACCTCTGGATCTGTCCGTTGCTCCCGTTCAATCTCGGAGACCATGTTGGATCGTATGATCAGATTATATATGGTCCCATGATTATTGAGGTAGAGTTTAAATTCTCTGATGGTATTCAGTACCTCCCATTCCGTCCTGATCATGCTGGCTACTGTCGCATGTGACAAGCGGCTGAGGGCATCCGCCACTTTGTTTGCCTTGCCCGGATGATACCGAAGTGCGAACTCATAATCCGCCAGATATTCCATCCATCTACGTTGTCTCATATTGAGTTCTTTCTGATCAAATAAGTATTTCAAACTTTTGTGATCCGAGAACACCTCAAACTTTTCACCGTAGAGGTAATGTCTCCAGTTTTTGAGAGCGAAGACTACCGCTGCTAGTTCTAGATCATGTGTGGGATAATGGCGTTCATGAATTTTCAACTGTCTTGATCCATACGCCACCGCACGATTACTTTGACTAAGTGTGCACCCCAGTCCTTCACCGGAGGCATCGCAGTACACCTCATAATTTTTGCCTCTTTCCGGTAAGATCAGAATAGGAGCGGTTGTAAGCCTCTCCTTAAGCTCCTCAAATCTTTGATTGCACAGATTGGACCACTCAAACTTGACTCCTTTCTGAGTGAGTCGGGTAAGTGGAGCCGCAATCTTGGAGAAGTCCATGATGAATTTCCGATAGTAACCGGCCAATCCCAGAAAACTGCGGATTTCGGTCACATTTGTCGGCACTTTCCATTCCTTGACTGCTGCCACCTTAGCCGGGTCCACGGCTATACCTTCCTCTGATATGATGTGCCCCAAGAAGTTGACTTCAGATAACCAAAATTCACATTTGCTGGCTTTGGCATACAATTGGTTCTTCCGCAAGGTGTCTAGGACTATCCGTAGGTGCTCGGCATGTTCGTTCTGACTTTTGGAGTAGATCAGAATATCATCGATGAATACGATCACAAACTGATCTAAGTATGGACGGAATATTCTATTCATCAAGTCCATGAACACTGCCGGTGCATTAGTAAGTCCAAACGGCATGACTACATATTCATATAATCCATACCGTGTCCTGAAAGCAGTCTTCTCTATGTCCTCTTCTCTAACCCGAATTTGATGGTATCCGGACATCAGGTCAATCTTAGAGAAATGAGAGGAACCCCTAAGTTGATCAAACAGATCATCAATCTGGGGTAGGGGATACTTGTTCCTGACAGTCAACTGATTTAATTTCCTATAGTCCACACACATTCGTAGGGTACCGTCTTTCTTTTTCACAAATAACACTGGGGCTCCCCATGCGGATGTACTGTTCCGAATGAAGCCTAGTCTGAGCAGTTCATCAATTTGCTTCTTCAATTCCGTCATCTCAGCTGGCGCCATCCTATAATGGGGTAATGATACTGGAGCGGCACCGGGGTATAATTTTATTTCAAAGTCTATCTCCCTCTTGGGTGGCAAACCAGGGAGTTCTATTGGGAATACCTCGGCAAAATCTGCTACTACCGCCGGAAGTTCAACCGTTGGTGCCTTATCTAATCTGAGGCTGTTCAAGGCAAGATGGTTCAATTCCTTCTGCAGTCTTCTAGGGATACCCTGCCTGTCAGCGTGTACCATGTACCGCTTTCCCTCGGGTGAGCAAAATGTTACCCTACGAAGATGGCAGTCAATATGGGCCTGATACGTAGTCAACCAGTCCATGCCAAAAATGACATCATATTCCGCCATATCGATTACTAAATAATCGAACTCGAATCTGAATCCCGCGAGTTCCGTGTTCAATGCCGTACATATTAGTCCTAATGATGTGTCTCCGACGGGGGATAAAATGGTGAGTGCTGTGGACAGGTTTTGTACTAGTGTACCCGTGGCAGATATGAATGCAGCAGATATGAATGAATGCGATGCTCCAGAGTCAAATAAAGTAATAGCATAGGAACTACCAATTACAGCCATACCTTGCATCACTGAACGGTCCACTGCTATTGGAGATGGTATGGTGAAGAGTCGTCCAGATCCCGTAGGTTTTGGTGTCCGCTCCGCCTGATTATATGTTCTGCCTCCCCGCGACTGTGTTGGTTTAGTTGGAGGGCGGAAAGGGCCCCTGAAGTTGGAGGGTCGGCTAGTTTGTGGACACTCTCTCTTGTAGTGGCCCTGTTGGCCACACTGATAACAGGTGTTCCCACCCCGGGGAACCTGTGTGACTGATGCTGATGTAGAAGGCTGACTAGGGCGAAAGCTCCCGGTAGATCCCGTGGAGGGTGAGGGCCTGCTATGATTTGGGCGGAACTTCTTGTTGGGTTGGAATGTTCCCCGCCCACCCTGCCCTCGCCGGTTGTCGAACCGCACTATCTCATTTAGTTCCTTTTCTGCAATGGTGGCCCTGCTAACCACCCCTGCTAGTGTGGGCTCTTTGAAAATGGTTACTCTATTCTTGATGCTTGGCCGAAGGCCCCGTTCAAACTTACTGGCCCTTCGGTGTTCAGTATCCACCATATAGAACCCATAGATAGACAGTTTAAGAAATTCTCTGTGATACTCCGCCACTGTCATGTTGCCCTGTACCAGTGAGATGAAAGCTTCAGTCTGGCTCTCTCTTTCTTCCTCCGGAAAGAATTGTTCTAGGAAGGTGGCCGAGAACCACTCCCATGTCATGGGTATCCTTTCTCCTTCCGGTATCAATGCTTGTTGCTTTTCTACCACTTCCCACCAACTACCGGCATCCTCGATCAATTGGGATGTGGCTAATAAGATCTTATCAGAAGTATTGGAAATCTGGAGCAAATTCAAGATTTGGTTGATCCTTTTTAACCAGTGTTTCGCTCCCACAGCCCCTTCCTTTCCCTTGAAGTAGGGAGGGCGCTGTTGTTGGAAGTCCTTGACCATCTTTCGTTTATTGGAGTCGCTAGCGGTCGCATTGCCGCTTGAATGTTGTTGTAGAGCAGAAGCGATTGCCGCTTGAACTATGTCCTTCAACTCGGGAGGTACACCTTCTACGTTGATGCTATTTTGTCCCTCGGCTGTATGAGGTGGTGGTACCTCTTCTTCCTGTCGAGGGGGTGTTACCTCTCTCTCCACTCGGGGGTTGCGACGGGTTCTTCTCTTTGGCGGCATCTTTTTCCTAAGTCATCGAAACATATTGACTTAGTTCTTTCATAATCATTGTCATGTTCATAGTTTGGAATAATTTTCCTAAGTATCAAATGTTCCTTCAATTTGGGGGAGAATTATTGATTTAGTATACTTCATTTTTTTTGGGGGAAATTCCTAAGTATTGAATATTGTTTCTTTTATTTGGGGAAGGTTGCCAAATAAGCATACTTGGTTTGGGGAAAACTTCCCATCTAGCTATGTTTGTCGTTTTTGTGAAATTAGGGGAAATTTTCCTACATTTGATAAATCTATCAATGTTATGTTTATTGCACTTCCCTTACTATCATTTTCTTACGTCAAATGTGGCGCTCAGATTGAATGTTTCAGTCTGAGTCAATCGAAGTAGATTAATCCGGCCCCCGTGCAGCGGACTCCGAAGAGTCGGTCAGTTGGGATTCTTAGCTGTCAGTGAGACATGCAACCGTCTTAATCATACTTCGAGAGATTCATTCTTTCGATTTCGCTCTGATACCAACTGTAACGCCCCGCCCTTTTTCACCCGTTTTTCGAAAATCAGAGTCTATTTTTTTTTTTTTTTTTAAATAGAAGAGTGAGAGAGGGCGCGGACGCCACGACGCGAGTTAAGTTCGAGCTTCTAAAGCCCGACCCTTAACTGGCCAACCCCACGCGTGCGCGGAACTAAGTCCACGAGAATGATTCACGCGTGGGAAGTAAGCTCGCGGATTATAGTTATTGCGGAACATGGTAATAGAGTCTATCCTACCGGTTTTTAGATAGAAGGGAAGATATAACATTGAATTTACCAAAATGCCCCTACGTTCATGATTGTATCACAAAATGCATCATCCATAAGTAACGTCCAAACCATCGCAGGAAATGTAAAATTATACAACCCGACAAGCTAAGCTACTTTAAAATTACATCACCAAAATGTAAAATATAATATAAACTAAGACTGCGCTTTCCAAGCTCCTAAGCTTGGCCTCCGGTATGTCCACCGCTTCCTGCCTCTCCTGCGTCATCAGCTAGGGTAGAAGTAGGGCGTTAGTCAACGCGCCCAGTAGGACTCCGAGTAGGGCTAGCACATGGATTAGTGATATACACATATCGATAACATAAAATACAACAAAATAAGTATGTGATGAATGCTATGTCATGGGTGCTTATGTCATGTGTCCCACCCATGATCCGTATGATCATACAATATCCTGTTCCCCATGTTTGCTTCTCGGTCGCCCCGACGGAGCATGCACTCCGGTTATCGAACTATCCCCATGTGTGATTCTCGGTCGCCCCGACGGAGCATGGACTCCGGTCATAGCCCTCAGGCTATCCCCATGTCTGATTCTCGGTCGCCCCGACGGAGCATGGACTCCGGTTTTATTATTTTCCTGCCCATGCCATGCATGAGATGTACGTGCATTATGCTATGTAGTATATAGATAAATCATAATTTTGATATACCATACATAGCCATATAATGCATAATATAAAAATATAATCCATAAGATTCATAGCTTGAAACTCATCATAAGAATAAATCATAATCATAAATAATTTAAAACACCATCACATATCCATCGCTTACAAAAAGGTAGGAATCCTACCGAATACCGTGTCGCGTTCCGTTATGCTTCCCGTTCGATAATCCGGTCGCCGATCGCGTACCGTTTGCGACGCCCGATACCTTATTACATTTACCGAATTTAGTCCATACATCGTCTATGATTAAGTCCATAACTTAGCCCATTATCCATTGGTTCTAGACTCATAAATAGATCCAATTTTGGCCCAAATTTAAAATTCCGATTTGCGAGCCTAAAACGCAGCAACTAATCGCTTTACTTAATCATTCATAATATTTCCATTTTCATGTCCAACCCCCATAGGGTTTGGCCATGTACCATGGTCAAACCCATGGTCCTTCAATGTGGCCACAAATTACGGTTTTGCCACTCTCCTTCCATGGTAAATCATCCATTCATTTATGTGCATTCTAAGTCCAAGATTCATTCATACTTAGGTCCATTCAATCATGACCTTACATCATAAAATCAGCCACCTAATATTTAATTTTGAAAAATAATTACTCCCACACCTAATTCCACATTTTGGCCTAAGGTGTGGCCCACATATCATTTTTATAAATCCATCAAAATCTAGTATTCTTCTACATTATTTTCCATTTATTAAAGCCACTAATCACTACCCTAAGGTTCACCTTTATGGATACCATTTTCAAAGACTAAGTTTTGTCCCAAAATAATCCAATTTAAAATCACAAAACTTTAATCATTTTGGCCCTTTAAATCAAACTCCTAAGCATTGATACATGCATTTAACCTTAGCCTAAAATTGATCAAAATTTGGGTCATGGGTTCGGCCATACACCATGGCCGAACCCATGATGTTTCTTTCCCCATTTTTTCTTGGTTTCAATTACCCATTTAAACATACCTCCAATCATCCATTTCAATCACTATCTTATTCCATTTAAACATCACATATGATACTTGTAACATCCATTTAAATTTCATCATTAACTTAACTTAAGTTCCATTCCATTTAAGCACATATATAACATACTTAGCCCATGAATGACCTAAAGACATGGGTCATGGGTTCGGCCATACACCATGGCCGAACCCATGATGTCTTTCCCTCATTTTATCTTGGATTTTTAATTACATTTAAAATCCACTTCTACCACTCATCATTTCCTCATTACCTCCATAATTCAAAATTATTTATTCCACCACTTCCATCTTTCTATTCTTATAAAAATAATTAACCATCAACATAGTTCCATAAAAAAAATCCTAACACATCATTCATGGACTTCATCATAAAACTTTTTCCAAAATTTTGCCTACATTTAACCCTTGAAACCCTAACCATTCTCCATCATTTTCCAACCTTAAAAACCATTATTTTAAGAACCCTAACCCTCATAATCACTAACCATGGGGTTCGGCCACCTTATATGGCCGAACCCTATGGTCCATGATTTCTTTAAAATATCATATTTCCAATATTTTGAGGCCACTTGGAATCATCTACATACCTCATAGTTTTCCTTATTTAACACCTTTAAAACTTACCAATTTTTCAATCATTTTAAAATCTTGAAATCCTCATAAAAATCATTAAGCATTCTCCAATATTCTAAACCATATAATCTCAATTAAATTACCCATCATTCACCATGGGATTCGGCCATGCTACATGGCCGAACCCTATGGTCATCCATTCATTTAATCTTTCTCTCTCTAAGTTTATCCATTTCTTAATCTTATCTTTTGATGGATCTTAGATCCATGGCCCACAACATTTTTGGCCATGTTTAGTCTAAGAAATGGATTCCACATGCTATCTTTTAAAAAAAAACATAAACTCTTGTTTAAGAAAATCTTACCGCACCGACGACTCCTCCGGTCCTTCTTTCTTTTTCCTTAGCCCTTTCTCCTTCTTTCTCTTCTTGATGATCGGCTAGATGAGCTTGATCAATGGTGGGACATGCTTGGATTGGCTAAGATAGGGTTAGGTTGAGAGGGAAAGAGTATGAAAATGGGGAAGAAAATTCTTCAAGGATCTTGATCTTGGGGTGGCCCAAGACTTAATCTTTTCCTTCTCTTTTCTTCTTCTTTCTTCTAAGTTTTTTCTTCTAAGCTTTGTTCTCTTTTCCTTAGTGCAAGGGACGTTTTTTTTTGAGAGTGCAAGAGAGAGGGAGAGAGAGAGATGGAAAGGAGATGAGAATGAGATCAAACACATCTCATTTTGGTTGACCAAACTACACTGCACCATTATGGCTCCACCAACCAAAGTATGGGCTCCCTTGACCTTGGTGGTGGTGGTTGAGACCAAACCACCACCAAGCCAATGGTTTTGGTGTTTGCACAAGGGTGGTTTGAGTCTTTCAACCTTGACCATTTGACCCACTCATGGCTAGGTATGGGTCACCATGTTTGGAGTGGTGGTGGTTGGGATAAAACCACCACCCTAAATCCATGGTAATTTTGTGTTTTTTCTTAGGTGGTTTGTGTTTCTTAGAGTGGTTTTGGTCTAGATAAAACCATCATTTGACTTCTTCCATTGACCCAAAATTGACCAATCTAATTAGTTTAATTAATTGGATCCTTTAGGTTAATTAATTCTTATCTAATTTAATTTCATTAATTTATTTCTCTAAGAAATCCACCCATGGTTGACCAAGTCAACCATGGTGGACGGCCCCCACCTATATCTACCCCACCCGCCACCTCACTTGATGAGGTGGAGGTGGGCCCCACTTGGCCATGTTATTGATTTTAACTTAAATCCTTTTCCAATAATTTTAATCAATTTAATTCACCTTAGTACACCTTAGTCCTCTCAATTTATCCATGGTTGACCAAGTCAACCATGGTTGGCCCCACTTTTCCTTGGTCCACACGCCACCTCAATGAGTGAGGTGGAGGTGGGCCCCATTGGCCATGTTGCCTTGGTCCATTGGGTCCCACATGGCTCTTTGACCCAAATTGACTATCTTGACTCAATTACTTACCATTGACCAATTAAATGAATTAATTCTAATTCATGGTTTATTGGGTAATCATTGGGCCCATGGCCCAATTAGATTCTCTCTTTGCCCACTTACTTTAGGGTTGGAACCGATTATTTTGATCCATTGGGCCCCACATGGCTATCGGCCCACTTTGACCATCGTTGACCCGATTAGTCCTCATTGACCCCTTTAATGGATTTCATCCAACCCATGGCCCAATTGGGCCATCCTTGGGCCATTGTCCCAAAATTTGGTCCATTTGGCATTCTAGTATGTTAAAATTCAAATTAAAATCAATAAATGTCAAATATATATTAATTAGAAAATTCGGGCTATTACACAGAGAATGGTAATTGGGCATGATTCAGTCGACTAAATTGAAAAGTTTGAATGTTGAATATTTTCCAGGTGTCTCTGTTTATCTGGTAGGATGTGAGGAGTAATTAAATTAAAATGGAAAATCAAATTGATTTATATATGTAATTAAATATAATAAGGTAAAGAGCTTCGTAAAGGGTTTGCGATTTGTTGCGACGTGATCGTTAAACTTTATCTTCACAAAACAGCAAGGATAGTACACTGGACATTAGTAGGATTCCTACCTTATTAAGACACTATGGATTATATATGTTACTGGCTTTATTTAAAAAAATGATGATTTAATTCGGTTAAACAAATGGTATATGTATATGAACTGATTTTCAATGGTATTATGTAATTTGATATGAAATGGCATTTTTGCATTCATTATCTCATGCATGGCATGGGAGGGAATACATGGGACATCAAGCCAAGTTATGAGCTATCCAGACATGACTTGGGGCTTGAGACTAGCTTGTATGAAGCTATGTGAACTATTGATATTTTGTCCTTGTTTGGGATTGCTAGAAATGGGTATGGCGTAGTCTGGGCCAAAGAGCTCCTGGGTAAATAGTCCCGAAAACCTGCTCAGAGGGAGGAGTCCACACTCATCGGCAATTCCAATTAACATATGTGGGGAGGTATAATAGTGACCTGGTGGTGCCATCACAAAACACTGCGGACGTAATTGGCCAAAGGAACACCTTGATATGGTGATTTATCAAGGAAACTATCTATGTATGATTGATTGGATATGGAAGTGGGTAAGAGATCATTTGGCATTGACACCCATGGCATGATGCATATGTAAGCATAATATATGATTTGGATATCATGCATTGTATCTACTCTTATTAGATGTGTTTTTAAATATGATATACTGTTTCTATCTTGATTTTTATATTGATCATATGTGTACCATAACCCTATTTGGAATTCCTACTGGGCAAGTTGACTGATGCCCTACTTCTACCCTATAGATGGTGGAACAAAGAATGGCAAGGACATGGGACATGATGGGAGCCAAGTGTAGGAGCTTGAGTAGATTTATGCTTACTTTATTTATGTGGATTTTGGAATGATGTATTGGGAGAACTAATATTTTGGAAGGCATATATTGGGAGACCCGATATGATGAGACATATATGTTTGTTACTCAAATAAAGCCTAAAGTGGCTAGAGAATTGTGAAAATTCTTAAGATGGACAAATGAGGACTTTGGCACTGCGATGTATGTGACTAGGTCACTTGATTATATTAAGATGTGGTATGGGTACGTCCCTCGCATGATGATTATATTGAGACGTGGTATGGGTACGTCCCTCACTTGATGATTATATTGAAACGTGGTATAGGTGTGTCCCTCACGTGATATTGATAATTGAGATGTGGTATGGGTGCGTCTCTCACGTGATATTGATTATATTGAAGCGTGGTATGAGTGCATCCCTCACGTGATATTGATGATTGAGACGTGGTGTGAGTATGTCCCTCACGTGATATTGATAAAGTTATGCTTCAGTCCATTGAAAAAGTAAAACGTCCTACCAGTAAATCATTGTTTGTCACCCTTGTATAGTTAAAAGGATGAGATAAATATATAGATTCCATGAGTAAGGCCTAGAGTAGCTGTGAGACCGTGGGAGCCTCGATATGAACATACGGAGACTGCGGCATTGAGATGTATGTGTGACTTGGTCACTTGATATTGAGATGTGGTATGAGTACGTCCTTCACGTGATTGTGATGGTTGACTGACCGTTCTAGAGAGGTATTCGAGACGGTGGGGTCGGCTTGCGGAGACTTGGTCCCGTAGGGTTGCCGTTGAGGAGTAGGTCCCTCACATGCTACATGCTAGAGGGCGTTCTCACGGCTATTTAGCACACTTGATGTGCGTTGATGCACAGATCAAGATACTATTTTATCCCATAAGGGTGGTGCTAGCTTCGTTAGATGCGGTCCAACAACTTTAGAGCTTGACTGGATCACCCTTGAGGTGAAGGGGTGCAGGGCGAGGTAGACTTGATCACGTTAGTCGTGGGTCTCCCGCTTCGTAAGTCATAGGCCCTAAGTCTTGCTACGGGTCGTGGTATATTTATGATATGATATAATGATTTGATATTGTTGCCACAGTCACGTAGTGATTCATTCGAGTGTCGTTCCTATGGATAGAAGATTTCATGGTAGATGATGTGCCCCGGATTAGTTATGCCCATGGATGGATTATACCCATGGAGGGATTATATTCATGGATGGCTATTACCCATGGATAGATGATACTCACTGATAGAGTGTTACCAGAGATGGATGTGATACCCATGGATGATGGTTCCCATGGCGATGCTTGGATGTTGGTCTTAAGGTAGACTTGTTGGTCTTAGGGTAGACCTGTTGGTCCCATGGTAGACATATTCGTCTTATGTTAGACATGTTGGTCCCATGGTAGACGTATTGGTATTATAGTGGACATGTTGGTCTTATGTTAGACCTGTTGGTCCTATGATAAACATATTGGTTTTACGAATGTATGAGTCATGCCCATGGATGAATTATACCTATGGAGTGATTACATTCATGGATAGTTATTACCCACGGATATATGATGTAACACCTGAATTTTTCAATGCATAAATATATTCGATTTTTGTCTATTTTAATTGTTAAATTTATTGAATTTAAGATTTATGGATGGAATGGACTTTAGATGGGTAAGAATCGGGTCAATAACCCAATTATGATCAAATGGATCAAGGATAGAATTCAGGTTGGAAATAATTGGGTAGGTGTGATTAAATGGGTCAACTACCCAATTGGGACCCAATGGGTCAAGGTGAATGGATTTTGAAACTAAATGGGTAAAAGATTAATTTAATTGGGTCAAATACCCAATTAAGATCCAAGGCATGGGATCCATCTCAAAAAGTGAGGTGGCATGTATGTGACATGGCCAAGTAGGACCCGAATCCACCTCATCAAGTGAGGTGGCAAGTGGTTAAGGTAAAATGCATGGTCAGGTAACCATGGTTGACTTAGTCAACCATGGGTGAGCTCAAAGGTTGAATTGAATTATGTTGAGTTGGAAATTAAAATCACTTGAGTTAAGTGGGAAATGAGTCAAGGTGGATTGAGTTAAGTTGAGTTGATTTAAATAAGTTAAATAGAGTTAGTTGAGATAAGTGAGTTGAGCCGAGTTACATGGAAGTGGCGGAGACTTTTAATGAGTCAAGATGGAAGTTGGGGAGACTTCCATCTCAAGTGAGTCAAGTGGGAGATGGAGGGTTTCCATCTCATGGGATGGAAACCATGCACCAACGTTGGGAGATGGAAGGGTTTGCTTGAGCTTAAGCCAAGTGTCCCTTGGTTATGCCAAGGGACTCCTTGGTTAGACCAATATTGATGAGGGTAGGTGAGAGGGTTGTGGGGACTGATTTACTAAGGGGTACACTCCACCCTTGGGGCCGATTCCATCTCTCTTTGAAACCAAGAGATCTTCACCTCTCTCCCTCTCTCTCCCCCTCTCTCAACTACCCTTGGCCGATTGGATCTCATTGGAACAAATAGATTATCTTCTCTTCTCAATCTCTCTCTCTCTCTCTCTCCCATTTTCAACTCTACACTTGTGGTCGAAACCTTCCCCAATCTCTCTCTCTCCATCTCTACACGGTTACACTTGGAGAAATCAGCAAGGAACAAGAAAGGAAGGAGAAGGACTGAGGAGCAAATTCAGATTAAAAAGAAATGAAGGAGACGGGAAAAAGGTAAGGTTCTAGTGTTCATAGTGTTAGATTAAGATTAAGGGAAACTGTGGTTTTGGTCTCCGTATGGCCAAACTCATGAGTTCCAGATTTGATTGAAAGGATTGGCTAAACCATTGCAAGCCATGAAGGTGGATATCCATTTGAAGAATGAATATGTATTGGAAAACCAAAAATCAAGAGATTTAATTGATGATTATGTTTAATGGCTTAAGATAGGAATGGATTATGAAAAGGACTCTAACTTTGGTTAGTGGGTAAAGTATGTCCACTGATTTTATGAATAAAGGACTTAATACATGTTTAAAATGGATAAAGGTGATAACAAACAACCAAGGGTTACACTGTCTGCTGGACGGGTACTGCCGTCTGCAGACGGGTTTTTATCGTTCGCGGGACGGGTTTCGACCGTCTGAGGACGGGTAACAGACATGAATATGATATTGACTGCGGACGGGTTGCATGTCTGTAGGATGAGTTTCTGCCGTCTGCGAAACGGGTTTCTACCGTCCACGGGACAGGTGTGGACTGTCCGCAGGACTGGTAATAGGCTGGACATGGTGTTGTCTGCGGACGGGTTGCACTGTCTGTGGGACGGGTTTTTATCGTTCGCAGACGGGTGTGGACTGTCCGCAGGACGGGTGACGGGTAGCGGGTCACGGGTACTGGGTCACGGGTCACGGGTAACAGATGTGAACCAGGTGTTGTGGGTACGGACGGACTATGCTGTCTGCGGACGGGTTTTATCGTCCGCGGGAGGGGTTTCGACTGTCCGCGGATGGCTAATAGACTGGACAGGGTGCTATCTGCGGACGGGTTGCACTGTCTGTAGGATGAGTTTCTGCCGTCTGCGGGACGGGTTTCTACCGTCCGTAAATGGGTTTCTATCATCCGTGTGATGGACAGCGGATGGGTAATCGACTGAATTTTAAAGTGAAATTTTTAATATAATTTTTCTAGATTGTTTAAGTTTATTTGGATGAGTAAAGGATAATGGGAATTGAATAGGTAATTAAATTAACATAAGTGTATGATGAATTCGTTAAGGTAACGGGATTTCACAAACGGGTGTATGATCGGCTTTAGCATGATTGGTGATCGATATCTTCACGAAAACAGCAAGGATATCATCTTAGACGTTGGTAGGATTCCTACCTTGTTGACACACTGGATTATATACATGTACTATTTTATTTCCATATATGATGATTTACTTTAGGTATCAAATGATTATGTTTTAAGACTTGAATATCAATGCTATTTTGTACTTTGATATGAAATGACATCATTGCACTCATTTCCTCATACATGGCATGGGAGGGAACATAAGGGAGGAGTCCACGCTCCATTTGGGGCTTCTGATAAACAAACGTGGAGAGGAATCCACACTGATTCCGATTGACATATAGGAAGAGATATATGATGTTTGAAATGTAAGAGGAGTCCACGCTCCATTTGGTGGGACCGATAAGGCATACGTGGGGAAGCATGACAGTGAATACTTTGATGTGGCTTGTTCATCAAGAAGATTAACAATGTGATTTGTGATATGGTTCTTGGGTGAGAGATCATTGGCATATGACACCCATGGCATGACATTAAAACATCATGATTATGATCTCTATTATCATGCACTATTTTTTGGGTATTATGTTTTACAAGTGCGGTATGATGTTTTATATCTTGATTTTTAACTAATCCTATGTGTATGACCCTACTTGGAATTCCTACTGGGTGTGTAGATTAACGCCCTACTTCTACCTTTAGATGATGGTACATGAAATGGAACAGGCGATGGACGTGAAAGAAGCCAAGCTTAGGAGCTTGGATAGCTTATGCTTACTTTATTTAAGTTTTATTTTGGACAATGTATTTTGAGATAATTGTACTTTGGGGACTGTAATAACTTAGATTTATCTTGCTATGGTTTGATGTTACTTTTGGATTTAAAGTTCAGTTAATTTAATGGTGATTGACTTCCTTGCTAATTAATGTTATGGATGGTAATTATAATCATATAATAATTCCGCAAACATTAGTAATGCGTGTGAAATGTTTTAGTGGACTTCTCCACGCATAGGCATTGGTGGCCAGGTAAGGGTCGGGCTTTGGAAGCTCGAATTTAGCTCACATCGTGTCATCCCGCTCTTTCTCACTCTGTTTTTTTTTTTTTTTAAAAAAAATAGACTTTGATTTTCGACGAGTGAAAAAAGGCGGGGCGTTACAAATGATACTCACTGATTAAGAGTTACCAGGGATGGATGATGAATCCCATGGATGTTGTTCCCATGGCAGACATATTGGATTAACGCCTAGATATTGATTATACGGTGGGCATATTGACCCCATGATAGATATAGTGGTCCCATGGTAGACGTATTGGTCTCATGGTGGACGTGACGGTTCTATGGATAGATATTATTTTCCCATGAACGGTTATTCCCATAGAGGGCTTGGTGACCATGGATGAGTATTGTATACCGTGGATAGATATTCCCAGTGAGGGCATTGTTTCATAGAGGATTGGACCCATATTTAGAGTATTGTCCCTAAGGAGGGATGTATTTATGTTAGGGTATGGGTCCGTTGAGGTTTATCCCATGTGTGACATTGACCCCAGGGTTGACGGTGTTCCCATGGTTGGTATAGACCCGTGATAGATGAGATCTATTCTATTGATGAGGCCCACAATAGGGTAATTAGAATGTCTTGATGTGACATCATGAATAGCACGGGGTTAGTGCCATGAAATAAATGAATTGAGAAATACGCAGGATCTGATCTCCATTGCAGTACGTAGGCAGCTGATAATTCAGTTCGATCAAATTAAGGGTCCAATAAGTCCTATGATCCATAGGGATCTCGCAACACGTGTAGGTGTCACGTGTTTGGACTATGAGTTGTGCATGCTTCAGAGTTAAAAAAAAAATATTATTGTTTCTCATGTGTTCGTTGGGTCGGGCAGTGGCAGCAACCCATTCAATGGGCAAATATACAATGCCAAATACGAGTAAGGCAGGCCCACTTTATAAAAAAATTATATTAATTAAATTGCATTTTATTTTCTAAACTTAGATCTATCCTTTCTATGCTATGCTTTTTAACTATTGATTTGAGCGTCACAAGCAAAAATGTGTATCCAATAATGTTAGTTAAAAAAAACAAGGGTTTGGCGATTTGATGAACAACATTTTTTACAGTTTTATAATACTCACAATGATTTATCTAACTATTATCTCATTATTTGTTTCATTGTAACTTCAGCAATTAGCTAATTTCATGACAAAAATAATATAAATTATTCATTCTCTAAATTAAGTTTACATATCTTAAATATCAAAGTCAAACAATTTTTTTGGTTTTTCAAAAGTCACCAAGATTATAGTCTAAAGGGGTTTAAAAAACAGTCACAGCCGATATATCGACTGATAACCGAATATCGGCCGTGAAATTTCTCTCTCTTATCTTTTCATTTTTTATTTTTTTAATTAAAACGACCAATATCGACTGATATTGGCGATATATATCTCTGATATATATCGGATATCGGCCAATATATTAAGGTATAAAAAATCAATATATAAAGTATCGGCCTATAAATCTATTTTGCTATAATGGTATGAAATACATGTAATGCATTTTAATCAAATTCTCTCATTGGCAAATGGACCCTAGCTTTGCTTGTTGGTCATGGGCCTGTTAAAATATATTAGAGTTCACATTTAGTTAGGACTTTTGTAACGACTCGACTTAAATTAACAGATCGTAGATCGGGTAGTACTAATTTAATCGGGTAGCTAGTAATTTTCTTATTTGTGTGTTTACTTTGTGAAAATAATTTTGAAAACACACTTAAACTTAGAAATTAATTAGTGTGTTTCTCGATTTTTGCACACAGATTTCCTCAAATAGAATACACGAAATTTATTCCCTTTAATTAATTTAATTGTTGAATTAATGAGAAAATTAGTGAGAGAAATTAATTGAGAAATAAAATAATTAATTTTCAAAATTCGTGTGGGCATCTGGGACCCACACACCTTGGACGAATTTGTGCTAGAACTCTCCTCT
This sequence comes from Chimonanthus salicifolius, assembly GCA_013350335.1. Classification (NCBI taxonomy): domain Eukaryota; kingdom Viridiplantae; phylum Streptophyta; class Magnoliopsida; order Laurales; family Calycanthaceae; genus Chimonanthus; species Chimonanthus salicifolius. The sequence goes on along the minus strand of CM023539.1, from coordinate 21,623,009 downwards.
GTTTTTAAATTTCAAAATTTAAATTGGAGGAAGACATTTAATTAGGCCACCTACCTAAAGATCAAAATACCCTTAAGGAATTTTATTAAAACTACAATACTTGCCAACTCCTCCATGTATTTTATTGTGTTTTGGCGCAAGAACACATACAACCAACGATTTTCTCTTCTCCTCTCTCTCTATCTTGTGAACGAAGCCTCTCTCTTTCCACTTTCTCCAAGTTTGTCCGAGGGTTTCCTCTTCTCCTTCATTTATAAGGTATGTGATCTATCCTTCTTCTTCTCTCTTTTCTTTTATTTTTATTTCTTTTAAAATTTTCTTGTAAACTTCGGCCATAAGAGAACGTTGCTCCAGTGGAATGATAGGAACTGTAACTTTAGGCTCAAATCTATCTCGGATGTCAGGAACGTAACTGATTTCTTTTTATAATAATAATATTTAGGAATAGTCTATGGGCTTCTATCGTTGTCTCATATGAAAGTCCAATTAAAAAATGCCATATGTGCTCTTCACGCATGTACTCAAACATATACCATAATACCCAACACAAAGATATAGATAGACATAGCAAAACATATCATGTAATATATTATCATCACATCAGATTATCATGAAATCATTATTCATTTTCTATCATCTTGGGTCAACACCCTAATATGGTAGATTAACATTTTTAAATGCATGCATCTTTCTTACACACAGTTTTGCCTCTATCAATCAACATGCAGTCTGCACTAGTTTCACAACACAAACCGGTGCTTCACACAATCTACAATACGTTCTACACTGCGACTCGAGACGGTCCAATGCTTCACTTAGTACGTATGTACGCTCTACATTGCAACTCGACATGGTCCAATGCTTCACACAGTGCGTGATGGTAGTCTATCTAACAATGGAAAGACACTTACCATTTTATCTTTTCACATTGTGACTCGACACGGTCCAATGCTTCACTTAGTACGTATGTACGCTCTACATTGCAACTCGACATGGTCCAATGCTTCACACAGTGCGTGATGACAATCTATCTAACAATGGAAAGACACTTGGCATTTTATCTTTTCACATGAATTAAATTATCTTTTAACCCATCAGTCTATCATGCATTCCTAACACATACCCTCATGGAAATGCATATAACACATCACATTCAACATATATATCACTACAGATAAGTAAAGTGCTAAAATTAAATTTATACAGGCATATAATCACCCCACATTCTGAGGTTCAATCAAATCTGTACTGAAAGTAAAGCATGTGTAGGAACAACAACACTTGTGTTCATTGTTATACCATTTATCTATTGTTTGGCGTGCCCTTTCCTTAGGGTTACACATAAAAAGAAACCAGAGTCAAGTCTGGTCACATAGTTGTTTACCCTTTTGGCATTACTGGTTTCAAGACCGGGAAAAAGTTGATTTTCAAATAAGACTTGCACGAAGATATTCAACAAGTACATAATATACAATACCTTGTTTTACACAACAATTTGAATTGATTACTAATGTCAACGCGGTTTCATCCAATTTATTTAACCTATTAATCTCTAGACACATAACTGGGTCCCATATTGTGTTTATAGACTGCTAGGCCTCGACTCCCCGACATTATTATAAGCTTACGTTTTAACAGTTAGAACTTCAATTATATTCCTTAGATGTAAGCAATGTCAGGTCTCGCATTTTGGTTCCATCTAAGTATTTTCCATCATATTATATCCATGGGTCTTATTATTGTCATAGAGTTAAAGGTTTTCAATTTTAGAATTAAAATGCAATATACAATGCATTTGAAAATAAAAAGAGTGTGCTTGAATCTCCTCACCATCGTTCGGAGAGTTTTTCGAATGAACTGTAAAGAATAAAACTATGTAAATAATCGTCGAAATTCAAATATGCGTAATTAATCTATTATTTTTTTTGTTTAGTGATTAATTGAGAAAAAATATGATTCATAACAAAACACACAAGAAAGAAAATAACACCTAAGTCATGGTGTTTTAAAACAGAAAAATAAATAAATTACTCAGTGCCTGGTCTCAAGTATCCTCAGGCAATAGTTGCATGGTGGACTCTGAGAGTTCAACCCAGAGGGTACAGAAACAGTAAAGTAAATAAATTGCGGAAAATAAATATACATTCTCCGTTTGACAAGTGTTTGGAGCATTTCTCAAGTTCAGGTTAAGGCTGAGCATCCAGTAAACCGATTCATGCACAAAAAACTAATAAAACGGGATAGTCTCTGATCAATTCTAAGCAGTGTGTTAGATACTAGAATCTGCTCTTCACTTAGAGGATGAATAAAAGAAAGATAAAGATAAAAGCCTTGGGACCATTCCAAACAAAAGTTAGAGTGTTAGTGAGTTAGCGAGTTAGTAAGTTAGCGGGTTAGTAAGTCAGAGTGTTAATTGTCTGGACTGAGAAGGCGATAAAAGTAAAAGATAGATTTTAAAGTAAAATCCTAATGACCGGTCCAAACAAAAGTCAGTCAGTTAGTCATGTTTGGACTAAGAAGGCCAAAAACATAAAATGCAATAAGAAACACAAAAGTTACAACCAAAATTGAACAAAGTGTTCTTTGGTCGGACTTCCGATATATGAGTATCGAACTTCTGATGCCTAAAAGTATTGGACTTCTGATCTATGAGTATCAAAATTCCGATGATTATCAGAGAGCAACATAAACAGTAAATTTTATTTTTAAGTGCTAGAAGTCATTATCGGACTTCTGATAATTTTACATATCAAACTTACGATGAAATAAGTATCAGACGTTTGACAGTAAGATTCTGAATAATCAAAATTTCTATTTTTCTGTTAGGGTATTGGACTTCTGAAAGCAAATGATCGGACTTTCGATAAGGCCTAGAATTCATAGTTTACGGCGAAAAATCGAAATTTCGACTCCCAATTCGAATGGCTTTAAAATCCCATTTTAAAGATAAACCAGTTAAATAAATTTGGATTTAGTTTAACTTCACTTTAGGAAAAAGAATCATATAATTTGTCTGAGAGATAGTGTTGATCTAATGGGTACAACAAGAAAGTGGAATAAAATCTATTTTTTCATGGGTTTCCAAGAACTTGGTTTTCTCTTCCAATTTGATCCAATTTTAATCCTAACCGCTTTTAAACCTTATAATTAAATGATATGGTAAGTTTAGGTATCTTTTAACTGTGATCTGAGAGTTTCGAGGAGTTCCTTGAAAATTTACACGAAGAAGAGGAAGCACGAGAGTAGCAAGACAGAAGAACTCCAAGAAGAAGAAGAAAATAGAGCTTGAGAGAGTAAACCGCTGAGGGAGGGGTGGATTCACTGCATTGCATCAGTCATATAAGCATTGTCCATCATAGGTTTGCCACCCGACCTACTATGGCTATGGTCGATTAATAATTTAAAAAAATTATTAAAAACTTAGGTGCTTATAACTTTACTTAAAACATGAGAAAATTAGATATCTTCGAATCAATCTAACTCCGCATATGAGTCTGAAGTATTAGATTTAGGCTAACTCATATTGTTTTTGAAAAAAAATGGTGACAAAAACCAATCAATCAGAGGCAAAACATCGATTTAATAAAATCAACAGTTCACATTTCAACGCTTGGATTGAGTGTCTAAAACCTCAAAACATAAATCCAGAAATACAAAATGCTCGATCAAAACACAGATTAAGCACACAATATTTTCTTGTAAATTTTTTACTTTTAAAGGTATTTTAAAATAAAGGATTTATAAAGTGGGTCTTTTAAAGGGGTTAAAATATCTGAAAATCAGGTAATCAATAAAATGAGTGGTGAAGTCCATTGAACTCGTCATTGGAAAACATTGAGCGTGTGTGAGTTTGACTGTCATGCCCCGAACCCGTATGTGGGCCCGGGACACGTCTATTTTTTTTTTTAAAACAATCATCTAATGATTCTCTTAATACCATAAATACACTTCCCTTATGAATCAAACACCTATGTGAGATATAGATGTGTTGGATACTTTCAAACACAACCTTCAAATCTACTCTGACAATTCTCACTCTTATTTAAACATTGACAGAGTCGATGCGTCTTCTAGATGATACAGTTAACCGAACCATTCCTGTTCCGGTCGACACGTTGACCAGCTCGACCTATCTTCCAATAAACCTGTCGACAAGGGTGATATGTTGACCAATAGCCCACCAGTCTTAGATACTTCCACTATCATTATTGTCGACACATTGAAAGTATCGCTATGTCGATGGTCAATCACTCTATATAGTATGTATCGACAAACATACACTGTAAAATCCTCAGGTGCTCTCAGGTCGTTTCTACCGATGGGCTCGCTAGGTTGGCAGGGTCATGGTCACCACTAAACACTACTCATAAAATACCCAACTCGTTCATGCTTCAATCGACACATCTACCACTACCGATGTATCGTTCTGGAACCTAGATGACTCATCATCAGTAGTGACGTATCAACCAGGTGACCCAACAATTACCATATTCTAGCCTCAAGTACGGACACAATCAGGTTTGTCGACACATCGTCCGAAGCTATATGTCGTGGAAATTCATTGCTCACTTCCATATATCAAGACCGTCGGTGCATCGTTCGGATGTATCGATGGCCAGACTGACTATAAAACTCTTGAGCTCCAGGATGGACACTATCGTGAGGCTCGATATGTCATCGGCCCTCCTGTCAACATATTTACAGAATCGACACATCTAAGGCATCTACGCTGCATGTTGTTGACTATGTCAAATACATCTGTCGACATATCGTGTAACGGACAAATCCAGAGGTGGAGGAGATTTGGGCTAAGATGTCTACCGGTGAGGTTGTACCGGAGTGGGAGTTACGACCAGGACAAGGTCTTATGTTCCGAGGCAGGACATATGTACCTAAGACTTGCAGAAGAGAGTTGCTGATTGAAGCACACCAAACCAATCTCTCCATCCACCCGGGCAGCACCAAGATGTATCATGATCTTAAGAGGCACTATTGGTGGCATGGACTTAAGAAAGATGTGGCAGAGTTTGTTACTCGTTGCCTAACTTGTCAGCAGGTTAAGGCAGAACATCAGAAACCATCGGGCTTACTCGTACCCTTACCGGTGCCAGAATGGAAATCGGAGCACATAACCATGGACTTTGTGACAGGGTTGCCAAGGTCATCAAAGGGCAACGATGCGATATGGGTCATAGTGGACCGGTTGACCAAGTTTACACATTTCCTTCCCATCAAGATGACAGATTCATCAGAGACTTTGTGTCGACGGTACATCCGGGAGATCATCAGGTTACATGGTATTCCCCAGTCTACCAAAAGGAACAATACTTAATACTTAGGAAATTTTCCCCAAAAACAAAGTATGCATATTTGGCAATTTTCCCCCAAAATGAGAGACAATACTTAACACTTAGGAAATTATCCCCTCAAAGACTAAGTATGTTTATATTGGCAAATTTTTTTCCCAAAAACTAAATATATATGAACGCGCCAACATTATGAAGGGACTAAATCAATAAATGTTTTCAATGACTTAGGAAAATGCCTTTAAAGAGAAAGACCCGCCGCAACCCACGAGTAGAGAGAGAGGTAACACCACCTCGTCAGGAAGAGGAGGTACAGCCACCACCTCACCCAGCCGAGGGACAGAATAGTATAAACATACAAGGTGTACCTCCCGAGCTAAGAGACATAGTTCAACCGGCAGTCGCTTCTGCTCTTCAACAACACTCAAGCGGAAATGCGACCGCCAGCGACTCCAGTAAACGGAAGATGGTCAAGGATTTTCAACAACAGCGCCCTCCCTACTTCAGGGGAAAAGAAGGGGCTGTCGGAGCGGAGCATTGGTTAAAAAGGATCACTCATATCTTGAATCTGGTCCAAATTACCAGTCCTGCTGATAAGATCTTACTGGCCACTTCTCAACTGATCGAGGATGCCAATAGTTGGTGGGAAATTGTGGAAAAACAACAAGCACTGGTACCAGAAGGGGAAATGATCACCATGACATGGGAATGGTTCTCAGCCACCTTCCTAGAACAATATTTTTCGGAGGAGGAAAGAGAGAGCCAGACTCAAGCCTTCCTCTCATTGGTACAAGGCAACATGACGGTGGCAGAATACCACAGAGAATTCCTTAAGCTATCCGTCTATGCCTTTTATATGGTGGATACCGAGCACCGAAGGGCCCGTAAGTTTGAGCGGGGCCTTCGGCCAAGCATCAGGGCTAAGGTGACCATTTTCAAGGAACCCACACTAGCAGGAGTGGTCAGCAGGGCCACTATCGCAGAACGAGAGTTAAATGAAATAGTGCGGTTTGACAACCGCCGAGGGCAAAGTGGGCGGGGTGCATTTCAACCCAACAAGGAGTTCCGCCTGAATTCTAGTAGACCCTCACCCTCCATGGGATCTACAGGGAGCTTTCGCCCCAATCAGGCCTCCCCATCAGCATCAGTCACACAAGTTCCCAGGGGTGGGAACACATGTTACTAGTGTGGCCAACAGGGCCACTTCAAGAGGGAGTGTCCATAGATCAGCCGACCCTCTAACTCCAGGGGTTCCTTCCTCCTCCAACTAGACCAACTCAGTCGCGAGGAGGCAGAGCATGCAACCAAGCGGGACGGGCGCCAAACCCTACAGGATCTGGACGATTTTTCACCATACCGTCTCCAGTAGCAGTGGATCGTTCGGTGATGCAAGGTATGGCTGTAGTTGGTAGTTCCTATGCTGCTACATTATTTGACTCTGGAGCTTCACATTCATTCATATCTGCTGCATTCATATCTGCTACGGGCACATTAGTACAAAACCTGTCCACATCACTTACCATTGTATCCCCCGTCGGAGACACATCATTAGGACTCATATGTATGGCATTGAACACTGAACTTGCGGGATTCAGATTCGAGTTCAACTATTGAGTAATCGATATGGCTGAGTACAATGTTATATTTGGCATGGACTGGTTGACTACATATCAGGCCCATATTGATTGCCATCTTCGTAGGGTGATATTTTGGTCACCCGAGGGAAAGCGGTACGTGGTACATGCTAACAGACAGGGCATCCCTAGAAGGCTGCAGGAAGAATTGAACCATCTTGCCTTGAACAACCTCAGATTAGATAGGGCACCAATAACTGAACTTCTGGCGGTAGTAGCAGATTATGCCGAGGTATTCCCAATAGAGCTCCCTGGTTTACCACCCAAGAGGGAGATAGACTTTGAGATCAAGTTATACCCCGGCGCCGCTCTAGTATCGTTACCCCATTATAGAATGGCACCAGCTGAGATGACTGAGTTGAAGAAGCAGATTGATGAACTGCTCAGACTGGGTTTTATTCGGAACAGCACATCCGCATGGGGAGCCCCGGTATTATTTGTGAAGAAGAAAGACGGTACCCTGCGAATGTGTGTGGATTATAGAAAATTGAACCAGCTGACTGTCAGGAATAAGTATCCCCTACCCCAGATTGACGATTTGTTTGATCAACTTAGGGGTTCCTCTCACTTCTCCAAGATTGATCTAATGTCCGGGTACCATCAAATCCGGGTTAAGGAGGAGGACATAGAGAAGACAGCCTTCAGGACACTATATGGCTTATATGAATATGTGGTCATGCCGTTTGGACTTACTAACGCATCGGCTGTGTTCATGGACCTAATAAATAGGATATTCCGTCCTTATTTGGATCGATTTGTAATTGTATTCATTGATGATATTCTGATCTATTCCAAAATTCAGAAGGAACATGCCAAGCACCTGCGGATAATCTTAGACACCTTGAGGAAGAACCAATTGTATGCCAAAGCCAGCAAGTGTGAATTTTGGCTATCTGAAGTCAACTTCTTGGGGCACATTATATCAGAGGAAGGTATAGCCGTGGACCCGGCTAAAGTAGCTGCAGTGAAAGAGTGGAAAGCGCCGACTAATATGACCGAGATCCGCAGTTGTCTGGGATTGGCCAGTTACTACCAGAAATTCATCATGGACTTCTCCAAGATTGCAGTTCCACTTACCCGACTCACTTAGAAAGGAGTCAAATTTCAGTGGTCAGATCTATGCAACCAGAGATTTGAGGAGCTAAAGGAGAGGCTTACGACCGCTCCTATTCTGATCTTGCCGGAAAGAGGCAGAAATTATGAGGTGTACTGTGATGCCTCCGGTGAGGGACTGGGGTGTACACTCAGTCAAGGTAATCGTGCGGTGGCGTACGGATCAAGACAGTTGAAAATTCATGAACGCCATTATCCCACACATGATCTAGAACTAGCAGCGGTGGTCTTCGCTCTCAAAAGCTGGAGACACTACCTTTATGGTGAAAAGTTTGAGGTGTTCTCTGATCACAAAAGCTTGAAGTACTTATTTGATCAGAAGGAACTCAACATGAGACAGCGCAGGTGGATGGAATATCTAGCAGATTATGAATTCGCACTCCGGTATCATCCTGGCAAGGCAAACAAAGTGGCGGATGCCCTCAGCCGCATGTCACATGCGACAGTAGCCAACTTGATCAGGACGGAATGGGAGGTATTGAATACCATCAGAAAGTTTAAACTCTACCTCAATAATCATGGGACCATATATAATCTGATCATACGATCCAACATGGTCTCCGAGATTGAACGAGAGCAACGGACAGATCCAGAGGTGGAGGAGATTTGGGCTAAGATGTCTACCAGTGAGGTTGTACCGGAGTGGGAGTTACGACCAGGACAGGGTCTTATGTTCTGAGGCAGGACATATGTACCTAAGAATTGCAGAAGAGAGTTGCTGATTGAAGCACACCAAACCAAACTCTCCATCCACCTGGGCAGCACCAAGATGTATCATGATCTTAAGAGGCATTATTGGTGGCATGGACTTAAGAAATATGTGGCAGAGTTTGTTGCTCGTTGCCTAACTTGTCAGTAGGTTAAGGCAAAACATCGGAAACCACCGGGCTTACTCGCACCCTTACCGGTGCCAGAATGGAAATGGGAGCACATAACCATGGACTTTGTGACAGGGTTGCCAAGGTCATCAAAGGGCAATGATACGATATGGGTCATAGTGGACCCGTTGACCAAGTCTGCACATTTCCTTCCCATCAAGATGACAGATTCATCAGAGACTTTGGGTCGACGGTAAATCCGGGAGATCATTAGGTTACATGGTATTCCCCGGTGTATCGTGTCCGACAGGGATGGCCGATTCACCGGCAGAGTATGGCAGGGCATGCAGTCGGCTATGGGGACCGACGTACTGACTAGCACAGCATTTCATCCACAGACTGATGGACAGTCGGAGAGGACGATACAAACACTGGAGGATATGCTGAGAACATGCATGCTAGACTTCAAGGGTGGATGGGAGGATCATTTGCCACTGGTGGAGTTCTCTTACAATAACAGTTACCAGGCAAGCCTCCAGATGGCTCCATTTGAGGCCTTATATGGTAGGCCGTGTAGATCGCCAGTGTGTTGGATAGAGGCCTGTGAGCCTACGTTGATTGGATCGGATTTGGTTGCGGAGACTACAACACAAATTAAGTTGATACGGTAACATCTACTCACTGCAAAGAGCCGCCAGGAAAGCTATGCCGACAAGAGGAGAAGGTTCCTCGAGTTTGAAGTGGGAGACTTAGTGTTCTTAAAAGTCTCACCACGGAAGGGGCACATGAGGTTCGGGAAGAAGGGGAAACTGTCGCCTAGATTTGTGGGGCCGTTTCCAATCCTAAAGAGGGTGGGGGGGGGGGGGGGGGGTAGCTTATCAGTTGGCACTCCCTCCACAGCTATCATCTCTACATGATGTATTTCATGTGTCCATGCTGAGGAAATACAACCTCGATCCTTCTCATGTGTTAAATGTTCAAGACATCGATGTACAAAGCGATGTGACATATGTGGAGAAGCCGGTCAGAGTGATCGGGAGCGAACAAAGGGTGTTGCGGAACCGCGCCATCCAGTTTGTCAAGGTGGTATGGGAACGACATGGCAGTGAAGAAACCACTTGGGAACTTGAGTCGAAGATGAAAGTCGCCTATCCGGAGCTCTTCGCATGAGTTGTTTTGAACCCCTACTTCGCTCGAATTTTCGGGACGAAAATTTCAAAAGAGGATTCTATTGTAATAGCCCGAATTTTTAAATCAACATATATATGGCATTTATTTATGTTAATAATGAACAAATTGGAATTTTGATATTATAGATGTTAAATGGATCAAATTTTGGGGCAAAGGCCCAAGTATAGTCCAATGGACCATGGATTGGATGGAATCCATTTAAAGGGTCAATACTGGTCAAAGTGGGCCCGATAACCATGTGGGATCCAATGGATCAAAATGATTCAAACTCTAAGGTAAAATGGTAGAAAATAATTTAATTGGGCCATGGGCCCAATGGTGACCCAATTGATTGGAATGGGTTGAATTGGAATTACACCCACCTAAGTTAATGATGAGATGAGTAAGATGACATAACCAAGTGGGGCCCACCTCCACCTCACCAAGTGAGGTGGCGTGTGGACCAAGGAAAAGGTGGGGCCGACCATCATGGTTGACTTGGTCGACCATGGATAAGTTAAGGGGACTAAGGAGAATTAAAGTAGATTAAGTTGATTAAATAATTTTAAATCATCTAAGTTAAGATTAATGGGGTTTAAGTGATATGGCCGAATGGGGCCCACCTCCACCTCATCAAGTGAGGTGGCGGGTAGGGTAGGTGTTGGTGGGGGCCGTCCACCATGGTTGACTTGGTCAACCTTGGGTGGATTTCTTAGAAAGGGAATTTAATGGAATTAAATTAAATAGGAATTAATTAACCTAAGTAAGGATTTAATTTAATTAATTAGGTTGGTCAAATTAGGGTCAAATGAATAAGCCAAAGAGGTAAGTCAAATGGTGGTTTCATCCCATTGAAACCACCCAAAGAAACACAAAAATACCATGGACTTAGGGTTGTGGTTTCATCTCAACCACCACCACTCAAGGTATGGGGACCCATACCTCTCATCATATGGTCAAGTGGTCAAAGGGAGGAAGACCAAACCACTCCCTCACAAAGAGGCCAAACCGTTGGCTTGGTGGTGGTTTGGTCTCAACCACCACCACCAAGGACAAGGGAGCCATGCTTGGTGGGTGAAGGCCATCATGGAAGTGTGTGGGCTAAGGAATCAAGGATTAGATGGCTTTCACCTTACCACTCAAGCTACACTCTCATTCCTCTCCTCCACCCTCTCACCACCATCCCTCATCTCTAAGGAAAAGGAGAAGAAAAAATTTAGAAGAAGAAGAGAAGAAAAGAGAAGGAAGTGCAAGCATAAGTCCATCACTCAAGACCTTGGGTAGTTTTTCCTATCATCTCCTCTCTACCCTCTCTCAAGCAAACCCTACCTTGGCCGATCCTAAGTTTGGACGGGTTCACCATTGATCAAACATCTTGGCCGACCAAAGATCAAGAGGAAGGAGAAAAGAGGCCAAGGAGTCCGACGGGAGCAAAGAAAGACCGGAGGAGTCGTCGATGTGGTAAGAAATTCTTAAACAAGAATTTATAATTTTTTTAAAAAGTTAAGATGTGTTTATGGAACCCATTTCTTAGAATGGATGGTGGCCACAAATGTTATGGGCCTTAGATCTAATATCCATCCAATGATAAGATGAGAAATGGATGAAATGGGAGAGATAGATTAAGAAAAATAAAATGATTAAGGAGGTTATGGGATTAAAATGGATTAAGCATGAAGCATGGATTTTTGAATGGATTGATGGACCATAGGGTTCGGCCATGTGGTATGGCCGAACCCCATGGTAAATGGGTGATGATTTTAATTAGGGTTTTAAAGTTTAAAGCCATGGAGAATGATTATGAATTTTAGGGTTGTAAATGATTAAATGTTGAAAAAATTTAAAGGGGGTTTAAATGAGGAAAAATCATGGAGTGTATGGATGATTTTGTGGCCTCAAAAGGCATGGGAAAATGGTGAATCATGAACCATGGGTTCGGCCATAGTGTATGGCCGAACCCTATGGTGATGGAATCATGAGTTTAAATGGTTATGAAAGTATGGAAATTAATGGAGAAGGTTAATGGTAATTAAGTGGATTTTTTTTAGGTGTTTTAAACAAGGTTTTAAATGAGTGGAAATGAGGCTTTTAAAATAAAATTATGGACCATGGGTTCGGCCATGTATGGGGAGACTTTGAAGAAAAATATGGGGTCTTGGAACCATGGAAAATAAAATGGAATGATGGTTAAATTAAATGGACCAAAGTATAGCTCATGATGATTATGAAAGGGTGATTTAAATGTATAATTTAAATTCATTTATGGTAGGACCAAATGAGGTAGAATGGACCCAAGAAAAATGAAAAATAGGCATCATGGGTTCGGCCAAGGTGTTTGGCCGAACCCATGACCCATTTGTAGGTCATGTTATGGGCTAAATATTGAATTAAGTATGGGATTAGATGCTTGCAAATTTAATTAAGTCAAGTGGCTGATTTTATGGATGTTATGTCATGGTCATTAAATCATTAATGGGACTAAGTATGTGGATGAATTATGGACAAAAATATACATGAATGGAGGGAATATTAAACCATAGAAGTCTAGTGGCAAAACCGTAATTATTGGCCACAATTGAGGAACCATGGGTTCGGCCATGTACCATGGCCGAACCCCATGTAGGTTGGACATGAACTTGGGTACATTAAGATGACATTATAAGTGATTAAATGAAACTTAGGGTTGCTGCGTTTTAGACTCACAAATGAGAATGTTTAATGGGCTAAAACTTGGAATTATGCATGTATTTAAATCAATGGAAATGAGGCTAAGTTAAAGGCTGAATTATGATAATCTTGTAACTTGATTAGGGATCATTAATGGATCTAAGGTTGTGATCAATTAGGGACTTAGTCATGGATAAAATATGGACTAATTTGGTAAATGTATAATAAGGTATCGGGGCGTCGTAAACGGTACGCGATCGGCGACCCGATTATCGAACGAAAACGTAACGGGACGCTAAGCGGTATTCAGTAGGATTCCTACCTTTTTGTAAGCCATGGATTATGTGTATGTGATGGTTTCCTCGTTTTATTTCGGTAATTATGTGATTTATCTTAAGATGGGTTTTAAATGCTATGAATCATACTTTAATGCTATGGATGATATTTTAAATGCTATGGATGATATTTTTAAGGCTATAGATTATATTTCAATGCTATGGATTTTATATTAAGGATATGAATTATATATATACTACATAGCATAATGCACTTACATCTCATGCATGGCATGGGCGGGAAAATAATGAAACCGGAGTCCATGCTCCGTTGGGGCGACCTGAGAAGCAAACATGGGGATAGCCTGAGGTGCTATAGCCGGAGTCTATGCTCCGTTGGGGCGACCGAGAAGCAAACATGGGGATAGCCTGAGGTGCTATAACCGGAGTCCATGTTCCGTCGGGGTGACCGAGAATCAAACATGGGGATAGCTTGATATGCTATAACCGAAGTCCATGCTCCGTTGGGGCGATCGAGAAGCAAACATGGGGACACCTTGACGAGGCTTTGCCGTCAAGGGGATATGACATTTTATGATGATATGGATGATGGGTGTGATACATGACATAGGCACCCATGGCATAGCATTCATCATATGGTTTTATTATATTGTTATCGGTATGCTTGTTATCACTGATCCATGTGCTAACCCTACTCGGAGTCCTACTGGGCGCGTTGTCTAACGCCCTACTTCTACCCTAGCTGACGACGCAGGAGACGGTGGAAACGGTGGACGCGACGGGAACCAAGCTTAGGAGCTTGGGAAAGCGGATACTTAGTCTTATTTAAGTCTTATTTTGGAAATGTAATTTAAGTAGCTTAGCTTGTCGGTTTGTAATAATTATTGTTTCTTGCTATGGTTTGGACTGTACTCTGGACGTTATCATTTTGAGATATGATTATGAACATAGGGGTATTTTAGTAATTTAATGATGTATCTTCCCTTCTATCTAAAACTGGTAGGATAGTCTCTATTATAATGTTCCGCATATAATTACATTCCGCGAGCTTACTTCCTACGCGTGAACCATTCTCGTGGACTTAGTTCCGCGCACGCGCAGGGTTGGCCAGTTAAGGGCCGGGCTTTAGAAGCTCGGACTTAACTCGCGTCGTGACGTCCGCGCCCGTTGTCATTTCTTAATTCAAAAAAAAAAAAATAGACTCCAAATTTCGGTGAAAATGGGGCGGGCGCTACAGTTGGTATCAGAGTAAAATCGGAAGAATGAATCTCTCGAAGTATGATTAAGGACGGTTTCACATCTCACTGACGGATAAGAATCCCAACTGACCGATTCTTAGGAGTCCGTTGCACGGGGGCCGGGTTAATTTACTTCGATTGACTCAAACTGAAACATTCCATCTGAGAGCCACATTTGACGTAAGGAAATGATAGCAAGGGAAGTACAATCATTATAACATTGACGGATTTATCAAACGTAGAGAAAATTCCCCCGATTTTACCAAAAGGAACAATACTTAACACTTAGGAAATTTTCCCCAAAAACAAAGTATGCATATTTGGCAATTTTCCCCCAAAATGAGAGACAATACTTAACACTTAGGAAATTATCCCCTCAAAGACTAAGTATGTTTATATTGGCAAATTTTTTTCCCAAAAACTAAATATATATGAACGCGCCAACATTATGAAGGGACTAAGTCAATAAATGTTTTCAATGACTTAGGAAAATGCCTCCAAAGAGAAAGACCCGCCGCAACCCACGAGTAGAGAGAGAGGTAACACCACCTCGTCAGGAAGAGGAGGTACAACCACCACCTCATCCAGCCGAGGGACAGAATAGTATAAACATACAAGGTGTACCTCCCGAGCTAAGAGACATAGTTCAAGCGGTAGTCGCTTTTGCTCTTCAACAACACTCAAGCGGAAATGCGACTGCCAGCGACTCCAGTAAACGGAAGATGGTCAAGGATTTTCAACAACAACGCCCTCCCTACTTCAGGGGAAAAGAAGGGACTGTCGGAGCGGAGCATTGGTTAAAAAGGATCACTCAGATCTTGAATCTGCTCTAGATTACCAGTCCTACTGATAAGATAGGGTATTTTAGTAATTTAATGATGTATCTTCCCTTCTATCTAAAACTGATAGGATAGTCTCTATTATAATGTTGCGCATATAATTACGTTCCGCGAGCTTACTTCCTACGCGTGAACCGTTCTCGTGGACTTAGCTCCGCGCACGCGTAGGGTTGGCCAGTTAAGGGCCGGGGTTTAGAAGCTCGGACTTGACTCGCGTCGTGACATCCTCGCCCGTTGTCACTTTTTAATTCAAAAAAAAAAAAAAATAGACTCCAAATTTCGGTGAAAATGGGGCGGGCGTTACATATCGACAGTGTTGATACATCGTCCTGACAATTCAACATGTTGTCAGGTCGGTTACACTTAGCCGATATTTCTTCTATTTCTAACATTCTAATCACCTGGATAATAATGTAATGAGCACACCATCACACTAGTACAATGCGTATAAATATTAAGCTTACAGACATAAGTTTTCATACCACAAGAGGCACATTATTCATAAGAATACACAAGTTAGTCCATAAGTAGCTAAGTCTCCACGTGTGGGAAACCACATGTAATTTCAAGGGCTGGGTCTCAGCGAGGCACCATAGGTTCCTCCACTCCTTCCTCCGGCTCATATACTTCAATATAAGGGACTTGAGCAATAACTAAGTGGGAAGAGCTCACCATAACATCCAACATAAATTACATGAAACAGTAAGCAATGCATGTCCCATGAATGATATGCAGTTAATCCACTTAACCCATTTTCAACCTAAGATCACTTTCTAAGGTATTTTACCAATTTTTACCGGGGTTAGCCCCCATTTAGCAACTTGCAAGTGCATAAGGTCTCGATGACCTAGCTTACTCGCACGTCCAACCCAATGGTTTACAAATGGCGCTCAGCCTAATGTCACAAGGTCTCCACGACCTGGTCTACTAGCACATCTAACACCAATGGTTCAAGATGACAGTCAACCACAGCCTACTAACACGTCCAACCCAACGGTTCGCACACGGTTTGTAAGGACCCAGAGTTTTAACTCCTCATTTTATGTAAGTTATTTATCATATAAATGAAATATATAATTTTGGTCCAAATAATGTGAATATTTACTAAAAGAAATAAGGGAAACTAAATTTTTCCTCAGACGATACATCGACTTGGTCAATGTGTCGGTAAATCTGAACATTTCCAGACGATGCATCGACTAGATCGATGTGTTGGGCAAAACTGATATCAAAACCCGAGATATAAGTTGTCAAAAGGATATATCGACATGGTCAATGTATCAGGGAAAAAACCGTCAAATGAATCAACGCAGGAAAAGGGAAGAGGAAAGAAAGAATGAAAAGGAGAGGAAAAAACAGTGAAGAGGAGAGGAGAAACAGACTGTCTGAGCACCCCTCTTACTCATCCGAGTGCTCCCTATCACTCACATCTCAACCCTTAACTCGACCAAGAACCTCTTCACCTCCTCACGGGCTTTCTCTATTCTGGGAAAGGAAGGATAGATCAAGAAAAGGGAAAGAGAAATCGAGCTAGCAGGGAGGGTAGAGAGCAAGAAGACAAGGAAGATCAGATTTCACCCATTCGAGCACACCTACGAATCACTCGAGGTAGGTGAACTCTTGATATTTTTGTCGTAAATCAATAACACTAGGTTGTTTAGAAAACTTGTATGATTGAAATTGGAAAGAAAGAACCCAAGAACAATGAACATCTGAGTAAAGGGAAGCCATGGATAATGGGTCCATGACTTCTGACTCAACCCAGTCGATATATCGACTTCGTTGATGTGTCGTCTGGGACGAGAATCCAACAAACATAAAATAATAAGTATGGAACTGAAACATAGGACGACACATCGCCTGTGTCGATGTATCGGCCTGGGTATAATAGATATGGAAGTCGAAATGAACGAATGATCAATTAATCCCAGAGCGACACATCGACAAAGTATGTGTCGGTCTGGGTATGAATGAACTGGAAAAGAAATATGAATATGATGAAATTATGCCGAGAAGTTATATCGACCAGTTTGATATATCGACCTGGGTATGATAACATAGGAATGAAATTAGTTCCAGTACAATGTATCGACTAGATCGATACATTGGCCTGGAAATGACAAGAAAAAAAATGAAAAGATGAGGAAGGAAGAATAAGTCTGTAGACATATCGACTATGTCGATATACCCACGGATCATCAACATATGTATCGGCCAGGCTTACATATCAGCCTGGGAACGAAGGATGAATGGTAATATTGATAGACCAAACCGAGAGGACATGTCGACGAAGTCGACACCTCGAGTATATGCACCTGCATATGTATCGACTGGATCGATACATATGGTTTGAAAACAGAAAACCAACATGAATATCAAACTCAGAAGAACATGTCGACATGCTCGACACGACGAAACAATGAAACCATAGATGTATCGAATGGGTCGATACATGTAACCTAAGAACAATTGGAAAATATGGACTGAAACAAATGGAGTTCAGTCGACATATCGAGATAATCGATGTGTCGAATGTGTCCAGAGGTGATGTATCGACAGTGTCGATATGTCAGTCTGAAACAGAGACAATTTCACAAGGTTAGTGTATTTGTTATTTAAAATCAAAGATAAATGGAATCTATTATAGTTTGGAAATTATACAGTATACCTTTAAGACTGGATTAGACCTACACAAATTAGACAAGGACTTTATGTGATAATAATCTATAACTTGTGATTTGAACATGTACATGGACAAAAAGGAGTCGAGGTTAATTCCGACGCCGTTCAAACAAACGCGTGAATCTTATTTGGTTGATCATTTTCGATCAGGTAGGAGTTCTTGCTTTATTGAAACACAATGAAGTGAATGGTTTTATTATATGTTATATCTTTTAAAAGTATAAATATGGGTTTATGATATTATGATTTTATTATGTACATGGAAATGATTTTGATGAGAAATTATGGGATTTATGATTTTGTCATCATGTTTGCAGACATTACCTCATACATGGTTGCATGTGGGTGTGTGTGTGTGGGTGTGGGTGTGGTGGGGGGGAGGGGGGGGGGGGGGGGGGGGGGGGGGGGGGGGGGGTTGGGGGGGTTTGATAATACTGAGTCAAGAAGGAAATGTCCGGGCATCGCTTCGACTCATGTGAAATTATTATAAAAATATTAGACTTTGGCCCCATCCTTGGATATGAATATTACGGCATAGTTGGTCCAAAGAGCTCCTGGGTAGGTCCCGAAGCCCTGTGTAGAGGGAGGAGACCACACTCCACCAATAGTCTCAATTAATTTGTGGATGGGTAACAACACCCTGGTGGTCGCCGTCTCAAATGTTGTTGACATAAGTGGCCAATATTGAGAACTATTATACGAAGTGATTTGTTATGATCTGATGCTTGGGAATGGGTGGGCATATCACTGATGCATGTCACCCATGGCATACCATTTTATGATTTCTGAATTATCAGACTTTGGTACATCTTCTATCTTATATTTGAGAAATCTAGCATATCCTCCAATGCTTGTATTGTCCTCTCAGACTGCCCATCAGTCTGTGGATGGAATGCTTGTGCCTACTTAGTAGGTCTGTTCCCATGGCCGATTGCATACTGTGCCGGTGAATCGACCATCTCTATCGGACACAATAGTCTGAGGAATACCATGCAATCTGATGATATCCTTGATATACCGCCTACCCAAAGTCTCAGATGAGTCTGTCATCTTAATGGGAAGAAAATGTGCAGACTTGGTCAGTCGGTCTACCACGACCCATATCGCATCGTTGGCCTTTGAAGACCTTGGCAACCCTATCACAAAATCTATGGAGATGTGCTGCCATTTCCATTGCGGCACTGGTAAGGGTTTGAGTAATCCTGGTGGCTTCTGATGTTCCGTCTTAACCTGCTGACACGTTAAGCAATGAGCCACAAATTCTGCCACATCCCTCTTGAGTTCGTGCCACCAGTAATGTCTCTTCAGGTCGTGATACATCTTGGTGCTGCCCAGATGAATAGAGAGTTTGGTCTGATGTGCCTCAATTAGTAACTCTTTTCTCCAACTCTTAGGCACATATATCCTTCCTCGGAATGTAAGACCTTGTCATCGTCGTAACTCCAATTCCTGTATGACTTCGCCAGTAGACATCTTGGCCCATATCTCCTCCACTTCCGGGTCTATCAGCTGTTCCTGTCCAATCTTGGTAACCATGTTGGACCGTATGATCAAGTTGTACATACTCCAATGGTTATTGATATATAAATTGAACTCTCATATGGTATTCAGCATTTCCCATTCTGTCCTGATCAAACATGCCACTGATGCATGTGATATGCGGCTGAGGGCATCTACCACCTTGTTCGCCTTGCCAGGGTGATAACGAAGCGCGAACTCATAATCCTGCAGATATTCCATCCATCTGCGCTGCCTCAGGTTAAGCTCTTTCTGATCAAACAAGTACTTTAAGCTCTTATGATCTGAAAACACTTCAAATTTCTCGCCATATAGATAATGTCTCCAGCTTTTGAGAGAGAAGACCACTGCGGCTAGTTCAAGATCGTGTGTAGGATAGAGGCGTTCATGTATTTTCAATTGTCTTGAACCATAAGCCACCACACGATGAGTTTGACTGAGGACGCACCCAAGTCCCTCTCTTGAGGCGTCGCATTATACCTCATAACCCTTGCCTCTTTCTGGCAAAATCAAAATAGGGGCAGTGGTTAGTCTGTCTTTCATCTCCTCAAATATCCAGTTGCACACATCTGACCACTCAAATTTGACTCCTTTCTGAGTGAGCCGGTCTGTGGAGATGCTATCTTGGAGAAGTCCATGATAAACCTCCAGTAGTAACCAACCAATTCCAAGAAGCTACGGATCTTGGTTACATTCTTTGGCGCTTTCCATTCTCTTACTGCTGCCACTTTAGGCGGGTCCACGACTATAACTTCTTCTGATATAACATGCCCCAGAAAGTTAACCTTGGGTAGCCAGAATTCACACTTGCTGGCTTTGGCATATAGTTGATTCTTCCTCAAGGTGTCCAGAACTATCCTCAGGTGCTCAACATGTTCTTCCTAAGTTTTGGAATAAAACAAAATGTCTTCAATAAATACAATCATGAATTGGTCCAAGTAAGGACAGAAGATCCTGTTCATTAAATCCGTGAACACAGCTGGTGCATTGGTGAGTCCAAGCGGCATGACTACAAACTCATATAGTCCATACCGCGTTCTGAAGGCTGTCTTCTCTATATCTTCCTCCCTAACCCGGATTTGGTGGTATCCAGACATTAAATCAATCTTAGGGAAATGGCTGGAACCACTGAGTTGATCAAATAAGTCATCGATCCTGGGTAGAGTATACTTGTTCCAGACTGTCAGCTGATTCAGTTTTCGGTAATCCACACACATACGGAGTGAACCATCCTTCTTCTTTACAAATAAAATCGGAGCACCCCAAGCCGATGTACTATTCCGGATGCAACCCAGTCTGAGCAGTTCATCAATCTGCTTCTTTAGCTCGGACATCTCTGCTAGTGCCATCAGGTAATGTGGTAATGACACTGGTGCAGTGCCAGGGTACAACTTGATTTCAAAATTGATCTCCCTCATGGGAGGCAAGCTGGGGAGTTCTTTTGGAAATACATCGGCATAGTCCTTTACTATCGCTGGGAGTTCAGCCACCGATGTCTCGTTGATTCTGGTACTGTTCAATACCAGATGACTCAACCCTTCATGCAGTCTGTTTTGTTTGTCAGTACGCAACACATGTCATTTTCGCTCGGGTGACCAAAATGTCACCCTGTGGCGATAGCAATCAATGTTGGCCTGAAAGCTAGCCAACCAGTCCATACTGAAGATAATATCGTACTCGGTCATATCGAGTACCAAATAGTTGAACTCAAATCTGAGTCCAACGAGTTTAGTATTCACTGTTGTGCATGTAAAAGCCCCAATGATGTGTCTCCGACGGGGGATACAATGGTGAGTGATGTGGACAATTTTTGTGCTAAAGTTCCAGTGGCAGATATGAATGCAGCAGATATGAAAGAGTGGGATGCTCTAGAATCAAATAAAGCAAAGGCGTAGGAACTACTAACTACAGCCATACCTTGAATCACAGAGTGATCCACTGCTGCTGGAGGAGCTAAGGTAAACAACTGTCCAGATCCCGAAGGAGCCCGTCCTGCCTGATTAAATGTCCTGCCTCCTCGTGAATTAGATGGCCTAACTGGGGGGCGAGATGAACCTCTAGAATAAGCAGGTTTGTTGAGTTGTGGGCATTCCCTCTTAAAATGGCCCGGCTGATCACAATGAAAGCAGTTGTTCACCCCTCTGGGAGCCTGAGTGACTGATGCAGATGGAGAGGGATGTTTGGGACTGAAACCCCCTGTTGACCCAGTGGATGGTGAGGGTCTGCTAGAGTTCGGTCTGAACTTCTTGTTGGGTTGAAAAGTAACCCTCCCACTCTGAGCTCGGCGATTGTCGAGACGCGCTAACTCAGCCATCTCTTGCTCTGCTATTGTGGCCTTGCTGACCACCTCTGCCAATGTAGCTGCTTTAAATATGGTTACCTTGGCCCTTATGCTTAGTCGTAGGCCCCACTCAAACTTGTGTACCCTTCGATACTCTGTATCCACCATATAGAATGCATAGCAAGACAAATTAAGAAACTCCTGGTGGTACTCTGCCACCGTCATGGTACCTTGTACCAAAGACAGAAAAGCTTGAGTCTGGTGCTCCTTCTCCTCCTCAGGAAAATAATGATCCAGGAAAGTAGCTGAGAACTGCTCCCAAGTCATTGCAGTCCTCTCTCCTTCAGGAAGGAGTGCTCGCTGCTTCTCCACCACCTCCCACCATTTACCGGCATCGTTGATCAGTTGTGACGTGGCCAGTAAAATCTTGTCAGCATGACTCGTGATCTTGAGCAGGGTCAGGATCTGAGTGATCTTCTTCAGACAATTTTCTGCTCTGATAGATCCTTCTCTCCCTTTGAAGTAAGGAGGGCGCTGTTGTTGGAAGTCTCTGACCATGCTCCTGTCATTGGTCTCGTTGGTGGTTCCATTCCCGTTCAAATGTTGTTGAAGCACCGAAGTGACCACCGCTTGAACCAAGTTTTTTAGTTCGGGTGGCACCACCGGTATATTCACCCTGTTTTGTTCCTCCTCCTCTTGGTGGGGTGGTTGTTCTTCCTCTTCATGTCAAGATTGTCGTTCTTCCTCTTCATGTTGAGATTTTTCAACCTCCTCTTCCTTCTCTTTCTTGTTTTGTTGGGTATTTCTCTTTGGAGGCGTTTTTCCCTAAGCCATTGAAAAATATCATGACTTAGTTTTCATCATAAAGTTTGTATTTTCCTACTTTTGGGGAAATTTCCAAATAAGCACTCTTGATTTTTCATTGTTTTTGGGGAATTCCCTAAGTATCTATTTTTTTTTGTTTCTCCGTTTGGGTATATTGGGGAAATATATCCTATTTTGCTATGTTTGATAAATCCCATTATTTTGACTATGCTTCCTTTGCTATCATTCATTGTTGTTCTCAGATTGAAGGTTCGCTCTGATACCAACTGTAACGCCCCGCCCTTTTCACTCGCTTTATTCGAAAATCAGAGTCTATTTTTTTTTTAAGACTGATAGAGAACGGGACGTCACGACGCGAGCTAAGTCCGAACTTCTAAAGTCCGACCCTTAACTGGCCAACCCTATGTATGCATGGACTAAGTCCATGAAAACGGTTCACACGTAGCAATATAAACATGCGGATTAATATCATAACTGCGGAATTATAATAGAACCTAATTCTATTCCATTTTAAATAGCAAAGTACCTGAAGTCTTTAATCATAATTAAACTTAACAAAATTATCTAAATAAACATCCAACCATAGCAAATTATCTAAATTATTACATGCCCGTCGTCTAGTTACTCAAATTACAAATCCATAAATAACTTAACCAAAATAAAAACTTAAACACAATCAAGCTCCTATGCCTGGCCCTTTTCGCGTTCATCTTTCCCTTCGTTTCCTATATGATCCACTAGGGTAGAAGTAGGGTGTTAGAACAACGCACCCAGTAGGTATTCCATTTAGGGCTAACACATGGTTAGTACAAAACATATATAATAATATCATAATGTCAAAAACCATATAAACCATGCCATGTCATGATGTCAAATGCAATGAGTCTCACCCATCACAAGTACATATGAGTACCCCCACATAGGTCTTTCAGACGCCCCAACGGAGTGTGGCCCCTCCGGTTTCTTCTTGATGGAAATGCACATCAAGGTATCCCACATAGGTTTTTTGGACGCCTTGACGGAGTGTGGCCCCTCCAGTTTCTTCTTGATGGAAAAGCACATCAAGGTATCCCACATAGGTTTTTCGGACGCCCCGACAGAGTGTGGTCCCTCCGGTTACATATCCTTCACCCCATGCCATGCATGAGATGCTAATGAAACACATGCTATTTTATATTGTAAACATAGCATTAAAACTCACATTTGAAACATATCTTTTACAACGTAAATTCATCAAAATAAGATAAAAACATTGTACATAAACCCATGGTTTCAAAGAGGTGGAATCCTACCAAAGACCACTAACGTGTCCTTGCGCTTTCTTCCGGTAACCGCTCACGATCGTACACACCTTGTGATGTCCCGTTACCTTATAATATATCAATCAATTAAAACCATGTCTCATTTGATTTACAAAAATGTCTAAGTCCATAAAACATTCCTCATGGGGTTCGGCCATACACCATGGCCGAACCCAGGATCCACCACTTTCACCCTTTATTATGTCCATGCCATTGCTTAATCTATGGCTGTCCATTTTATTCTTTAAAACATGCTTAGGCTAATAATAACCCACTAACATGATTCATAGGGTTGGGCCATACACCATGGCCGAACCCATGATCTTTCATTTTTAGCTAATATTACAATATTGCCATTACCTCCATCAACTTATGTTTAGGTCCAAAGTTGATCCATTACATAGATTCATGATTGATTCATAATTCATAAAATAAAACCCTAATCATTCTCTTCATCCCTTGGTTTGGTGAACCATTCATTAAACATATACATACACATATTAGATCCATAATTGACCCATAAAATTGGTTCATGCATGGCCGAACCCTATGATGTCTAACTTTCCAATTTCTCTGTTTAATCAATCACTATATTAAGTCCATAACCGATCCATAATACAACTCCATAAACGATCCATTAACTGTGACATAAAAACCCCAAGTCCACCAAATATTTCCATGTGGTTCGGCCATACACCATGGCCGAACCCATGGTCTATCATTTATGTACATCCTTGCCATTCATACAAATCCATACCCAATAACCTAATCTTAGAACATAGCTATATACAATTAAATCCCTTTAAACATGTTCCATCAAACGGTTCACTAAAACAACATATTCATCCATTCATTTTCTTCCATGGGGTTCGATCATGCACTATGGCCGAACCCTATGGTTCCATATTTTCTCTTTTAAATCCCATCAAAACATCATAATCCTCCATGGTTTTCATGATCTAATTGCATCTAAAACCATCAAACCTTCCATCCATTTAAAATAAGTCATAAATAACATTTCCCATCATTTTCCATGATCTAAATACATGAACATAATTCCATAATTATTTATGGGGTTCAGCCATGGAGTCTAAAGTTCTTCACCAAAAACATCCATTTAAACCCTTTAACATCTTTAGTACTCACCAATATCCTTTCCATGGTGTTCGGCCATACAACATGGCCGAACCCTATGGTTTATTACTTTTCATTAAACCTCAACATTCATCCCTTAATTTTCTTCCATGCGGTTCGGCCATACACCATGGCCGAACCCTATGGTTCCTTATCTTAAACAAAATTATCAAGATACTTACACGTTCCGCGACTCCTCCTGTTTTCCTTCGCTCCAACTTGTTCTTCCTATCCTTTCCTTCCTTAGCCTTTTCCTCCTTCTTCTTGATCTTTACCCGAGATTGATCTTGATGAAACCCCTTGAAGTGATTCGGCCAAGAGATATATGTTTGAGAGAGATAGAGTAGGTTGGGATAGGAGGATACTCTAAGTCCTTGTCTTTAGGGTGGTTGGCTTTGTGTATGTCGTGCGCCCCTTCTCCTTGTACTGCCTTTCTTTTGTAATACTCCCAATCGGTCCTACATATTTTTAGAAGATGCCGAGCCCTTCAATTTAGCAATTTCCTCTAGTGTCGCTCCTAACAAGGAAAGGACTCCTTTTAGTGCATCTCATGTATTGCGCACAACTCCCACACGGCAAAGCAACCTATCTAATTTTAGACATCTTCTTTATTTAGCAATCCCCTAGTTTCACTCTTAACCAAGGAAAAGACCCCTTTTTGGGATACTCTAGCACATCCACGTGGATATGCATATCTCACATACACGGCCAAAGCAATATCCCATTCCTAGTTCCCTCTATGCACATGCCACTTAGTCCAGATCCCTTATTTATAGACATAATGCATTGCCATTTTAATTCAGCCCCATTTAATTTAAATTGGACTCACCTAGTGGTCAACCAAGTTAACCATGACCCATTGGGTCCCGATTGAGCATTTTGACCCAAAAAACAACATTGACCCAATTAAATGCGCCTTACCCATTTACTTTAAGTTGAACCTTATACCATAACCGTTGGGTCCTAATTGGGCCATTGACCCAACACCTTACCCATCTAGGGTTCTTATCCGTTAATTCACAATTAAAATGGCAAATTCCGTAAATATTGATAACATGGAATTCCGAAGTGTTACATGACTACAAACTCATATAGTCCATACCGCGTTCTAAAGGCTGTCTTTTCTATGTCCTCCTCCCTAACCCGAATTTGATGGTATCTGGACATCAGGTCAATCTTAGAGAAATGACTGGAACCTCTAAGTTGATCAAATAGATCATTGATCCTGGGTGGAGGGTACTTGTTTCTGACTGTCAGCTGGTTCAGTTTTATGTAATCCACACACATACAGAGTGAACCATCCTTCTTCTTCACAAATAAAACCGTAGCTCCCCAAGCTGATGTATTGTTCAGGATGCAACCCAGTCTGAGCAGTTCATCAATCTGCTTCTTTAACTCGGACATCTCTGCTGGTGCCATTCGGTAGTGTGGTAATGACACTGGTGCAGTGCTAGGGTACAACTTGATTTCAAAATTAATCTCCCTCATGGGAGGCAAACTAGGGAGTTCTTTTGGAAATACGTCTGCATAGTCCTTTACTATTGCCAGAAGTTCAGCCACCGTTGCCTTATTGATTTGGATACTGCTCAATACCAGATGACTCAACCCTTCAAGCAGTCTGCTTTGTTTGTCAGTACGCACCACATGTCGTTTTCCCTCGGGTGACCAAAATGTCACCCTGCGGCGATAGCAATCGATGTTGGCTTGAAAGCTAGCCAACTAGTCCATGCCGATTGTTCTCTGTCATATCGAGTACGAAATAGTTGAACTCAAATCTGAGTCCAGCGAGTTCAGTATTCACTGCTGTGCATATAAGCCCCAATGATGTGTCTCCAACGGGGGATACAATGGTGAGTGTTGTGGATAGTTTTTGTACTAAAGTTCTAGTTGCAGTTATGAATGCAGCAGATATGAAAGAGTGGGATGCTCCAGAATCAAATAAAGCAAAGGCGTAGAAACTACTAACTACAGCCATACCTTGAATCACAGAGTAATCCACTGCTGCTGGAGGAGCTAAGGTACACAACCGTCCAGATCCTGTAGGCGCTCATCCCACCTGGTTAAATGTCCTGCCTCCTCGTGAATTAGCTAGTCTAGCGGGTGGGCGAGATGAACCTCTGGAGTAAGAGGGTTTCCTGAGTTGTGGGCATTCCCTCTTAAAATGGCCCGGCTGATCACAATGAAAGCAGTTGTTCACCCCTCTAGGAGCTTGAGATGGGGAGGGATGATTGGGAAGAAAGCCCCCTGTTGACCCAGTGGATGGTGAGGGTCTGCTAAAGTTCGGTCGGAACTTCTTGTTGGGCTGAAAAGTACCCCTCCCACTCTGAGCTTGGGGGTTGTCAAAATGCGCTAACTCAGCCATCTCTTGCTCTGCTATTGTGGCCCTGCTGACCACCTCTACCAATGTAATTGCTTTAAATATGGTTACCTTGGCCATTATGCTTGGTCGTAGGCCCGCTCAAACTTGCGTGCCCTTCGATACTTTGTATCCACCATATAGAATGCATAGCAAGACAAACTAAGAAACTCCTGGTGGTACTTTGCCACCGTCATGGTACCTTGTACCAAAGATAGAAAAGCTTGAGTCTGGCGCTCCTTCTCCTCCTCAGGGAAATAATGATCCAGGAAGGTAGCTGAGAACTGCTCCCAAGTCATTGCAGTCCTCTCTCCTTCCGGAAGGAGCGCTTGCTGCTTCACTACCACCTCCCACCATTTACCGGCATCATCGATCAGTTGTGACGTGGCCAGTAAAATCTTGTAAGCATGACTCATGATCTTGAGTAGGGTCAGAATCTGAGTGATCTTCTTCAGCCAATTTTCTGCTCCTATAGCCCCTTCTCTCCCTTTGAAGTAAGGAGGGGCTGTTGCTAGAAGTCCCTGACCATGCTCCTGTTATTGGTCTCGTTGGTGGTTCCATTCCCGTTCAAGTACTATTGAAGCACTGAAGTGACCACCGCTTGAACCAAGTTTTGTAGTTCAGGAGGCACCACCGGTATATTCACGCTGCTTTGTTCTTCCTCCTCTTGGTGTGATAGTTGTTCTTCCTCTTCATGTCGAGATTGTCGTTCCTCCTCTTCATGTTGAGATTGTCGTTCCTCCTCTTCATGTTGAGATTTTTCTACCTCTTTTTCCTTCCCTTTTTTGTTTTGTCGGGTATTTATCTTTGGAGGCATTTTTTCCCTAAGCCATTGAAAAATATCATGACTTAGTTTTCATCGTAAAGTTTGTATTTTCCTACTTTTGGGGAAATTTCCAAATAAGCACTTTGATTTTTTCTTTGTTTTTGGGGAATTCCCTAAGTATCTATTGTTTGTTTCTTAATTCGGGTATATTGGGGAAATATATCCTATTTTGCTATGTTTGATAAATCCATTTATTTTGACTGTACTTCTTTTGCTATCATACATTGTTGTTCTCAGATTGAATGTTCTATCTGAGTCTAACGAAGTAAATTAAACCGGCCCTCGTGCAGCGGACTCCGAAGAGTCTGTCAGTTGGGATTCTTATCTGTCAATGAGACATGATACCGTCTTAATGTTACTTCGAAAGATTCAATCTTTCTGTTTCGCTCTGATACCAATTGTAACGCCCCGCCCTTTTTCACTCGCTTTCCGAAAATCAGAGTCTATTTTTTTTTTATAGAAGAGTGACAAGGGAGCTGGACGTCACTACGCAAGGCTAAGTCCGAACTTCTAAAGTCTGACCCTTAACTAGCCAATCCTATGTGTGCATGAACTAAGTCCATGAAAACGGTTCACACATAACAATATAAACATGCGAATTAAAATCATAACTGCGGAATTATAATAGAACCTAATTCTATTCCATTTTAAATAGCAAAGTACCTGAAGTCTTTAATCATAATTAAACTTAACTTAAAATATCCAACAAACCATTCACAAACCATAGCAAATATCTAAATTATTACATGCCCGAAGTCTACTACTCAAATTGCATGTCCTTGAGTAACATAAATAAAATATAATCCAATCACATATCCAAGCTCCTATGCTTGGCTCCGATCACGTTCATCGTCCCTTTCCTTTTTTGTATCATCTACTAGGGTAGAAGTAGGGAGTTAGAACAACGCGCCCAGTAGGTATTCCATTTAGTGTCTACACATGGTTAGTACAAATTATATATAATAACATAAAGTCAAAATCATATAAAACAATGCCATGTCATGATGTCAAATGCAATGAGTCCCACCCATCACAAGTACAAATAACCTCTTGATGGAATTCTCATCATCAAGGTACCCCCACATAGGTCTTTCGGACGCCCCAACAGAGTGTGGCCCCTCCGGTATCTTCTTGATGGGAAATGCACATCAAGGTATCCCCACATTGGTCTTTCGGACGCCCCGACGGAGTGTGGCCCCTCCGGTTACATATCCTTCACCCCATGCCATGCATGAGATGCTAATGAAACACATGTTATTTTATATTGTAAACATAGCATTAAAACTCACATTTGAAACATATCTTTTACACCGTAAATTCATCAAAATAAGATAAAAAACATTGTACATAAACCCATGGTTTCAAAGAGGTAGAATCCTACCAAAAGACCACTAAGTGTCCTTACTTCTTAATCTGGCAACCGCTCACGATCGCGCACCGTTTGTGAGGTCTCGTCACCTTATTACACAACAATCAATCATAGCATGTTCAATTTGATTTCTATTTATATCTAAGTCCATAAACCCAACTTTGTGGGGTTCGGCCATACACTATGGCCAAACCTCACCTCTTTGGTTTTAGTTCCCTTTTTGCTCATTTAACTTAAGTCCAAGATCATATCACTTCTCATTCATTTAATCTAACATACATAAACCTTAAGTCCATCAAACCTTTCCCATGGGGTTCGGCCATACACCATGGCCGAACCCATGGTCCATTATTTCCACTTAATTACAATATTGCCATTCTTCTATCCATGGCTAACATTCCATTAATCTAACCACTCATACATTAAATCCATAAATCATTTCCCATGGGGTTCGGCCATACACCATGGCCGAACCCATGGTTTATCATTTTCACTCTTATTTACAATTTTGCCATGGTTTCCATCACCTCATGTTTAAGTCCAAAACTGATCCATTACATAGAGTCATGATTGATTCATAATTCATAAAATAACACCCTAATCATTCCCTTCATCCCTTGGTTGGGTGAACCATTCATTAAAAATATACATAGACATATTAGATCCATAATTAACCCATAAAATTGGTTCATGGGGTTCGGCCATACACCATGGCCGAACCCTATGATGTCTAACTTTCCAATTTCTCCATTGCGTCCATTACCATTTTCAAGTCCATAAAATAAACCCTGGCGGGGTTCGGCCATACACCATGGCCGAACCTCACTTATTTGACTTTGGTCCCCCTTTTAATCCTTGATCTTCCACCCATTCCATACATGGTTCATGCTTGGCATCTTAGCCATAATAAAATTAGGGTTTGGCCACTGTCCTTAACCATATATTCATTTTAGACCCTCTTAAAACATTTATAACATACTATGGTTTTCATCCCTCAAAAACCCATAAAATAACCAATGTCTTTCCATGGGGTTCAGCCATATGGTTCATCCTTCCATTAAATTATTATATTCATCCCCTAATTTTTCTCCCATGGGGTTCGGCCATACATCATGGCCGAACCTTATGGTTCCTTTCTTTAAACAAAATTATCAAAATACTTACCAGTTCCGCGACTTCTCCGGTTTTCCTTCGCTCCGACTTGTTCTTCCGATCCTTTCCTTCTTAGCCTCTTTCGTATGTATTGCTCTTTCTACTTGATCTTTCACACAGATTATGCAACCTGCTGTATCTGTCTGTTGACACCCGCTCTTAGTTTGTGTGTCTTCTCTCTCAGCCAGCCATGTGTGACAGTCACGATCTCTGTCCCTTCATAGACTACAGTCGGGCCTAGAATGTAACGCCCCGCCCTTTTTCACCCGTTTTTCGAAAATCAGAGTCTATTTTTTTTTTTAAATAGAAGAGTGAGAGAGGGCGCGGACGCCACGACGCGAGTTAAGTCCGAGCTTACTAAGTCCACAAGAATGGTTCGCGCGTAGGAAGTAAGCTTGGACTTAACTCGCGTCGTGGCGTCCGCGCCCTCTCTCACTCTTCTATTTAATAAAAAAAAATAGACTCTGATTTTCGAAAAACGGGTGAAAAGGGCAGGGCGTTACATAGAACTCCCACTTCACCTCTCTGTATTTCTATATCCAGAACTGTGTCTTTGGGTAGAATCCCATCGATCCCATGAAATTAGGACTCCACGCTGGCTACCTTCTAAGAAACCCAACACACCTTCGTGCTTCTCATGCAAGGACCTGCTGTATATCACCATGTATACACATCTCATGTGCTGTCCCATGAAGCTACAATCCAACCAGTTTTACGCTAGAATGCAAATCAAATTAAATTAGATTCATGCTTACCCTATATGTACATATCCTAAAAATACACCCTTTTATACATAGAAGCTACCACCGAAACCACATGCAACCATATCTACATACAGCCAATCACCGTCCAATGTAATGTTCGAATATCAAACCCAATCTTTAGGATTTCCAGCCAATATATTATCTATCATATCAGCTACATCCTAATCTTGTTGTGATCCCTCCTTGATTTGTGTATGCATGTGTGTCATCCACATCTATAGACATATTACATTACCATTTAATTCAACCCCATTTAATTGGGCTTGGACTCACTTGGGGGTCAACTAAGTTAACCACGACCCATTGGGTTCCAATTGGGCATTTTGACCCAAATAGTAACATTGACTCAATTAAATGTGCCTTACCCATTTACTTTAAATTGAACCTTATACGATAACCGTTGGGTCCTAATTGGGCCATTGACCCAACACCTTACCCATCTAAGGTTCATATCCGTTAATTCACAATTAAAATGGCAAATTCCGTAAATATTGATAACATGGGATTCCAAAGTGTTACAAGACATATGGCATGGCATTGTTTTACATGGTTTTATGATTATGTTATATATATGTTTTGTACTAACCATGTGTAGACCCTAAATGGAATACCTACTGGGCGCGTTGTTCTAATGCCCTACTTCTACCCTAGTGGATGACACAAGAAAGGAAAGGAACGATGAATGTGATCGGAGCCAAGCATAGGAGCTTGGATATGGGATTGGATGTCTTTTATTATATTTTATTTAAGTTACTCATGGACTTGTAATTTGAGTAGCTAGATTTCGGGCATGTAATAACTTAGATAATTTTGCTATGGTTTGAATGGTTTGATTGGATATTTAATTTAAGGTAATTTGGATAAAGACTTGAAGTACTTTGCTATCTAAAAATGGAATAGAATTAGGTTCTATTATAATCCACAGTTTATGTTTTAAACCGCATGAATGTATTATTATGTGTGAACCGTATTCATGGACTTAGTCCATGCACACATAGGGTTTGGCCAGTTAAGGGTCGAACTTTATAAGTTCGGACTTATCTCGAGTCGTGACGTCCCGCTCTCTATCACTCGTTGTTTAAAAAAAAATAGACTCTGATTTTCGAATAAAGCAAGTGAAAAAGGGCGGGGCGTTACACCTTGCAAATTCCATCAAGGACTGAGAATGGTCTTATAAACCTTGGGTCACTTTTCCTTTCTTCCCAAACCTCATATATCATTTCCTCGGTGAAACTTTTAGAAATACTAAATCTTTCACTTCAAATGTCAAGGTGTCCTTCTCTTATCAGCATAGCTATTTGGTCGGCTCTGAGTAGTCAACAGATGTTGTCGTATAACTTTGATCTACTCGATTGTCTCTACGACCAAATCTGGTCCAATGAGTGTAGATTCTCCTGCTTCGGTCCAGCAAACTGGAGATATGCATGGTCGACCATATAATGCTTCAAATGGGGTCATCTGAAGACTTGCCTGATAGCTATTGTTGTATGAAAATTCTGCTAGTGGAAGATGATCTTCCCAACTGCATTGGAAATCTAACATACAAGCTCTAAGCATGTCTTCCAATGTTTGTATTGTCCTTTCTGAATGTCCATCCGTCTGAGGATGTAATGTTGTATTGTATTAGAGATCTGTCCCCAATGCTATCTACAAACTCTGCCACACCCTGCCTGTGAATCTGTCGTCCCGATCGGACATAATGGTCCTTGGTATTCCATGCAATCTGACAATATCTCTGATATACCGCCTACCCAACGTCTAAGATGAATCTGTCATCTTGATAGGCATAAAATGTGCCAATTTCATGAGATGCTCAATTATTACCCATATTGTATCATTATTTTTTAAGATTTGGGTAATCCGGTCACAAAATCTATTGCAATGTGCTCCCATTTCCACTCAGGTATAGACAGAGGTTTGAGTAAACCAGGTGGCCTTTGATGTTCTACCTTGACTCGCTGGCAAGTCAAACACCTTGAGACGAAATCAGTTACGTCTTTCTTAAGTCCATACCACTAGTATTGTCTTATAAGATCTTGGTACATTTTTGTACTTCCGGGGTGCATGGAGAATTTGGACTTGTGAGCTTCTATCAATAGCTCTTCCCTGGATTCCTCTAGCACATAGACTCGGCCTTTGAACATAAGACCCTGCCCAAGTCGTAATTCCCAATCCTGTACTGTCTCTCCGGTAGCCAATTTAGTCCATATCTCTGCCCTTTCAGGATCCGATCTCTATGCTTATTCAATCTTCGATACCATGGTGGAATGCACTATCAGGTTGTACATACTCCCGCTGCCATTTATTTGCAAGTTCATTTCTTTAATTGCTGACAATATCTCCCATTCCTGCATGATTAAGTTTACTATGCTTCCCTGAGTCATGTGGCTAAGTGCATCTGCAACCTTGTTTACTTTGCCCAGATGATAGTAAAGGGTGAAATCATAATCCAGAAGATACTCCATCCATTGCCTCCGTGTGAACTTGAGTTCCTTCTGATCGAACAAGTATTTCAAACTCTTGTGATCCGAATATACCTCAAACTTTTCTTCGAAGAGGTAATGTCATCAACTCTTCAGTGCGAAGACCACTGCGGCCAATTCAAGATCATGGATGGGATAATTTCGTTCATGTGGACCTTGAGTAAGAGACAACCCAAGTCCTTCCCTTGAAGCATCGTAGAATACCTTGTATCCTTTGCCTCACTTTGGTAGGGCTAAGATGGGAGTTGTTATGAGTCTTTCTTTCAACTTTCAAACCTTCGGTTGCACAGTTCTGTCTATTCAAACTTGACTCCTTTTTTAGTCAACCGAGTAAGTGGGGCTGCAATCTTTGATAAGTCTATGATAAACTTATGATAATACCCAGCCAATCCGAGGAAACTCCGAATTTCAGTGACATTCTTTGGAGCCTTCCAATCTCTTACTGCCGCTACCTTTAATGGGTCCACTATTATTCCTTCTGCTGTCACCACATGGCCCAAAAAGTTCATTTTGGACAACCAGAACTCACACTTGTTAGCTTTTGCAAACAGATTGTTTTTTTTCAATATGTCCAGAACAATTCGCAAGTGTTTGGTATGCTTTTCCTCACTGGTGGAATAAATAAGAATGTCATCGACGAAGACGATTACAAATTTATCCTAGTATGGACGAAAGATTCTATTCATTAAACCCACAAATAATGCTGGTGTATTTGTTAGTCCAAATGGCATCACCACATACTCATACAGTCCACACCGAGTTCTGAAAACAGTCTTCTCTATATCGTCATACTTGAATCTGATCTAATGATAGCCGACGTGAGATCTATCTTAGAGAAATGACTAGATCCTCTAAGTTGATCAAACAAGTCGTCAATTCGGGGTAGAGGATATTTATTCTTGATGGTGAGCTGGTTCAGCTTTCTGTAATCCACGCACATTCATAGAGAGCCATCTTATTTTTTAACAAATAAGGCCGGCGTTCTCCATGACGAAGTGTTGTGCCGGATGAATCCCAATCTGAGTAACTCATCAATTTGTTTCTTTAATTCCGACATCTCTGCAGGTGCCATCCTATAATGTGGGAGTGATACCGGTGTAGTACCAGGGAGTAACTTGATTTCAAAATCAATCTCTCGCTTTAGAGGTAAACCCTGAAGTTCAGTCGGAAATACTTCTGCCTAGTCTCTTACTATTGCAGGTAATGGGGATACAAGTGACTTTTCCAACCTGATACTGTTCAGCAAAATCTAGTTCATTTCATCATGTAACCTTCCGTACACTAGAGTTTTTTGTTTGTTTGCATGAACTATAAATCGTCGTCCCTCTGGTGACCAAAATGTCACCATTCTGAGGTAACAATCAATACCTGCCTGAAAAGTGATCAACCAATTCATGCCAAAAATGACATCAAAGTCTATCATGTCCATAATCAGATAGTCGAATTGAAATTTGAAGTCGGCTAGCTTAGTGTTCACGGAAGTGCAAACTAACCCAAGTGTTGCATCACCAATTGGGGATACTATGTTAAGTGCAGTTTGGTAATTGTTGGACAAGTAAACCAGTAGCAACTACTAAAGATGCAGATAAAAAGGAATGTGATGCTCCTGAATCAAAGAATCCTACTGCATAAGAACCACCCATAACTGCCATACTTTGGATCACAGAGTGATCCGCTGTCAGTGGAGGAGGAACAAGGGTGTACAACCTTCCTAAAGTTGTTGGAATAGGGGGCCGTCTGGACTGGTTCTGTGCTCTTGATACCTGAGACTATGCTGGCCTGCCCGGTGGACGGAAAGAATTCTATGCTTGACATGACTTGTGAAGTTGTGGGCAATCACGTTTCATGTGCCCTGTCTGTCCACACTGGAAGCAAGTAATGCAACCTCGGGATGTTTGTGTTGTAGAACTGAGGCTGAAGGATGATTGGAACGATATCCACCAGTGGAGGCTGTAGAAGTTGAAGGTTTCCCGGAGTTGGGACGGAATTTCTTGCAAGGGCGAAAAGAGCTTCCCCCGCTCTGGCTCCTTCTTTTCTCCATGTACTTTGTTGACTCCATCAGTTCTTGTTCAGTAATGCTTGCTCTACTCACAACTTCTAACAAGGTTGCTGATTTGAAGATGGTGACCTTGGCTCTGATGATGGAACATAGATCTTTCTCAAACTTCTGAGCTTTCTTATATTCAGCGTCCACCATGTATGGAGCATAACAAGAGAGCCGAATGAATTCTTGAATGATATTTTGCAACTGTCATACTTCTTTGCGCTAGGACTATGACTTCCTGTGTCTTACGCTCATTTTCCTCTTCCAAAAAGTAGTGCTCTAGGAAATTTCTATAAAATTTTCCCATGTCATTTCTGCCACTGTCTGGTTTTGCTCCACTACTTTCTACTATTTGCCCGCATCATTTATCAGTTGAGATGTGGCCAGCAAAATCCAATTCTTATCGCCTGTGATTTTGAGTAACTTCAAAATCTTGGTGGTATTTTCGATCCAATTTTCAGCTCCAATGGGTCCCTCATTTGCATGAAAGTATGGGGAACGCTGCTGTTGAAAATCCCTGACGAAGGTTTTGTCTTGAGGATCAGTTGCAGTATTGGCACCACCACCTGCTTGGTTCTGTTGCAGTACTTAATTCACGATTACCTATACGAAACTTTGGAGCTCGGGAGTCACACGTGGAATATTGGCACTTGTCTCCTCGGTGCGTTCTGTATTACGTTGGGTGTTCCTTCTTCGTGGCGGCATGTTTCCTAGGTCACGAAACATTTGCTTAGTGATTTGATATTAATACTTCTTTCAGCAATCGTGATTCATACATAGTCAATTAAATATTGACTAGATTGATTCAATCTCCTAGGTGTTACTGACATTCTTTGTTTTGAGGGGAACTTTTCTCTACATTTGTTGGATATGTTTGATTTATAGTAATTTCCTTCCTTTGCTTTTTCATTCTGCTCTAATACCAACTGTAATGTCCTGCCCTTTTTCCATTGATTAAATTAGAGTATTTTTTTTTTAAAAAAAAGGAGAAGGGACAGATATGTCACAACGCGAGCCGAGTTCAAGTCCGAAGACCCAACCCTTGAGTCGCCCAATTCTAGCACACACGTGGGTCAACCCACTAAACATTTACGTGTGTGCTAGCATAACACTCGTAAAATAACATGTGCGGAAATAATATTTGCGGAAATAATATTTGCGGAATTATAATACCAAACATTTCAATAGCAAAGATGGAAATAACTTAACCATATAAATCAAATATCAAACCATATCCAAAAATAAGAGTTATCTAAATTATTACATCATTGGATCATATGAAATTACATAGTTCTATCAAAATATCAAAATAAGAACTATGGTATTCTCTAAGCATCTCCATATGCATCTCTTCGTCAAGCATCGCTAGGTCAAGCTTCATCTCCTTTACCCTGATCTGTGTTAACATCTAGGGGAAAAATGTACGGGCATTGTCAACTTGCCCAATAGTAAATTCTGATCACAAAATGCACGAAGTGTGAAATCTCATAATATCATATACTAAATAGAACAATGAGGAAAATCTCAAAATGTGGTTAACACATGTTTCTCAAATTCAATATAAAAGATGTACCAAAGTCTTGTAAACCAGAAATCATAAAAATGATATGCCATGGGTGTCATGCATCAATGATATGCCCACCCATTTCCATACATCAGATCATAACAAATTACTTCAATCAATGATTCTCAATAATTGGCCACTTATGTCCACAGCTGTTGTGGCGGCAACCACCAGGGTGTTGTTACCCATCCACAAATTAACCGAGACTATCAATGGAGTGTGGTCTCCTCCCTCTGTGCAGGGTTTAGGGACCTACCCAGGAGCTCTTTGGCCCAATTATGCCGTAACATTCATATTAAGGGACGGGACAAAAGTTTAGCATTTTTATAATCATTTTACTTGAGTCCAAGCAAGGTTCGGACATTTTTGTCTTGGCTCACTACCATCAACCCACCCATGCAACCATGCATGAGGTAATGTGTGCAAACATGATGACAAAATCATAAATTCAATAATTTCTCATCAAAATCATTTCCATGTACATAATAAAATCATAATTCCATAAATCCATATTTATGCTTTTAAAAGACATAACTTATCATAAAATCATTCATCACATTGTGCTTCAATAAA
Organism: Chimonanthus salicifolius; assembly: GCA_013350335.1. NCBI lineage: Eukaryota > Viridiplantae > Streptophyta > Magnoliopsida > Laurales > Calycanthaceae > Chimonanthus > Chimonanthus salicifolius. The sequence continues at coordinate 21,585,056 of CM023539.1, read as the reverse complement.
GTAGGAACTCCTACTTGATCAACAACAATCAACCAAATAAGATTCACGTGTTTATTCGAATGGCGTCGGAATCTCCATTGACTCATTTTTGTCCATGTACATGTTCAAATTGCAGTTTATGTACCACCCAGATTTTTCAATGCATAAAAATATTAGATTTGTCCATTCGAATTGTTAAATTAATTGAATTTAAGATTTATGGATGGAATGGACTTTAGATGGGTAAGAGTTGGGTCAATAACCCAATTATGATCCAATGGATCAAGGATAGAATTCAGGTTGGAAATAATTGGGTATTTGTGATTAAATGGGTCAACTACCCAATTGGGACCCAATGGGTCGTAGATGAACTAATTAGAAGTAAATGGGTAAGGTTTGATAATTGGATCAAATAACCAATTAAGATCCAAGGCATGAGATCCACCCCATCAAGTGAGGTGGCATGTATATGAGGTGGCATGTGAGTGACATGGCCAAGTGGGACCCAAATCCACCTCATCGACTGAGGTGGCAAGTGGTTAATGTAACATGCATGGTCGGCCAACCATGGTTGACTTGGTCAACCATGGGTGAGCTCAAAGGTTGAATTAAATTATGTTGAGTTGATCCATAAGTTTACTTGAGTCAAGTGGGAAGTGAGTTAAATGGAAAATGAGTTCAAATGAATTAAATTAATTGAGTTGAATTGAATTGAATTAAAGAAATGAGTTGAATAAGGAGATGGAGAGTTCCATCTCAAGGGACACAACCCATGGCGCACGTTGGAAGTGAAGTGGTGCGTTGGCCAAGCCAAGGGACACCATGGTTGAATGCAACCTTAATGAGGAAAGATGGAGGGGTTTTCCATCTCATGGGATGAAACCCAAGAGGCACAATCCAAGGTGTACATGTTGGGAGTGCCAAGGGATGCCTTGGTTTGGGTCAAAGGTCTCCTTGGTTAAGCCAAGGGACATCTTGAACAAACCAAGAAGTAAAGAGGGGAAAGGGAAAGGACTTAGCTCAAGTAGTGGCGTCCCGCTCTCTCTAGCTCTTTATTTAAAAAAAATAAAAAAATAGACTCTGATTTTCGGCGAGTGAAAAAGGGTAGGGTGTTACATTTGGTTTCAGAGAGAAACCGGAAGTGTGAATCTTTCAAAGTAAGATTAATACGGTATCATGTCTCACTGACAAGATAAGAATTCCATCTGACCGACTCTTCGGAGTCTGCTGCACGGGGCCAGATTAATTTATTTTGTTGAGAAGCAGACTGAAGCATTCAAATTGAGAACAACACTATAACAGTAAGGGAAGGACAATCACTATAAGTATGGATTTATCAAACATAACAAAGTAGGACATATTTCCCCAAAACAAGAAAATATCAGGATTTCCCCAAAATGAGAAACAATATGTGATAACATAGCAAAATTCCCCAAAACAATAAATATAAAATGCTAATTTGGCAATTCCCCAAACTACGCAAACACAAAACTTTATGAGAAAACTAAGTCAAACGATGTTTCGATAACTTAGGAAAATGCCTCCAAGAAGAAGAAGAACTCGACAAAACCCGCATCTAGAGGAAGAGAAGCAGAACAGCGTGAATATTCCGTAAGTACCTTCTGAGTTGCAAAACCTAGTGCAGGCGGTGGTCACTTCCTTTCTACAGCAACATTTGAACGGCACTGGAGGGGTAACCTCCAATGAGGCACAGGATCGAAGCATGGTCCGAGACTTCCAACAACAATGTCCCCCTCATTTCAAAGGGAAAGAAGGACCTGCAGGAGCGGAGAATTGGCTAAGAAATATCACCAAGATCTTGAGATTGCTGAAGATCACCAGTAATGTAGATAAAATGTTGTTGGTTACTTCACAATTGATCGATGATGCTGGCAAGTGGTGGGAAGTAATTGAAAGACAACGGGCACAGATTCCAGCTGGGAAAGGACTGAAATGACATGGGACCAATTCTTTAGAATATTTCTGGATCACTATTTTCCAGAAGAGGAGAAGGAGTGCCAGACACAAGCATTCATATCTCTGGTTCAGGGCACCATGACTGTGGCGGAGTATCATCAGGAGTTTCTTCGTCTAGCATGTTATGCTTTATACATGGTGGACACAGAATACAAAAAGGCTCGTAAGTTTGAGCGAGGCCTTCGACCAAACATCAGGTCAAAGTGATTATTTTCAAGTCACCTACATTGGCGGAAGTGGTCAGTTGAGCTACTATAGCTGAGCAAGAGCTAACAAAGACAGTTCGGTTTGTGGACAACCACCGAGGACAAAGCGGGGGAAGTGTTTTCCACCCGAATAAGAGATTCAGACCCAACTTTGGGAGACCATCACTTTGTACTGGGTCAACTAGAGGTTTTCGTCCCAATCAGCCATCCACATCAGGATCCGTCTCTCAGGTCCCTCGAGGTGTTAGCACCTATTTTCAGTGTGGCCAGCATGGCCATTTCAAGAGGGAGTTTCCGCAGAACAATAGACCTTCTCACTCTAGGGGTTCTTTCCGTCCTCCAGCTCAACCTAGCTCATTCACAAGCATCCAGAGCATATAACCAGACACGACGGGCACCTATTCGGACAGGATCTGGAAGACTGTATACTTTGGCTCCTCCTCCAGAGACGGTGGATCACTCAGTGATTCAAGGTATGGCAGTAGTTGGTAGTTCCTATGCTTTTGCATTATTTGATTCAAGAGCATCCCACTCCTTTGTATATGCTTCTTTCATATCTGCTATTGGTACTTTAGTACAACAACTGTCCACTGCACTTTCAATTGTATCCCCTATTAGAGACACATCACTGGGACTAATCTGCACATCGGTAAACACTAAACTTACTGGGTTTAGATTTGAGTTCAACTATCTGTTACTCGAGATGATAGAGTTTGACATCATATTCAGCATGGATTGGTTGGCTAACTTCCATATCAGTATTTACTGCCATCTCCGCAGGGTGATATTCTGGTCACCCGAGGGAAAACGATATGTGGTACATGCCGACAGACAGAGCATACCAAGGACCAGAAGACTGCATGAGGAAATGAACTGTCTAGTACTGAACTACCTGTAGTAGTGAAAGACTACGCGAGGTATTTCCGACAGACCTCCCTGGTTTGCCTCCAAAGAGGGATATTGATTTCAAGATCAAGTTGTATCCTGGTACTGCTCCAGTGTCATTGCCGCATTACCGGATGGCCCCAGATGAGATGTCAGAGTTAAAGAAGCAAATTGATGAACTGCTCAGACTAGGATGCATCCGGAACAACACATCATCTTGGGGAGCACCGGTATTATTTGTGAAGAAGAAGGATGGTACGCTTCGAATGTGTGTAGATTATCGGAAACTGAACCAGCTGACAATCAGAAACAAATACCCTCTACCCAGAATTGATGATCTATTCGATCAACTCAGGGGTTCCAGTCATTTCTCCAAGATTGATCTGATGTCAGGCTACCATCAAATTCGTGTCAGGGATGAAGACATAAAGAAGACGGCTTTAACTCAGTATGGACTATATGAGTATGTGGTCATGCCGTTTGGACTCACCAATGCACCAGCTGTGTTCATGGATCTGATGAACAGGATCTGTCGTCCTTACTTGGACAAGTTTGTAATTGTTTTCATTGACGACATCCTGATTTATCCTATAAGTCGTGAGGAGCATGCTGAACATCTACGGATAGTCTTGGACACCCTGAAGAAGAATGAGTTGTATGCCAAATCAAGCAAGTGCAAATTCTGGTTATCTGAGGTTAACTTCTTAGGGCATGTCATATCAGCGGAAGGAATAGCCGGGGACCGGCTAAAGTGGCAACAGTTAGAGACTGGAAAGCTCCAAAGAATGTGACCGAAATCCGCAGTTTTCTGGGATTGCTGGTTATTATCGGAAGTTTATTATGGACTTCTCCAAGATTGCAGCTCCACTCACCCGACTCACTCAGAAAGGAGTCAAATTTGAGTGGTCTGATGTATGAAACCAAAGATTCGAAGACCTGAAGGAGAGGCTTACGACTACTCCTATTTAGATTTTGCAGGAAAGAGGCAAGGGCTATGAAGTATATTGTGATGCTTCAGGATAAGGACTTGGGTGTTCTCTCACTCAAAGTCAACATGTAGTGGCTTATGGCTCAGGGCAGTTGAAAATTCATGAATGCCACTATCGCACTCATGATCTAGAATTAGCTACAGTGGTCTTCGCTCTCAAAAGCTGGAGACACTATGTTTATGGCGAGAAGTTTGAGCTATTTTCAAATCACAAAAGTTTGAAGTATTTGTTTGATCAGAAGGAACTCAATATGAGGCAACGCAGATGGATGGAATATCTGCAAGATTATGAGTTTGTGCTTCGATATCATCATAGCAAGGCGAACAAAGTGGCGAATGCCCTTAGTCACATGTCACATGCAACAGTGGCCAATTTGATTATGAAGGAATGGGAAATGCTGAATACCATTCGAGAGTTTAATTTGTACATCAAGAATCATGGGAGTATGTATAATCTGATAGTACGGTCCAACATGGTTTCCAAGATTGAACAGGAACAACGGACAGCTCCGGAAGTCGAAGAGATATGGGCTAAAATGTCTACCGGTGAGGCTGTACTGGAATGGGAACTACGACCGGGACAAGGTCTTTTATTCTGAGGCAGGACGTATGTACCTCAAAGCTGCATAAGAGAGTTGTTGATCAAAGCACACCAAACAAAACTCTCTATTCATCTAGGTAGTACCAAGATGTACCATGACCTGAAGAGACATTACTGGTTGCATGGACTTAAAAGAGATGTAGCAGATTTTGTTGCTCATTGTCTGACTTGTCAGCAAGTTAGGACTAAACATCAGAAACCACCAAGACTGTAACGCCCCACCCTTTTTCACTCGTCGAAAATCAGTGTCTATATTTTTTTTAAAGATAAAGAGTGAGAGAGAGAGGGACGCCACGACGCGAGCTAAGTCCGAGCTTCCAAAGCGCGACCCTTAACTGGCCAACGATACGTGTTTGTGGACCGAGTCCACTAAAACAGTTCACACGCATTAAAGTTATACTTGCGGAATAAACACATTGCGGAATTATCATATGATTAGAGTTACTGTCCCTATCCATTTCTAAGGAAGGAAGTCCATCACATAAATTAACTTAAGTTCAAAAGTCCAAATGTAACCAAACCATAGCAAGATAATTCTAAGTTATTGCAGTCCCAAAATGCGACTATCTCAAATTACATTGACCCAAATAAAACTTAAATAAAATAAGCATAAAACTACCCAAGCTCCTACGCTTGGCTTCTTTCACGTCCATCGCTCGTTCCGTTCCCTGTACCATCATCTAAGGTAGAAGTAGGGCGTTAGTCAACGTGCCCAGTAGGTATTCCGAGTAGGGTCATACATGGGATAAATATAAAATCAATATAGAAAAACATATCATACTTATGAAACCTTTTGTAGTATGAAAACAGTGCATGATACTCATATCAAATCATGTCAATGGAATACCATGTCAAGAATCATATGCCAATGATCTCCCACCCACTTCTTTTTTAAACATCATGTATTCCTCCCCACGTGTGTTAATCGGTCCCACCGAATGGAGCGTGGACTCCTTTTACATTTCAAACATCATACATCTCTCCCCATGTATGTTAATCGGTCCCACCGAATGGAGCGTGGACTCCTCTTTTATTTCAAACATTATGTATCATTTCCCGTATGTCAATCGGAATCAGTGCAGATCCCTCCCCACGTTTGTTTATTGGATACCTCGAATGGAGAGTGGACTCCTCTCATATGTTCCCTCCCATGCCATGCATGAGATGCTGCGTGCAAAGATGCCATTTCTTTCAAATTTACAATATGCCATTGGAAACAGTTCATATACATATATATTTCATAATTCAAAGTAATCATCAAGTTGAAACATACAAAACCATATAAAATCCACATGCATTTCAATAAGGTAGGAATCCTACCAACCTCCAAGTATTGTATCCTTGATGTTTTCGTGAAGATATCGATCACCGATCACGTCAAAGCCAATCGTACACCCGTTTGTGAAATCCCGTTACTTTAATGAATTCATCACACACATATGTTAATTTAATTACCCAGTCAATTTCCATCATCCTTTACTCATCTTAAACAATCTGGAAAAATTATATTAAAATTTTTATTTTAAAATTCAGTTGATTACCCGTCCGCTGTGCCATCCTGCCGACGACAGAAACCCGTCCGCGGAAGGTAGAAACTCGTCCCGCAGACAGCAGAAACCCGTCCTACAGACTGTAACCCGTCCGCAGACAACACTATACTCAAGTCTGTTACCTGTCCTGCAGACGATAGAAACCCATCCGCCGATGATGATACCTGTCTGCAGACAGCGCACAGCCATGGTCCGTTACCCGCTGTCCACTACCCACAGACAGTCCACACCCGTTACTTGTCCTGCGAATGGTCCACACCCATCCGCGGTCGACAAAAACCCTTCCTGCGGACGGTAGACACCCATTCCACAGAGAATGTAACCCGTCCGCAGACAACATACCATTACTGTCTGTTACCCGTCTGCGGACGGTAGAAACCCGTCCCGCTGACTGTAGAAACCCGTCCTCGGATGGTGATACTTGTCCGCAGACAGTGTAACCCTTAGTTGTTTGCTATCACCCTTATCCATTTTAAACATGCATTAAGTCCTTAATTGTTTGATGTTTTGGCTTGGCCCTTCTTCATAACATTCATCCGTTAATCATGTATAAACATAGTCATCATCATCATAACTCATTTTTTTTACAACTTAACTTACCCACCAAACAAGGTTAGGGTCTTTTCTTTTCATTCCAAACGTTTAACCATCCTTGAATGGATTTCAAATCCATGGTCTTATAACCAGTTGACCGCCCAAATATCTCAATCAAATGTGGACCCCATGGTTTCAACCATTCCACAACCGTACCATGGATCGCTTAGTTTTCTTAAATTTTATACTATGAACATAAACCTTACCTTCTTTCCGCATCTCCTTCGTTTCTTTAGCGTCTGAATTCCTTCCTTGGTCCTTCTCCTTCCTTAGTGCTTTCTTCTTCCTCCTTTGTTCTTCGGTTTCCCTAAGTCTAGAGCCGAAATGAGAGAGAGAGAGAGAGATGAGGACCTCCTTGTTCTTCAATGGAGCATTCGGCCAAAGTAGTTGAGAGAGGGAGAGAGAGATGAGAGAAACTCTTTGTTTCTTAGGGATGCAATTGGCCAAAGAGTGTAGGTTGAGAAAGGGAGAGAGAGAGAGATGAGAGGGAGATGAAAATTTCTAAGTTCCAAGAGAGGGGATCGGCCAAAGGAGTGGAGTATACCCCTTAGTAATCAGCCCTTCATCCTCCCAACCACCCTCATTAGTCCTTGGTCTTTCCCATGTGTCCCTTGGTCTAACCAAGGAGACACATGGCTTAAGCTATGGTCTTCCCAACGTTGGTGTCTAGGGTTTCCATGAGATGGAAACCCTCCAACTCCCCCTTTGACTCACTATGGGCCTCTTCCAATTCCATGTAACACTTTTTGAACTCATTTCTCCAACTCAAGTACTTGAACTCATCATTAATAAATTCCCAACTCATGTGAATTTAATTTCCAACTCAACTCACTTTAAATGAAACTCATTTCCTAACTCAAGCACTTGAATTTATTTCTTAATCAAATAATTCCTTAACTCAACTCACTGAACTCACCCATGGTTGACCAAGTCAACCATGGCTTAGCCGAGCATGTAGGTTACCTTAACCATTTGCCACCTCACTTGATGAGGTGGATTTGGATCTTAATTGAGTAGTTGACCCAATTAATTTAATCCTACCCATTTACCATCAAAATCAATTCCTCTTGACCCATTGGGTCCCACTTGGGTAATTGACCCATTTAATCACACATACCCAATTATTTCCAATCCGAATTCTATCCTTGATCCATTAGATCATAATTGGGCCATTGACCCAATTCTTACCCATCTAAAATCCATTTCATCCATAAATCTTAAATTCAACAAATTTAATAATTTAAATAGACAAAACCCAATATAATAATGCATTGAAAAATCCGGGATGTTACAAGGACTACTCAAACCCTTACCAGTGCCAGAGTGGAAATGGGAACATATTTCCATGGATTTTGTGACAGGGTTGCCAAGGTCATCAAAGGGCAACGATGCAATATGGGTCATAATAGATCGATTGACCAAGTCTGCACACTTTCTTCCAATGAAGATGACAGATTCATCTGAGACTTTGGGACGAGGATATATCAAGGATATCATCAGGCTACATGGTATCCCTAGGAATTTGTGTCCGACAAAGATGGTCGATTCACCGGCAGGGTGTGGCAGAGCATGCAGTCAGCTATGGGGACCAACTTGTTGATCAACACAGCTTTCCATCCACAGACTGATGGACAGTCAAAGAGAACAATACAGATATTGGAGGACATACTGAGAGCATGTATGTTAGAATTCAAACGTGGGTGGGAAGATCATTTACCACTGGTTGAGTTCTCGTACAGTAACAGTTACCAGGCAAGCCTCTAGATGGCTCCATTTGAGGGGTTGTATGGTAGACCTTGTAGATCACCAGTGTGTTGGACGGAGGCCAGTGAGCCTGCACTTATTGGACCTGATCTAGTTGTAGAGACCATGGAACAGATCAAGGTAATACAACAACATCTACTCACTGCACAGAGTCGTCAGAAGAGTTATGCGGACAAGAGAAGGAGATTCCTTGAGTTTGAAGTGGGAGACTTAGTATTTTTTAAGGTCTCGCCACAAAAGGGGCATATGAGATTTGGAAAGAAAGGGAAGTTGTCACCTAGATTTGTGGGACCCTTTCCAATCCAAAAGAGGGTGGGGGAAGTGGCTTATCAATTAGTACTTCCTTCATAGTTGTCATCACTGCACGATGTATTTCACGTATCTATGTTGACAAAGTACAATCCTGATCCCTCACATGTACTGAACGTACAAGACATAGAAGTGCAAAGGACGTGACTTACGTCGAAAAGCTTGTAAGAGTGGTCGAGACAGAACAAAGGGTGTTACGGAACCAAGCAATTTAGTTCATCAAGGTGGTGTGGGACCGGCATGGTAATGAAGAAGCCACTTGGGAACTTGAATCGGAAATGAGAACAGCTCACCCTGAGCTATTTATGTAATCTGTTTAAAACCCTACTTCGCTCGATTTTCGGGACGAAAATTTCAAAAGAGGGTAATATTGTAACACTCGGATTTTTCAATGCATAAAAGTAATAGATCAGTCCATTTAAATTGTTAAATTAGTTGAATTTAAGATTTATGGATGGAATGGACTTTAGATGGGTAAGAATTGGGTCAACAACCCAATTATGATCCAATGGATCAAGGATAGAATTCAGGTTGGAAATAATTGGGTATGTGTGATTAAATGGGTCAACTACCCAATTGGGACGCAATGGGTCATAGATGAACTAATTAGAAGTAAATGGGTAAGGTTTGATAATTGGGTCAAATAACCAATTAAGATCCAAGGCATGAGATCCACCTCATCAAGTGAGGTGGCATGTATATGAGGTGGCATGTGAGTGACATGGCCAAGTGGGACCCAAATCCACCTCATTGACTGAGGTGGCAAGTGGTTAATGTAACATGCATGGTCGGCTAACCATGGTTGACTTGGTCAACCATGGGTGAGCTCAAAGGTTGAGCTAAATTATGTTGAGTTGATCCATAAGTTTACTTGAGTCAAGTGGGAAGTGAGTTAAGTGGAAAATGAGTTCAAATGAATTAAATTAATTGAGTTGAGTTGAATTGAATTAAAGAAATGAGTTGAATAAGGAGATGGAGCGTTCCATCTCAAGGGACACAACCCATGGCCCACGTTGGAAGTGAAGTGGTGCCTTGGCCAAGCCAAGGGACACCATGGTTGAATGCAACCTTAATGAGGAAAGATGGAGGGGTTTTCCATCTCATGGGATGAACCCCAAGAGGCACAATCCAAGGTGTACACGTTGGGAGTGCCAAGGGATGCCTTGGTTTGAATCTAAGGTCTCCTTGGTTAAGCCAAGGGACACCTTGAACAAACCAAGAAGTAAAGAGGGGAAAGGGAAAGGACTTAGCTCTGTCATGGCGTCCTGCTCTCTCTCACTCTTTATTTTTTAAAAAAAAATAGACTCTGATTTTCGATGAATGAAAAAGGGCGGGGCGTTACAGTTTATATGTCACTATCACATAAAATCCTTTGTCTAGCCAGTGTAGATCTAATCCAGCCCTGAAGGTTCATTGTATGATTTCCCAATTCTAAAGGATTCCATTTTATATTTGGTTTTAAATAACCAATACACTAATCTTGTGAAATTGTCTCTGTTTCAGCTCGACATATCGACACTGTCGATTCATCACCTACAGACATAGTCGACACATCGATCATCTCGATATGTCGACTGGACTCTGTCTATTTCAGTTCAACTTTTCCAGTCCTTCTTGTGGTCCCATATAACGACACAGTTGATCCATCTAATGGTACACATGCTCGATATGTCGAGCACGTCGACACATCCTCTGGTTTAATCCATTCATACTTATATTTCTTCTTTGTTCCTGATAGTATGTATACATTCGATATGTCATTTTTTTCGACATGTCTTTGACATTCGGGTTTATTAGTATTAACATTTGTGTTGTGTCCTTATGCCGATACATCGACATAGTTGATGCATCATCCTTGAATTAGTCCATTGTCATTATTTCAATTTTCAACATACTTGGACCGATTATTTTATTTCCAGGACAACATATCGATCTGGTCGATACATCATACTGGAAATGGTTTCATTTTTATTTTATCATACCTAGACCGACACATCGACTTTGTCAATGGGCTGCTCTGGAATTAATCGATCATCAGTTTATTCCCATTTTCATTTCTGTCATACCTAGGCAGAGACATCGACACAAGTGATGTGTCGCCCTAGGTCTGGTTTGATACACCTAAATTTCTCTTTACTAGACCTTGTTCCAGACGAAAGGTTCGATATGTCGACCGGGTTGAGTCTGAAGATTAATTCATCGTCCATTGGTCCTTTTTTTCATTACTATCATACCCAGCCCGATACATCGACACAGGCCATGTGTCGTCCTAGTTTTCATTTTCATATTGATCATTTTCTGTGTGCTGGATTCTCTCTCCAAACGACACATCGATGAAGCTGATATGTCGACTTGGTTGAGTAAGAAGTCATGGACCCATCATCCACGGCTTCCCTTTACTCATGAGATCATCTTTCTTAGGTTCTTTCTTTCCAAACCCATGCACCCATATTTTCTAATTACCCTAGTATTGTTATTTTATTGAAAAGAACCATAGATTCACCTACCTCAAGCAATTCGTAGGTGTACCCGAAATGAGTGAAATCTGATCTCCCTTTCCTCCTTGTTCTCAACCCTCCTTGCTTGCTCGATTTCTCCTTCCTCGAGCTTGGTATCTCCTTCTTTTCCCAAAACAGAGGAAGCTCATGAGGAGACGAAGAGATTCTTGGTCAAGTTGAGGGTTAGAATGTGAGTTGAAGGATAACCTCGGATGGGAAAGAGAGTTGTCACTATGGTTTTCTTTCCTTTTTACTGGTTTTTCCTCTCTTTTTATTTCTTTCTTTTATTCTCTTTTCCCTTCTTTTTATCTTCATCTTTTGTTATCCCTAAACCCTTAATCGGGTCTTTCAAAACTGAAGGGTCATTGTGAATGCCCATGTATAGAAAAATGAATGGTTTGGGAGGTCGCAGATAGAGCGTCTGCTGAAGACATTCTGATTACTTGACACATCGACCTTGTCGACGTGTTGATACATTCAACTCTCTCTCTCTCCCCCCCGACACATCGACCACGTTGATGTATCCTTTTGATAGTTTATACTTCGGATTTGAATATCAGTTTTCCCTTACACTTCGATCCAATTGATGCATCGTCTAGAAATATTCAGCTTTGCCGACACAATGCCAAAGTCGATGTATCGTCTGAGGAAATTTAGTTTTCCTTATCTTTTTTTTGATAAATACTCAAATTATTTGGACCAAAATTGTAACACCCGCCCATTTTCACTATAATTTCAGAGTCTATTTTTTTTTTTTTTGGGGATCAAAATACGAGTGACAACGGGCGCGAACGTCACGACGCGAGTTAAGTCCGAGCTTCTAAAGCCCGGCCCTTAACTGGCCAACCCCACGCGTGCGTGGAATGAAGTCCACGAGTACGGTTCACGCATAGAAAGTAAGCTCGCGGAATGTAATTAGATGCGGAACATTGTAATAGATACTATCCTACCAGTTTTAGATAGAAGGGAAGATACATCATTAAACTACTAAGATACCCCAATGTTCATAATTATGTCTCAAAATAATGATGTCCAAGTGTGACATTCCAACCGCAGTATGACAATCCCAAATTTATTACAATTCAAAAGGCTAAACTATTTAAATTACAACTTTTCCAAAATAAGACTTTAATAAACAAAATAGTCACTTTCCCAAGCCTCTAAGCCTGACTCCCGTCACGTCCACCGTTTCCTTGGTCTCCTGCGTCATCAGCTAGGGTAGAAGTAGGGCGTTAGACAACGCGCCTAGTAGGACTCTGAATAGGGCTAGCACATGGATTAGTATAACAAATATACTGATAACAATATAATAAAACATATGATGAATGTCATGCCATGGATGCCTATGTCATGCGTCCCACCCATCATCCATATCATCATAAAAATGCCAAATCCCCCTTGACGGCAAAACCTCGTCAAGGTGTCCCCATGTTTGCTTCTCGGTCGCCCCGACGGAGCATGGACTCCGGTGATACCATATCAACTATCCCCATGTCTATTCTCAGACGCCCCGATGGAGCATGGACTCAGGTTATAGCACAATAAGCTATCCCCATGTCTGTTCTCGGTCGCCCCGACGGAGCATGGACTCCGGTTCCTTTATTTTCCCGCCCATGCCATGCATGAGATGTAAGTGCATTATGCTAGGTAATATATATATGTATAATTCATATCCATAATATAGGATAGGAATATAACTCATATTCATAATATAAGATCCATAGGATAGGAATATAATCCATAGCATTTAAAATACCATCCATAGCATTAAAACATTATTCATAAAATAAACCATATGATTACCGAAATGAAATACGGAAAACCATCATATTCATATAATCCACAGCTTACAAAAAGGTAGGAATCCTACCGAATACTGATAACATCCTTTTCCGTTTTCGTCCGATAATACCGGTCGCCGTTCGCGTACCATTGCGATGTGCCAATACCTTATTATACATTTTCCAAGTTAGTCTATATCTTATCCACGATTAAGTCTCTAACTGATCATAAAACTATGTTCATTAATGCTCTTTAACCATGTTATAAGATTGTTATAAATCAGCCCTCAACTTAGCCTCTTTTCCCATTGATTAAAACACATACATAATTCGATCCATAACTGACCCATACACTTAGGTCCATAAATGACTTACCAATCATGTCGTAGGATAGTTAAAATCAGTCCCTTTAATTTAACTTAACCACCATTTATCCTACCGATTAACAACGACCTCTGAAAATACTCAAAAACTGTACACTTTAATTCAGTCGACTGAACTATGAGTTCAGTCGACTGAATCATGATTTCGGTCGACTGAATCACAGATTCAGTCGGCTGACTTTGAATCAGATTGTCTGTTTGTCTCGCCAGTTCAGTTTCAGTCGGCTGAAATACACATTCAGTCGGCTGAAACATGGTTCGTACCCATTTCAGTCGACTGAATCACAGATTCAGTCGGCTGACTTTGTATCAAGTTATCTGTTTGTTCTGCCAGTATATTTTCAGTCGACTGAATCATAGATTCAGTCAGCTAAACCATCAACCATCCATTTATGTGTTTAATAAGCATCCCTTCAGTCGACTGAATCGTATATTCAGTCGGCTGAAACTTCCAAAACCCTTTCATAATATATCATCCTTAGTTCAGTCGACTGAATCCCCTATTCAGTCGGCTGAAACTCCCAGAAACTCCTTCCATAGTATATCATCCTTAGTTCAGTCGACTGAATCCCTTATTCAGTTGGCTGAAACTCCCAGAAGTTCGTTTCTGGTTCGTTCATTATTAGTTCAGTCGACTGAATCCTTTATTCAGTCGGCTGAAACTCCCAGAAACTCGGTTCTGATTCGTCCATTATCAGTTCAGTCGATTGAATCCTTGATTCAGTCGACTGACTGTTTTGCCAGACTTCTCCATTGCATATTTTGTACACCCTTCCTTCGTGATTTCCTTGAAAATATTCCATTTTTTTTAAACCATTAAGAAACTTAGTATCTTGTTTAGAGATACTTACAATCCGTGGCTCTCCCGGTCGTCTCTTGCTCCTCTTGTTCCTTAGCCTTTCTCCTTCTTCTTTCTTCTTGATACTCGGCCAATGGTGAGCTTCATTAAGGTAAGGTCACCAAGGTTTGGTTCGGCTAAGGTGTAGCAGTTTTGAGAGGGAAAAACGGAGGAGGGAATGGGAAAATATCTCAAGTCTTGGGTCTTAGGAGTGATTGGCCAACTCTTAGCTTCTTCTTCCCTTCCTTCTAAGTTCCTTTCTCTTCTTCTCTTAGTGTATTCTTGGTCTTGCAAGAGGGAGGACGGTTTGGAGAGGAGAGGGAGAGAGTGAGGTGAGAGCAATGAGATGGAAAACCCCTCTTTCCATCTAGCCTTGGCTTGCTTAGTTTACACTCCTCCATGATGATCCCACCAACCAAGCATGGAGGGGGTGTGGCCTTGCATGCCCCCAATCTTAGGGCCATTGTCCCCTTTGACTTTCTCACTTGACTCTAAGTTGACCCATCTAATTAATTAAATTGCTTCTTCACTTAGGTTAATTAATTCCTATTTAATTTTTCTTCCATTAAATTCCTTAATTCTTCTCCATAAATCCACCCATGGTTGACCAAGTCAACCATGGTGGTCGGCCCCACCAATTCTTAGTCAACCCGCCACCTCACTTGATGAGGTGGAGGTGGGTCCCACTCGATCATGTCCCTTGGTCTAGCCAATATTAAACTTAGGTGTTTTACATTAATTAAATCAACTTTATTTACTTAGGTCCTCCTTAATTTCCCTTTGACCCATCCATGGTTGACCAAGTCAACTATGATGGTCGGCCCCACCTTTTCTTTGGTCCACACATGCCACCTCACTTGATGAGGTGGAGGTGGGCCCCACTTGGTCGTGCTAGCTTAATTATCTCATCATTAACTTAGGGGGGTTTAATTCCAATCAATTATGTTACCATTGGGCCCATGCCCCAATTACATTATTTTCCACCATTTACCTTAGAGTTTTAATTAATTTTGATCCATTGGGTCCCACATGGTTATCGGGCCCACTTTGACCATTATTGACCCTTTAAATGGATCCCATCCAATCCATGGTCCATTGGACCACATTTGGGCCTTTGTCCAAATTTTGATCCATTTAACATCCATGACATCAAAATTCCCATTTTTTCCATTATTGAAATAATAAATGCCATATATATTATTGATTTAAAAATTCGGGCTATTACAAAAATCATATATTCCATTTATATAATGAACAAATTACACAAAATATGGATTTAAAATTCCGGCTCCTTGCAGGATTGGCTCTGGAGCCACTGTAAAAAACTCTAGAGCGTCATCTCTAGCACAGTGGTAGGTGGAATTCCCATCTGATTGAGTGAGGTGAAATTCCTACTCCAATTGTAAGGGTGTAAGTCCCCACATAATGAATTTGGGATAACCCAAGGTTGGGTGAGTCCTTAGAGTGGATGTAGGTTGTCTAACCAAACCACTATAAATTGGTCTTGCTGGTGTTGATCTTTACTTGTGTGATTGTTCTTATAATTGTGCACACCTTTGATCACACAACCCATCTCTCTTTATTAACATTATTAATCCGCTACAAATTTGTTAATTAATCAAGAAATCTGTAAAGACCATAAAAATTGGGGATTGTCCTAT